>CM062292.1:116612094-117212094 GCA_031216915.1 Pictodentalium vernedei
TTGGTATACATCATTGTTATGAGGGTCAGATTCTAGATTGTTCAAACCAAGTCCCTAGGTTAATATTTGGGCTTCCTACGGAAACCCAAATTTTATCTTTGTTCAATATGGAGGGTAATTTAAAAAAATCTTCTTCTTCAGATCCATCAGTCAGAATGCTTTGATATTTGGTATGCAACATCTCTATGGGGGTCAGATTCAAGTTTATTCAAATCAAATCCCTAGGTATATATTTGGGCTCAGTATGGTAGCCCAAATTTTTACTTAGTGCAATATGAGAAAATTTCTTTAAAAATCATCTTCTTCAGATCCACCAGTCGGAATGCTTTTATATTTGGTATACAACATCTCTAGGGGGGTCAGATTCCAGGTTGTTCAATTCGAGTGCCTAGGTTAATAATTGGGCTCCATATGGGAACATGAAATTTAACTTAGTACAATATGAGGGAATTTCTTCAAAAATCTTCTTCTTCAGATTCACTTGTCAGAATGCTTTCACATTTGGTATACAACATCTCTAGGGGGGTCAGATTCAAGTTTGTTCAAATCGGATCCATAGGATAATATTTGGGCTCACTATGGTAGCCCAAATTTGAACTTAGTGCAATTCGAAGAAATTTCTTTACAATTTCTCTTCTTCAGATCCAACAGTCAGAATGCTTTCATATTCGGTACACAACATCTCTAGGGAAGTCAGATTTAACTGTGTTCAAATCAAGAGCCTGGGTTAATATTTGGTCTCTCTATGGGAACCGGAATTGGTCATTTTGCTGAAGAATTAAAAATTTTGTATTCAGTACCCTCTAGAGGTACTAAGATTAATCCACATAGGTTGTATCAAGGGGCTTCATAGGGGAGCTCTACATTTTACTTATGATCAACTGAAGAAAAGGGATGATGCCCAGATTATTTTTGTCACTCCTGAGGGACTCAAGGATTGACAGTGTAGCCTATGGAGATGGCTTGCTTAATGTAGACTCATTCTTGGACTCTGTTTAAATTGTGTTCTGTACAAGATGAGCGCTTCAGGCCCCGTGGGGCCTCTTGTTTGAAATATCCCCCCGATTCTTCATGCAAGCTGATATTGAAGCATCAAACTTCAATGTATGTTTCAACTACAACACTGTTTTGAGACCCTTAATAGTGGTTTTTCCAAAATGTTGGAATTGTTGGGGCCCCTAAAATCGTGCAATTGTTAGGGGCCCTTAGGAGATGCCCTGAGCTCAGCTCTGTCAAACAATATTGAATTGCATCAATTTTAGAGGTACAATAGGAAAAATTTGTAGCTTGAAAATATTAATATTTTGACAGCAGTGCGTAGGTTTTAAGTGAAAGTAAGCAGTCCAATCCAATCAAAACCACTATCACAAAATCTGATGGCTGACAAATTGTTTCAGACTGTTAAATTCGCTCTTGTCACCATTGTGTGAACCTTTTGTTGACTGGAAAGTTCTTGAATTTCATTTACAGAAAGCTGTGGCAACTCTCTTAACTGGTTGAGTGCTACAGTTACAACCAGAAGTCCTGTCACAAACTGTGTGCTTATCTAGGCTTAATTGCGCATAGGAATTGCGCGCGATTGCCATATCGAATGGCACCCATAGCTCGGCAGGTTCTCTTGGTTACTCATAGCAAACACAGGCAATGCTTCTGCCAACGGACCTCCGGGTTTGCGTTAATTAATGCACAGATCGACGTGCTATTTGTGCGCATTTCATGACAGGACTTCTAGTTTTAACTGTCGAAGCCACTATCGGGGCTCCATTGAAAAGTACTGAAAGCCACTATAGTGGCTTTACTCTGTTTGCACTAATCTGTTGTTGGCTCAGCAATAGAGGAAAAAATATTAATATAAAATTATTTTGTTACAATTTATTGGAGAGTGTCAACTATTTATGAGCCATACAGTTAAAACTAGAAGTCCTGTCGTGAAATGCGGACAAATAGCACGTTGATCTGCACGTTAATCTTCGCGTTATGACCATAGTAAGGCTATCAAATTCTGTACATATGGCCTGTGCACAAGCAATATTTCAGCCAATGGACCTCCGGGTAACCAGGAGGTCCATTGGCAAAAACATTGCCTGTGTTTGCTATGAGTAACCAGGAGAACC
This sequence comes from Pictodentalium vernedei, assembly GCA_031216915.1. Taxonomy (NCBI): domain Eukaryota; kingdom Metazoa; phylum Mollusca; class Scaphopoda; order Dentaliida; family Dentaliidae; genus Pictodentalium; species Pictodentalium vernedei. The sequence continues at coordinate 116,614,209 of CM062292.1, forward strand.
TGCCATGCTTTGGATGCCATTTGATATGGCAATTGCGCGCAATTCCTACCCGCAATTACACCTAGATAAGCGCACAGTTCATGACAGGACTTCTAGTTTTAACTGTATCTTGCCAAACTAAGGCTCCTTTTGCTGGTAGTGTGATATCTTTGAATAAAAATACTCTCATTATAAGTGAATATTGAAAAGTAATTTAGCACACTACCAGTTAATGTATCAACTTTCCACTCTGCACTCCATTTTCACTGTCTCACAGTTCTTTTTTTTCATTTCAGCTTTCGTTATTTCATTTGCAACAATGATGTTTTATGTGAGATTGAAAGAATCTTATCCTGACCAATCCATAAATGTTCCTCAGATTTCCTGGTCATCTTATTTGGCTGGATTGGTGTGCTTGTTAGATTTGATTATTGGCCTCAGTCTTTTAGGTGTGTGAAAGTGCAATATTTACCAATATCTTACCTCCTACAAGTATCTGGGAATTTCATTGGTTCAAAGACGTCACATGCAGACTGCATATAAAACCATATACTGCCTGTCAACATCAATATACGCTGACAGCTATGGGTAATCTCTCCTTTGTTCATTGATTATTCAAAATGGCGGCAGCCGATAAATGCTTCAAGTTGAAAGATTGAGTGTTGGAAGCCCATATTTGGTCTGAAGTGCACGTTAGGCAAATTAAAATGCTTCATATTCTGTGGATGTGTGTCATGTTACCTTCGAAATGAAACTGTTTGGTATGTATGAATTTGCCTTGTTACAATTTATGGAGAGTGCCTGCACTCTCCCATAAATTGTAAAAAGGCAAAGACACGTGAACACATTTTGAGAATTCTCTCATTTAATTTTGATCGCTGTTGTTATTAGTTCAGTGCATCGATGCAGCAGTCGGTAAGATATATTTGTTACACAGTTTGTTTGTGGCCTAATTATGGTATATATGGTGTCAGTTAATTCCATATTGGACTCGAGCTTCGCTCTTGTCCAATATGAAATTAACTGACACCATATATACCATATTAGGCCATCAACAAACTGTGTAACTAATATTGCCGGCCTGGCCTTTCGAGATGCGAGGATCACGCCCTTTCACTACATGTATCTCCTATGCAAAATTACAGTTGAAACAAGAAATCCTGTCACTATTGTGTACTATTTTGAAGTAATAGCATGCTGAGTAAGTACACTTTTCGTCCTTATCTAGTTCAAACTGCCCCATTAGCGTAACTCAATTCCTGTAGAAAAACAGTGAGCCCAACAAATACCAGTAAATAGAGATCATTAAAATCATTCTTAACATCCACTGGGATACATGTATATGTAATGGTAATGACTTAAATAGATATTAAAATTCAACTGCATATACAGAATGAGGAGAGTGGATTACTACAGTTAAAATTAGAAGTCCTGTCATTAAATACGCACAAATAGCACGTCGATCTGCATGTTAATCTACGCATTATGGCCACAGTAAGGCTATTAAATTCTGTACATATGGCCTGTACACAAGCAATGTTTCAGCCAATGGACCTCCGGGTAACCCGGAGGTCCATTGGCAGAAACATTGCCTGTGTTTGCTATGAGTAACCAGGAGAACCTGCCGTGCTTTGGATGCCATTCGATATGGCAATTGCGTGCAATTCCTACGTGCAATTAAGCCTAGATAAGCGCACAGTTCGTGACAGGACTTCTAGTTTTAACTGTACTTCATTGCAGTGCCATATACATGTATTCTCCACTCGAAAAGTATTTATAATTGTTCATAACAGCACGAGAAACACTTGCAAACTTTCATCACATGGACCACCAGGTGGGGAAAGTTTGCATGTGCTTCTTGTGTCTTGTTCTAAGAAATTCTGAATATTTACTGAGTTTACTTTACTATCCCACAGCAATTTATTAGTAATTCACCCTCCACATACTGTATTCTCAATATTTTCTTTTTGTTTGATCAGTTCAGTTCGTGATTTCACTAACAATCTCAGTAATAGCACATTATATTTTGCATTGCACAGCACAAATGTTCTTGTGTATTTCAGGCTACTTAATTCTTCTGCAGTGAGGAGTGCATTAACTAATGAGCATTTTCTGCGCTAATTGTGACAGGACTTCTAGTTTCAACTATAAGATAAGGCAGGCAGTACTTGCCCACTTAAATTTATTTTTTGTCTACCTCAGTAACAGGGATGAGAAGAGAACCCTTTACCCAATGCAGACGATATCAAAATGTATTATTTTAAATATTATTTTTTACATCTTTCAAAAAATTTCAACAAAACCATTTCATATGACCCCACATTGGAACGAGCTCGACAAGCTCGTTCCAATGAGGGGTCACATGATATGGTTTTGTTGACATTTTTTGAAATATAATATTTTTTCAACTGCTGAATTTGCATATTACATGGGCGGATGCGGGCGATTCATTGGGCAAAGGGTTAAGCAAATTAGTTGATTTCAGCTAATTTATTATCAAAATCCTAAAATTTTATTTTCAATGAATCTGCATGAAATTGGGCGTCAAGCTTCAAGCCCATTCTCATGTAGATTTATAGAAATCAAATGTCATCGAAGTTATTCCTTAACTTTATGTCCTTATGTTCTGAACAAGCATTATTTTCACAAATTTTCAGGTTAAATTTTGTGAGTTTCATCTTCATTCAGATAATTTAGATGACTTCCAACTCTCATCACTGTGGTTATCACTTTGCCTGCACAACCCAAGACATTTACAGTTAAAACTAGAAGTCCTGTCATGAACTGTGCACTTATCTAGGCTTAATTGCCCGTAGGAATTGCATGCAATTGCCATACCGAATGGCATCCAAACCACGGCAGGTTCTCCTGGTTACTCATAGCAAACGAAGGCAATGTTTCTGCCAATGGACCTCCGGGTTACCCGGAGGTCCATTGGCTGAAACACTGCTTGTGCACAGGCCATGTATACAGACTTTGTTAACCTTACTATGGCCATAATGAGCAGATTAACACGCAGATAGACGTGCTATTTGTGCGCATTTCATGACAGGACTTCTAGTTTTAACTGTATTACATGCCTATTACTTTTCCTCTAGTTCCATATTTACATGTACAAATCCATACAGAACATGTGTTTCCTACAGGTTTCCATTGACAGTCTATTTTTGTCTGATAAATTGAATGTCATTTGGAACCCTTTTGTTCGAATCCACCCAAATTAACAAAATTAAACATGAGTCCAAATATTAAATCTTGTCAATATTTGTGAATAGCCCTAGTCTGATATGTCTGATTTACAAATTAAGCAGTTGAAAAAAAAATTCAACAGAACTATATCATGCGTTCCCTCATTGGAATGAGCTAATTGAGGTGAATCATTTGAACAAAAATTATTTAAAATAAAAAAAAAATTTGATACCGTCTGAATTGGGCAGAGGGATAAATGACAATATGCCTGACTCGAAGGACCGGAGAATCACAATGTTTCTCTCAAATCAAATCTCGAATCGAGTCGAGCATAAGTTTTGAAACCAAATCAAATCTCAAATCGATTCCACTTACATGTATCAGTTGTTATGATAATAAGTCTAAGGCATACTGGTGCTGTCTATCTCTCTCCTGAACCCAATATCAATAGGCATACTAGACTATTAGAAAATTGACAGGAATCACTAAGTTGGTTGAAGAAAAAGGTATTTATCATCCTTTGAGTGCAACAAGATGCCATCTGTAAATTCAAAGTTGGCCGCTGGAGGCCATTTTGTACAGACTTAGGTGAAATCAGATTTTTGCGCAGAACTTCCATATGAAAGCGCTGATTTGAATAATTTTTTTGTATGAATGTTTAGTACCATGGGATACATCACATATAATACAGGTTTTTTTCTCGTATGTAAATTATGCAAATTAGACTAACTTTGATGTATTTAGTGTTACTTTCAGCACTGTAAGTGCAAATGTCAATATGGCTCGGGCCAGAAGCTGTATTTATAAACCGATCTTTACAAAACTTCTTGGGTACCTTTGGTATCACCGTGGGATGAGAACAAGTGTTTTTGGGTGCGGTCCGAAATTCAAGATGGCCGATGGCAGCCATTTTGTACAAAATTAGATGCAATCAGATTTTTGCACAGAACTTCCATATGAAAGCGCTGATTTGACAAATTTTTTGTGTGAATGTTTAGTACCATGGGATACATCACATATAATACAGGTTTTTTTCTTGTGCAGAAATTATTCAAATTAGATGAAGTTTGATTTTTTCAGTGCTACTTACACTCAGTAAGTACACATGTCAATACGGCTCGGGCTAGAGGCTGTATTTATCAACCGATCTTCACGAAACTTCTTGGGTACCTCTGTTATCACCTTGGGATGAGAACGAGTGTTTCTGAGTGCGGTCCAAAATTCAAGATGGCTGCCAGTGGCCATTTTGTACCGAAATTAGGTCTAATCAGTTATTTGTCACAACTTCTATACAGCTCGTATTTATGAACTGATCTTCACGAAACTTCTTGGGTACCTTTGTTTTCACCTTGGGACAGGAATGAGTGTGTTTTGGGGTGCCTTTGTTATCACTGTGCTATGAGAACAAATATTTTGGCAGACCCACTCTGGGACTCAAAGATTTCTTTTCTAGTTTAGCATCTGACTGTCACCCACCTTTACAATACTTTACCTATGCATTTGTTACAGGCTACGGTCAGTATTTATGTACAGACCGTTACAATACTTTATATGTACCTTTGTTATCAGGTCATTACCTAGATGTTTGTCATTGCTGTATCACATACTATACATGTACATGTCTTGACAAGTTGAGCTACAGTGTCATAGACACTTTCATTTTCATTTTTTGTCACAAAAATATAGGCTATGACCCCTCATTGGCATGAGCTCAATGGGCTCGTTCCAGTGAGGGATCATAACCTATGTTTTTGAGACAAAAAACAAAAAAAATACTGAAAATTAATTGGCAATTTTTTTAGAATAGCGCTGACCGGTTTTGGCCGTTAATTTGGGTGAAGGGTTAACAGGCGTTATATTGTGGAAACGAGCTGTAGCGTAATCTCCACTATCGTCAGAGATGTTATTTTTATGTATTTTCTGACTGAATTTGTGCTATCTAGTTAGATACGTTCAATCTTATTCATCAGAAAATTGCAGGGTGTATTGTTATCTTCAGAAAGTCGACAATAAAGAATTACATGTCATGTATATGAAATCCAAATCTTTCCAGGATTCAATTTTTTTTAAATAATCAAGATGGTTTCAAATTGAATCTAATCAGTGACAAGATTCAAAATCAAATCAAATATTGAATGTTCGCTGGACCCTACTTGACGCTTCTTCAAAAAGTTACAATTATTTTTAACATGTACCGTCGTGGGAAAACTGGAAAGTTAAGCAGTGCTTGTTTACTGTGGTAAACAGGCTCTTTTTCACTGGTAAAATAGGACCTAGTCATCAATGCTTAGGGTGGAAGTACTCTAAAATGGGCAACATGGGTATAAACGATTGACAAAACTTTTCTTTATCTCCATGTTGTGGTCACGATTAGCCATTGTGCAGAAAGATGTGACCGTAAACACCAATAAATAAATACATAAATTTTAACATATGGACAATGAGTTCATCTGTGATAACTGAGCTGGCCAAATAAAGTGGCAAGCCAGAATATAAGAAGACTGTCATCTGCAAAATGAGGTCCCCAGAGGGTGAATTTAGTGATGCTACCCTGCACAGCAGGGTAGGGTCACTAAATTTACCCTCTGTGAACCTCAATCTGAATCAGGGTGTCAAAACTAAACAGAAAGAGGTACCAAGAGGATAAATTGGCCGACTGTATGGGATAGCATCATCAAATTCACCCTCTGGGGACCTCATTCTGCAAATGACAGACTGCTTTTTTCAGGCCTGTAAAGCCATTATGTTAGGTGAAGAATATGATTATATGTAATACATGTATACATTTGTAAGTATCTTGAAATGTGGTTTTTTTTGCATTGTCTACAATCTATTAACATATAATTTGGTTGGCGATGGTGGCAGAAGATTGGCCGTGGTGTGACATTGTTTAGAATTAGCTAAAAAGATCAAAAAATGTTTTTTTTTACACTCTAGTCAACAGCACTAATTTTTATACTTTATGAGTATTTTTTCAAAAGCACATTTACTTACACTTAGATTGCATATTTGTACTCATGCATGTTGTTTTCATTTGTTGTTATTGTACAACGTTTTTATACTGAATACAAAAATGTAAATTTCAATCTTAACATTTTGTATTATTTATCTTTGTTCTCTGCTTTTTGCTGTCCTCTTTACCCAACAACAGAATGGCTAATGTGAGTGTAGCCTTTCTGTAGGGGGCCACATTTAATTGTCTTTTTTCTGTGAGACCTTTTATCCTTTCCTTTCATTGACATATCTCAATATCGAGAAAAACTGATGTACTCAGAACACCTAGTGATTTGTTACACGGTCAGGCCTAAAAAAGTTAAAAATCTGTTTCACAGGGCCTCCCCCATGGTCCTTTTGGCTGCTGCATGCTCTCTTTTTATAACCAATGTAAACTTAAAAAAAAATAAAAGTTAATTGGTGTATGTCTGATATTGTACACAAGTTAATAAATTGATAAATTTGTCTCTGGAGTGCAACAAGGCTTTTGATTCTCACAAGGAAAACAATGAAAACCAACTACATGTAACATTCTTGCAAAATGTTCATTTGATTCTTGGTAAGAAGTTTGAAAGTATCATTAAAGTCCTGGGGAATTGTACTTTTTGGCCCCCTCATAATTAGGTAACACCTTGACTTAGCAGTTGTGTCTATTGAATTCTTAGCTGCTTATATACATGTAGACAGCCAAGGCTTCACTTGCGACCAGTGTCAAGGTCCTGTAACTTCCATCAGGAAGCCCAGCAAATGCCTATTTGTTGGAACATGTGTGGTACACATTCATGCTAGACAGTGCTAGACAATAAACTCACAGCTAGACAATAAACTCACAGACATTACAACTAGGTCCTTAAGGGTTAAACTCTAGTAAATATTATACAATTATGGACTTTTGTGGTGGTGGTGAATATGATGTGATATGAACCTAAAAATCTTATATTGACCGAGGTATTAGCCGAGGTCAATGTAAGTTTTTTCGGTTCATTTCACATCACCACCACCAAAGTCCATAACTGTTTTATTATATACACCATCCTCAAAAAAACCCCAGTCTTCTGTTTGTCAATTAAAAGTTCAATTATAGCCACCAGAAATACTTTTATTTAACAATAAAATAGTTATCATCTGCAGAAAAAATGAACAATGTTATAGAGATTACATCGATTGAAATAGAATGAGAGAGGGTATTTCCAAAAGCTTTTTTTGGAAAGTTGATAATCACTGGAAAACCTGTGTACATGGATTTTTGAGTACAAGTCACGTGTATAAGATCCAGCCAATAGAAATGTGGTTATTTATAAAGTATATAACAAACAAATATGACATTTGTTTTTACTATGGAATATGTTCTGGTTGCACTGGCAATGTTATAATGAAACTCATTATTTCAGAATTGAAAATTTATTCTTGCTATGGGAGAATCAAAACTGTAGTAGTATGAGGGGATATGTTCTTAAGTTAGGCCTGAAGCAAATTTTCCCCACCCCCATGGGAAATCCAGAAGCTAAAAAATTTAAAATGCCCATATTTCCCAAAGTGCAAATTTTTAATTGGTATACAGCACCCCCAGGAACAGTTGAATCGAATGGGCCAAAAAAGTCTCAGTCGGCTGTATGTCATGGGGTGCCATATGGGAATACTGGAAAAATGCTGTCACCACTTTTGAAAAAAAGAAAAATAAATTTTTTCTCCAGATATACCAATTTGCTTCTTTCGATATTTGGTATAGAATATCCTAAGGGAGATCCAATTCAGATTTGTGTAAATCAAGTTCCTGGGTTTTATTTGGCCTCCCAATGGGAGCCTGAATTTTAGCTTAATGTAATATGAGGTAAACTTTTTAAAAATCTTCAGATTCATCTATCACAGGGTTCATACAGCTCTTGAAAAACCCTTGAAAATGAGTTTTTTCTTGAAAAACCCTGGAATTTGAAATTAGCCCTTGAGAAACCCTTGAACTTTCAGAAATCTCTTGAAAAATCCTTAAATACCAAGCTATTTCCTGGGCATTGTAAATATATGTGTACTCGCCTTTTACTTGTTTGTTGCACTCGTGTCACTCAGTTAAAAAAAAAACATAAAAAATTATGGAACGTTTTACCAAGATTACTGTAACACAGATCACACTTTGGGTACCAGTACTTCCTGACTTCCAAAGTCAGATCTGTGTCACGTGGATCTTAGATTTTTAGAGCTCACACAACAAGCTGAATAGTATATGTAGCCCTTGAAAAAAAAGAAGAAGCCCTTGAAAAACCCTTGAACTTTGTGAGCAAATTTTTGTATGAACCCTGTATCAGAATCTTTTGATAATTGATATACATGTACAGCATCCTTACGGGGAGCCAAATGGGAGTCAAATTCAAGTTTGTTCAAATTAAGTCCCTGGATTCATATTTGGCCTCATCATGAATTTTAATTTAACTTGGTGAAATATGAGCAACATTCTTTAAAAATACTCTTCAGACCCACAAGTTTGTTAAAATCAAGTCAGTGGGTTCATATTTAGGTTCCCCATGTGAGCCCGAATTTCAGCTTAGTGGAATATGCGTAATATAATTTAAAATCTTCTTCTTCAGCTGCACCACTCAGAATCTTCAGATATTTGGTGTATGTCATCCATACCGAGGACGGATTCAAATTTGTTCAAATCTAGTCTGCAGGGTCATATTTTGCTTCCTTCTGGGGATCCAAATTTTCAACCACAGTATCACCTGTCAGAATCTTTGGATATTTGGTAACACCCTTGGCTGAAGGGTAGGAAGTGTTGTGGAGGGGGGGGGGGGGGGGGAGATCAGATTAAAATTGTTGAAATGAAGTTCATGGTTAATTTTGGGCCCCCTGCAAGAACCCAGTTTCAGCTTAGTGCAACATTGGGAATAACAATTAAAAATCCTCTTCTGATCCAGTGCTCAAAATCTTTTGATATTTGGCATTCAGCTTAGGGGATGGGAGTCATATTTACGTTTGCTGGATTCATATTTGGCGTCCGTGTAAGCATCCCAAATTTTAACGTGGTGCAACACAGGAAGTATTCTTTGAAAATCTCCTGAACCACAAGTCAGAATCTTTTGACATTTGGTAGACAACACACACGGGTGGGGGCGGGGGATTCAAATTGTTGTAATCAAGTCCTTTGTTACTATTTGCGCTTCCTATGTCTTTGTTAATATTTGGGCTTCCCATTAGAGCCAAAATTTTACCTAAGTGCAGTATGGGAAATAATCTTCAGAAATCTTCAGATCCATCACTCAAAGTATTTGATATTTGGTATTTATCATCCTTAGAGGTGGAGGGTCAGATTTATGTTTGTTCAAATCAAGTCCCTGGATTCATATTTGATCTCCCTGTGGGAGCCCAGTTTTTAACTTGGTGCAATATGAGGAGACTTTTTGTAAATTCTTCAAATCCACCAATCAGAATGTTTTAATATTTGGTATACATCATCCCACTGTGGTGAGATTCAAGTTAGTTCAAATCAAGTCCCTTGCTTAATATTTGAACTCCCTATAGTAGCCCATATTTTAACTTACTGCAATAGGCTCTATTGATAAATAGGTTATCTCCGCCTGATTCCATGAACTCTTCTACGCCGTGGAGACTAATATGAATAACTTCCGGTTGTTATGCGAAATTCATTATTTCTGAGTGTTTGTTTGTGTACATTGTGATTCAGTTAAATAACGTTGTCAGAACTGCGATCATAGTAATGGAAAAAGTCTACCACGTAATTGTATGTCATAATTGTACAACTCCAAAGTTTTCAACGGTCATGTTGATTTGTGATGCGCAGTGTTCGAGCCGATGTTGATTGTGATGTCATATTGATTGCCAAAAACATTTTTCCTATGGGAGAACACCTCGGGAACCCACTCCACCAACTCATTCCCGACCGGTCATACTAAATACAGAGGGATGCCGAGGTGAAGGAAAATAGGGGTGGGAATGGGTTTAAAAACTCTGAAAAGTGTATGGGGTTGTGTGTTATGAGTATATAAAAAGATTTAAGCAGTATGTGCATGGTTTTAATGCCATATTTGAGAATTATGGGCGCTAAGGTAGTAACGTTCGCTGAAAAATCTTCCCCTCGGTATTTAGTAGGTAGCTTGGTAATAAGTATTTACAGCGGCTGCATCTCGGTAAGCGACAGCGTGAATTTATTTATTTATTGGTGTTTAAGGTCACATACCTATGCGTAATGGCTAATCATGACCGTGACAGTTTTACGGGTGGAGGAAGCCGGAGTACCCGGAGAGAACCACCGAGCAACGACGAGTAGCTGTCAGCTCCCCAACATCGTAACTCAGCACTGCAGCACAGGCAGGGTTAGATTGGTTGATGACATGCACATTATCGACGTGCAGTACGCCTTAGTACACGGCGTCGTCGTGCCCCCATGTGGACAATCGGGGTTAAGTGCCCTACCCAAGGACACAACGCGGGGGTCCGAATCGATCGCTCAGACGGTCACCCATCCGAGGACTAACCGGGCTCGACGTTGCTTAACTTCGAACAGTGTGAATCACGTTGAGACTTGTTAATTAGTTCGGCAATTGCAATCAAAGCATGTGCCGGGCATTTGAAGAAGAATGCGCCCCACAATCTTCATAAGATACATACAAAAGAAACCGTAAATAACACGATCAGCATTATCTTCAATTCAGATACATGGCTTCTCACGACTGTGGACCCTGTTGTCACGAAGAATTTACGGAGATTGGAAATATTTGGCATCGACATTTTTACCTAAATTAAAATCCAAATATTCGAACCAAGACAGACATATACTGATATCCCAAAATTATGGACAAATAACAAATGTGAGAGTATGTTTAATATTATAAAAATTGGAAAATGAATAACTGTCTATACCTAAAACGACGGCAATTGCACCCCCCTCCCCCCCCCCCAAAAAAACTGGTCAGCTGAAGAAGGTGAATACCTCGCTAACAAAAAGTGTCAACAAAAGACCAAGGCTAAATCAAAGTCGTCGGCACGGAGCCGAAATAGCTAAAAAATATACTGTATATACACATACCAAATACAAGCTGCAGCTTTGAGTGTATCGGGCATAGCCGAACAATAGTATTCAGAGAACGCCACAAAACCACAATAACGACATAAAGCCTACAAAGGCAATTTCCAAAAGTTCTGCCTATCCAAAACCGAGATAAAAGTTGATGAGAGTTTTACTTTTTTCAAATATTACAGTGATCTGCCTTGATACCCAGTTTGCAGTTGCGCACTTCATCCCGACACCGATTTAACCTATTAATTACAAAGCTACTTACTAAATACCGAGGGACAGTTTTCGGCGATAGCTCTGCCTGTATATCTTGCATTTACTGGAATAAATCAGCGGTTATATCACATATTTTGCTTCAATGGACTAAATTATATGTCTGCTCATATATTTAAACCTTTTAAGCAACTCTTACTTATTTATTTTCTTTCACCTCGGTATCCCTCGGTATACGTCGGGATCCCTCGGTATTTAGTAAGACCCATTCCCGATTGGGGTGAGTTGATATCAGGGGTCCCAAGATATTCCGTGGTGTGCGCCCCTAGGTGAAATTTGACTATGCGCTTTCAATCCGAGTTGTAATGTTTACAATACCGCAAATACCAACCGGTAGTTGTTAGTCCAAGAACGACAACTCACTTTCCGATGGACGCTAAAAAAGAACTATTCTCCATGTATTCTTTAAATTCTTCTCTCTAGAGCCATCAGTCAGAATCTTTTTTATATCTGGTATACAACAACCTCCTCTGGGTGGGGGATGGGAGCAAAATTATGTTTTTCAAATCATGTCCGAAGGTTCATATCTGGGCTCCGTATGATTGTAATATGAGGGATATTCTGCGAAGATCCACTTCAGATCCACCAGGTCGAATCTTTTAATATTTGTAAATAGAATTGGGGTTAGTGTGCGAGGGAGGTCGAGTGTATGTGGTGTTTTTTTTTTCCATTTACGGGACTTAGTTGATAGTGGGGGAGAAGAAAATGAGGTTTGAAGGATTTTGGTTGGCTTTGGGCATAAAAATTCACTGAAATGTAACGCCCCCTCCCCCCCCCCCCCCCGCCCCAAACACCCAGCATATAAATTGGGTTATTAGTTTTGTTCCAAATCAGTCAAAATGCCTCAAGACTCACTTTAAAGCAAAAAATAAAACAATTAAGCCTTTGACGCTCCTTTTTCCCCGCCCTCAGTTTAAAATACAACGCTGACACGTGGGAGGTTTACCGCATGGGATTTGAAAAATAGATATTTAGAATTCCATGCCTGGAAAAAATACCCCTTTTTAACCAACGGGAATACTAGATTCAATTTTAAGACTTGGGATGGCTGGATCTTGACAAATATTCAACAAGCTGTGCAGCTAGCAGTCTTACTTGCCCCATTAAAACTAAACTCAGTTGTAGTTATGTGTAATTATAAAATGATATGCAGTCGGATATAAATACACGGAATGACGTCACGAAATGACATCATTGGTAAGATGCTCGTTTAGTTGTTGTTTTATTTGGTGTGGGGGTGGGGGTGGGGGGGGGGGTGTAACTCATCCATGACTCACCAGAGCATTTCAACGTTTTACTCAATAAAATGGAGGAGTGTGAAGCATCCTAATCTTCAAAAATTCAGACTAATGAGATTTACTGTAGAAGATCAACGAGAATCTGGGTGTTCAGTAATAAATTTCAAAATTTCCCCGTATCCCCCTACACCTAGACGAGGATACAGTACGGCCGCCGTGGACTGGTCACTTTTCACGGGTGGGCAATATTTCCACGGTGCATCATTAATTAAAATTTTGCTGATGATGATTTTTATCACCTGGTAAACGCATGCGTGGACATCACTGCCCACGCGCTCATTACGACCACTCCGTGGCGACTGTTCTGTTTCCCCTCTTGCAGGCCTGGACTTTTAAAAAAATACAGGGGAGCTACTACGGCTCCCCTAAACCTGTGCCAGGAGAGCTATTCTGTGCTTAGTCAGTTATTAATAAGGGAATTGAAATTTTAAGGAGAGCTATCACAGCTTTTAACTGGTAGAGTGCTAAATTATTTTTGGCCATCAAATCTTGTACATGTATTTGCCTTGTTACAATTTATGGGAGAGGGCACTCTCCCATAAATTGTAACAAGGCAAACCCTTACAGACTAAATAATATCACTTTAAAGATAATACAAAGCATATCCACTGAATATGAGCCTTCAAGTTGTGGTACCTGCGCTTCAGAATAAAGCCCAAATATGGGCTTCCAGCACTCTACCAGTTGAGGAGAGCAATTGCGGCTCTCCTTAAATTGATATTGCAGGAGCCATGGAGGGCTGGAGCTTTCGCTCCCATCAAAAGACCAGGCCTGCTCTTGTGCTATCCTCCAACAACGCATAACGTAGGCCATTACTGCAATGACAACTGTAGTATTAGCTATCCGTAGATGCTGGATGTGACCTTAAACAACTTTCTCAGGTAAGCGTCTCACCCCCTTCCTACCGGGCCTCTTGCATACATGTATATTCCCATTTTGACATGACCAATTCTTTTCATGATATAAATATCTCCGTCGAGATTTGACATCTCTTCCTATGATTTTCAACTCGGTCCACTAATGTTCTTTCCGTGAGTTCATAACTGCATAAATTAGATTCACGTGCTAAGACATGGACGATCTGGCTTTGTTTTAAAAAGTTATGTTTACAAAAGCCAGTCGTCTGCAAATAGCCTTCACAGAGGTTAGGTGGCATAGGAAAAGTGTTAGATCCAAGACAGTTCCTTGGCACTTGCGGTAAACCTAAGTAGACGGTTGTTTCATCCGAGAATTCCCCTTCTGGGACCACTCTCATTTTCCTTTCTGTGAAGAACGTGCTGAACCATGTGTGTAGCGGTCCTCTGATTCCGTATTGCTCTATTTTATGAAGGAGTCTGTCGTGCGGAACTGTGTCGAATGCTTTGGAGAAATCCAGTATGGCTGTGTCGACTTGTTTGCCATGGATGAATGATTGTGATACTCGTGAGTTGTGACTAAGCTGTGTTTCGCAGGAGTAACCCGCCCGGAATCCACGATTTAATGATGCCAGTACTTTGTGCTTCTCCAAGTGTTTCAGAATAAATCTACAGATTATGTGTTCGAATATGCAGGAACTATTTTAGTTGATTCAATCGTTTGTTCTCTTTGCCTGGTTGTATAGGTTTTGTTTTTTCCTCAACATTTTTATGCCCCCGAGAACATTTTATGCCCTCTCGGGGGCATTAGATAGACAGACAGACAGGCAGACAGACAGACAGACAGACAGATTTTTTTCATGTGAGTTTCGGTATAACAAAACAAAAAAAGTACATTGACATAAATTACATATAAACAGAAACATATAACACATGCTGCTGGGAGATAGCATAGCCAGATTGGCTGTCCACCTGCTATCTCCCTGGGATTGGAAAAAGAATAAAAGGAGAATACAGACCATAAAAGAAAACATTTATTTGAAACGCACTATATGTTTAGTAGAGGCGCTTGTGGATTTCCGTGGGAATTTTTTGATGAAATATGGAGACCAACTTAGGCTACGAGACCAATATCAGAGCTGCCAGAAAAAATATGTTTGCCCATCTGGGGTCGCGACTGGGCTGTGTTATGACGTCATAAAGATGGCGTCTTTTGGGTTTTTTTTGCCGGGTTGGGTGCCGTTACTAAGGCGGATATTATTCGAAGGATATTCAATATAAAGACCAATTTTATGAAGAAACTTATGAGAGATACATCAACGTTGTTTGTAATAACATATTTTGCTATAAATTTTCACATATTATGTATATTTTTGAATGTTTAAATGCGTAAGGGATGACAGAAATTAAGATTTATCTGAGAAAACGGTTTCCTAAAGTACGATAGGCGTCAAAAAGTGTGCCAAACAATGTTTTATCGAGAATATACATCTCATAATAACAAATTTATCCGCTCTATCCACCGCATTCAGCAGGCCAGGGTACCATACAACCACCAAATTATAAATACGCGAAATCCGATTCGATTATTGTATCGCGACATTTTTTTTTATTTTGACCGTGCGGTATTCCATATGAAATATTTTATTGATGTCAGCCACTGTTTCAGCTGAAGTATTTTTGACTCACAGCAATTAGTTCAAACAATCGTTTATCGTTGAGAGGTTTCAGAAATGGTGAGTATCCGAAACTTGTATTATTTGATAAATAAAGAGTGAAAATACATGATAAAAACCCCTAGAATTTGGCTCCAAAAGCCACGTTCACACACGTGGCTCGAAACAAGGTCATAAGACGTTGAGCAGACGATGGAGAACCTTCCCTCGCACTCAGTGAGCAAATCTATGGAACGCCGAAAGGACAACTAGTTAACACCACACGACTTAATCTAATAAGGAGGACAGCTTATATTTTCACCCTCCATCGAACTAGAACAACGGTGCTTCAAAGTTCCTATTATGTATCAGCTTAGGGCCCACCCTCCCAGAAAAACAAGCAATACATTGCCACTGTCACGCCATATATTGACCACTTTCTATCCACTATTGGACCCCATCCCCTGCAAGCCCCCCCCCCCGACACATGCTTCACATTTCGCCAGCATTATTATACGCGTGTACGCGTACACACACACGCACATACGCACAATCTTTGTCCACATTATCCCACGCATGCACGCACACATACATACACGCATGCGCATGCACGCGCACATTCATGCATATTACATTTATTTATTAATTCAAGCAGGGCTGTCGGGATAATATCCTGGCCCAGGTCGAGAGAATATCCGCACCACCCCCACCGGGTTACTGTTAGAGCCTTCCTAGAATCCTAGTTGAAGCTCGACTAGGATTCTAGGAAAGGCTTCTAAAACTGAAAGGAAAAGTTTGCAACTTCGTGCGCTAGCAATACATCGAGATTGCAGTTTTGTGAATGCACGCATAGAGTGTTAATTTTGGAAACCGGGATCCGGCGTAATTGGGGGCCCGCCGATTTTCCCTTATTCAGGATAATTGCCTTAAGACAGGATTCTCTTACGCGCGGGTCGTTCACTGCATGTAAAAAATGACGTGCAGTGAAGGGCCCGCACGTAGGAGAATCCTGCTCTTAGGCAATTGGGGAAAATCTGCGGCCGCCAAAAACGCCGGGCCCAGTGTTACTACACATGTCCCCCCCCCCCCTCTCGACGGCCCTGACTTCAAGTGAAGGCTTATGTAATGTCTCATGAAATTAACTTTTTTATATTTCCAGGATGATGCTCCGGCTACGAAGAAACTCAAATTTGATTTCAACAAATGCATGATATGTCAGGAATCTTCAGACGATTTGTACATGCGTCCGAAAGAATACACAAAAGTCCTAAGAGTGATCAAGGAGAGGGCGTCATATGGTGAAACTGCATATTTTGATGTGTGTTCGCGTATGGGGGATGCTGTGGATGAACAAATTCTGTCCGACAATGGTTGTTCCTACCATAGGAAGTGCTACCAATCGCTCACAAACACAAAGTCTATTAAACGTGCGAAAGCAAAGCTCGAATCTGCATCAAAGGGCTCGAAGAAACGTGTGTTACCGGAACTAAGCACAAGTTTCACCCGTTTATTGACAATGCCTTATAACAAGGATAAGTGTTTCTTTTGCCAAGAGGGAGGAACTCGGAGGTATCCTTTGCATCGAGTTTCAACAGACGATGCTGGTCGTAACTTACAACTGGCGGTTGAGAAGTGTGGAACTGACGACATGAAAATTAGACTAAATTCTGCGGTAGTCGCGGCTGATGCCCATGCAAATGATGTCATGTACCACAAAACATGCTGGGCAAAACATGTCTGTAACGCAACACACGATCTTTCCTTTGACAATGACAATCGGGCAATCGAGATTGCGTCCGAAATAGAATTTCTTGCTAGCCTCGAGTGTATGTTGACTGAGACGAGGGTGTTTAGTATGGCTACTCTAGAAAAACAGTTCAGTGATAGTCTGTCAGCCAATGGAGTATGTGCTTCATATGGTAGCTGACATTACTGGGTCTTTCGCAGGAAAGGGAAAAGCGTCTATGTGGAAAGCATTCGTGTCCGTTAGCGACCAAGTGAGGAAAGCCTTCTGTGATCTGGGTAAAGGTCTTGACATCGCAGATGAACTAATTGAGGGTCTTGCAGCATTCGTTTGTGAATTGTATGCCCCTGGTAAAGGTCTATGCGATCTTGGTGAGCTACGATGGCTTATGTTCCGTAAGAAGCAATTGACGTCAGAAAGGCTTCCACCAACATATTCCTCATTTGTGGAAGGTGTAAAGAGATCCAATCTGCAAACATACACATGGAGAAATGCCACCATAGCGCAACCAGAGGTATTGGACCCTGAAATCTGTGGCTGGATTAAACGTGACAACTTTTACGAAGCTAAGATGACTGAACTGCCACAGGCCCCATCAGCAATCTTGGAACTCGTCAAATGCAATTGCTCAAAGATGAAGTGCGACTCTAAGAGGTGCAAATGCAAGGGACACAACCTACCATGCACAGAACTCTGTTCCTGTGAAGCAGATGTGTCTAAATGTTGCAATACAAACCCGCCTGAACCTGAGTATGATAACACTGATGACGATGATGAAGCTTTCGAAATTGATCAGATCGAGTTACACATTTGAGGTCCCAATTTTCTTCTTTGGTCAGTGCTAATACGTTTCGCTTAGCCACATTAATGTTCTTACTCATTTAATTTAGAGTATCCTCTATTTGTATTGATACTCTCTAAATTCAATTTGGTTGAAACGTAACCTACATTTGTTGGGTTGAGTGAATATAAACCCAATTTGATTCATATTCACTCAACCTCACTTAGTTATGTTTCAACCCAATTGAATTTAGAGTGTTGAAATACGTGTGACATAACAGCGTTTTCCGTGCATTGAAAACAGGTCCGAACCTCGGATTTGAAAAAAATAGTCGGGAAGGGGGCAGCCCTCCTGTACCTTCTCCCACCTTGGGGCTGTGCACTTTCGGAAGGTTCGGTATGCCTTCGGCTAGTCCAAAGTTGGACTCAAAAATTCTCATATAATATTTTGGTTTGGTAAGACCTTTGGACAAAAAAAGTATATTAAGGACTTTTGGCCCAAGTTTGGACTAGTCTTCGGTATACAAAAGTCCCCCCCCCCCTCCCCCCACACACACACACCGCCCGCCCCCGGATGTAGGATTGTTTTAATACTGCTGGCTTCTCGGGCATGTTTCAAAAACTTTAGAATTTGGAGAAAACACATAGGAATCAGTAAGAATCTTTCATTAATATGGCACCTGATTAAATCTGGTACACCATTAATTCGAGATTTGCTAGAGATTCCTATGTTTCTTTCATTATGCTTCTCTATTTATTCTCTGCATGTGAAAATCTTCTGTGTGTATTTTTGTGCCTATCAACGCTGAAGGTAATATATATGATGCTAGATTGACGTTTACCAATTAATATACTTATTCTATTTGGGATAATTGTTAAACATTAGCCTCCTGTTAAATTAGAGTAAATTCCCAAGCATTTCCCGGAACCGCAACAAATATTGTCACTTCCGGTCATGATATATTACTGGATAGTCTTTTTAGAAAAGGCATGATAAAAGGGTAACCTATATTAGTTAGTTTATTTTGATTCCCACCCCTATAGCAGTTAAAACTTTGAAAACTCCAATTTACAATCCTGCATGCAATCAGCACATTTGTGACGCCATACTATCGTTCACTGTCAATACTGTATAGACAACAGCATTCATATAATGATGGTATTAACGTTGTTGTAGACTTTAGGCACTTATAAACAGAGTTTCTGTGAAACTGCGACCAATTACCGTCATTCCAGATGATAATTGGTTTTAAAAATTACAATCCTCGCACTTCCGGTCGCCATTTTGGCGGCCATCTTGGGTATGCGTGTTCAGTTCAGCCACTAATATACCTCACAACTACCCTGCTGTTTGAGGACATGATTAAAGTCCAGTTGCATTGATTAAATATTCGGCTGGGTATCTCTTGAATGTTCTCAACCGTTATTCGGAATTTTGAAAGGGGTCGCCATTTTGTGACGTCACAGCCACGCCCAGTCGCGATCCCAGGTGGGCAAACATGTTTTTTCCGATAGCCGAGATATTGGTCTAACATAATATCATGGTACCAATATTTCATCATAAAATTCCCACGGGACGAAAAAAACAGCCATAAGGACCTCTACTAGTTAGTTTTATGAACAATAATGAACGATATGCGAATGCGATATGCGACAATAATATACGATACGCAACTGTGGACAGGGGGTTGGGAATGTTTGAGCTCCCCATCTCACTAGACAGGAAAGGTGAAACCAGAGGGGAAAGAAAAATCGGAGGCGGACGAACATGACCTCCTGGAAGTCATATTGATCCGTCACCGGCCGCCTCCGATCATACTGAACTAAGTTTGCCTTACTCACTCGAGACTTTCGGGGATCTTGCAACCACCCTATGCCCCCTTTCCTACTCGACAGACGCCCAATTCGATTAATCGAAGATGGAGCCTGGAGCACAGTGCGGCCAACACGCCTGTGGACTATTATCAGCTGTGGATTTAAGACATTACCAGTTACATCTGGGGCCGTATAATAAACAAGGATTTTCGTATGCCAAGAATGCTACACTTAACGATCACACGAGGAAAGGTTTTATTTTTCTTTGAGTGAGGAGTAAAGTTAGACGAGGAACCAGACAAATAAGCAGGGGTAACATTTTTGTTTGAGATGAGCGTCTTAGTGTTTTGTGTGTTTTTATATCCCTTCCTATCAATTCAGTTAATTTCGTTGAATAAAATAGAATCCCTGCAAATACACCACGCATCCACGGCGTCACCATAAGGTCGCCACAACGCCCAACACGATGTGAAGACGCCATAGTAACGCCGTAGATACGGTGTGTGTCAGTACTCGATAACCAAAGAGAGCAACCTGGGCAGTAAGGACTATCGCATTCAACCCTTGAAAGTTAAACTTTTTTTAAACATCTTTCTATTTTCCAAAAGACGAACTTCATTGTCCAGGTTGTTCCATATTTTGGGAAACGAATACAGTGGGAGGTCATCCAAGAATCGAGTCCTTGTTCTGTGTACTTGCAGAAGTGTGGACTGCCTGGTATTTCTGTGTGTTTGGTTGCTCACATAAGATAAAAAGCCATCAAATGATGCCGGGAGGTTGGACTTGTTCCAGTCATGAATAAACAAAGCCGCGTGAAGTTTAAATAGGTCGCTCACCTTGAGGATGCGATCTTTAATAAACAGCGGGTCTGTGTGAGCATTAATTTTTTTTATTATTGATTATTCGGATAGTTCTTTTCTGCATTAGCAATTGTTTGTTGATCGCTCTTGAATTACCCCAGATTTGAATACCATAGGTCAAATGACTGTGGACAAATGCGAAGTAAAGAGTTCTCAGGGCATTACGAGGCAGAATAGCTTCAACTTTATTGAGGGCAAAGTTTGCGTGTGCAATTTTTGAGCATATCTGTGTGATATGATATTTATAACTTAACTTATCAATATTTATACCTAAAATTTTTAAGAGTTTTTTCGGTTTCCTCAATTCCCACCCTAGTTATTTGATCATTGTCAACAAAAATATTGAATAGCCTCGATTCCGTTTTCTTCCTACCGGGGTGAATTAATATATATTTCGTTTTTAGCTCAACTTTCCGTCTGTCCGTCTGTCGCGCCGTACACACGGCTCGGGCTAGAGGCAGTATTTAAGAACCGATCTTTACAAAACTTCTTCGGCACCTTTGTTATCATTGCGAGACGAGAACGAGTGTTTTGGGGTCCGGTCCGAAATTCAAGACGGCCGCTGGCAGCCATTTTGTACAAAATTAGGTGCAATCCGATTTTTGCGCAGAACTTCCATATGAAAGCTCTGATTTGAATACATTTTTGTAAGAATGTTTAGTACCATGGGATGCATCACATATAATACGGATTTTTTCTCGTGCGTATATTATGCAAATTAGACTAACTTTGATTTATTTAGTGTTACTTTGCCAATACGGCTCGGGCTAGAGGCCGTATTTATGAACCGATCTTTACGAAACTTCTTGGGTACCTTTGTTATCACCGTGGGACGAGAACTAGTGTTTTTTGGTCCGGTCTGAAATTCAGAATGGTCACTGGCAGCCATTTTGTACAAAATTAGGTGCAATCAGATTTTTGCGCAAAACTTCCATATGAAAGCGCTGATTTGAATATTTTTTTTTTGTGTGAATGTTTAGTACCAAGGGATACATCACATATAATACGGGTTTTGTTCTCGTGCATAAATTATGCCAATTAGACTAACTTTGATTCCCCGTGGGAACCCCGGGAAGTAAGCAGCACTTGTTTACTGCGGTAAACCAGTTCCGCTTTACTAGTAAAATAGGACCCAGTCACCAATGCTTGGGGTGAAAGTCCTCTAAAATGGGCAACATGTTGATCAACGATTGACTATCCTTGACTTCATCGCCATGTTGTGTCACGATTAGCCATTGTGCATAAATATGTGACGTTAACCACCAACAAACAAACAAACAAACTAACTTTGATCTATTTAATGTTACTTTCAGCACTGTAACTGCAAATACCAATACGGCTCGGGCTAGAGGCCGTATTTATGAACCGATCTTTACGAAGCATCTTTGGTACCTTTCTTATCACCGTCGGACGAGAACGATTGTTTTTGGGTGCGGTCCGAAAATCAAGATGGCTGCCGGCGGCCATTTTGTACCAAAATTAGTTCAATCAGTTTTTTGTATACAGCTCAGACCAGAGGCCGTATTTATGAACCGATCTTTACAAAACTTCTTTGGTACCTTTGTTATCACTGTGGGGCGAGAACGAGTGTTTTTGGGTGCGGTCCAAAATTCAAGATGGTCACCAACAGCCTTTTTGTACCAAAATTAGTGCAATCAGTTTTTTTGTACAGAACTTCTGTATGAAAGTTCTGATTTGAATAAATTTTTTGTAGGAATGTTTAGTAACATGGAATACATCACATATAATACAGTTTTTTTTTCTCGTGCAGAAATTATGCAAATTCGATGAACTTTGATTTGTTCAGTGATACTTATACACAGTAAGTGCACATGTCAATACGGCTCCGGCTAGAGTCTGTATTTATGAACTGATCTTCACGAAACTTTTTGGGGTACCTTTGTTATCACCTTGTGACAGGAACGAGTGTTTTGGGGTGCCTTTTTTTATCACTGTGCTATGAGAACAAATATTTTTTGGTTCAGTCAGACCCACTCTGGGACTCAAAAATTTCCTTTCTAGTTTAGCATCTAACTGTCACCCCACTTTTACAATACTTTACCTATATATTTGTTTCAGGCTACGGTCAGCATTTATGTGCAGACCGTTACAATACTTTACATGGTCATTACCTAGATGTTTGTCATTGCTGTGTCACACACTATGCATGTACATGTCTTAAACAAGTTGAGCTACAGTGTCACTGACACTTTCATTTTAGTATTTATAACCAGATGTTTGGTTGAAGACCATTTGGATACCTTTTATAATTCATTATTCATGTTAGTTTTTCAAGTTTTTCATACAGTGACTTCATGCGTAAACTGTAGTATCATCAGCGAATGATAATAAATTCAGAGTTGTGGCGTTACAAATATCGTTAATATATAGCAGAAAAAGGGTAGGCCCTAGTACTGAGCCTTGTGGGACGCCGCACACAATTTGCGCCAAATCCGATTTGTGTCCATCACACAGAAATTGTTTTCTATCTGCTAAATAACTTTTAAACAATTCATTTTTGACTCCTCTTATACCATAGTATTCAAGTTTCTGAAGCAAAATTTCGTGGTTTATGGTGTCAAAGGCTTCAGTCAGATCCAGAAACACAGCTAGAGTGGACTGTTTGGTACATTTATTATTTTCTTCCGCCGCATGTTTTAGAAGATGGAGTACCGGATGAATTGTGGAACGTTTGTTTCTGAACCCATGTTGCTGCCGATATAATATTTTAAAGCGTTCTAGGAAACTAATCATTCCCATTGCCATAAGTTTCTCCAAGGTTTTAGAAAAATTGGTAGTATACTAATTGGTCTATAGTTTGTAAAGTTGTGCGAATCATCTGATTTATAGATAGGGATAACCTTGGCAGTATTCATTTTATCGGGATCAACATCAAATTTGAATGAGCTATTAATTATGTGAGTTAATGGGGTGACAATTAAGTCGATGGTTTGTTTAACAAGACTAGAGTTGATATCATCACAATCAGGGCTTGTTTTAGGTTTCATAGATTTAACAACATTAATAATTTCTTCAGGAGATGCGGGCTTTACAAAAAAATTATTTGGAAACTGACCATTCAAGTATGTTGAAACTAAATTGTGATCTATTCTTAGATGCTGACTGGTGAGTCTACCAATGTTCACAAAAAAGTTATTAAATTCATTTGTTATTTCATGCGAGTCACTGATTTCTTTGTCGTTTTGGACAAAGAAATAGGGGAGTTTGGAAGTGCGCTTTTCCTTATTTATACTTTCATTCAAGATTTTTCAGGTATTGCGCACATCATGTTGATTTTTTGCCAGAATTGTTTTATAGTATATTGCCTTACTCTGTTTCTTAATGCGGTTGAAAATTCTGCAGTAATTTTTATAGTTAAGAATATTTTGGTCTGTAGGAGCTTTTAATTTTTTGTGGTAAAATTTCTTTTTATTTCTTGATGAGATTAATAGACCCTTTGTCATCCAAGGCTGGCGTTTAATTTTGCCAGGTTGGTTTTCTGATTTTGGGCTTGAATGATGGGAAATGCCACGTCAAAAACATTTTTATATATTTCCACAAATTCATTGTATGCCGAATTGGGACAATTCATACTCATGACGCGAGAGAAATCACACCCAGACAGAAGTGATTGGAAGTAAGCAATGTTCTCTGTGTTCATCCTCCCTTGGAGTTTGGGAGTGGAAGGTCCTTTCTCTAATGTATTGTTCTTAATGTAAAAAATACCAAAGTGATCGTAAACGTCAGCAAGGACTATGCCAGAAGATGAACGCGATGTTGTTTGAATAAATGTGGTCAATTAAGGTCGCCGATGAAGTATTTACTCTAGTAGGTTTTGTTATGAGAGGGAGGAAACCTTGACTAAATATTAGGTTAATAAATTCCGCAGTCTTTCAGTGGGCATCAACTTTCAGGAGATCGATATTAAAATCTCCCATAATGTAACAGGTTTTCTTTTCATGTGACAATGTATCTGTTGTGAAATTTATTTTCGACAGGAAAATGTCCATGTCCGCTTTGGGAGGGGTATTGGGTCTGTATTCATGTATAACTCCAATCATTTTCTTCGATTTTTTAAATTCAGTTTCAATAAAGAGAGATTCCAGAATGTGGGGGATAAAAATAGACAAATCCTCGCGGATTTTGAATTGGGGGTGGTGTTTGGTGAAAATATTTACAGACGCAAGGTGGAATTTTGGGTTTTTAACATTTTGGGGACCCAACCACCAATCGAATTTTTTGACACTCAGCCCTTCTGCTTTTGAAAACCGTGAAATATGACGTAAGGTCTGTCCCCTTTCCTGAAATGAGCTAGAAGTGTTCCACCCTCAAACAAATTCCTACTTTTATAACACTTTTAATCACCTACAAAAATAGTACAATAATAGTCAACAAGTTCAATATTTTGTATTCAAAAACGTTTCCCACTTGGTATTTGCGCATGCATGTATCCAATTCCAACAATAAATCAAAGTAGTGTGATTGTTATATCAACACTTCAGTACTTAGTCATAAATTACATGATTATTGTATTATTCCTGATGACAAAAAATCCCCCAACTCTTACTATTTACAACTACAGTGTCCGCAGTATTGAGCTACATAAGTATGCTTGACGTCAATCGGTACGAGATTTCTATAGTTCGTTTATTTATCGTAATCCTGAATGAGTCAAGTTATAGCAGTTTGTACCAAGTTTTGTGTTGGAAATTGGGAGGGGAAAGGCGCGTAGCCAGGATATCAAAGTTAGGGGGCAAGAGTAATATCCAGGGGGCAAGTTCAGCGATCTGAACGTAGGGCTACCCCCATACAAAGGTGGGTAGCCGCTACGTCCAGATCGCTGAACTACTAGTGAGCATACCGAATAGGTCTCGCAACATCATCCAAGCCACGTAGCAGCGAGATGGGGGCCGAGCTCAAGAGGGTGATACCCCTGTCGCTGAAAAATTTTGAAATTCGAGACAAACACCCCCCCCCCCCCCCCACCCCCAGTAATTTCCCCGACTGTGAGTCCGTTTGTGTCCATAATTTATAAGTTGTGAAAAGCCTCAATAATTAGGCCACATCACCTGGGGGGACATGATTAAAAAAAATTGTGGGGCACATGTCCTACCCCCCCTCCCCTCCCCCCATTCCTCCCCATCCACATGGCTACGCCACTGGGAGAGGAGGGTTGGTTGGAGCAGACGTCTGTTTAAGACCTCTGCAAAGAGCTGTGCGGTTTTGAAAATTCAGGTCGGTGTCGGTTTGGTTTTTTTTAAACCTCGGTTTACGGTTTCAGTTTTCATTGTACAAACATAATGCATACACTGCTTATTGGAAGATTATTTTGGAGTATATAAATTTGCATCAAATAAAAACTTTTAATTGATCCATTTATAAAATAAAACAGAACATGACATTTTGTCGAGATATCCAATTCAAATTCAATCTTTGATAGTAGTGGGAGCAGAGGTTGTAACACTGGGAGCCCGGAGCTTGGGTGGGGAGCACTATGGTTCTGAGTCCTGACACTTATTGTCAACAGTTAAAAAAGGGGGAGGGGGTGTATCGTGAACGGAGATCTGTTAGGCTATGTTGTTCATTTGAAAGTGTTATACTAACTGTGTGCTATCATGTGAGTTTTAATACTGAATAAATATCATTAAAGTTATTTTCCATCCCATGTTTTGATATTTTCAAACGTTTGGCGGACGATTTGCGTAAAATTGCAACCGGACGATTCGGCGCGCTGGCGGACGATGCGGGTAAAATTGCAAGCGGACGATTCGGCTGTTGGACGAAACGTCCGTATCCCAGCTCTGCCTAATTACTTGAAACTGTAATGTACTCAACTCAACTGGCGGAACACTGGAACTACATGTACAGTAAGTGTGTACTGGATGGTAATTTATTGTTAAATTGCTGCTGGAAACATTAATTTAATCTCAGAGAGTCACGACATATTAATCCAATAAACTGAGACTTTATGCGCCCGTCATTATCGGGGGAGGGGGGGGGGAGACTCCGTGGCAAAGCACGTGTGTGATATAGTCTGATTTCCTGAGTGCAATGTATTTGTGTAAATTAACTCAAGAGTTTCAAGTTTAAGAAAATAATTTCTTGCCTAAAGTCTGTTGTAAAATTCTACGCGTGTTCCCTTCTATATGGAAGCATGCAAATGTGATTCCTATCCACGAACAATCTTCTGTCAATCATAAAGAAAACTATTGCCTTGTCTCCCTGACAAGTAATGTTAGTAAGGTCTTTGAAAAAAATCGTTTTTAACCATGTTTTCTCATATCTTATGGAAAACCGATTATTGACAGACTTGCAGTCAGGCTTTGTACCAGGGGACAGTACAGCATATCAATTAATCGACCTAGAGCACAGTATTAGATTAGCACCTACTCAGAATAAAGAAATACGTTTTGTTTTCTGTGATATCAGTAAAGCTTTTGATAGAGTATGGCATGCGGACTTACTATATAAATTGAAAGCTATAGGAATTAATGGAAAATTGTTATCATGGTTTGAGGACTACCTCAGAGAACGAAGTCAGGCGGTTGTTATAAATGGACGGACATCAAAGAAATTAGAAGTTCCTGCAGGTGTTCCACAAGGATCAGTCCTAGGTCCTCTGCTCTTCAATATATTCATAAATGATATTGTTAATAAAATCCAATCAAATATTCGACTGTATGCAGATGACACTTCACTTTCCTTGATTATAGAAGACCCCTTTCTAGCGTCACAGGTTCTGAATAATTATTTTATAAAGATTGGTAACTGGGCAAAAATATGGCAAGTAAATTTCAGTCCAGAAAAAACGGTAGCTCTCAGCATCACTCGTAAAACTGCTCCAAATCCTTAACCAATCTTGTATCTACTTGATAACCCAAGTGAGGAGGCTGTGCAGCATAAACGTCTCGGTATTACTTCCCAGAGGAATGGTAGATGGGATTTACATATAAAATCAGTCATTAACAAGATTAGCCCGATGATTAATTGTTTTCGTAGCTTGAAGTATAGATTCTCACGGTCATCACTGATAACATTGTACACCCATTTCCTTCTTCCCCTTTTTGAAACTGTACGCTTGAAAAAACTAATAACCTCGAGAATCTGCAACGTGACGCTCTTAGAACGATCTGTGGTGCTCCTCGTGGAACTCGCCACGAACTGCTCTATCGTGAAACGGGTTTCATCTCTTTAAAAGAACGTCGTGGGCGACATAAACTTACACTTTTTTACAAAATGAAAAATGGACTTGCCCCAAATTATTTAAACAGATTGATTCCTCGTACAGTTGCAGAACGATCGTCGTATTCCCTCAGAAACAACGAACAGCTTGATAACTTCTTCTGCAGAATCAATACTTTGTTTTGAATCCTTCGTACCTGCCACCATTAGACTATGGAACGAGCTTGATCCCGAAATAAGGGGCTACGGGACTGTTCAAATGTTCAAAAAAAAAATTTAAAACGAAGATATAGTCGTTCCAAAATATATCTTGTAGGAACCAGGGAAGGGCAAATTATTCATGCAAAATTACGATTAGGATGTAGCGATTTAAATGCTCATAAATATGATGGATTCATTTCAGAAAAGCTTCATTGCCAGTGTGGTTATGGGCATGAAAGTACGACACACTATGTTCGCGACTGTCCGTTATATACATCACAATGGAGTGTCCTCTTCCATAACTTTGGGAGTCCAGACGTATCTATCAATACATTGTTATACGGAGACCCCTTATCCTCTGACTAGCAGAATGAAGAAACGTTTTCTGCTTTTCAACAGTACATAATCACAACGCGACGCTTTACATGAGTTAGCCTTGGTGTACCACAATGGTTCGCTATTGGTATTTTTCTTGCGGCAAGGGAAACGTGATAATTGCAAAGGTCACTTGTGGAGGTTGTGCGTAATCAACGTTTTACGCCCAACGTCTACGGGCGTTTCTTCCCATTAGAATTCCTCCCGCTAGAATACTCCTGTTTGATCATTTTGGAATATGCATAGTGCACCAACATCAAAATGCCCGTTATGACTAAATGTTGTGACCCATACGTAATTTTGATGTCAACTACTACCCCCGTGTCCGTATTTCACATATCAACGAGTTGAGATTGTAGTTTGCTGTTCTTAGTAATTGCAAGGCCGGCTTCCTTTAAAAACTTAACCTCTAATATCGTGAGAAGGTAATACCATTGGATGATTTGAATCCTGAAAAAATACAAAATTATTATGAATGTTGTGTATTTACTTTTCTGTTGCACATGCACCTGTTCTGTTTCAATGTGACTATTATATATTTATCGGTGTTTAAGGTCACATATTTATTCACAATGGCTAATCATGACCGTGACAGTTTTATGGGTGGAGGAAGCTGGAGTACCCGGAGAGAACCACCGAGCAGCGGGGAGCAACTGTCAGCTCCCCAGCATACTAACTCCACACAAGCAGGGTTAGCATTGGTTGAAGACAAGTGCACCATCGACGTGTAGTACGCCCTAGTACACAACGCCACCGTGCCCACACGCGGGCGATGGGGATGAAGTGTCTTGCCCAAGGACATCACGCGGTTGCCGCAGGTGGGATTCCAACCGAGGACCTCTCGGCTTGCAGGCTGTACCTCTACCTACTGAGCCACCATGCTCCCCTTTCAATGTGACTGAATTTATGTGGATGGTGAGGCGTTTAAATAGGCCATGCCTGTTCGCCGTACCAAGTTTCCATTTTATGGAAATAAAATTGTTTAAAAAAAAAAAAAAATATGCGTGTTGTAGTAAAACATTGTCTCAAACAGTGTTAATGACTTTATTCAACTTAAGTAAAACCCCGATGCGTGAGTCAATTTTGTCACCCATTTTCACGGTATTCTGGTGAATGCAGCACTCAAAGTTCAAATGTGATAACAACTACTTGTGTGGCTGTTCTGAAAATGGGGATATCGCGACTCTAAAGTATCAAAATAAAGGTAACTTTATGTTGTTTTTCTCATTATTCTGACTTGTGAAGACCGGATATGAGATTTTCAACATTTAATTTGGAAACTTTTGTAATTGTTTCGGTCTCGCTTTCGGTTTTGATAACAAAACCGAAACGGAACCAAATTTTCGGTTAACCGCACATCTCTAAATAAACAGGCTTCAAAAACATTATATCCGAAGAAAAACTGACTCTGTTTCAGTATTCGCAAGGCACCTTGCCTCGAAATGTGCTCGGAGCAACTTGTCTACGGGGCAATTTGTGTTGAGTATCTTGGGGCAACTTGTCTCCTGTGCGAGTTATCCTGATCCCCGAATTTCCAAATTTGTTCAAAATAAACTATTAAAACGAATTAAATCAATGAAAAGAGTTTTTCCTCTATTGGTTCATCAGCTTTCATCAGTTACATTTCGTGTTGAGATTTTAATTTGCGCAGAAATGATGACTCTTGACAGATTTCGGTGCGCAACGATTTACTCATTATGAAAATGTGATTTGGTACAATGTTGCTTTAGACGACTCCTCTCTTCAATGCCAAAACTCCCTTAGACAGCTGACGCCCACTGTGCTTGCCGCAGATGTTTTCGAATCTGTGAACTGTCATGTAGTAGGACCATTGTGGACGGGTCAAAATCCATGGGTTGTCATTTTTTCCACGCATATAATTCAGAGATGATCCTCTATGATAACTTGCAAAATTTCCACCAATAAAACACCGGGATTACCCCGGTGCTTCATTGGTGGAAATTTCGCTAGGTGTCATAGCGGATCATCTCTGAATATATGCGTGGGAAAATGCTCACCCATAGATTTTGACCTGTCCACGACGTCTGTACTGTAATCGGTCCTCTTTATTATATTTAAATGAACGGTGAAAAGCTATTATCAAAATTCGAGATTTTATTCTCTGAAACTGAGGTATGTGGGTAGAAGCTTTCTTTGTAAGCTCTCTGGGTGAGTGGCGAGCAGGTCCAGAGGCAAGTGCTGAGGCGAGTGGTTGACGAAATAAAGACCCCCGATTTTGTGACTACGAATGACTGAGATGGACGATACTCTGTCGGTTTACTGCCTAAGAACGAACTGGGACCCCATACAGGTATTCTCAGGGCTTAAAAGTCATGTGAGAATCAGAATCGATTCTCGGAAGGAATTTAATGAGAATCAACTGTCATTCTCGCAAAATGTTCCTTTGATTCTTGTCATAGATTCTGAAAGGGTCTTTAAAAGCGTGGGGAATTATACTTATTTCTGCTCCCCCATAAGGTGACGCTTCAACCAGGCAGTGGTATCCCGTGAAGACTTGGTTGCCTATATAGGCAACCAAGATTTCACTAGAGATCACTGCCAAGGTACTATTTCTTCCATTACCAAGACTACCTGAAGCATATATGTTGGGACATGCGTTCTGCATGTACACGGAAAACAAGAAACAGACCCAAATGGAAACTGGTACCTGATGGATTAAAGTCTAGTAAATATATGACTATAAGCTTTTTAGCTCTGAAATATACTGGTTCAATCCACAAGGGCATGAGCGTTCTCTCAAATTCTAAATTATATAAGAACTGGAAAATTAATTCTCGCAACAGGTGTTCTCAAGAATCAAAACTGATTCTCGCTATTCCGTTATTCGATCCGAATTGTTAGGAATGATTCTGCAAACTGGTTGGTTCGGTGAAGCAGCAGCAGCGAGCAGCTCAAAAGCCCAGACGTTCCATCTCTCTGAAGCCACTATTAATTATGTTTTTGGCTAACAACGAACGTACAGAGCACGGCTTCGGCCAATGTAAGTTAACCAATCAAACCTTCACCTGACGTAACGGAAAAATACGGACAGCCTTATTACACAAATCGCCACGCAAATGTTTATTATATTTTTTTGTTTATCTCTGCCCCCAAACATGGCTTATGAGCCCTCACTGAAAAACTAGCTATGTGAAATCACAGAATCCTCTATCAGGGAGTCGGCTAGGAATTCCATTTGAAAAATGCTCCTTTGATCTCGCAAAAGAACCCCTTTTTTGTTGTGTGTACTAATGAGATAGTACACGTATCGTATATGACGTATGTGAATACAACGTATACAGCACATGCGCACATTCATCTGGACACCACTTGGGCTTGTCGTATTAGCAAAATTTAATATATTAAGTAAAATACATATTATACTTCATACCTCGAAAACGTGTTTTTTAGTATGACAGTATATTGTGTATAAAATATATTTTACTTGATATATTAAATTCTGCTTGTATAAACAGAATTTATCATACTAAAAAATATATATACAGTACCTGGAGAGTGGATTGTAACTAAATCACCCGCGGAGTAGAGTTATCACCCAAGCTATAACTTCCAAATTTTGTACATATCGACAAAAAAACACATGCAACGTTTCAGCCAATGGACCTCCGGGTTTAACCCGGAGGTCCATTTGCTAAAACTTTGCTTGTGCTGGTTATGCTTTGCAACAAATTTGCAATTATTGCTTGGGTGGAATCTCCACTCTGTGGGTGATTTAGTGAGAATACACTCTCCATGTACTGTATTATACTATCATACATTCTGTGGAATCCCTTTCGACTATTTGACTATGCCGATGGAATCCCCCTTTTTCGTTGAATGTATTTGACTGTAGAATACTTTTTTTTTTTTTTTTTAGATGAATCGAAGAATCGCACGAGCAAATGATCTTTCGAGCATATCGTTCTCACTGTTCTTTATAGCTCTTATAAGACAATGGTAGAAGAAGATGGTAAGGTAAGAGTTTTTCCACTCAACCGGAGTACTGCAGAACCATAAAGCAGAAATATAACCATGCACAGGGCGAGTCTGAACAGTCACGATTTGCTAAAAAATAGTAACAAAAAAAATATTCTACACCCTGTTTGGGGCACTACTGTTCCACCAGAGTAAGCTCCGCACCAACACGTCCAACTTCGTTAACACACTGCAGCTAATCAAGGTGGTCGTCCTCGTGGAAGTTTTAGGGCCCATTTCGGTAATGTTTTGGTAGATGTCTTCGTTTTCGTATTGAAGATTGGCTAAACTTGACTTTACACACCTGTTTTGCAGTAATGACACAGACATACATTTTTGAAGTGACTTTAAACACCAGTAAATAAATAAACAGAACCAGTATGGCTCTCATCGGAAGCGACTTAATAAGCACTTATCGATGAGGTCATGAGAAGTGAGTTGCTGAAAAATCCTGTCATTCTGGAATAGATATATGTGCTGTGATTGAAAAAGCTGTCTCTTCCCGATTAGATCGCAGTCTTGTGACTCTGGGTTACAATAGAGTGTTTTCGTGCAAACAGCGCCTCTAGTGGTCTCTAGTGGTTTGTACCCCAACCTTTAATGGAGGATAAAAGTTTCCTGCTCTATCCAATTGGTGGAAAGTGACCTGAGCTTGTAAGTGTGAATACAATTTTAAAGTGCATGTTTTGAAAAAATTCTAAACTATTGGTGATAACTGTCTTCTGGAAAGTGTGAGAGAGCATTAAAATTGGGTGGGGGCAAGTAAAAGTAGGTCTATTTTATTGAGTGCGAAACTGGACAGGAGTACAGGAAGCATTAAATTTGAAGGCAAAAGTCACATGGCGACCTATACTTTTTTCGGTATATTTTTTTCATGAGGTGATAAACTGAGTGGATATTGGGTTGTTTTACCGAAAAATGTGCTTGATGAGGTGGAGAGAGAAGCAAAGATTTGTACTGTCGCCAGTGTAAAAAAAAACACTATTGTAACCTCTGGTCACAACCCAGTTAAACCAGTTGATGAAGATTTATTAGTAAAATATGGTGAAAACCAGACCGAATCGAGAAAAGAGTCAAAAATAGCACCTGAGACAAACAGACTGAGACGTTTGACGGAGTTGCGATCCGTTTGAAATACTGTGTCAACTTTTGTGATTAGGGTACAATGTAGGTACTGTGATGGAAAAAAGAAGTATAAGGGTTTATTTGATAACTGTTATCAATGTTTCTGTCAGCGAAAACACTTGAGTCTAGACTCCATTTTGGACGACATACCTAGTTTTTCACAGTGTCGATGAGTTGTTGTTTCAACAGAATAAATGGATATATTTTCCAGTTATAGCTCGTAACGACTATATATACATATATACACATGACCATGAAAGTCAGTTCACATATTTGCTTTTGATAACACGGACGTTACAACCGATTTAAGGTATGATTTAAGGTATGTTATTTATTTAGTAATCTCCATTGAAAACCTGCCTTTTGAATGTTTTCTTTAGAATTCACGAATGCAGACATATATACACTCTAAAATCAAACCAAATCAACTGGGTTGAGTGAATATGAACCCAAGGGGGTTCATATTCACTCAACCCAGTTGATTTGGGTTGATTTTTAACCCAACCGATTTTAGAGCGTAATAGGCCGCTTGTGTGAACTCTACTCGTAGAGACGGTCTGGACATATATGTTACCAGGTAACTGTCCGGTAGAATAGGAGTTAGGACAGTTGGGTGAATAGTCATTTGGGCGGATTTAGAGGAAGGGTCGGCTATGTGGGTCCCGAACCCTCTCTATTTTTCACTGAGGAATTTTCTTGATCTTTTTCACCTGACGCAAGTAGAACTTACAGGTTCATATATTTGTATCCCATCATAAAATCAGTCTGTACTCTTGCTGTTGACAGCAACAAGATGGTGTGCGGGCATTACTTAAAACAATTCCAAGTTTATAAAATGTGTGTTGTGATTGCAGAAATAATCCGACATTTCAAAACATGCAGACCAATAGTGTGCTGAATCTTACTGACATGAAGGCAATACAGAAACGTGGACACGTTTCGAATAAAATAAAACTAACGCAAATCGCGATTCAACTCCACCCAAAGATAACTTAGTCTTGGCATGGGCGTCAAGATAATTTGTCAGCGTATCTATATTGTAATGGGGCGCGGCGGCTCAGTAAGTAAACAGGTCCTCGGTTCGAATCCTACATGTGGCAACTGCGTTGTGTCCTTGGGCAAGACACTTCACCCCCATTGCCCACGCGGGGGAACGGTGGCGTTGTGTACTAAGGCGTACTGCATGGTGGTGCACTTGTCTTCAACCAACGCTTGTGTGGAGTTGGTACGTTGGGGAATCTGACAGTTGTTCGCACTTGCTCGGTGGTTCTTCCCGGGTACTGCGGCTTCCTCCACCCGTAAAACTGTCCGACACTGGCTGCTGAATGAGTCGTTAAATCCCAATAGATAAATTAATAAATATCTATATTGTAAACTAGCGGAGCAAAGTAAATGACAGTGAACACTTGAAGATGTATTTCACACCAATCTACATCGCAGCAAATGAGAACCCGAGGGAAATGGTTCTATCTGGAAATTCAGGACTGTTTGTTAAAAAGTATGGATAATATTTGTAGATATGCTGTGACAAGTCAGTCGAATGCTCCCTTTGGGGGGCCGTTTGCCTAGGCTTCCATTGGTCTACTCGGAGTCCCCGTGTGTATCTTTGGAAGGTTTTAAGATACGGCGCCATATTCCCACTCTTATAGTATCAGTTGGTGGTATTACAGGTTGTTTGAAGTAAGGCTGCACAGTTTGTCGATAAACCGATACATACCGGTATTCAATCCAGTATCGAATGAATACCGGTGTAATTACAAAAATATCGGCTTATCGTCATTATTTATTTACCCACAATTTAATTTTCAAGATGTCTTGAGTTTTAACTGTTGTCCTGAATGAATAACATTATCCCTTTACCCAACGAATCGGCTGTATCCGCCCGCGTAATATACAAATTCAGCAGCTGAAAAAATATTTTTTCAAAAATATTTCAACCGAACCATATCATGTGACCCTTCACTGGAACGAGCTCATTCAAATGAGGGTCACCTGATATTGTTTTGTTGAAATTTATGGGAAAAATCGATAAACTAATATTTAAAATAATAAATTTTGATATCGTCTGCGTTGGGTAAAAGCCGATTCGAAATTCATCATCAAGGCGTGTCAATTCTTTCGGACTGTGATGGCTCAAGTCCCGATTGTGGTACGTATGTTCAGATTTCTGAACAGTCTTTTGATATAACGGTATACCGCGGTATATTTTGAATACCGTTATCAGATAAGAATATCGTGCAGCCCCAGTTTGAAGTGTAAGGAAGGATATTCACACTAATTTCCAATTTATATATTATAAATAATGATTGCACGACTGGAACGCGACTCTGCCTAAATAATGGACCTCGGAGGACCTCCGGCGTGTGGACTGTATTATTCCTCGTGAACCACTACATGAGTATAGTTAACGACATTCCGTGTAATAATTATTAAATAAAATCGAACATACCGAGAAAGAATCTTACTACACACAATCTGATTTACAATCCAAAGTACACTTCTATTGTAAAGGACCTTGCCCAAGACAAGTATTTTCATTTTATGAACTTAGAGCTGATGAAACAGATTTCCAGAAAAAAATCTCTTGTAAGAACGCGTTGTGTTCCGTCAGTTGAACATCCTAGAATGTTCCAGGACTATTTTTATAAAGTGTATAAACCGTATAGACCACATGATAGTGTACTGTTATTTGTTTTAGCATCACCGAGTGGCAAAACTATCGGAAAGAGTATTATTAGTTACACAGTTGATGGCCTAATATGGTATATATGGTGTCAGTTAATTTCATATTGGACGAGGGCGAACTGTGTAACGAATATATCTTACTGACTGCTGCATCGATGCACAGATCTAATAACAACAGCGATCAAAATTAAATGAGAGAACTCTCACAATGTGTTCACGTGTCTTTGCCTTGTTACAATTTACAGGCAATCTCCCATAAATTGTAACAAGGTAAATTCATACATACCAAACAGTTTCATTTCGAAGGTAACATGACACACATCCACAGAATATGAAGCCTTTTATGTTGCCTAACCTGCACTTCAGACCAAATATGGGCTTCCAACCCCCAATCTGTCAACTTGAAGCGTTTATCGGCTGCCGCCATTTTGAATAATCAATGAACAAATGGGAGATTACCCATAGCTGTCAGCGTATATTGATGTTGACAGGCAGTATATGGTTTTATATGCAGTCTGCATGTGACATCTTTGAACCAATGAAATTCCCAGATACTTGTATGAGGTAAGATATAGTACAGTATGGTCACAGTGGTCACTTTCCACGGACACGGGGTGGGCAGCATTTCCACGGACACTATAATATTAGATTGCATACACTAATTTTTGGAATAATCCTGTAAAATCAAATTCATGAAGCACCGCGTACAACCCGGTGCTTTATTAATTATTTGTTTTGCTGCTGATAATTGTTATTACCTGTTAAACGCGTGCGTGGACATCACTGCCCACACGTGTATTACTACCAGTCCACGGCGATCGTACTGTACCTATCAGGCAATCATTGGAAAAGATTGTCACTTGAGATATTCACCGTATATAAATTTTGTTGAAAGAATGAAATAAACTAACGTTTGTCCCATTTTAAGGATATAATTGGAAATAAAATCGGTCTGTAAAACCACTTGGACTTGTCATGAGGTTGGGTATAAGTACGGAGATATATTTAGGAAAATTTTCAAAAAGACCTGGTGGTGACATTTCATTGACAAAACCACACTGCTACAATAATATGGGTTGTGGGTTCGTATATGTTGGGCATGCAGCATATTACCACGGGCCAGTATATATATTCAAGAGCTTCGGTATCTTTTCATTTGCCACTGTGTCATGATGAGCTGCAAATTCAACAATCGACCGAAGTGGTTAATCAGTTAATGTCTGCTCGGGTATCAGAACATCTGAAACATTCATCGTACCTGTGATACAAAAAATATGCTGGGTGGATATGTAACTGAGATCAACCCTTCCTTTTGTTGTTGGTCCGATGAGTCAAATCCCGACCCATGAAACGATTTATCTGTTGGTTGAATAAAAAGATAACGGAAATAAATACACCTTTGGTGCGATTCAATGAAGGTATATAACATTTGTCTATTTGGAGACATAATTACACTGTAATTCAGGCTAATCAGCTGCTCCGAGAAGCATATTTACACCCAAATGTGTTTTTGTTTTCTCTTCAAAATATCTCCCTTTGTTTCTCAAAATCTGGAAAGGCGAACATTTTTAGGAACATGAAAACATACACTCTGCTTTCTCATGTTCTATGATGGATCCACAAACTCATTTCACAAGGAATCTGGGGTGAGTCCCAGGGCCACCACCCAATCACATGAAGGCAGTATAATTCACTCTATTTAGACATCCTGGCTAGTGACCAACAGGCGCCCGACCATAATAACACACATATACGTTTTGCATCGGGATGGTGTAAGACTTGTTATAGTTCTACAAAGACTGAGGCTAAGTATGTGACTTATAATATAATAAATATTAGTCACATGGGCTGGATTGTAATGGACCACTGTAAACTTATTAGAATATTGCAAGGCTTGGAGGTAACTAAAATAGTGGCCCTCGAGGAAGAACAGTCCACGCGCCAATCTGTGCCATTTTGGGACTGACGTTTCGCTGATATCTAGAGGATATGGAATGAATGTTTTTCTCATATAATATTTATGAAACGAGTCTAAGAATTTTCCGTTTTGGCAGGCCCAAACGGAAAATTCGGACGAGTTTCATAAATATTATATGAGAAAAACACTCATTTCATATTTTATTTATCTTATGACACACCCACGCACAAATTAGCCACTTAGTATGACTTTTGAACCCATCACCTAACTTGAGTTGCAGACGGCACTTGGAAAAAACAGCCTCGTATAAGTAAAAATGTTCATTTTTGCTTCCAAAGACATAGGTTATGACCCATCATTGGAACGAGCTCGTCGAGCTCGTTCCAATGAGGGGTCATAACCTATGCTTTGGAAGCAAAAAGTGAAAATATAAAAAAAAAACAAAACTGAAGGGCGTTTTTCTTGTAGGTAAAAGATTGATACAATATAACCCACCCTAAATAGGACAGATAATGTAAATTCTCCCTACTGAAATTATGTAAATCTGACCCAGTTGTATTTTGTTTAGCCAATCAAATTATCTAGTTTTGAAATTGCTGATGAAAGCTCCCAACTCCAATTATGCAAATTATGAAAATGTGGCCAAGTTGTATTTTGTTCAGCCAATCAAATTGTCTAGTTTTGAAATTGACCAATGAAATTGACGGAAGGCTTTTTATTTATCACTGATTAATATTAACACAAAATATCAAATGTTTTAAAGTGAACAAAACGGACGAATCATATGATAAATCGAGATATTCAAAAAACAATATCTTATTGGGCAGTGCAAATGTTAATATGTTTAAATGTTTCGATACCTCAATTAAGAAAATCTTGTGCTGAACTCTATAAATACCTGTATTTACTAGGATTAGACAGGAAAAAATCAAATGACTCCTTGCGGTTGAAAGCAAAACCCAAAGACTCGAGACCCAAAAAATAAGACAGATCCGAAACAAGGAATTTATCACGAACCATCCTATAATGGGTGATTTTGATTCCGACCGATCACATTTATGCATGGGTTTCCTGTCAGTGATGTAGATGGCCATCAGTGCTTTCTGTGTGATAAATCTGCAAGCGCAGTTTTTACTAGCGCAAAAGCAGGTGCAAGAGCAAATTGACCTTGTGATTGTAAATATATGAAACTCAATCTGATGGTTAGAGATGATTTCAAAGAATCCAATCAGAAAGAAACAAGATGAGAAACAAACAACTGTTCATTTGCGTAACCCTGACAACTCGTCAATGTACCAAACAAGAACGGAACGATTCTCTAATACTTATTTCTTTTCAACAGCCAAAATCTGGAACGAGTTACCGAACAATATCAAAACGGTCCAATCACTTCCGGTATTCAAAAGCAACCTTGCTAAAATTAACCCACTAGTCAAACACCCGTCATATTTCTATAGGAAAGAAATGTTTTACGTTCTAAACTGCGAAATTGTTGCAGTGATTTAAACGACCACAAATTCAATAACTATATCTCCCACACCCCATATTGTAGTTGTGGCCATTCCCAAGAAGATGCACGCCATTTCTTCTTTCAATGTCCACACTACCTTAACAACCGATCGATCCTGCTGAATGCTCTTGTTGGGTACGATATCACAAATGTTGACGAACTTCTTTATGACAAACACGGCTTAACCATAAAGCAGAACGAATTTATATTTAGGAACGTCCAGTCATTTATTACACACCCGTGACTGTATTTGTCACGATCACATGGATTTTAGGGGCATGCGGTAATTTTAAACAGAAAGCTCTAGTGCGATCCGATAAAAAGTACCCATCGCGTGCACAAGTTCTCTCGATAGACTGGTTCTCATAGTTTGCAGCGTTCAGTCAGGGAGGTTGATTCTATACTCCGTGGTTCAGTGGAACATAACCAATGAGAACCATCGGCTATATTTATCTGTCGGAATTACCGATTCTCATACCAAAATGTTTGATGCACAACTGTGCTAAAAACGATTGAAAGTCAGGAAAGACACATGATCTCTGCCAAGAAATTGAACAGTGAAACTCAACCTTTGCTCCGTTATTGAAAACCTAGGAAAACTTGATTAATTTTAGAGCACAAAAGTCCAATTGGGTTCGATATTTCAGCCAGCCACTTGCACAGTTTCTCGTAAAATTTTGTTACAACGTTGCCCTCACCGCTGCGTGCTGCCGACGAGTCGATACGAGGTCTACTGTGTAATCCTATTCGATTCACTCTTCGGCAATGAAGCAGCACGTT
Source organism: Pictodentalium vernedei (assembly GCA_031216915.1). NCBI lineage: Eukaryota > Metazoa > Mollusca > Scaphopoda > Dentaliida > Dentaliidae > Pictodentalium > Pictodentalium vernedei. Next base: position 116,654,427 of record CM062292.1, read on the forward strand.
TCCCAAAGCAAACATACTTTGAAGAGCATGTTAAGTTGAAGTAGTTCTCAGGAAGCAAGACCAAATCAATCTTGAAAACTGGTTACCACGAAGCGGTAAAACAGACGGCGATACGCCGAAAGCGCCTTGAGATGTTTGGCAGCTAGTACACGCAGTTACTGATTAACTATCACCAATTCCACCCCTACCACCCACCCTTACCACCCCCCCCCCTCCCCCGTCCACACTAGCTCAATAAAGAAAATAAATTCGGAAGAATGAAAGGCCTCGTTTTATAAGAAAACTCAGTAGTTTACATTTGTGGAACCAATGTTTTTTTACGTTCTAGTGGGTGTTGCCTGTTGGGGCAACTGGTTTATTTTATTTTTATTTTTTTTTGCGGGGGAGGTGGGGGGGGGGGGGGGGTAGGGAAAGTAGTATTGCTAAAATATGACTTTTTCTGGAGTTTGTACTGGGGAAATTTAAAAAAAAGTTACCAGCTACCCTCTACTGAAATTCTGAAAGGTCTTGAGTAGGGTGGGAATGAGACCACGAAGAGGGGAGGGGTGGTGAATACATGTGGTCTGATGAATGCAATATATTGTCAATTTTATGAGATGACTTCCATGAAATTCAAAAATAATTATTAGAATATTTAAAACACAGACAATATGACAATATTTTCCAGACACAGATTGATGTGTATTTTTAAATGACTAGTTAAGGAGGTATTATTTTGCTTTAATTATCAGCAACAAAACTTAAATTGAATGTCACTTATATGATTTAGCTACATGGGTATATGAGATGGGATAGGGGTTGCGGCACTTTCATCCCCCTTCACCAATAAGCAGCTAATTTTGCAGTTTTCATTGAAAGGGACTGGTATTTTCAGAACAGATTGTTCAGAGGGAGGGAGTATTTTTATAATTTTGGAAAATATCAGGGTGGTGGGCAGAGCATTTTCATAGGGCAATTCGAGGAAAGGGTCTGCATTTTGATTTTGAAACAATAGTTCAGGGCAGTTTGATTGGTCAGCCCCTATTCCCAAGAAAATGTCCAAAAGCCTATCATTAGTCACATTCTATCAGTCCTCTTTAAAACTTCTTATTAAATGCAAATTCAGAATACCAAATTCCAAATTTAAGATTGACAAGATATTGGAGCAGACGCATAAAAAATTATTTTGTTTTGAAAACAGATATCAAGAAAACAATATTGACAGAACCGTTCAGATAACAAACTGGTGAAGTATAGTTTTATTACTAGCACAAAATAATGTAAACATTAATCAATCTTTGAAAATATTATCAACCAAAATAAGTTGGAGCTTACTGCGAGAACACCCCCACGCCCACCCCCTCCCTTATTTCTCTTTGAGCCTCTGACTAAGACTGCTGGATACTCATTTCATTAGCTTTCGAGAAAATGTTGTCAGGTTATAGATGGGTGTGTGTGTGTGGGGGGGGGGGGGGGGTAAAAAAGGTGTACAAACTAAATTACTTGTGGAGACAAGACATGACATTTTCTTGCAGTTATTGTGCAATATATTTCTCCCTTTGTATATATGCCTATCTGTAGTAAATGTGGACAACCTAAAGCCTTTATTTTGTAAGTTCAGCCCATTTCAAACAAAAGTTATCAAGACTTGAGGTAAATAAAAAGAAGGCTAAATTTCAAGTCAGAAACTTTATAATGTTGAAAAATAAAGTGCTAACTTACCAAGACTGCAAAGTTCACTCAGAATGGAATCTCAAACTGCCTCAGTTACTCTGAACGATTGAATGAATGCCCCGGGAGGTTAATTTATTGCACAAAATGTCTTTTCTCGTCCAATGTGTACTTTTGTTATAGTGCAGAACAGAAATGACCGATGTCCTCATGCGATAGGCGATAGCCTAGTGGCAGTAGTGCATGTAAAATCAAGCCGAGTTCAAACTTCTGTTTTAGTTTCACGTTCAGTTTAAAAAGCACGAAATTTAAACAGAGCGGCCTGTTCGCACCGTATTTAAATTAAAATCCTTGTACATTTTCCATCCTGCAGATATAATGATGCCTGCACACACACTTTTGAAAACACATTTCAGACCTCATAATTTGTGACGTCTGATAATGATGAACGCAATCTTTTGTCTTTTAAGAGGCCGGACCCTGCCGGACCGACATTTTTGGGGGAACAAAATGAATCAACAGCGATTCTACAAGTGGCAAGGTCAAAGACTTAAGACTGGTTCTCTGACAAAATTGCCCGTTTCTCTCTAAAATTCTTTCAACCGTTCAAATCGTCGACTATTTAATTTAATTAGCGATTAATTACAGTGAATTCTTTTTCGGGGTTGGGTGTGTAATAAATACAGAACCACACTTATGTTTGAATGGGTTAACGATTACACACTTATGTTTGAATGGGTTAACGATTACTGAACTCGAGCGTGTGGCGCTGGGATAACCACTCGAGCCTACCGGCTCTCGTGGTATCCCTTCGCCACTCGCTCTCGTTCAGTAATCGTTAACCCATTCAAACATAAGTGTGTGTCTCTGTATATTTATCTTATCGTCTGGTCGATTTGAGTAACTTCAACCCCGACGCTATCCTTTGCCAGTCCACACTCAAATCCCATTTGCGTGAAAGACGAGGTGTGGAGAGTGCTATTTGATGCAATGATGGAGGTGAGTGATAATACCCCACTGTCAGCTGGTTAGCTTAGGTAACGACAACCTTTCATTCACCTATACTCAACTTTCATTTTTGCTTATAAAATAACGTTTTCTTTTTCTTTATTTTCATTGATGTATCTATGCTGCAAATTGTAAGTTTAGTTTTCGAGGAGAGAAGTCTCGTAAGTTGTTATAACTTGTTCTCCAATCCTTTTTGCTGTAATTAGTGGCAAATAAAATATGTTTAAACTAACAAGTGTTCGGAACAATGCCGATTTATTTTCGACGCCGCAGCGCTATATTCGGATGCACCATGCGATTAAATCGAGTCACTTTCCTTGGTATTCATACATGCCGTTATCAACACATTAATCAGGTAAATTCCCTTGGCATATACGAGTCGATGAACGAGACCGATTTCTATTGGTAGCAATCCCTAATACGCCCATTCTTTCCACAAACGATCGGAACTAGAATCTTAACCATATCCACTAACTTCCACCCGTAGGCGGGAAACAGACTATTGAAATGTTCAAAGATTTTTTGGTTATTTCAACCATGGTGGGTTCGAGACAGGGCTCAAAATAAGTGGTTTCACATCGCTATTTGCCATGCAAAACATGGTAAAAGCTACACAATTTTCAATCATGTATAGCATTTTGCGATACAATATATTCAACTGCAGCCTAATAGGCTGCAGTTGAATATCTTGTATTGCAAAATGTAAAAATGAAAATTTGCAACAAAACTTTGCAAGCTAGTTCACTGATGCTTTACTCCTGATATAAGATTAACTCTCCATCTCGCATTAGCAACTTCATATGTAACGTGAATTTTATTGGTTTAAATTCATCCTGCATTGTTTCTGCATTTTGCATAAAATACCCAGACAAAATAATTTTAAGCTCATCAAATTAAGAGATGTTACGCATTTGGAAATATCTAAGTCCATGCAGTTGTTAAAGGCAGTTCAATTGAAAAGTCATGTGTTGCAGCTCATTTGAAAAGGCACAGAAATGGATGGACATTTTTCTATCTGCTCAGAAGAGTTCAATACAAAACAGTATGGTATCACTCCGGTATACAAGACCTGCTATGCAATTTAAACAAAATGCTATTCATTTTTCGGAAATTTGTAGCATTTTGCTACGCATAGAAAAAAAATGTATTTTGAGCCCTGCGAGACGGTGGATTAGTAATAAAGTCGAGATCTCTGCTTAGGTTATATATCGACGAGTCCGAAGGTCAAGTCGATGATATATGTCCCCTCAACCCCGGTGGTGGCAATTGCCAATTTACAATATCCTGACCTCAAACGTGAATTAACTTTTCATTTAAAAAGGAGGTATTTTATTGCATGAAAATTAGCACCCAGCACTGCTGTTATAAACACTTTAATGTTTTAATGCTTTAATGTCGAATAAAAACAATATCATTGTCAATGGAGTTTCCGTTTTACTGAGCGCCAAACAAATTTCCGAGTCCGCTTGACGTTGTTAGGCTTAATAAATCAGTTAGCTTTATTGATATAATTTTTATTACCAAAACAGTGATCTCAACTTGTGAAGAAAATGAAGGATTTGATGTTTTGTGGTTGATTGCAGCTTCAAATATATTTCTTCCATGCATGGAGTGTTGGTACCCTCAAGTCAGAATTGTATATCGTCTGGACGTTTTCACTTTTATTGGAAAAATGATTACTTGTTGCAAGATGTAATACATTGTATTTTGTAGATATCATCAATATTTCAAACCGGCTAGGACTCCTTATTTAAACAACGACGCAACTTTGTACTCGATAAATCAAAGGCATGGACAATGCGATTGCGCCTGTCTCCAGAGAGCGTTTTCGACAACTGCAGCAAATGCCTTCGACATCCGTCGCCCCCTCCCTCTAATTTCAGATTGGTGCAACAGTCACGAGAAGACTCTGGATTTGCATATATGTTGATGGATACGCTTTCAGCCTCAAACCTGAGAATAATTAACTTCAGGTGTGGCAGGAAGACGGACAATATTGCCCATGTCGCCCCTGTGCATATATCTAATGTATTTTCTATTATTGTACTTAGCTTGTATGTAAGAAAATTGTACTAATAAAATATCTATCTATCTATCTATCTACGCTAGTAAAAGATAATGGCGCCAAAATGCTGTATACGTTACTCACAAAGGTTTCGACTCGGGTTAAAATCACCCAAATCAACTCGGTTGAGTGAATATGAACCTAATTGTGTTCATAGTCACTCATCACAGTTGATTTGGATTGATTTTTAACCCAACTGATTTTAGAGTCCATATTTGCAACGGTTACCAAATTATGATTTTGACAACTCCAACTGCCTCAAATATTGCACATTTCATTTGTTTTAAGCTGAAACGTTTTTCAAATATTGGTTTTGTTACGCAAATTAATATTATCGGCTCTTCTTGGCCCAATGGCGCAGGTGTGTGGGATGACCCTCGTGGCGGCAACTTCGTTGTCTTGCTCTTTTCAAACACTACGAATGGATATTTCGCCTGCACGAAATGTGTTCATCCCCACAGTTGACATCGATGTTAGGCCCTTACCCGATATGGCGGTGCGCTTTGATAGCACCAACCCCATAACTGATGCTGACAGAGAGTGTTCGGGCACCTCGAGAACTTTCCCCGGTCGACGATCTATCCCGGGACCTCTGGCGCGAGAGACCAGCGCACGTATCCACTCGTCCACCACGTGGCATTTACAGGCCTATGTCCTTCCACTAGCGTGCCCACCCACCTCCGACGTAGAAACAATGTTCCATCGTATGGTGCGCGTCACTGTTTCTGTGAAGCCGGTTATTTGCCCACCCCTGGATTTATTTATTTATTTATTGGTGTTTAAGGTCACATATTTATGCACAATGGCTAATCATGACCATGACAGTTTTACGGATGGAGGAAGCCGGAGTACCCGGAGAGAACCACCGAGCAACGGCGAGCAACTGTCAGCTCCCTAACATACTAACTCCACACAAGCAGGGTTAGCATTGGTTGAAGACAAGTGCACTATCGACATGCAGTACGCCTTAGTACACAACGCCACCGTCCCCACACGTGGGCAATGGAGATGAAGTGTCTTGCCCAAGGACACAACGCTGTTGCCGCAGGTGGGATTCGAACACACCCACCCACCCACCCCTGGATATTCGAAAATTTAGAATTTCGGAGGATCGAATTGAATTAAATTATCGTGACGATATCGAATCGAATAGAATCCTCGAAGCCTCGGGCCAATGTTATATCGATTCGTTTTCAAAATTAAAAATATAATATAAATATAATATATAATTATGGACTTTTGTGGTGGTGAATATAATGTGATATGAAACTAAAAAGCTTATATTGACCGAGGCTTAAGCCTCGGTCAATATAAGTTTTTTAGGTTCATATCACATCATATTTACCAATACAAAAGTCCATAACTGTTTTATTATATACATCATCCTCAAAAAAAAAAATCTTCTATTTGTAAATTAAAAGTTCAATTCTATCAACCAGTCAATTTAACGATATTATAGAGATTACGTCGATTGAAATCGAAGTAGCGAGGGGATTTCCAAAAGCTATATTTAGAAAGTTGATATTCACTGGAAAACCGGTGTACATGGATTGTTAAGTACCAGTCACGTGTACAAGATCCAGCCAATAGAAATGTGATTATTTATAAAGTATATGATAAAAAAGAATACATCCTTAATTTCTATGAGCAATATTCATTTGTTGCATTTACTGTTTATTCTGTAGTGTATACACCAATGGCGTCCCTTATTTCTCAGGTCGGGACTACAGCTCCGAAGATGGCCGCATCACTAGAGGATGGAAAAGACATTTTTAATCCTGATATTCAGGCAACACAAAAAGACTTTAACCTGAGTATAGAGTTTCTAACATATGTAGTGAAAGAACACCGTGGCCCGTGGTGGAAAGGCAGTTGTCTTCGATCAACACGATTCAAGAAAGTTTTGGAGAATATAAACTTAATGCTGAAAAGTGGACAATTAACTGCAGTTTTGGGCGGCTCAGGTACGTTATTCCATCACATTTAATATCACAGTACAAAGCATAAGAACTCAAAGTACAGCAAGTTCTGTTTTGTGAGAAATCAATTACTACCATGTACAGATGTTGAAAGCAACTCGAAGCCTTAGAAGATGAATGTGATCTCAACTCCAACAAATTAACAAAACTTAAATCTAAGTTTAAATTTTTTTTTTGAAATCTTTCCTGTTCAGGCCGTTCAGTTGGAGCGCGTCTTGTGCAGCAACGGGTTCTCCTAAATACCAGAACTGCACAGACCTCTCCCCCATCTAAATTACACTTGAGCAGTATTTTGGAAGGAAATACATTATATTTCCTGTAAAAATGTGGGCTTTGCAACCAGAATTGAATAGAATTCATTCTCAAAGTTGCCTTCGCCTGGGCGAATATTTGTCTAATAAACGTAGTTTAATAAACGTAGTTTATGACCCGTCATTTGAACGAGCTCGTTGAGCTCGTTCCAATAAGGCGTCATAAGCTATGTTTTAGACGCAAATAATGAAAAAAATAGTTATTCAAGAATTTTGTTTGAGAGTGCCGTCTGCCTTCGTGTTAGGTAAAGGGTTAAAGTCGATAGAAGAGACAAATCAGATGAGGGAATCGTCGGCAACATCTTAAGACTAAAACTCAGTGGACTCCCATCCTGCTAATTCCCACTGAGATTTCAATGGCGGCCAAAGGAGAAAAACAAGTTTCAGATGTCCACATTTGAGTCCTTTATTACACGCCTGTTCTGTGAAAATCCCCATCTACAGCAATACTAAACCATGCGGAAAATGAAAATCCATTCCGCACACTTGTGCCGAACGGAAATCATTGACAGACTATTTTAAATATAAGCGAGGGGGCGTGGTGGTGTTGCTGTAACTGGTTCTCGTCAGATCACCGAAGTTAAGCAACGTCGAGCCCGGTTAGTCCTTGTATGGGTGACCGTCTGTGCGATCGATTCGGACTCCCGCGTTGTGTCCTTGAGAAAGACACTTAACCCCGATTGTTCACATGGGGGCACGATAGCCCTGTGTACTAAGGCATATTGCACGTCGATGGTGCGCATGTCTTCAACCAATCTAACCCTGCCTGTGCTGCAGTGCGGAGTTGCGATGTTGGGGATGTTGGGGATCTGACAGCTGCTTGTCGTTGCTTGGTGGTTCTCTCCGGGTACTCCGGCTTCATACACCCGTAAAACTGTCACCGACACGATATGACCCTGGCTCTTAAAGTGTCGTTAAACCATAATAAATAAATAAATAAATAAATAAATAAATAAATAAATGAATAAATAAATCAGGTGTACTACCCAAATAGAGTAATGCCATTTCAAACACCTGCACAGAAATATATTACATTTGTCTGACAAAGTAATTATACACCTCACTATTGGGGCCAACTTCTTGCGATAGTCATGCGAGAAATAAATATATTATTTTAAAGCCTGTATTCAAATTTTTTACCGATACTGTTTGTAATCCAGAAAGATATCCAATTTTAGTTTTGGCCCCAACAATTTCGTGACTTGTTATCATTTATTGGTAATCCCTAGAATTTGAGACTTTTCTAATAAATGGAAATAGGGCGATATTTCAATCCAATCTATATGTACAAATTGGATTGAAAACAACTTAAGAATTTAGGGAGAAAAATGACCAGCTGTGTTTGCTTTGTAGGCATAAACTGCACTGTAAAATCACTTGGGTTACAAATCAACCCAAATCAACTAGGTTGAGTGAATATGAACTCACTTTGGGTGTACTGTTTCACTCTATCATGGCATGTAGACTTTTGAAAAACACATATTGCAGGTCTGCAGTGAATGAAACACCGCCCAGTAGTGTACTAATGCTGCTTCATACTATTTACTGGGGTTTAACGACACTTTCTACAGTCGGGGTCACCCCGTGTCGAAAAAGGTTATGGGTAGAGAATGCCGAAGTACTCGGAGAGATCCACCGTGCAGCGGCGAGCAATGGCAGACTCGTCAACGTACCAATTCCACACAAGCAGGATTAGATTGGTTGAAGACATGTGCACCATCGACGTGCAGTACGCCTTAGTACACAGCTCCACCGTGCCCTAAGAGCGCAATCGGGATTAGGCGTCTTGCACAAGGACATACCGCAGTTGCCCCTGGCGAACTGTAGACCTTTCGGTTTGAAGTCCAATGCTGTAACAACTTGGCCACCGCGCACCCAGTGCTGCCTCGTACAGTTACACAATTAATATATACACTGTCAAATCTATTGTTACCCCCCCCCCCCCCACCCCCCTCCACACACACATGTACCTGACAGGGAGAAGTATCATGCATATCAACAATACGAATGTGACATTTGTAAATGACAACAGCTTGTTCATTCCTTTGAGAATCCTCATCTCCATTGAAACTCGGTCCTTTACAGGTATTTGGCAAAGCCACTTATCACGAAGAACTAATGAACGAAAACTTCCCACTGTTTTCTTGATGCAATTTCTGTCATGATGTCCATTTTCAAATCCCCTTTTCCTCTCACTATTTTCAAGTGGGGGGGGGGGGGGGGGGGGTGGAGGCCTCGAAGGTTCCGCCCCCCTCCCAGATCAAACTTCAGATTACTATCATGGACAAGGCCGTGCCTCTGTAGTTGGCTGGATCATAAATTTTGCCAGTCTTGAAAAGGGGTTTGATCATGTTTTGGCGCCATATTTCTGGGTATACTCCATTTTTAGAATTAATTTGAAGAATTTTACGTACATATCGCGAAGTACATCACGGGATGATTTAATCACATCATTTGCTTTGCCATTCTCTCCAGGTGAGGATTCGGATTTTAGACCAGATTTAGCTTCGAAGATTTCTTTTCTGGTTATATCTTTATTCAGAAGGCTTTTTGTCCAATCAAGGATCTTAACACTTACATGTGCATTGGAGGAGGATCTTTCATCAAGAATTTACTTCTGCCTGGCGTTAAATAATGATTTGAAGTGTGACACCCAGTTCTCAGGTTGAATGTTAGAGGATGGGTCAGATTTGGAATCCATGTTCAAGTGGCCAACTAATTCCCAGAAAGCATTAGGCCTACTGCTAGTGCAATCGGCAGTTTGATTCAATATATTGTTAGTATATTTTCTTTGCTTTGCACGAAGTACCTTTTTATAAATTTTAGCTTCGTTATTAATTGTCTGTGGCAACTCGGTGTTTGAAATGTTAGATGCAAGTTTGCGACTCAAATGCTTTAGATTACGATATTGTGCATCGCAGTCAAGATCATACCATCATTTTTTCTTTTTATGGCGATTATTAGTCCTTCTAATAGAATATTTCCTATTAACAATGGCTGCAGCTTTAACAAACTCAAAAGTTAGACGCTGAGTTATTTCATCGAACTGTTCTTCAGAATTATCAGGCTTTAAAACCTGATCCATTCCTTTGTCAATGGATTTCATACTTATAACATCGATGCTACTCAGGAATTGGGATTTGTTTAACCCTTTACCTAACATGAAAAGCAGACGACACTTGCAAAAACAATTCTAGAATAAATATTTTTTTCATTTTTTGTTTCAAAAACATAGGTTATGACCCCTCGTTGGAACGAGCTCGTTCCAACGAGGGGTCATAACCTATGTTTTTGAGACAAGAAATGAAAAAAATATTGAAAATTAATTAGCGATTTTTGAAAATAGCGCTGGTCGGCTTTAGCCGTTACGTTGGGTAAAGGGTTAAGCCAGACCACCTTCGTGTATTAGAGCATGGAGCTAAATTGATAGATTGAGAATGTGCAAAATTTCCCTTCATTCTAATTTTAACAGAAATTATACAATGATCAAAAAGTTGTTGGTTATAATCACCAACCTTGAAAGTTATTATGTCTTTCAGTAAAGTGTCATTTCAAATGCAATAATCATCAATGGAGTAACCTGAAAAGTCATGATAGGTCAAATTCCCCTTAGAGTCACCAAGTGTTCTGCCATTGAGAATGCGCATTTGAGACCCAATACAAATATCCAATATTTCCTTCCCATAACTGTTAGTAGACCGTGGTTTTCAGTGTTACGCGAGATATGTAAACTGTCTGGGACATTCCCTTCAGGTACAAATGGCTCTTTCGGGTCACAACTATCATTTATAATGAAGTCTAAATGAAGTTTATTCACATGCGCATTTAGGTCCCCTATTTATACAACTTTTTCATTTTTGCTATATTTGGAGATATCTTCAGACATTTTGGGAAAATGTTTGAATCAATATCAGTTCTTGCTGTATTTGAGGAATTTGCTAGGGATATGTATACTGAACATAAAAAAAATATCTTCTGAACATTTAAAGAAATTACGATCTAACTTGATCCATATTATATCATCTAAAGACGTACCTATTATTTTAACATCTTTGGAGATTGAATGTTTGATAAACACTGCGATACCATCACGAAGTCTAATTTTATCTTTGTATCTACATTGCAATATACATCTGTAATCAGCTAGACTGATAGATTCATTCCTGCCAATATGAATTTCCTGAAGACAAATAATGTCAGCTGTCAGGAGCTTGACAATGTCTGGGTTATCCAACTTGGAAACTTTAGAGTTGTTTATGTTTTGGACTAAACCATTTATATTCCAAGAGGATATTTCAATACTTTTACTAAGGGCCATTTCCATGTAGATACCGAAGTGGGGAGATGCAACTAAAAAGAGTGAATTAAGTTGGATACGAGAGAGGTGCATGTAAATAATGTACTAGTGGGTTATACATTAAAAGAAAGTTGTGTTGGACTCGTTCCTCTCACTACATATGATAAAAAATGACTAGGATTATGATGAGATGGTATGGTCTACTCAGTAATTTAGTATTACATAGTTAAATCAACTTGTAGGCATAGCGGCCTACTTTGAACTGTGGATTGGGTTCAAATGAGTATCCCCCATTCCTACGGAAACTGCCAGTAGACTTCCCAGGTGAGTAAGTTTTCTATGAGAATCTTGGAGAGGGGTAGAACTCCTGGGAGAGAAGTTGTATCTTCCTTTTTGGAAATGAATTGCAGGGTTGGTCTTGTGGTTGAAAGCAGCAAATGTGGTGGAAAGGATTTTCAAAATATTTCCAGCCAAAACCCTGCCATCATCCCAGCCCAAGTGTAGGCGATCACTCTCATAAAGAGAAGAATTAAGGGTACCCCTTTTAGAATTTTTATAAAAATTAACATTATCATTGTGAATTAGATTAATATTGTCAGTGTTTCCATATTGTGTGATAAGGTTATCTTTCAGATCAGCAATCTTGCCGCCTAGGGGCTGAGTCCCACAAGGTGTAGGGAGTGATAAAATAAGATTAACACATTTCATGCTGGCTAGCCTCACAAGCTCTTTCATCTTAGTGAAAGTGTCATCAACAGTTTCTGACTTCAAGTTATTTACTCCCACATGTATTAGAATTGTTGATACATTGTTATCAATATTTCTCACAAACTCCAGTGTATCTTGGATAATAGCGGTGAAAAGTTTTTGAGACATTCATCCAGAGTCCTTACTGAAATTGATTTGCATTTATGTGTTTATAAACAGAATCATGAAGGATCTGAGCTGAGGACCATCTTTTTTTTATCAGCATGTTGTTTTGGTTTTTGTGATGATGCATCTTCGTACAACGATTGTTCAAAATGATTAAATTTATTATTAATGGAGTGATTACTTCATCCGTTGTTCTGATCTGATTTCTCGCTTGTATGGCTTCCGTTTTGAATTGTTGTTCTCTACTGTGCAGCTCCTTTTTGAGATTATCAATTTCGGTTTTATCAACCCACATGTCGCACTCATGCTTAGATAAGAACTGTTCAAATTGTTTGCTTTTGCTGCGTAGAAAATTTATTTGTGCATCCTTTGCTTTGCTTTCATTCATTTCTTGCATGAATAATTTCTGTTTTTGGATTGTTCATCTTTGGTATGAAGCTCCTTTACAAGCATTACACGAGGATGCGAAGAATATGGCATATCATACAATTTCCACATCTCACCGACGCTCTGATAAATACTACATGCCTAACATTAGGGCTTAGCTCTATTCCAAAGGAACGTCAGTCTAAGTTTAAAACCTCGACAAACTCCAGGTCGTTTACACTGCAAAAAATATAGGTTCTCTTTAGAACCAAAACTGGTTCTAATCTTGTCCCTGAGATGGAACCAGCTCTATTTAAACAGTATTTATTTCAAATCAAATAAATTTACCAAGATTAGCATTCAATTTTAACAGAATATTACATGAACTGAAGTGGATTCAGCACCAAACTTGGAGCTTATTCAACGCAGTCGCCATATATTATGAAACAAGTGAAACAAAGGAGATATGAACAGTTGGCATATCGAACCAGTTTCGGTTCTGAAAAGAACCAAAACTGGTTCGATATGCCAACTGTTCATATCTCCTTTGCTTAATAATGATTTGAGACAGCCTCGTATAAGCTCTAAACTTACGGCTGAAACCCCCTCAATTTATGTTTAATTCTGTTTATATTTAATGTTAATCTTTATAAATGTATTTGATTTGAAATAAATACTGTTTATACAGAAGTGGTTCCATCACAGGGACAAGATTAGAACCAGTTTTGGTTCTAAAGAGAACCTATATTGTTTTGCAGTGTAGGACAGAAATGGCATGTGCCATAGTTGATTTACAATAAGCACCTGATCACGGGTGTCTTCGAAAGCGAGCTATATTTAATTCAGTATTTTCGATTTCTCATTGATTCAAGAAGTATGTTTGATAATTCTTTCTCGGGTAGTTAAACCAGAGTAGTTTAAAATATGCTCAATGACAATTCAAGAACCCATACCACACGATGTATAATCTGCAAAAATCTTATAGATTGAACAACCTGTGGCGGTGGTGAATCTATCGTAGAGATATGGGAGACAACACTGCTTGGAGTTTGCTTTTCTGAGTTAATTAACAGGAAGAAACGACTACAACTTGACATGTAATTTTCTTTTATTTTTGTAAAGGTTCTGGTAAAACATCACTCCTTGATATTATATCGTATCGCCAAGAAGGATCGGTGTTTGGAAAAATCTGTTACAGTAATGTTCCCACAACACGAGAAATGATGAACCAGTACTCCAGCTACGTAATTCAAGCAGACAGGTTATTACCGAATCTGACAGTCCGAGAAACTCTGACGTACAATGCTAGATTACGACTTGGCGGAATCTTCACTTTCAATGAGATTAAAACAAAGGTATTATTGTCGCTTCGTGGATCGATCTTAACAGTTCCGCATATTTGTAACATTTAGTAAATTACTTGAAAATCTTTACTAAAGTGGTATTATACACGAAACAAAATAGACTGTTATTCACAGAGGACAAAATTAACGCCTCTTCGCACAATATATCCAGTTAGCATTGATTCATAAAAACTGCTGCATGAACGTAATTAGCATATTCTCGGTCTAAAGAGAATATCTTGATATTTTGCCGGTAGGTGGTTTTCCTTGGAACATTTAACTTGACAGACTGAAAACACGTGGCTGCTCCTTGACCACCCAGGACGGTACGGAAAAGTATAAGGTCTCAAGCCACCAGTCAGATTTTGTAAGGAATCAGACGCTGTATGGCTTGTATAAAGTCTAACCTTTAAATAGGTCATCGCATATGTTTAGATTCCCTCGTCTGGGATATTTCAGTTAGTCGGAAAAGCAAACATATGGTTCGCTTTTCCAACCAACTGAAATAGTCCAGATGACAGGATCTAAAATATACCATAAACATTCGTTCTGTTTGAATCAACGCAACAGCTGTTTCCTAATCGATACTTCATGCGACTGAATCATTAATGAACTTACTAATACTATTAGACATGCTTTTTTACTATATAATTATGAATGAAGACTTCCATTACTGGAAGTCTTCATTCATAATTATGTAGTAAACGCGCATGTCTAATAGATACTTCATTCGACTGAATCATTAATGAACTTACTAATACTATTAGACATACTTGTTTACTACATAATTATGAATGAAGACTTCTATTACTGGAAGTTTTCATTCATAATTATGTAGTAAACAAGCATGTCTAATAGATACTTCATTCGACTGAATCATTAATGAACTTACCAATACTATTAGACATGTTTGTTTACTACATAATTATGAATAAAGACTTCCATTACTGCTGTAATTTTATGAGTACGCCGCGTAGTTCTACGATTTTTATCCCCGCTTTCGTCGGGGATATTGTCGTTATCTCCGTCCGTCCGTCCGTCCGTCCGTCCGTCCGTCCGTCCGTCCGTCCGTTGTTACATTCACTTGCATTAATGTTTAAACTATGCTAATGTGTTCAGGTATCACCAGTACATGTGCATGAAGGTTTCGGGATTTTGATTTGGTTCCAAGTGGTTCCCGTGGAACCATTTTTATCCTTAGAAAATCTTTGTCCGCTCAAAGGTTCTTAGGGTATTGAATTCGATACGTTTAAACCATGTTAACATGTTCAGATAGCATCTGTAGATGTGCATGAAGGTTTCGGAATTTTGATTTGGGTCCAAGTGGTTCCAGTGGAACCACTTTTATCCTTAGAAAATCTTTGTCCGCTCAAAGGCTCTTAGGGTATTGAATTCGAAACTTTTAAACCATGTTAACATGTTCAGATAGCATCTGTAGATGTGCATGAAGGTTTCGGAATTTTGATTTGGGTCCAAGTGGTTCCAGTGGAACCACTTTTACCCTCAGAAAATCTTTGTCCGCTCAAAGGCTCTTCGGGTATTGAATTCGAAACATTTAAACCATGTTAACATGTTCAGATAGCATCTGTAGATGTGCATGAAGGTTTCGGAATTTTGATTTTGTTCCAGGTGGTTCCAGTGGAACCACTTTTATCCTTAGAAAATCTTTGTCCGCTCAAAGGCTCTTAGGGTATTGAATTCGAAACGTTTAAACCATGTTAACATGTTCAGATAGCATCTGTAGATGTGCATGAAGGTTTCGGAATTTTTATTTGGTTCCAGGTGGTTCCAGTGGAACCACTTTTATCCTTAGAAAATCTTTGTCCACACAAAGGCTCGTAGGGTATTGAATTTGAAACGTTTAAACCATGTTAACATGTTCAGATAGCATCTGTAGATGTGCATGAAGGTTTTGGAATTTTGATTTGGGTCCAAGTGGTTCCAGTGGAACCACTTTTATCCTTAGAAAGTCTTTGTCCGCTCAAAGGCTCTTAGGGTATTGAATTCGAAACGTTTAAACCATGTTAACATGTTCAGAGAGCATCTGTAGATGTGCATGAATGTTTCGGAATTTTGATTTGGTTCCAGGTGGTTCCAGTGGAACCACTTTTATCCTTAGAAAATCTTTGTCCGCTCAAAGGCTCTTAGGGTATTAAATTCGAAACGTTTAAACCATGTTAACATGTTCAGATAGCATCTGTAGATGTGCATGAGGGTTTCACAATTTTGATTTGGGTCCAAGTGGTTCCAGTGGAACCACTTTTACGCTCAGAAAATCTTTGTCCGCTCAAAGGCTCTTAGGGTATTGAATTCGAAACGTTTAAACCATGTTAACATGTTCAGAAAGCATCTGTAGATGTGCATGAAGGTTTCAGAATTTTGATTTGGTTCCAGGTGGTTCCAGTGGAACCACTTTTATCCTTAGAAAATCTTTGTCGACTCAAAGGCTCGTAGGGTATTGAATTTGAAACATTTAAACCATGTTAACATGTTCAGATAGCATCTGTAGATGTGCATGAAGGTTTTGGAATTTTGATTTGGGTCCAAGTGGTTCCAGTAGAAACACTTTTACCCTCAGAAAATCTTTGTCCGCTAAAAGGCTCGTAGGGTATTCAATTTGAAACATTTAAACCATGTTAACATGTTCAGATAGCATCTTAGGGTATTGTCGAGGATATTGTCGTTATCTCCGTCCGTACGTACGTCCATCCGTCCGTCCGTCCGTCCGGTGTTACATTCACTTGCATTAATGTTTAAACTATGCTAATGTGTTCAGGTATCACCAGTACATGTGCATGAAGGTTTCGGAATTTTGATTTGGTTCCAAGTGGTTCCAGTGGAACCATTTTTATCCTTAGAAAATCTTTGTCCGCTCAAAGGTTCTTAGGGTATTGAATTCGATACGTTTAAACCATGTTAACATGTTCAGATAGCATCTGTAGATGTGCATGAAGGTTTCGGAATTTTGATTTGGGTCCAAGTGGTTCCAGTGGAACCACTTTTATCCTTAGAAAATCTTTGTCCGCTCAAAGGCTCTTAGGGTATTGAATTCGAAACTTTTAAACCATGTTAACATGTTCAGATAGCATCTGTAGATGTGCATGAAGGTTTTGGAATTTTGATTTGGGTCCAAGTGGTTTTTCAATCATGTGACAATGATGTGATCAGAACACTACCCTTTATACATCATGTTGGGTGAAGTATCTTGTTTGAAATATTGAAGTAGTTTCACATGTGAGTCTTCAGAAGGAAATTAAATACTGTTTTATCATTTTAAATCACACACATGCGTGAAGCCTTTTTATCCAAGTCTGTATCCTGCACTAACCAAAAAGGAAAGTGCAAATGGGGGATATACTATAGTGTGCTTCGCACACAAATGGCACCATCTAGTTTTTATTACTATGATGCTTTCGAGGCGAATTAAATTCTTATCCATTGAAGTGGCTACTACCGGACACGAAATAATGTCCGCGTATCTTTGTGTCTAAATGAACGTCACATAAATTCAACTGTCATCTGCACGCAAACTCAACGAGTGGTAAAGAAACGGCCAATAACAGCCAAATGCCTTGCAATTTCAATTCCTGTATTCACTCCATAACCGTATGGTGGTGTGAGAGGTACATTTATTTGCATAGCTATTTACACAACAGTCAGTAAGATGGGAAAAGCGATTGTATAAAAAAGATAATAGATAGATAAATAGTCCAGATGAAGTTTAACCCCAAAACCGAACACTGCAACCCTGGCACCAGGAGATTTGTTAAATTAAAACTAACTTTGTTTTAGATCTATTGTCATTTTCTCAGTGGAACCGTACAAACATCAGACGTCACAGGCATCGGTTCAATGATTGGGCTATAGTGACATCTACATTTGCATGGCTATTGAAAAATTGTGGAAAAGTTTCAGCAAAAGATGATCTTCAGCGTATTTATCCAGATAGATATTGTTAGTAAAAGGGGTCAAAGGGCAAACAAACCGGCAAAAACCTTGGTATATTGTAGGTGTATCCCCATAGTCAAACTTGTACATGTACCATCGTCAACTGGCGACGTACGCAAATAGGAACAAATATCCCACTTAAAAATAATGTAAAATATACACATGGTAAGCAGAGGAAGTCCTGGGTTTTAAAATCATGTTATGAGACATTATTTATTTACAGAGTAGGGGCTAGCTGTAGAATGAAAAAACACACACATGCCCGTGCCAGTCTTTGTCTGAGGTCAACCACAGCACTTTCGTCGTACTGTAGCCAGCGCGTTCCAGACGTTCATGCTGCTGCCGAAAGGAAGGTGAACCAAGTAATCATGAGAACTTCGTCTAGAAAGCTAGATTCCAGCCATCGTTTTTTGACGTTGTGCAATGGTCTAGTGGTTTAGGTGTTAGACTCCTGATTGCAAGGCGGGGTTGCGGAGATTTCGATTCCCGACTAAAAATAATGTGAAATATATACATGGTAAGTAGAAGTCCTGGGTTTTATAATCGTGCTTAACGGGCATTATTTATTTGCAGAGCAGGGGCTAGCTGTAACATGGAAACACATACACATACCCGTGCCGGTATTCGTCTAAGGCCAACCATACACACTGAAAACTAAAGTGTTAAAACTGACACTTTCAAGGTGTTAAACCCATTCTAACTCTTAGGGTTTGATTTTAACACTCAAAGTGCAATGCTTTAAGCACTTAGACATTACAATTGTCAGATATCTGAAACTTGAATGGATGGCACTTCCCATGTGTCTAGCATTGGTGGTTCTTTCAGAATCGTCCATAATTTGATTTGCGCGTGGTGGGTACATAATTAAAAGGACACAACGCAGATGACGCTGATCAGGCTCGAGAGTTCGAGCCTGATCCGCGTCATCTGCGTTGTTTCCTTTCAAGTGTCGCGACTTTACACTTGTCAAGTGGTATTATTGTAACACCTGTCAAGTTCTGGGATATCTACACTTGAACAAAGTGCTAGTTCAGCACTTAGTAAGTGTTAAATACAGCACTGCAAGTGTAGTTTTTAACACTTTAGCTTTTAGCGTGTAGTACTATCGTTGTACTGTGGCCAGCGCGTTTGACACTTTTATGCAGCTGCCGAAAGGAAAGTGAACCAAATAATCATAACTTCATCTAACAAACTATATTCCAACCATCGTTTTTTGACGATGTACAGTGGTCTAGATGTTCCGATGCTGGACTCCTGATTGCCAGGCGAGGTTGCGTAAAGTTCGATTCTCGGCGGGGGATCAGGAACCAACATTCTAAATCCCTCCAGAACACGATTGCGTCCTTCTAAATACACACACAGATTCGTGGCATTCTTCGTCTGAGGCCAAACACATCACCAGCGCATTTCACACATTCATCCAGCTGCTGAAAAGAAAGTGAACCAAGTAATCTTGATAACTTCATCTAAAACGCAAGATTCCAGCTATCGTTTTTGACGGTGTGCAAAGCTCCAGTGATTTTAGTGTTAGACTCGTGTTTTTCCCCACAAAATATAGTATAGCTTATATTAGCTGCCGCGCTGGGAAACAGTCAGTGTTAATCTTTTAAGCAGTTATTGAAATTATATTAAAGAAAAATACATTTGAAGAAGTTGAGGTCATCAAATTCTCTCAACTCTCATACCCTGCAAAGGTTCGTGAGTTACATCGTTTTAGACTCTAAACAGTTGATACAGCTTTTTCACACTCTGAAGCGGGTCACTGAGCGATTGGCGAATGCTAGGTTATGCAACCATGTGGATTTGACTGTCGCCTATCCTTCCCACAGATATAAAGCGTGTGGCTTGGTAATTCGTAATTCGATAACACTGCAGAGTGGATCTTAGGGGTGGAACCGTTTCTCGCTTGCAAATCAATCCACTATTTCATTTCTAACTGATTTACAGGCTGCACAATAAATTATGGGATGGCGCTGTTGCTTTTCTTGCTAAGAGATCTACAAATTTATTTTTGACCGGTTTACAGCTTTACCATCGTTTAGTCACGCTGGATACCAATGCAAATCAATCTGAAAATGCAGAGACCGATGGAACGACACAAAAACTATCATTCTGTATTCTGGATTCAAGATCTCATCTTCAATCATATTCTCTCGCTTTATTTTATCTCACCGCCATCATCATCACCATCATCATCAAACACAATGTACTGTATAAAGGCATTCTCTATCTAATATGTGTTTGTATTTGAATGGGACAACGTAATTCGGAGAACAAAAGGAAAAACATAGTCATTTGCCTTCCTGGGAGACTTAGTGAAGACAGCCAAGTTAGTCAACCTCTCAGGCCACCAGTGAAGGAATTATATGCTGTTATGGGCTGTTTGTTTACCCACCTTTACACACTAGAAACTAAAGTGTTAAAACTGACACTTTCAAGGTGTTAAACCCATTCTAACTCTTAGGGTTTGATTTTAACACTCAAAGTGCAATGCTTTAAGCACTTAGACATTACAATCGTCAGACATCTGAAACTTGAATGGATGGCACTTCCCATGTGTCTAGCATTGGTGGTTCTTCCAGAATCGTCCATAATTTGATTTGCGCTTGGTGGGTACATAATTATAAGGACACAACGCAGATGACGCGGATCAGACTCGAGAGTTCGAGCCTGATCCGCGTCATCTGCGTTGTTTCCTTTTAAGTGTCGCGACATTACACTTGTCAAGTGGTATTATTGTAACACCTGTCAAGTTCTGGGATATCTACACTTGAACAGTAAGTGTTAAATACAGCACTTCAGGTGTAGTTTTTAACACTTCAGTTTTTAGCGTGTAGTGGAGTTTGTGTGCAGACTGCCGTCGACACAATGTGATGTCCCTTCACCCACAAAGGTATACATATATTCGTACGTGCCCCAGTTACATATATTCCAACCAATAAGTATTTAGTTCACACTAAAAATATTAAGGTATGAAAACAGTCAGTGGAACTACGCGGTGGCGTACTCAAAACTAAAGCTGTGGTGAGTCTTTATTCACAATATCTAGTAAACGAACTTATCAAATAGTATGGTGATGTCATGACAGCTTCAGTCAAATCAAGACTCGATTGAGAAATATTCATTGTGTTAATTTTACTGAAGCTTTTATGACACTACCATTCAATC
This sequence comes from Pictodentalium vernedei, assembly GCA_031216915.1. Taxonomy (NCBI): domain Eukaryota; kingdom Metazoa; phylum Mollusca; class Scaphopoda; order Dentaliida; family Dentaliidae; genus Pictodentalium; species Pictodentalium vernedei. The sequence continues at coordinate 116,675,435 of CM062292.1, forward strand.
GAATGGAATATTTCAGTTGGTCAGAAAAACGAACCTTCAGGCTTGCCTTTCCGACTAACTGATATATTCCATCATATTGAATCTAAAATAGGCGCTTGACTATTTAATGTCTATACCATTCAGTTGAAGGCCACAACAACATCAACCTCTTAGACTGGTGGCTTGATAGCATGAAGTTGGTTATGTTGTCTCCATGAAACGTGTAAGCATCTAGTCGCGAATACAATGCACTGAACATATTATCCTTAAATGGAATTTATATGCTTACGTATAACTACTTTAAGTTTTGTGTGTACTGTGCATATGCTGCAAAATAAAACAGTCTACATTCTACCATCGGACGTCAAAGAAACGTACGAATATTTGGGCTGTATTTCACAAATATCGGGAGAGCACGTGCGTGTTGGAGAGGTCTTTAGTGTCTTCTTTTATGACATTTTAACAGCAGCTTTTGTTCTCCAGCTTTGTGAAAAGACCATTGTTCTTGTTGCTTGAGAAAACTGCGCCCAAAAACGTATCGGCATCGAGAAACTCAAAGGGTGGATATTCTGTATTGTAATCCGATTCTTGTACTTGGATAAAATGAAAGAGTTTATTTACAACCTTGGGTGTGTGTGTGTGGGGTGGGGGGGTGGGGGGGGGGTGTTGACTCATTGGTTAGGGAATTGTTCTTTTAACCAAAAGGCCAACGGTTCGATCCTGACCTGCGCCATTCGCCATCTGCTCAGTTTTCATGGGCAAGATACGGGATCCCAATTGCCTAGGTGTGGACGCGGTGGCGCTGTGTACAAACACGATGGTGCTCTTTACTTCAACCTCCGCTACCTCTACATGTGCTGGGTTAGTACGTTGGGGGCTCTTGCGGTTATTCGCCGTTATTCGGTGGTCCTCTTCGGGTATTGTGGCTTCCTCCACCCGTTAAAGTTTGCCGACTATTGAAAGGATTTTAAGCTCCAATAAATGAACAAAGAAAGTCGGTGTAAATTGTCGTTCATTAAAAGTCGATTGCAAAGAAAATTTCATGCCTCGTTTGGTGTCGCTAGTATCTATCGGAATTATGATGGTGACCATCAGTAGCAAAAACAGAATTCAAGCCACAGAATATATTGCTGTCACTACAAAAGCGGTCACAGAGTTTCGACCAGATCGCAACCGAATAGCGATCTGGGGCCAATACTATAAAACTTATACAGTTGTATTTTCTAGAATTGTATTTTCTATTTATGACCTTAAATGGATTGAAATGAACCATTACTGTCCATTAGCATTTTCCAAGATGTGGCAGTTTGCCATTTAGCAAACTGCCAAATCATTTAGAATGCTAATGATTCAGTTTAGTCGGTTATATTAATAGGTAGAAAATGCCATTCTAGAAAATACAATTGTAAAAGTTTTATAGTGTTGGCTCCTGGTCGAATATCTATGTGCGCACTCCTGCCCGCAGCACAGTAAAATAGCAATGGTCGAAAAAGAAACTCCACACCATTGTATCTCAGATCATGCTACAGTACGTGGAGAGTGTATTATCTTTAAATCACCCGCAGAGCTGAGATTCCACCCGAGTAATAATTGCAAATTTGTTGCAGAGCATAACCATCACAAGCAAACTTTCAGCCAATGGACCTCCGGGTTAAACCCGGAGGTCCATTGGCTGAAACTTTGCTTGTGTTTTTTGTCCATATGTACAGAATTTGAAACTGATACTCTGGGTGATACTCCACTCCGCGGGTGTTTTAGTTACAATCCACTCCACGTACTGTATGTTCGTTTATTTTTTCTGATTTAGTCTTAATTTTGCAGTATGTTCTTTGATATTCTGTTTACTGTTGTGAATGCATTGCTGTTAGATCTCGATCTGATTTAGAAAGAGACCGCGATTTTACACTCCCAGTACTGACATAAAAGCCATTTTTAAAATTTCCATTTAAAGGTGGAGAACGTAATAAAGGAGATGGGGCTGAAGTATGTTGCAGATAGCAGAATCGGCGCTAGCATAAAACGAGGCATTTCTGGTGGGGAGAGAAGAAGAGTGACAATCGCCATACAGCTACTCAAAGACCCAAGTGTGTTTATATATCTTTAAACATGTTAAATCACAGTTCATTATGAACGACGAATTTCTTTTTATGTTACTCCATACGACATTCTTGATATCAGATTTGTAAATTATCATTTTATAGTTTCCGCTATCGCAATTTTGCTTCCATCCACTTGACAGCATGTGTTAATGCATCACAAGTGTTTTGCATTATCACCCACTACCTCTGAGAATTTGCGAACACATATGACATCACCAACTACGTTTAAGTTTAGTCTCGCCTTAGACCAGACGGCAACAAGACGATGGTGTTCGTATATCTGTAATCTAAAGATTTAAGTTTAACTTGTAAACTTTCAAGGGACATTTAGTAAAATAAAAAAGCACACAGAGCCTTGTTTAGTGTGTTATGGTATTTTAGCATTTCTAGAACAAAATTAATTCCCTCAACTTCATCTCGGGCGTTAAAAAATAATTAGCCGCCAATTTAAAAGAAATATGGACTCTCAGATTTTTGCTTATATGTGAAAGAGCATGTAAAACTACATTGTATGCAAAGTATAAGACATCAGAAATAACGTGAAATTACTTAGTAAATCTGTAATTTTAAAGACGTTAATGCCGATGAATTTTCAGAAGGTGTGGCATTGCAAAGAGGTAAACGGAGTTGTCCGAAAGTGATAGGAAGAATTCCGAACAAGTAAACAGAACAGTTTGACAAAAGTTTTGAATAAACGTACAAATAACTTGACATTCGCTGCTGTCCGAATTAATGACCGCCAAGGGGCGCGGTGGCTCAGTAGGTAGAGGTGCAGGCTGCAAGCCGAGAGGTCCTCGGTTCGAATCCCACCTGCGTCAACCGCGTTGTGTCCTTGGGCAAGACACTTCACCCCCATTGCCCATGTGGGGGCACGATGACGCCGTGTACTAAGGCGTACTGCACGTCGATGGTACGCATGTCTTCAACCAATCTAACCCTGCCTGTGCTGCAGTGCGGAGTTACGATGTTGGGGAGCTGGCAGCTGCTCGTCGTTGCTCGGTGGTTCTCTCCGGGTGCTCCGGCTTCCTCCACCCGTAAAACTGTCACGGTCATGATTAGCCATTGTGCATAAATATGTGACCTTAAACATCAATAAATGAATAAATAAATGACCGCCAAGAACACCCACTGTGCATTATCTTAGTAATCATAGGGCATTATATGATCAACAATTTTGTATTATTTTAACTCTTTACCCAAATGACGGCCAAAACCGGCCAGCGCTATTCTCAAAAATCGCCAATTAATTTTAATTATTTTTTGTCTCAAAAACATAGGTTCTGACCCCTCGTTGGAACGAGCTCGTTCCAATGAGGGGTCATAACCTACGTTTTTGAGACAAAAAATGAAAAAGATTAGTCATTCAAAAAGATTAGTCATTCAAGAATTTCTTTTGCAAGTGACGGTTTTTCATGTTAGGTAAAGGGTTAAATAAAACTCAGTTATACTTCCAATAAAACTCACAGCACATGTATCGTCAATAACAATTCAAAACAAAATTGCATGAACACATACGTTATAAACAGAATACCTGCACACAAAAAAAACAGATTTGTCCTTGTGAGAAAGCAAATTATGAGGGATATCGAAAATGACATTGCACTTTGCACTGTCCCAGAAACTTCAGCGAGTGAGCGCGAAAATAGATCGAGATTTATGAGGGCTGCATTTTTTGTGTGAAAAATAATATAAATTATCGTCTTCAAGTTAATTTATTCACACACGTTCTTTCATACAGATATTATGCGAAGCATAGGGGTATTTTTGCATAATTAAAATTGTGATTTCGTCAAATCGTCAACTTATTTCTTTCAAATTACCAGCTTATTGTCGCTTTAATTTTTTTGTGACAAATGACAATTTACCACAACTCACAAAAGAAAGGTCAATACGTTTCCAATACAGTAGTCTTGGACTGGTCGTAATCCATGCGTGGACATGTTTACCAGATAATAAAAATCATCGTCAGCAAAATTGGAATTAATGAAGCGCCGGGTTGCAAAGGGTGCTTCATTAATTAAGTTTTTGATGATTATTCCTATAATTGGTGTTTATTTATTTATTTATTCATTTATTTATTTATTTATTTATTTATTTATTTATTTATTTATTTATTTATTAGGGTTTACCAACACTTTAACAGCCAAGATCATATCGTGTCGGTGACAGTTTTACGGGTGGATGAAGCCGGAGTACCAGGCGAGAACCACCGAGCAACGACGAGCAGCTGCCAGCCCCCCCCCCCCAAACATCGAAACTCCGCACTGTCAGGGTTAGATTGGTTGAAGACATGTGCCCCATCGACGTATAGTACGCCCCAGTACACAACCTCGTCGTGCCCCCATGTGGACAATCGGGGTGAAGTGCCTTGCCTAAGGACACAACGCGGGAGTCCGAATCGATTGCTCAGACGGTCACCCATCCAAGGACTAACCGGGTTCGACGTTGTTTAACTTCAGTGATCTGACGAGAATCGGTTACCGCAACGCCACCGCGCCCCCATAATTAGTGTTTGAAATATAATATAATTGAGTACGTGGAAATGTTTTCCACCCGTGGAAAGTGACCATTCGATGGCGTCTGTACTGTATATTGGTGACTCGATGATAGAACAAGGGTTCAGTCCACGAGTGATAAGTCCACGGCGGCCGTACTGTATGTTGTTACCGTACTTGGATACACTCGTGATTATTTAATATTTATTTCGGACGAGTCACTTCAAAAACCCCGATAAGATCCGAGAAATCGCATTCAAATTAATCTTTAACAACAAATGAAGGCAAGTAATGATGAACTCACCTTATATATCAGTCAGGCTGGCAGAAGTATCTCCTTTTGAACACGATCGATCGAGCAATAAATATACCAAAACTATTAGAATGACGTAACTGTATGGGCGAAATCTGTCAGTTTCGCTATAATAGCTAACCAAAAATAAATATACCAAAATACGGTCTGAAAAATATATGAGTGCAGAGACTTTCATGAATACTTTGGGAATACCCAGGGGCATCTCATGTAGGAAAAGCTATTGTTGTTGAGCAGAAATTTTGAACTGTCAAAATTTATGAAAAGTTTCTTTTTGAGGTACTTCCAGTTACTTCCGTTGAGGGTTGTCTACAACGGGCGCTCGATCTGCAAAGACTTAATAGTAACTCTTTAGGAAATCTGGCACATCATGCGACACTTTCCATATCCGACTTAAGCCCCTAACGTGGAATAATGGACGAGTCTCCAAAGAATGATAAACTGAGAGTGACCTAAATTAGATTTGCAAGGAGTCCAATGCTCGCGCTAGGCAGACCCCTATAAATATCTTAGGGTGGGTTTTAAGTGATACCACCCGCCCCCGATGCATCGTAAAACAACCGACTTAAATTTCGGAATACAATATTGACTAAAATGCGAAAAACAGACATTTTGGGTTTCTTCAAATGAGGCTCATTTATGTTCACAGGAGATCCTATTTCGTTACAGGGTTAAACATGAGATATAGACTTCGTCGTGGTAGCGCGATATAATAAACATGTTGTCATTTGCTTATTTATTTATTGGTGTTGCGGTGACATATTTCTGCACAATTGCTAATCGTAACCGCCACATATTGTCTACGTAAAAAGTACATTGAACTGAGAGCTATAGATATATTTTCAGTATAACTAAGGAACGAGACAAACAAATTTGCTGTACAGTACGTGGAGAGTGGATTGTAACTAAATCACCCGCGGAGTGAGGTTATCACCCAAGCTATAACTTTCAAATTGTGTACACATCGACAAAAAACACAAGCAATGTTTCAGCCAATGGACCTCCGGGTTTAACCCGGAGGTCCACTGGCTGAAACTTTGCTTGTGCTGGTTATGCTTTGCCGCAAATTTGCAATTATTGCTTGGTTGGAATCTCCACTCTTCGGGTGATTTGTTGATAATACACTCTCCACGTACTGTACATGGACCCGAGTGGTGATTTTGTTCACAGCGTGTGCATCGATGACCGACCCTGTTTGTCCAGCCAAACATTAGGACTCAAGTCAGCAACCATGAACACCAAGTGTGTTCGTTGGCTTGATTTCTCAAGTTTTCACTAGACAAGCAAGCAGGAGGACTGTCCAGTGCCCACACATTATCACTCTACTACATTTGAAGCATATAAACTATCATGCGTGATCAAACCCGAATATACCAGGGATATATCGTGCATTCAGTTTAGTAATGTGGAATATCACGCATATGAGTAGTATGTCTCGTATGTTTCGAGGGTAGGTTGGGGGACCTCGGTGGGGGACCTCGGAAGTGACGTCATGTCACGTGACGTAGTGGCGCCATGTTGTGTTGTCATGGTAACCCGCGTGAGCGGCCATGTTGTGACGTCATCTCCATAGTGATACGTGTTGTTAGTGCGCATGCGCAGCGCGTGTTGTTAGGGTGATACGTGTTTCCGTCGTCCATTTTGTATACTGGAGGCCGCCATCTTGGTTTCTATGGTAGCACGTGATTGCTATGTTACCCAATTGTTTTGCAGTAAGACGGGGTATGTTCGGAGGGTATGTTCGATTGTAGAAGAGTAAATCTAATTACTACAAACAACCCGACAATCCTTCCAAATCACCAAACTCCACCCGAAATTACCGAAATTGACTTTATTTCCCCAACTGATCGGCTTAGCACGTAGTGTTATAGTACTAAGGGGTACAAGGGTGTGTGTTCCTTTGTAGAAGAGTAATTTTCTGGCTTACAAAATGGACGACGGAAACACGTATCACCCTAACAACACGCGCTGTGCATGCGCACTAACAACACGTATCACTATGGAAATGACGACACAACATGGCCGCTCACGCGGGTTACCATGACAACACAACATGGCGCCACTACGTCACGTGACATGATGTCACTTTCGAGGTCCCCCACCAAGGTCCCCCAACCTACCCTCAAAACATACGAGACATACTACTCATATGATACAAAATACAAAAAGTTTTAGAGCACTCTTCAGATTTCCTCACCTTCTGTCGGCAACTGTGAAGAACTTTTTCTGCTCCTTTAGGAAGAGCGAGAATTTCGAGTTATCTCCCGTCATTTTTCACGCACGAACGCGCACTTGGTCTTTTTTCACATGTTGTCTCCACGGAGGAGAGGTATTATTTGTCGTAAGATCATAAATAGAGAAAAAAGACCAGTTTTCAAAGTTAAATGGAACCATAAAAACGATAACATATTCAAAATATGTTTATAGAACAAAGAAAATTAATTTTTGCTTTCATCAAATCTATGTCCGTCCAAATTTTCTCATTAGGATTTAGTACATGTTCAGGACTTTAATAAGGTGAAGTACTGGGATAAAAAGTGAAAATTTTAAACAAATTTTAACAAAACATATTTGATACCATTTTAAAAAAGTATGTTATATAATATTTGATCACATGTCCGTCCATAATGTAAAAAAAAGAAATTTGTGGCAAATGAAATTTTTTTTCATTTTTCTCCCATAGATCGCTATATATGGTAATTTGATTGTCATCTTTACCACTGTTTACACGCATACGCATTCAGGGGAGTAAAAATAGTGCAATAGGAGAGAGAGAGAGAGAGGGGGGGGGGGAGCTAATCGGCAACGTGTCTGGGGTGAGGGTGTGCGTGTTTGTTTGTGCGTGGGGGTTGAGCAAGTAAAGCTATTTCGGGGGCAACCCCCCGAGCCCCCCCCCCCCCCCCCCCCCCCCATCCATAGCGCAACACTGGCAAAAGCATGCCATGTCTTAATTGTCTGGATCTTCCAGGGTATCTGAGGGGGTGCCACCGGTGTAAATTCCAACTGTGAGTGGTTTTGATAGGTGGTTGCACTGCAGCGCTGGTTGATATCTTTTAACCCTTTACCCAACGAATCGCCCGCATTCGCCCGCGTAATTTGCAAATACAGCTGCTGAAAAAATATTATTTTTCGAAAAATTTAAACAAAACCATATCATGTGACCCCTCTTTGGAACGAGCTCGTCGAGCTCGTTCCAAAGAGGGGTCACATGGTATATGGTTTTGTTGAAATTTAAAAAAAAAAAATTGAAAAAATGATATTTAAAATAATGAATTTTGAAATCGTCTGCGTTGAGTAAAGGGTCATGAACCCTTCTGAAATTTTGCACTTGTCCTGAAACGGAAAAAGCATCATTTATAATGTGTCTGGGTCCGAAAATTTACCGGATTGATATCAGAGTCGAAATTTTGAGGCCATGTCAATTTTAGAGTAGGAAATTTGAAACTCAAGTTTCCAGTTGGAAATAAAAGATCAAAATTTCTCATCATTAGTTGGACTTTTAATATTTTTCATGAAAAATGTTAATTTATTGAATTTTTTTTCTTCTGATTTTTGACTTCGGAATTTCCAACTATTGAAAAAAATACTCCTAGCTGGAGGGGGGGGGGTGGTTTTGATAGGTGGTTGCACTGCAGCGCTGGTTGATATCTTTTAACCCTTTACCCAACGAATCGCCCGCATTCGCCCGCGTAATTTGCAAATACAGCTGCTAAAAAAATATTATTTTTCGAAAAATTTAAACAAAACCATATCATGTGACCCCTCTTTGGAACGAGCTCGTCGAGCTCGTTCCAAAGAGGGGTCACATGGTATATGGTTTTGTTGAAATTTAAAAAAAAAAAATTGAAAAAATGATATTTAAAATAATGAATTTTGAAATCGTCTGCGTTGAGTAAAGGGTCATGAACCCTTCTGAAATTTTGCACTTGTCCTGAAACGGAAAAAGCATCATTTATAATGTGTCTGGGTCCGAAAATTTACCGGATTGATATCAGAGTCGAAATTTTGAGGCCATGTCAATTTTAGAGTAGGAAATTTGAAACTCAAGTTTCCAGTTGGAAATAAAAGATCAAAATTTCTCATCATTAGTTGGACTTTTAATATTTTTCATGAAAAATGTTAATTTATTGAATTTTTTTTCTTCTGATTTTTGACTTCGGAATTTCCAACTATTGAAAAAAATACTCCTAGCTGGGGTGGGGGGGGGGGGGGGGGGGGTTTTGATAGGTGGTTGCACTGCAGCGCTGGTTGATATCTTTTAACCCTTTACCCAACGAATCGCCCGCATTCGCCCGCGTAATTTGCAAATACAGCTGCTGAAAAAATATTATTTTTCGAAAAATTTAAACAAAACCATATCATGTGACCCCCCTCGTCGAGCTCGTTCCAAAGAGGGGTCACATGGTATATGGTTTTGTTGAAATTTAAAAAAAAAAAATTGAAAAAATGATATTTAAAATAATGAATTTTGAAATCGTCTGCGTTGAGATATGGGTAAGACCCCCCCCCCCCCCCACCCCCCCCCCCCCCCCCCCGTCGCCACATCCATGATCTGACTACACAGACGAGTTGCCGATGAATGCATTACTTCAGTGGAGAAGGGGCAATATTAACGATTTTAAGACTTCAAATATCTAGCCTACAACTTGAAAAGCAGTGTGATTACATTCGAGATTCGATTCGATTCGGAATCAGCCTGACTCGATTCGGGTTTCGTTTCGACCCGCAAATATTTGAGATTCGCATGACCCTACTCTGCAATTATATGCAGTATTGCATATCGATTTGAAACAATACAATGTTTGATGTAGGCATGAAGGCAGACGAAGCTCAATGGAAAACGTGGGATGGGCATAAATGTCAGGACGCAACGGACGTAGCCATGGTTCGGCCTGACGAGAAAATTTGTTTTAAAAATGCATTTCTTTGATTTTCGGGCCCATTGTGAATGCGTCGAAAAGTATTAAAATGTGAGGGTGGAGTGGGGAAAAGAGGCCAAATAAATGGTGTCGACTGCTTGTGCATTCATCAAACATCCCAATTAGTCATACGTTGGCGCAAAATTGGTCACTCCCTTGTTCCACCATCGGCCTAAAAAGTGCCTGGCAAGAAGTATTAGTGTTAGCAGAAGTACTGGTCGTAGATATCTTCTTGTCCGCTCGTGATCAAATGTCTTAAAAGTCTTAAGGCGAAAATAAAAAAAAATGCTAGATTTTCATCCATTTTTTCTTCAAGTTGAGCGGGTAGGCGGTCGGGCTTCGAGCGAATTTTATTAATATTTGTTGTAAAATTTTATGCAAGCAAATTCAGGGATCACGAGTCAACTGATAGACTGATTGATCATTGTTCAGTGTCACCTGCAGTCTGTAAGCAAAGGGCAATTAATTGTATCTATTCTCTACTTAATATTGGACATGAATGGTGCCATATAAGTCTCAGTCCAAAATAGTGGTTTATCATGTTGGAATTATGGAGTGACAACTTAACTTATTCTCTTTATTCGGCGAGTCTTTGACCAATCAAGGTGCCTTTTGTCAAGCTTTTGACACTTCGAGTGGTTAAGGAAGACAATTCCTTCCTTAACTACTCGAGGTGCCAAATTGAAAAACTTGCCAAATAAAAAAAAGTAAGTTAGCAGTACTAGTGCTCTATAATTTGCTAACAGGGTGCGAAATTTAGAATAAATATTTTTTTCGAGGCGGGCGGGGATGAACATCAGCCAAATTGTTTTATTGTGGCCTAAGCGCACATGGTTTTCTCATTTTGGTTTAAACCCATTGTGGACTTCGTATCACGATGTATTATGAACTTTTCCAGCAATATATCCATATTTCAGAAATACTTCTACTGGACGAACCCACTACTGGATTAGACAGTTACACAGCCAAATATCTCATAAGGAACCTCGCAGATCTTGCACATAAGGGAAAGATTGTCCTGATTACAATCCACCAGCCGAGTTCAGACTTATTCAACTCATTTGATCAAATGGTGCTGCTCTCCGAAGGACGTCAAGTCTACACGGGTCCAAAAGACAATATGCTGAACTACTTTGCGGATCTGCAACATCCATGCCCAAAGTACGCCAACCCAATGGATATCTATGGTAATGTTTACACGCAAGTAAATGTAGTTAGAAGATCCTTCAGAAAATATGTCTCCACAGCTCCCCCCCCCCCCCCGCCAACCCCCCCTCCCCCCCCCCCCCCCATAAGCGTTCTTTGGAAGCAATTTTCTGAACAGCAAACTAAATCGTTTCTATCTGAATCTATAAGTAGTTTTATCGAGGCCAAAGCACCGACCACATTGCAGATGTGTTTACAAGTAATGTACGAAATAAACCGGGGTGCCAGAATCCCATTCCCGTGGCCATTGGTTTGTGCGGAAAAAACTTCCAGTATCTCCGCATTAGGACACACTTTTTGCGACCGAATAGATCCTCAATGCCGATTGTGTCCGCACGCCGATTCCACCCGTAGACCTTCGGACACACTAGCCTCGCGTTTTCACGGATATGATCGGCTCACGGACACAATCGACTTAATTGACGTAATCTTCCGAATATCCGCCTTCGGACACAATCCCCTCATTTGCGCATACAATCGCTTTCTGCGGACGCAATCGACATGCAGACACAATCGACCTTGCGGACCAATTGGATCGAAATTCACGCTCAATCAAACAATTGGGGGCGCGGTGGCTCAGTTGGTAGAGTGCAGGCTGCAAGCCGAGAGGTCTTCGGTTCGAATCCCACCTGCGGCAACTGCGTTGTGTCCTTGGGCAAGACACTTCACCCCGATTGCCTACGTGGGGGCACGATGACGCTGTGTACTGAGGCGTACTGCACATCGATGGTGCGCATGTCTTCAACCAATCTAACCCTGCCTGTGCTGCGGTGCAGTGTTCAGAGTTACGATGTTGGAGAGCTGACAGCTGCTCGTCGTTGCTCGGTGGTTCTCTCCGGGTACTCCGGCTTCCTCCACCCGTCAAACTGTCACGGTCACGATTAGCCATTGTGCATAAGTATGTGACCTTAAACACCAATAACTAACTAATAATCAAACAATTGCTAAAAAACTATGGACGCAGGCTTATTATCGTCCATTCTCGATTTGAACCCCGAGTTCGTGTACGAGATCGTCGGATGTATTACAGTGTACACCATTCTTTGCCTTCATAGGGCGGTTGAGTAACAATTCAATCCTACAGCCCAAAAGTTATTTAGTTATTGGCATTCAACGTCACTTGCAACATCCGGGGTAATATCGTGTCGGGCAGTTTTTAGGGGTAAAGACTGTATATATAGTACAAGTAGAGAGTACATGTAGCTGTGAGTATCTATCGGGCTGTCCAACTGATTAATCACGCACAGCAGGGCTCTCATCGGCTAACGGCGTGTGTACCGTCGACGTATATTATAAGTTATGGGGCTTTAAGGGGGCGGATATGGTGTAATGTAAGGCGAAGTGAGATCAATATTAGGCGAGGCCGAAGGCCGAGCCTAATATTGATCTCGCTGAGACACAACCATAAGTGTAATTTGTGTTCGATATCGATCAACCTTCAAGTTCAATCATTCAAATCAAAACAAAACAGACGATAAAATTTACAGTCCAGGGGGAGTAACTCGAAAATATTTGCATGAATTGAGAAGGGCAGATTATTCGGGTAAGGATTCTCGCTTGAGTTCGTCTCAGACAGTGCCAGTTGGCTTCTATACATGTTGTTTTAGTGGTTTATTTATTGTATTTATTTATATTTCGTCGCCATAGGGGACATAGAACATTCTAGTACTCAGGCGACTATTTGTTTATTAAAATTTCTCAAAGACTGGAAGAAACGTATTATAGTTGTACGTTGCTCAACAAACACGCGAAAACATCAAAGCGAGCGATGGATGTCAAAAACAAAATGTCGGAACTGACCGTGTATAAGCTCTATATACGGTCAGCTCGATGATACACAGTCTCATATACGGTCACTAGATATTGAAGCCGATTGGTCAATAACAATTTCTGGCACAATAATACATCTTAGCGCATTGCACCTCTGCCGTGCTCCGGCTTGGGCAATTGGGATTGAGTGTCTTGGCTAAGGACACAACACAGATGACGCAGTCACGACCGAACCCATACAACCTTTTTATTTAAAGTCCAATGCTGCAAACAGTGAGCTACCACGTTCCCTGCATTATCTTAGAGAATATCATTAACAGTAATAAGGGCGAATATTTTTTAGTGTTCGAAAGGAGATTCAGTAATAATTTAATCCTGCAGGCCTAGAGGGCTGTAGAATTAAATTATGACTGAGCCCCGTTTGTTGGGGATAGTGCTGGGAGCGCGGTGGCTCAGTAGGTAGAGGTGCAGGCTGCAAGCCGAGAGGTCCTCGGTTCGAATCCCACCTGCGGCAACCGCATTGTGTCCTTGGGCAAGACACTTCATCTCCATTGCCCGCGTGGGGGCACGGTGGCGTTGTGTACTAAGGCGTACTGCACGTCGATGGTGCTCTTGTCTTCAACCAATGCTAACCCTGCTTGTGTGGAGTTAGTATGTTGGGGAGCTGACAGTTGCTCGGTGGTTCTCTCCGGGTACTCCCGCTTCCTCTACCCATAAAACTGTCGCGGTCATGATTAGCCATTGTGCATACATATGTGACCTTAAGCACCTCTAAATAAATAAATAAATAAATAAATGAGGATAGTGCTGGCTTATCAATATGGGCGTAGCTAGAGCGGAGGGGGTGGGGTGACAACCCTCCAAAAAATGTTTTAAGTCGGGAAACTTTCATCTTTATTGAAGCCTTATATATCGATTCGCTACTACTAGTACAAAGTACTTTCGTACACTCTAAAATCAGTTTGGTTAAAAATTAATCCAAATCAACTGGATTGAGTGAATATGAACCCAATTTAAAATCAGTTGGGTTAAAAACCAACCCAAATCAGCTGAGTTGAGTTAATATGAACCCAATTTGGTTCATATTCACCCAACCCAGTTGATTTCGGTTAAATTTTAACCCAAGTGATTTTAGAGTGTACGGTTTATTTATTATTGCTAGTTTGGTGATTGCCAAGGCAGTGACGTGACAATCTACCACTATCTTGCCAAGTGTCGTAGCCAATTTCGAAGATTGTAGAACGTTCGCCTAACCCTACATTGCCAACTCCATGTCTGGACATCTCACAGGCATTTGTGAATAGAGTCGTCGGGAAAATTCATGTCATGGTCGAGCTAACATGGGCAATAGGAGGGAGCCCTGAAGCTGGCGAAAGTTTTGATCTTTTGAATTGAAAGAATGCTGCTTCCTCATATATAAGCGATAATTTGCAGTCCAAAAAGAGGGCACTTCCATGGCATTTTGGTGTCATCTTTGTCGCTCATTCATGGGCCTTGCATATTTTTTCCAACACCAATGAGGTGGGTGGATCCCTGAGATCCAGAAAAAAACAACATGTGCTGCAATTTTTTTTTCCTCTGATCAATAAAAACCAGTTTCCTCTCAAATTAATAACATATAACTACACAAATACCCATATATGTTGTTTTAATTATTTATATCCCATCCAGGGCCGTGTAAGTGGAACTTTTGCAGATCTGTGACCAATCTGCGACCAGAATTCACACTTCTTACATCAGGAGAGAGTTTGTCACGAAACTTAAACAATGAAACTTGTAATACAGCCATATGGAGCATTGAAATAAATGAAAATGGTTTTTGGGTTTTTAGCCTGCTCATACCATAAACAAAATGTTGTTGCATATGTTGCGACATGCCCGCAGCTTCACGTTTTATCATGCCTGGTACATACCGGGTAAAACTCACTCAACTATGTGTGTACTAAGGCGTACTGCACGTCGACCGTGCACTTGTCTTCAACCAATGCTTGCCCTGCTAGCGCGGAGTTAGTACGTTGGGGAGTCTAATAGTTGCTCGCCGTTGCTTGGTGGTTCTTTCCGGGTACTCCGGCTTCCTTTACCCGTAAAACTGTCCGACACGAGGTGATCCTAGCTGTCGAAAGTGTCATTAAACCCAATAAATAATGTGATTGAGTGTTGAATGCTGAGGATATGGAATAAAAATAGTGCAAAACGAATTTTAAAAAAAGTAGCAGGGGCGCGGAGGCTCAATAGGTAGAGGTGCAAGCCGAGAGGTCCTCGGTTCGAATCCCACCTGCGGCAACCGCGTTGTGTCCTTGGGCAAGAAAGACACTTCACCCCCATTGCCCGCGTGGGGGCACGGTGGCGTTGTGAACTAAGGCGTACTGCACGTCGATGTGGCACTTGTCTTCAACCAAATGCTAACCCTGCTTGTGTGGAGTTAGTGTGTTGTGGATCCTGACAGTTGCTCTCCGTTGCTCGGTAGTTCTCTCCGGGTACTCCGGCTTCCTCCACCTGTAAAGCTGTCCGACACGAGGTGACCATGGCTGTCGAAAGTGTCGTTAAACCCTAATAAATAAATAATAAGTAGTATCGTTGATTCGACAGATAACTACAGTACAATACTTGTGGAGTGGATTATTAACAAATCAAGGTAGAATATAGGTTTTCCATCCATTTAACCCCTTACTCAACGCAGACGATATCAAAATTTATTATTTTAATTACTGATTTTTAAAATGTTTAAAAAAGTTTCAATAAAACCACATATGGCCCCTCATTGGAACGAGCTTGTTCCAATGAGGGGTTACATAATGTGGTTTTTTTGACATTTTGGGAAAAAAAAAATTTCCGACTGCTTAATTTTTAAATTACGGGGGCGGATGCGGCCGATTCGATTTCGAAACTGCCATCTTGGTTTTTAATCTATGCAAGGTCACAGGTCACGGGATGTAAACAAATCGATTTCCATATTCGTCTCGTTGAGTTCTGTGTCAGCCAAAGCCACTAGATTTGTGAAATATCAAGTTTAAATTCGTCAAACCGATGTCATCATTCGCATTAACTGAAGGGGCAACCCTGGATGATTTTAAACGATGAGACATCACAGGTTTAAAGACTTTTTTACGGAGGCGAGGACTTGTTTTGAGTGGCAACAAGGAAACACTCGTTGCACGAGGTTTCTCGGCTTGGGAAATTCCCGAAAGTTGTCGAACCAGTATTTACGGCCACAGAGTCATGACGCAGCGTGCATTCAAACACCATTTTAGTCAATAAGAACTCAATTTGAAATAATGAAAGTTCTGATACAATATTGCCATTGCCTCAAACAAATGGTAACCTTGGATAAATGTTCTTTAAATTCACACTGATGAACGTAATGGTGTCCGAAGCACTTCACTCGCTCTCTTCTCCCATTGCTTACAATGTGTTTTCTTGAAATGTTTACACCTCGCGACCTTGTATAGATTAAAAGTCAAAATGACAGTTTCGAAAAAGGCTTATTGGGTTCATATTTACTCACCCAGCTGGGATGGCAAAAATGACAATAGTAGTCACAGTACAAAATTAGAATTAACAGGAATTAAAATCAAACCAAATTTTGTTTATATTCACTCAAACCAGTTGATTGGGGTCGATTTTAACCCAACTGACTATTAGCAGTAGAAATTATTGCTGCTGCAGCGATGTTTGACGTTACACCTGCTGCCATCTATACCCGCCTTTTGAACATGTGGAAAAAACAGATACAGAGGCAAAAGTATGAGGAGGAGGTGGGGATTCAATAGAAGGCAAAATTGAATGGGGACATTTGTTTTCTTCATGAAATGTTTACACCCCCACATCCAATCTGTCACCTTCGCAACGCCCCCCGCTGATCATAATACATGTTTGTTTTCAGTTGATCTGGGAAGTGTTGATAAGCGAAATAAGACCGTTGAGTTTGAGTCACGAAATAGGGTTGACGCATTGGTTGAAAACTTCAGTAAATCAAACCTGAATGCAGAGACAATTGATTGTTTTAGTAGTAAAAGTACAGTTGTGGATAGAACATCCGTGGACCACGAATCTCTGTCAACGAAACGACCAACATCAGGACCTTTGAAAACTATGGCTACTCTTGTGTCGTAAGTATTCTTGTACCATAGGATATGCAATTTCATTACTTTCCAAAGTGTGATTTACTGGGATTTCCGGGTTTGATTATAAACGATAACTTCACAAGTGAATTATGCAATCAACAATTGTGTCATGTATCCGTGTGCGAAAACGAAGACGCTTTGCCGTGGATGTAATGGGGACTTCATTGTTTTTTTACCCCTTTACCTAATATGAAAAGCAGACGACACACGCAAAAAAAAATTTTGAATAGCTATTATTTTCATTTTTTGTCTCAAAAACATAGGTTATGATTAATTGGCGATTTTTTGAGAATAGCGCGGGCCGTTGCGTTAGGTAAAGGGTTAAATAATATAATTATCGTTATAGGTAAAGGGTTAAATAATATAATTATCGTTAATACTGAAAAGTAATAAACAGAGTAATCGCTTGACTGGACTGGTTACGTAAAATAATTCATTCGAGGCGAGGGACTATATTGTAAAACACTCGTGCGCATTCGCGCACTCGTGTTTGTACAACGTCCCTCACCTCTCATGAATTATTTCACGTAACAAGTCAAGTCAAACAATTACTCTCTATTTATCTAACAATCATATACATTTTGGCTTGAAAACCACGAGAAACGGTACGTATCACATAATGTGTTCCGATTCCGTATCATATAGACGACTCATTCTGATTCCGTATCATATAGACAACTCGTTTCCGGGAACGCAACGGGCTATTATAACAGGTGCATGAATACATTCTGTGCGAGTTTCAGTGACCGACTCAGCTGATGGCTTACAAAAACAAAACAAAATTCCTTACAATTAGCAACAGAACTATTAATAGCCAATGCCCCCCCCCCCCCCACACCCCCACAATAAATAGAAACTGCACAATTAAATATTACACACTTGTAACTTCAAGTGTATCATCACAGGAAGTGACATTGAGAGTGAATAATTTTACAACGCAACTTTGAAAATTTGCGGTGACCGCGTTACTCATTGTTTGTTAAAGTGCACAATAATATTGTTCCATAAAATATGAGTTTTTAAAACGTTTTATCACCCAACATTATGTCCGAAAACTTATTAATAATTTAAGATTTAATCTGTTTGTATGACAGAATTGTTAGATAAAGGAATTATCATGATAATGTGCATGTCCTATGATTTGCATCAGATTCTCGGTGGTGTCCATTCTGGACACCACCTCGAATCTGATACAAATCACAGGACATGCACATTATCATGATAATCTGTATTTACTCGATTACATTCATGATTGGAAAAACTGTTTAACTGAAAGTCTGTGACTGATACTTGAAATGTATTATTTTAATAGAAAGCAGTATATATACAAGTTGTGTTGAAGTGAACAGCAGCACAAAGTGTTTCTCTACAAACCGGACAATTTTTCACCTCCCCCACCCCACTCTGCCAAAAAATAAATAAATAAATGACACATAATAAACCCAATAATCCTCCATGGTTTGATGGATGAGTGGGTGGGTGGGGGGGGGGGGGGGGGGGACTGGTCTGTTATGTTTCAATTCCAAGAGGTGTTCCCAACATATAATGCAAACTATTTATCCAGTAATATTGGCCAGCTAATGGCCTCCAGAATTTTTACCAGTACTAGGAAATCACATGCTGTCATTCAAAAACCTGTCATATTGAACCCGTTTAATGCGAATGCTATCTGACAAATGACATTCGACCCTGGAAGCAACAATAATAATGACTGATTTTCCGTGATGTTGATAGTTATTTATCTGATAGGAAGCCGAAACGATAATATTTCTTTTAACAACTTGCGATGTAAAGTGCCAACCTGCAGTACTTCTTGGTCTCGACATATTTTTCCCTCCTAAACCGGGAACATTTTTTTTTAAAAATAGGTGCACTATTTTTATTTCTCTTGATACGCATGTGCTAAATTCAGAATGAGGCATTGCTAAAAATGTCCTAAAGCTTTCTATGGGGAAAATGATTTATTTATTTATTGGTGTTTAAGGTCACATACTTATGCACAATGGCTAATCGTGACCGTGACAGTTTTACGGGCGGAGGAAGCCGGAGTACCCGGAGAGAACCACCGAGCAACGACAAGCAACTGTCAGCTCCTCAACATTCTAACTCTGTTCAAGCTCCGTTCAAGCAGGGTTACAGTGGTTGAATACATGTGCACCATCGACGTGCAATACGCCTTAGTACACGGTGTCATCGTGCCCCCATGTAGACAACTGGGATAAAGCGCCTTGCCCAAGGACACAACGCTGGTCGTCCCGGACGGGGATCGAACTCGGGACCTCTAGCATAGAAGTCCATCAGTCTACCACTGAGCCATCGCGCTTCCGTTCTATTGGGAAAATTAAGTTAAGATTAACTCTTTACCTAACACGAAAAGCAGACGGCACTTGCAAATAAAATTCTTGAAGCACTCATTTCTTTATGCTTTGCGTCAAAAACATAGTTTATGACCCCTCATTGGAACGAGCTCGTTCCTATGAGGGGTCATAAGCTATGGGTAAAGGGATAAAAAAGAGTGATTATTTTAGAAAAGTCCGACTTCAGTTCATCAAGTCCACGACAAATGCTTTCCAATGATACATGATTTAAGGGGCTTGCGCCAGCCGCCATGTTGGACACCTTTCATCCCCAGAAACAATTCTCAAGTACAGTTCCAGATTAGGCCTATTTTGAAATCGCCATTACATTTCCCAAAATCATCCAATGGAACACGTCCATCACCGAGTAGGCCCAACAATGAGGAGAAGGTGTATGCTGGCTTTTAGTTTAAGAAGCTGTTGAATAACGCACCCCTTGTCGCTCCCTGTCGCCGGAAAACCGAATGTATTTCAAACCGGAACAACAGTCCCGCCCATTGACAGTAAACTGTGACCAAACTTGTGGGACCAGCTTCTCAAAATTTCAGTGTTATTTGTAACAAAACTGCTGAACATTATCATATTATTTTTAATTCACGAAAACGTTTTTAACCCTTTACCCAACGTAACGGCCAAAACCGGTCAGCGCTTTTCTCAAAAATCGCCAATTAATTTTCATTATTTTTTCATTTTTCGTCTCAAAAACGAAGGTTATGACCCCTCATTGAAACGTGCCCATCGAGCTCGTTCCATTGAGGGGTCATGCCCTATGTCTTTGAGACAAAAAATGAAGAAAAGTAGTTATCAAGAATTGTATTTGCAAGTGTTGTCTGCTTTTCATGTTAGGTAAAGGGTTAAAACGATTTTGAAGTGAAGTAAGAACGTAAAAAATAGCACTAAATCGAAAAATTAAAAACAGCTGTCTCTTAACTTTTTGAGCTGCACAACATACTAAAACTTCATGCGAATCCGACGTCATTTAATTTCCTATGACATTGTATCAATAACGTCACCTTAAATTCGGCCATAATTGTTGGTAATTCCCAGGTGGGTACCGAATTTTTAGATGTTTTTTGCTGGAGATGTTACATCAGAACTTTAAGGAGGGAGGTTTGATACAGGCGTTGATATTAAAGGATATTAAATTTCAACCTTTATCAAAAACTTCAGTTTTAACTGACGTTTTTGATAAAGGTTGAAATTTGAAAATATTAAAATGGCATGCACAAGATCTCCCAAGCGTGAACACGGTCACGAAGTCTGATAGCTGCAGATATTGTACTGAGGGGGTTATGCGTGTCGCCGTTTTGTCCTTTTAGATTATAAAAGCTAAATAGTGCTAAAACGTTAATTGTAAAAATGTCAAAAATGGGGATAAATCTAACAATTGAAAATAGCTTTTATTACACATCCATTAAACTTTAAACCCTTGCATTTAACGCAATCGCCGCTATGACATAAATGCTTCTGTATTCAGCCGGTGATGTACAAGCCGGAACTTTTTCCCCAGCACCGTTTATACTAGTTCCTTTCCCGTCGAGTCAATAGTTGCGCTTCGAAAAGTTACCAAATTTCGTTATACAATTATCGATCGTCTGTCGCGAAAGTGAAAATGAAAACGTCCAAAGCAAAATAAAGTAAAGTTGGTTCACAAAAAATTAGTCAACCAAAGATGAGATAATATTTAAAAATCATTTCCAACCACAACATTAACCCAGTCCCGTGGCTGTCTCGTCTGCAGATCCCGTTATATCTAAATTGGCCAACTTTATTTCTGTTAATCTTAGGACATCCTGACATGCTTCGAACTAGTTTTAAATAAGTTTCTCCCAGCTGTTTTGCAAATCTGCACAAATTTGTACCTATATTTTTACTAACAGTAATCGCTACTAAATGGTTAGGTGTAAATGGACACCAGCCGAAGAGAAACAACAATACGAATTTCAACAAACACGCCCAATAGAAAAGATAACGAATGTAATTTAGCCTTGTTCCCAAAAGCTTGTTTTGATTTTTTATTTATCAATACTTTTGATCAGTACAGCTTCAAGCAAACAAAACAAACGGACTCTTCACCTTTGGGGTTAAACATCGGAATTAAAATGTGTTTATTTAAATGAATTTTAATGCATGGGATGTTTAATAAACACAAAACGCGATGTATATTTGAATCGATGGGTGTTTTACATAACTCGTTGGAATGCCGTAGTCATATTTTGCGAGAACCTTCCAACTCGTTATGTAGATTCAAACACACATCGCGTTCTGTCTATATCTCCTAATTGTTTTAACTCTACAACATAGTAAAATTTCATGAGAATCCGACGTCATTTAACTTTGACTACGTTGACGTCAATAACGTCTTCATAAATTCGGCCGTAAATGTTGGGAATTTCCATAGTCGGTACCGAAATTTTAGGTATGGTTTATTTTGAGATGATATATCCATAATGTGGAAGAAGGATGTTTGATATAGCGTTGATATGAACCCTTTACCCGACGAATCGGCCGCATCCGCCTGCGTAATATGCAAATTCAGTAGTTGAAAAAATAGTATTTTAAAAAAAATTTAAACAAAACCATATCATGTGACCCCTCGTTGGAACGAGCTCGTCGAGATCGTTCCAACGAGGGGTCACATGATATGGTTTTGTTGAAATTTTTTGAAAAATTTGAAAAAATGATATTTAAAAAAATAAATTTTGATATCGTCTGCGTTGGGTAAAGGGTTAAAAGAGTTGAAAAGTTGAAAAAAACTCCGTTAAAGCTGACGTTTTTGATAAAGGTTGAAATTTGATAATATTAAAACGGCATGCACGTGAACAAGGTCACGAAATTTCATAGCTGTAGATTTTGTAACTGGGGAGTTATGCGTGCCGTCGTTTTGGCCTTTTAGGTTATAAAAGCTAAAAAAGTGCTAAAACTTCAATTGGCATAAAAAACTCAAAAATGGGAATAAATCGAAAAACTCTATAACAGCTATCTCCTATTTTTTTTAGCTCTACAACACACTATTTTTGATGGCGTTGCCGTCAATAACGTGATCCGAAATTCAACCATAATTGTTTGGAATTTCCCAAGTCGGTACCGAATTTTCATATATAATTTTGTTGAAGATGATATATCCAAAATTTTAAAGTGGGAGGCTTGATACGGGTGTTGATATTAAAAGATGGCGTCTGAGCGATCGATTCGGAATCCTGCGATGTGTCCTTGGGCAAGTCACTTAACCCCGATTGTCTACATGGGGGCACGATGGTGCCGTGTACTAGGGCGTACTGCACGTCGATGGTGCGCATGTCTTCAACCAATCTAACCATGCCTGTGCTGGAGTGCGGAGTTACGATGTTGGGGATCTGGCAGCTGCTCATCATTGCTCAGTGGTTCTCTTCGGGTAAACCGGCTTCCTCCACCCGTAAAACTGTCACCGACACGATATGACCTTGGCTGTTAAAGTGTCGTTAAACCCTAATAAATAAATAAATAATAAATAATTAAAATATTGAGAAAAAACGTTAACCCTTTATCCAATGCAGACGATATCAAAATTTATTATTTTAAATATCATTTTTTTAATTTTTTTAAAAAATGTCAACAAAACCATATCATGTGACCCCTCGTTGGAACAAGCTCGTTCCAACGAGGGGTCACATGATATGGTTTTGTTGAAAATTGTTGAAAAATAATATTTTTTCAACTGCTGAAGTTGCATATTACGCGGGCGGAGGCGGCCGATTCGTTAGGTAAACTCTGCTTTATTTGAATAAAGATTGGATTATGAGAGCAGAAAATGGAATTTCTTCATCATCTCTTAAGCTTAACGAGTGTGACAAATTTCATGAGTGTAGGCTAACGGGAAGTGCCCGGAAAGTATGTTTGATGAAGAAAAAAATCCCCAAAAACAAAACCTCAGTTGGATGACTTAATTTGAATTACAGCTCCTTGAGACTGAGTCAAAGTCAGATTATCATATTTGCCGCAGATCAGAATTTTTGAATAGTCGGGAAAACCATCTTGTTTTTGAAGTGGTGCATGACTTCGTTTTGTCAAGTGGGCGTTTCCATGTCTGCTAAGGATCAAACCACCACGTACGACTACTACTATATGACGAATTTACCTCCATTCCTTTAATCCTGCTTTTCTTTCCGTTTTCTATTTCACCATCAAGGCTGCTTCCGTCCCACTTCCAACCAACGGTGCTTCTCCTGCTTACTTGCGAGTGTCTTGAATACGAAGGCAATGTATTGTGCTTCCAAGCTGGCATCCCCTGTTTTCTGTTCCTCCCTTTCTTTGTACTTTCTTTCATCTTTCCCTTCATTCACAAGCAAGGTTTAACCCTTTAGCCAACGCATACGATATCAAAATTTATTATTTTAAATATCATTTTTTTAAAATTTTTCAAAAAATTTCAACAAAACCATATCGTGTGACCCCTCGTTGGAACGAGCTCGACGAGCTCGTTCCAACGAGGGGTCACATGATATGGTTTTGTTGAAATTTTTTGAAAAATAATATTTTTTCAACTGCTAAATTTGCATATTACGCGGGCGGATGCGGCCGATTCGTTGGGTAAAGGTTTAAACAATATCATGTGTCGCCGCATGGCAGTTTGACTCCCTGTCCTTAGCTTTCTTCGACTAGAATTACCACCAACTTTCTCACCGGTTTTGTCCCTGGCCGGGGTGTCGTGTCTTTGCATACGAGGTTACCTGCTAATGCCCACAACGATGCTGAAAAACCAAATCTGAATGATCTCTCTTATTTGCACCCAGGTCTACATTCTTAGGGCCTGTAGGTAGGTTTCACTGTGTGCATGGATGCGGTGCCCCGGCTCGGCGCGTGGCTGATGATCAAGCTGGCGATCGACCACAAGGCATGGGTTCCAGGCGGCGATATATGAGTCCATCTACTATATTATTCCATCTTTTTGTGTAAATGTATGAATGACCCCGGGAGATGACCAACATAAGCTCCCAGCTTTCTGTCAGATCTCCCATTACATACTAATATGGTATTTTGTAAGTATATGTTATATTCTTGATGTTCTCTTTATATACGGTCACTTTTTTGGCGTTCAGTATTGTAACATATAGCATATTTATTGAATAAATATTGTTTAAACTAAAAGACGAAAAGCGCCACATTAGACAACCAAGCATCGCTTTGTTGTTCCTAGTTAACATGGCTCGAGTAATCGGTTAGAAAATCCTCAGGTTAAGGAGGGATATCGCACCCGTCCCTACGTATATATATCCACCATTGTAAAAGGCACAATCGTCTTGAGTCTAAAAAACAATTCAAAATTATTTTAGCGTTTATACAAAAGTAAAAGAAATCCGATAAAAATGGAAATTTCCCATAAAATTCTGGTTGCTGTTATCCCCCGTTCCAAAAATATCTTCACCAATGTTTATAACCCTTTACTTAACAATCACAATAACAACAATAAATATATACTTTTTCCAGGTTAAATTTGTCTCTCCCGATTACTAGCGGAATTTCATTTTTTGGGGGCTCAAAAACATAGCTCATGATCAATCAGTGGATCAACAGAGGCGGCGGAACCGAGAGAGGACAGGGGAGCCCCCCCCCCCCCCCCCCCATCACCATTTTTCCTAAACCGTACCCCTGTCTTCAGAAAACAAAAGTGCCTCCATCGAGGACTATACACTCTACAACCAATTGGGTTAAAAGCCAACCCAAATCAACTGGGGTCAGTTAATATGAACCCAGTTGGGTTTATATTTACTCAACCCAATTGATTTGGGTTGATCTTTAACTCAACTGATTTTAAAGTGTGCATGAAGAAGCATCGTCATTCCACAGTGATCCAAATTTAATCTAAAATTGGTGTCCACGTTCCATACTGTACAATGCATTGGATAGCATTCAGTCACCACTCACCTTAGAATGAGTTTACACGTGTTTAAATATATATAAAATTCCAGACTTGTTATGATCTGTTTACCCATTCGCAAACCACAATGCTTATGTGCGCACTGATAAAAAGGGCACTCTGCTATACCGAAGTTTGTACGCGCACTGGTCGCGTACGAATTTCGGTCTATTATAGTACACTCTTTTATGTTTGATCCCCCCAAGACTTTCCCAAACACCGCCGCTGCAAATCAACGAGCTTCACCCAAAACAGCGGTTATGCACCCATAGTTGGAGGCAAAAAAAAAAAATTGAAGGCCACTATCTCGCACTAAGGCCATGTCAATAAAACCCCATGGCATACCAGTTTATTACAATATCCGTAAAATCAAACTGTATTTCGTTTTCGAAAGCAAATACACGATCGGTAAGGTTTGAGGAGTCGGCTCTACATGAACTATTTCTCACTTTCGGGGAATGCGGCATTCCATGTCCACGCAACTCCTTTTTGACGCACCTTTCTCCTTTCCATTAACAAAGGATTACTAGTGCTAGAAATGATCTGAAAAAACATTCATTCACGTTTAAAATCCAACTGACTAGTGCCTTAGGGAATTTTCTCGTTGTCGACGAGAACACCCTCCTAGAACTTCATTCTTCATTCACGAGAAAATTTGTTGAAACGAGGCGGTAACCGGGTCAGCGTGAAATTGTGTAGATTTGCGGTAATTGGGCGCAACGTGGTGGGTTATCAGTCCATCATTCAACCCTTTGCTTGCACTTCCTAATGTTTCTGTGCGCCCGTTTTTTAAAAAAAAAACAAAAAAAACAAACAGACATTTTTTGTTATGGCGTTGTCCGTTCGTCCGTGTCCGGGCCATAACGCTTTAACGAAGAGGGATATATATCACAATAAAACTTACACAACATATGTACCAGCACTTGACGCTGTACCACATACAGAATTCATACCGACCTGTCCGACCAATCCGACCAATCAAGTTCAAGGTCACAGAGAGATATCAACACATAAAATCAGCGTATACGTCAACATTTTCGTGACGGACACTAACCTATTAATGGAAGGTGCTATAGCAATAAAACTTACCCAGTCTGTGTACCACAACTAGACGGTGCGTGACGCAAATAATTCACGACCGGCCCACCAAGGCCAAGGTCATAGATAGCGATCAACACATGGAATCGGTATACACACAGGGCTGGAAATAAGCAGACTGACATTTGCAGAATGAGGTCCCCAGAGGGTGAATTTGATGATGCTATCCCATGCAGTGGGCCAATTTATCCTCTGGGTACCTCTTTCTGTTTAGTTTTGAGAACCTGATTCAGATTGAGGTTCACAGAGGGTAAATTTAGTGATGCTACCCTGCTATGCAGGGTAGCATCACTAAATTCACCCTCTGGGGACCTCATTTTGCAGATGACAGTCTGCTTATTTTCTGGCCTGTGTACACATCAACATTTTCGTATCCGACCTCTAACGTTTTAGTGAAGGAGATATAGCAATGAAATCTTCACAGCATATGTACCACAACTGGACATCATGTAGCTTACAAAATTCAGGATTGATCTACCAAGGTCAAGGTCACGCAGAATACGATGCACATCAACACCTGTCCGGTCGTTACGTTTTTTGTGGAAGGAGATATAGCAATGAAACTTACACAATATATGTAGCACAACTAAATGTGTGCTGCGTAAAAAATTCACGACGACCTACCAAGGTCAAGGTCACAGATAGGGGGATAGCACAATTAGCATGCAGATCAACTCATCCAGCCTTCTCCTCACCAAAAGATAAATAACTGGCGTATGAGACCCTGCTGTGCGGTACTCTTATTGTTTCTTAGAAGTCGATTTACCTGGGTACATTCCACTGTATGCACGTTTCCCAGTGAATTCCTCTTGCATGTACAACATTTTAACCCTTTAACCAACGTAACTGTCAATACCGACCAGCGCTATTCACAAAATTCAACATTCAGTTTTCGTTACTTTTTCACTTTTTGTCACAAAACATAGCTTATGAACCCCTCATTTGAACGATCTCATTAAGCTCATTCCAATGGGGTTTCATGAGGTATGTTTTTGACTTAAAAATGAAAAAAAATTAGTTATTCAAGAATTTTGTTTGCAAGTGTCGTCTGCTTCTCGTGTTAGTTGAAGGGTTAACTTAACCCAACAACTGCCTTTGGTCCTGGATTAAACAGCGAAATCTTCTTCTGTATATTGTTCTATTTTTCAGTCGGATGCTGTTGAACTTATACAGAGACAAGCGTGACTTTGTGTGGAAAATACTGCTGTTCCCACTGTATATTGCATTCATTGTTATATTTCTTGGGCGTTTAAAGCATGACCAAGCAAGCATTCAAGACAGAACAGGACTTCTATACCAGATAGTGGCAGTCCCGGCATATTGCTCCGTCCTCCATGTTGTGGAGCTGGGTAATTACTATATTGTTACCTCTCTTTCCATCTCACTTTCCCCTCTCTCTGTTAATATATTTAGGGATGTGTGTGTTTAGGTGTGTAGTGCATAGGTGTGTATGTGTGTGTGTGTGGAGGTGGGTGCCAATAACTGAGTGAACTTTTTCGGTCGAACATTTCTTTATCATTTTTATGTCAAATGGGACAATTTAAATGTTCAATGAACCCAAATAACCACAGATCGTTTGAGAAAAGTCAGGTGCAAAATTACAGCACCAATTAACATCGGCTGGTATTTGATTTTAGGAGCAAGTGGGTTGTACATATCGCCCCCTCAGTTCCAATGTGTTCTATGTGCCTACTGGCACATAGAACACATTGGAACTCAGGGGACGATATATCTACGATTCAATATCGTGCTCATACCTTCGAATCGTGATCGGTCTTTTGATTTTGAAAATAGGAGGCACGCTGTATACTGTTCGCTACCATTTGAGATGAAGCATGCTATTGTTGAGTGCCGGTCTCGAGAAAATGTTCAAGAAAAACATCAACGAACACCTGCATACTGTTATGTCCACTGGCGCTCAGTAAGTAGAAGTTCCTAATTCGCAGCAATATTCAAATTTATTTGAGTTCGGTATAAGGCAGCCATTCAGACGATTCTCCATGGAATACATGAGCGAAAGACAGCTAGCAGAATTACTGACCTTTCAAGTTTCTCTATGTTGTTTACGTACAAATTATCAGAAAGTGTGAAGTTTGGGAATGCTACAGCTTACGGTTCATGGTGTATTGTTCACATTTTCGTGCAAACATTGTGTTATTTGATCTATTTCCCACGAACAGATAACCCTTTACAGGAAACATAGGATATAAAAATCTTTGTTATTAGTCGAGTTGTGACGAAGTCAAACTCGACTTATAGTTTGGTGAATGGCGGGCGGGCGGGCGGGCGGGTGGGCGGGCGGGCGGGCGGGCGGGCGGATGGGCGGGCGGGCGGGCGGGCGGGCGGGCGGGCGGGCGGGCGGGCGTAAACAATTGGTTTCCGGATGATAACTTGATAGTGGTTCAACTCACATTCATTAAACTTCATACATAGGTTGGTCTTGGTGGGAGGAAGAACCCTATTGATTTTGGACATGCTACGTCGAAGGTCAAGGTCACAGTGACCTTGAACATAGTAAATCTTAAACAATTGGTTTCCGGATGATAACTTGATAATGGTTCAACTCACATTCATGAAACTTCATAGGTAGATTGGCCTTGGTGAGGGGAAGAACCCTATTGATTTTGGACTCGCTACGTCAAAGGTCAAGGTCACAGTGACCTTTAACATAGTATATCGCAACAATTGGTTTCCGGATGATAACTTGATAGTGGTTCAACCTAGAGTCATGAAACTTCATAGGTGTGTTGGCCTTGGTGCGAGGAAGAACCCTATTGATCTCGGACTCACCAGGTCAAAGGTCAAGGTCACAGTGACCTTGAACATAGTATATCGCAACAATTGGTTTCCGGATGATAACTTGATAGTGGTTCAACCTAGAGTCATGAAACTTTATAGGTGTGTTGGCCTTGGTGCGAGGAAGAACCCTATTGATCTTGGACTCACCAGGTCAAAGGTCAAGGTCACAGTGACCTTGAACATAGTATATCGCAACAATTGGTTTCCGGATGATAACTTGATAGTGGTTCAACCTAGAGTCATGAAACTTCATAGGTATGTTGGCCTTGGTGCGAGGAAGAACCCTATTGATCTTGGACTCACCAGGTCAAAGGTCAAGGTCACAGTGACCTTGAACATAGTATATCGCAACAATTGGTTTCCGGATGATAACTTGATAGTGGTTCAACCTAGAGCCATGAAACTTTACAGGCGTGTTGGCCTTGGTGCGAGGAAGAACCCTATTGATGTTTGACTCACCAGGTCAAAGGTCAAGGTCACAGTGACCTTGAACATAGCATATCGCAACAATTGGTTTCCGGATGAGAACTTGATAGTGGTTCAACCTAGAGTCATGAAACTTCATAGGTGTGTTGGCCTTGGTGCGAGGAAGAACCCTATTGACCTTGGACTCGCCAGGTCAAAGGTCAAGGTCACAACTCGACATTGGATCTGTGATCCTGAGCGGCATTTTTTTCATTGCTTTCCCCGCTCCTTAAATGTTTTGTAAAAAAAACCCCCATAAAATACGACACCTCGTTTGCAAGTGAGTGGATTGGCGAGAGTGGGGAAGGTGGTTAAGACCGTGAAATGGTTGTCGCACTCTCCTCCTGTTTCTATGCCTCGGATAGTCTCTTCCCCAACCATGTTTTCATTCGCCGTCTGGGTGAGGGTGGTTTTCTCTTGTTCTTTTCAGATTTTCCAGACGTGGAGTCTTGGCCCTTCCTTGGCGCGGACCAGTGCGGGATGGCGCACCGCGAAAGGTACTACCACTACCCTTGGGAGGTTCTTGGTTATATTTAATGGTAAGCTGAACGCAATCCCCATGGAGAGTCCAGTTGATTGGTGAGCTGGCGTTCAGCACCATTAAAGTGTCTCTGATCTGTTTTGATAGGACAACCATAATTATGTGCCAATTAGGAACTTTCGCAGATGCGTGCGATCGCTTGGATAGCCGAGAGATCAATGAAGCATGATGACGAATCCCTGATAACGAAACACGGCGCAGCTGCTCCTTTTATATGGTTTTGGGTTTACCAAATGTAGTATGATCATAGTGTGGAACAGCTGAAATCATCTGAGTATTTGACTCACGATTTTGTTTTCTTTATCAAGGGGAAATAACTCAACGGAGTCCCTGTGCATGTGAACAAGTATGAAAAAATAAATCCAGTTCAATTCTCAATGCTAACTCTGGTTTCATCTGCCTTCTGTTATCACACCACTTGATCATAAACAGCCAATATCCTAGCGAAATTGCTCTCGGTACTTCTGAAAGCCAATCCAAAAATCAATACTGACAACGGACGGACTACCTTATTGAAAATCCGGACATCGACTCCAACAAACAGGCTTGGCAATTTCAGGAGAGCGATTTTTTAGCTCTCCTTACTGCCCTCCTGAAAGAATTAAGGAGAGCGAAAAATTGCCCTCCTAAATATTTTGGTCTGGGATGATTGAGATTACATGTATTATACTCGCATTAAATTTTGTTGTAAAGCAAAAATGTAATTTAACTTCGAAGTCACATAACATCACGTAATTTCATTTTGAAAGTCGTTTAGTGGTAAAAGGTAATGGCTGCAACCGTACCCAAACACAGTTGCAATCATTTGAAGCAAAATGGGTCACAGCAATATTTTTTTTCTGTCAGTTTTAAGTTCAACAACTGACATCACAGTTTGAGGGGTAATTATTCAAGGAATATTGACACTATAATATACTACCATTACTACTATCCTGTCACTTGAAGCACGTGCATCAGGATGTGACTGTAGATTCAAGCAGACCTGTTGTCCAAGAAAGTCATACGCCTATCACTACCACCTTAGGCGTATGACTTTCTTGGACAACAGGTCTGGGTACACACACAGGTCTTGTCAAGTGTGTGTTCGGTTGTTGAGTGAGACATCTAGATGTCTAAGAGATTTCGCTTTACCTTAGTAAAGTTAATAAAATCACTGATGTAGTCTGTTGGTTTCAGTTTCAATGAGTTCGTTCAACTGGATACTTAAAATGCTGTGTAAAGCTAATTGCTCTCCTAAGCTGATAGAGGAGAGCGATTTTGTGCCCTCCTGCATTTTTCAGAATGCCAGGCCTGAACAAAAGCCATTATATGGACGAACTGTCCATGATGCAAAAATAAAACCTATACAGTTAGAAAGAGAATGAAACATTATGTCGGTACATGACAACTGTTAAAGGTTATTACGTTCGCATTAATAATAATAGACGGCCGGGAAACGTCAACAAATACGCCAAAGGAATCCTGGTTTGTTCAATTAAGAACGCACACAAGCTACAATAAAACCTGATCATACATTCACACATTAGTATATATATATATGTATATCGGAAGAAAAGCGTCAACATAATTTGAAAGTTTTTTAAAACACCGCTATAATTTGTAAGAATAGTTAATTCTGATAATCCATATAGGGCAACTTGGTAATACGTGATCAGTTCCTTCGCAGGTAAACAAATTTAGAAGAGAGACAGGTAAAACTGTAACAGGAGGGGGTGAGGGGTACTTGAAAATATTACCCCTAAGCACAGTCTTCCTGTCGGAATCAGATTCGTGTGGACCTGGTGGGTTTAATCAACAAAGTGGCCCAAAGAAGATTTAACGTGGTTTATTCAACAAAACATAAAAATGATTCAGTAAATGAAAAATATCATTAACAAAACAAAGCTAACCCTTACAGACTTTACTTAGTCAATATTGATGTGGATGAGGACAGACAACATGTCTAGTAATGATCATCACGGCCCCCAAATTGGACAAAAAGCTTTCTTCCCCCAATAAATAGTGTAATACCTGCTTTGGCCAAAGACCCTTCCCATATGAACGACACGGAATCGCTCATATGAAAAGAAATGCATTCCAGATAACACCCCTTAACAGAGAGGCGATTTTGTGTTCTGCAGAAATTATCGGGGTGTATTCCCAATACTATTCACACTTCCTTTTACGGGAAGAAGCGCAACCAACCAAAGTATAGGTTCAAATTTCTTTGGCTCAGCAAGATTAATGCTTTGGTGCCACAGTTGGAAGTCGTCGAAATTGAAGCAGAATGCCTCTTATATAGAGAATTACCACCAAACATTTAGAATACTTGGACCTGATTGGTATTCTCGATATGGTACAAACGAATCAGCGGATTAGAAAGGGTACTGCTGTCTTAACCAGTGCGATACATTGGTTCAGAAGCTGTATTCGAATTTAACGGAAATCGGCAGTGAGTGAATACCGGAAAAAATATTTATGTTACCAAAGACTTGGGAACCAGCCAAAAAAAAAAAAATGGGGTCATTAGTTATTTATATATGTGTGTTTTACTCGTAAGTTTCCAGTCCCGTTACAAAACGTTAAAAAGGACTGCAGTTCAACTTAAAATTCCTGAATAAATAATAAATGTCAGATATCGGCATGGATGCATTATTTGAAGAAATATATTTTCTTCGGCACGTAGAGACATGTAGAAAGCTCTAGAATTGACAACACATAATTTAAGTAGATAGATTGAAAATACTACGAATTATCACCGAAAAAGTACAAATTCACACGGAAAAATGGTTTTCAACTGTCAAATACATAAATCGGCGTACTGTTTTTATAATTTTGCGTAATAGTGACGGCAACTGGTGTTCCAATGACGATAAAGATTCGGCAGGCAAACTCGTACCAAAAGTTATGCAAAACAATACGATGTTTAAGTAAAATATTGCTTATACAAATTGTAACAAGTAGCCTAGGTTTGCAATATTGCCGCGTGCATCGATTTGATTGATTGATTGATTGATTTATTCAGCAGTATACAAATAATATAAATATATACATACCACAATATTTCAAAATGCACAATTTGTATACCGCTCGGAGACGACATAGGCAGATTGGCTGTCTACCTGTTGTCTCCCAGAAAGTTATATCTCACAACATTGGAATCAGACTGCCAAACATCCATTAATCTGCCTTGTTGCTGGTGGCTCAGTTCTACTCTCTTTATCAACTGCCCCTACTCTCTGCAGCACAGGAAATGGGCTGACATTTATGACAAATGCAATACTTGTTTATTATTTAACTACCCCCACCCTCTCACTGCCTTCTGCCCTTTTGATGTATTTTGGCTATCGGAATGATGGATAGACTTTAACCCTTTACCTAACATGAAAAGCAGACGACACTTGCAAACAAAATTCTTGAATAACTATTTTTTTGTCTCAAAAACATGGGTTATGACCCCTCATTGGAACGAGCTCTACGAGCTCGTTCCAAAGAGGGGTCATAACCTATGTTTATGAGACAAAAAATGAGAAAAATAATAAAAATTAATTGGCGTTTTTTTGGGAATAGCGCTGGCCGGTTGTGGCCTTTACGTTGGGTAAAGGGTTAAACTGGTATTGGAAACATGTAAATATTCGCAGCACAACCAAATTGTATCAAATCGTATGACGGATAGGATTTATCGGCTGTGATAAGAGAGACAAGAGAAGAGCAGAGAGAGAGAGAGAGAGAGAGAGGGGTGGTAACGTTTTAATTGGCGTCAAGCCGATGTCATTCATTTTTCTTCATTAGAACCTGACTCGACGAGCCGCTTAGCAGTGGGTGTCAAGAGACGAGATTGTCCAGATGTATACATAGATTGAATTGTAATAGTGTGCCTTTGTGCTTTCGTAGGCATATCTACCCATTTTCTCGTGTAATAGTTTGTTCTTGTTCTTTCGTCTCAACCCATTTTCTCTCGAACATTGAATATATCCCTATTAAACTGCACAATCAGTGCAATATGGGTTGTTGCGGTCAACTCTCTCTGAGTATTGGGACAGTAATTTTAATGTTAATTGTTTCTTGAACATATTTCTGTTAGTTGTATTTCGTAATTGAATGTCTAGTTCATTCCAAAGTTTGGTTGTAGGTGTCTTGTAGGGGGGCGTGTCTGAAACTAGATGGAAGAAACTGCAGACTAGAGTGGATGGGTACCGAAATAATGATGTAAGAAAATTCAACCTAATATCTTCCAAAATCTTTTCTGCCCCATACCTTGATTGGAAAACCCATTATTTGTAGATAAT
The DNA here is from genome assembly GCA_031216915.1 of Pictodentalium vernedei. NCBI lineage: Eukaryota > Metazoa > Mollusca > Scaphopoda > Dentaliida > Dentaliidae > Pictodentalium > Pictodentalium vernedei. The sequence continues at coordinate 116,709,764 of CM062292.1, forward strand.
TTTCTCCTTTGAAGTGGAAGTCATCACCTTTTAAGCTAAGCTCTAAAAGATTCAAATTTCTTCATCCTGGTCAGTGGTGTTTTGCATCATGATATTTTTCGAATGCATTTTTGTTACACATTTAACTCCTTTATCAACATCAGTGTTGGTACAATTGCCGTGTATATATGTAAGGCAGCTAAAAAAAGTTCGCAAATATTAACTGCAGATTGTAAATATTCATATTTATTTATTTATTTATTGGTGTTTAAGGTCACATACTTATGCACAATGGCTAATCGTGACCGTGACAGTTTTGCGGGTGGAGGAAGCCAGAGTACCCGGAGAGAACCACCGAGCAACGACGAGCAGCTGTCAGCTCTCCAACATCGTAACTTGGAACGCTGCACCGCAGCACAGGCAGGGTTAGATTGGTTGAAGACATGTGCACCATCGACGTGCAGTACGCCTCAGTACACAGCGTCATCGCGCCCCCATGTAGGCAATCGGGGTGAAGTGTCTTGCCCAAGGACACAACGTGGTTGCCGCATGCAGATTGTAAATGATAATCAATCAGTTCCGAGATGGCATAGGAATTCCAGACTGACACAACTGGTCTCGCTAATGGGATTAACACTTCCGCTGCCGAAAGCGACTATTGCCACCTATTTTATGATGATTATCTGTACGTTCTGGTATGCGCAGTTCTAACCTATCATCTGATTAAATGTTGGAAAGGGCTCAGAGAGTGCTTTCCTACAATTAATCAGATGATAGAGTTTCAAGTATGTCATAAATCCTGTTAAACGTCCTCGCATACATGCGTACATAGAGGTCCTCCAAATATAGCTAAAGTGGGTGTGTCAGTAAAATGTTTAAGTCAGTGGAACGTCCTCTTGGGCGGGATGTAAAATTGTCTTGTTTGAGCACCGAGATTAGCCATTAAATATGTCAATTGTTTTTAGTTTATGTGACTTTCGTCGAGAAAAAAATTCCTTATCTTTCGGGCTCGTTCAATGAAACGAGTGCCAGCGAGGAAAGATAAAACGAGAGGCCACAGGCCACGAGTTTTATCCTTCCGTTATGGCACAAGTGCCATATCGATTAACCCATTCACACGTGTGTGTCGTTGTGTGCTTATTGCACACCTTCACGTCTATGAAAGCAATTATTAGGAGGACACTCATCAATTCATTTGACAACTCCTCCCCTGAGTTCCCATGTGTTCTATGTGCCAGTAGGCAAATAGGACACATTGGAACTCGGGAGACGAACTATCAACAAAAAGAACGCATTTTATCGCCAACCAAATTTGCTGGGGGAAAACGTGTTACTATGTTTAGCTATTGTAATTGCTGTGCACGATTTGTAGAAAATTCCAGTGAAATTTCGCTTCTATTTAAAAACAGTCCGTCAACGATTTCCGTTCGGCACATATGTGCGGAACGGATTTTCAATTTCGGCATGGTTTAGTGTCGTTATAGATGGGGATTTCATAGAACAGGCGTGTGATAATAATTTGTTTTCTTCTTTTGCTTAATGTATATTTATTTTCACGCGTTTGCAACAAATGGTGATTACAATGCAGTATCTGTTAATTATATTTGATCTATGACTATCCTATTCCATGTGTTCTGCGCAGAATGTTTTGTCGATGGTATTTATTTTTAAAAAAATAGGTGATAAATATAATTGAAAGCAACTGTATTTGATACTTCCGAAATAACTGGTAGAGTGATATTTTTCTTGGTCGCCAGAATGTGTTCAATTGTCTTTGGCTGATTACAATTTGTGGGAGAGTGGCCTCTCCCATAAATTATAACAAGACAAATCCATTGAGATGAAATAACTTCAGTTCAACGATGATGTTAACCACGGAATATGAAATTTTCAAGTTATGGAACCTGCTCTTGAGAAAAGAGCCCAAATATGGGCTTCCATCACCCAACCATTTAACAGACATAAAAATAAAAGCCTCCCTCCCTCACTGATTAGAGAAATTAATTGCTCGAGAACCATTTTTTTTTATTTGACATAAGAATAACTACAAAAATTCTGAAAACAACAATTCCTATTGTAGACCAACGCGAAATTGCTTTAAAATTAATTGGTACTCTCACGAATTGCACCAGCCGTCAGCATTCCGTCAATCTTCATACAGAACAGTCGGAAACCTTTGAAATATGCCCTTAATACGAATTTAGCAAATACGTGATTTTAATATTGTTTTATTTTTTCAGTTCCTTCACTGCGTGATTTGTTTTATCGGGAGTCACGTGACGGTTTGTATGGAGCAGGCATGTTCGTTATATCTTACGAACTCTTCGCTTTACCTTTTAATATAGTGTCGACTTCACTGTTTACACTTGGCGTATATTGGTAAGCAGTAGTTTTTTAACAACCTTGTCTTGCTAGTTTTGATGACTCTCTAATATCTTTAGATCTATGAGTTCGGCGGCTATAATTGGAACGCAGTCATAAAAACGTCACTCAACTCTGGCTTGGTGTACGGATTGACTGGCTAGGTGGCTGCGTCATCAGACCGTTTACTTCATCTTAGCGGCGATTAGGCCGACTTAGCCGGTTCTTCCCTCTATCTATCGACTGTACACTACATGCTGAATTTGCTTTTCTTGATAAACTCGTCCCAGTAAGGTTACAATAACTATGACTTGATAGCAACATCGCCTCGTTCGTTTTGAGCTAATACTACCACAGATCCTTTGAGACATTCCGTCGAATACGCGTCTGATTATTTAGCTGTTGGAACCTATATCCATGGAACCCAAGCGCATTTCATTACGTACACACAACCTGTGAAATAATTTCACACAGGACCGTTGAGACCAAACATAATCCAGGGGCGTGCGAAAATGACCGATTGGGGACGGAGTGTAAGCCTGACTTGTCCCGACTGTGATTGCTGAAAACCCGACTGACAAAATATTCCATCTACATCATGAAGGCATGCCTTTGTGGAAGGCATGCCTTGATGATGTAGCTGGAAAATTAGTCTGTTGAGATTATAGTTGAAAAGCTCAGGCGGTCTTAGAAATGTATGTATTGAGAAATAAATATACCGGTCGTTACGAATTCACGAGATTCCCAACTTCGTATTTAATTACACTGTAACTCATACCGTAGTCCAAACTGGCTATGCTGAGCCCCCAACAACCCGAATCTACAGACCGCCATTTGTATGACCAAATGTGAGTCTGATATAAATAAAAAATATCAAATCTAGTGTTGTAAGAACGAATATAATTACTAGCAAAAGCGAATCGACATCTTCGATTCCAATCTAGACAAAAAAGGATCCAACTGGAAAGTTATTGGGAAGGACAGGGTTCAGACAGGTTATGAAAAGGCATGAAATGTCTTGGAAAACAGCAAATTGGTTTTCCAGGCCCTGGAAAAATATGGAAAATTGGATTGGGTTTTGAAAAAGTTATGGAAAACGACGAACAGATATGTGTGACATGGGTATTTCTCTTCTCTAACGTGCCATTCAAAAAATATTTGTACTCCCAATTTTTAGAGTTCATCAAGAATCGCTGCATTCGTCATTGATTTTTGTGGCTTGTTAACCCCTAAAGGCTTGGTTACACAATTAACGATTTGCAGATTTTTATGTTCCACTAAAGTTATGTTAACCCTTTACCCAACGTAACGGTTAAAAAAGGTGTCAAGGGGTGGCGGGGATAAATAGAATTATATATTGAGTTACATTTAACCTTTGGGATTATGGAAATTTGATGTCAGGGCTATGGAACAACTATGGAAAACCAAATTGACTAGTCCGTGTCAAACTTGGAAGAACGTTGTGGCCTTGGGCAAGGCACGTAACCCCAATTGTCCACACGGGGACACGATGACGCCGTGTACTAAGGCGTATTGCACGTCGATGGTGCGCATGTCTTCAACCAATCTAACCCTGCCTGTGCTGCAGTGCGGAGTTACGATGTTGAGGAGCTGGCTGCTGCTCGTCGTTGCTCGATGGTTCTCTCCGGGTACTCCGGCTTCCTCCACCCGTAAAACTGTCACGGTCATGATTAGCCATTCGTGCATAAGTATGTGACCTTAAAACACCAATAAATAAATAAATAAATAAATAAATAAATAAATAACTTGGAAGAAGGAGTCAAACCCCATACATTCCCCTTAGTTACATCCCGAAGCTACCCACGTCATTCTAACTATGAGACTATGGGAAAGGTTGATAAATAGCATGATAGGTTAACCTTGAAATACAGTTGGTGAGATCATTATCTGTCTTTGAAATTTACATGGACTCTACATTTGATACCTATGGCCCTACTAATCGCTTACATGTTTGTTGATTATTGGGATTTAACGACATTTTGAAAATTTGGATCACATTGTATCGGATAGTGCTACGGATAGAGGAACCTAGAGTACTGTAGGACTCTCCAACATACTAACACGGCACAAGCAATGTTAGCATTGGTTGAAGATTTACATGTTTAGCTACCACTTATACTAACACTTATACTAACAGTGTAGTCACAAAATCACCAATAATAATTATTGCTGGTAACGCAGCTAGAACAAAAGCATCAATAAATGATGGGAGTAAAACATTATTTAGCTGTCCACCTAACTTGATAAGCAGACAACATTTGCAAAATAATTTCTCGTATAAATAAACAAATTCATGTTTTTGCCTCGAAAACATTTCTTCCGGCCCTTATTGGAACGAGTCCAATGGGCTTGTTGCAATGAGAAGTAAGAGGCCATGTTTCTAAGACAAAAACACATGAAAAAAATAATAAAATTTAAATGGCGATGTTTGTGAATATTGCAGGCCCCCGTTGTCTTCTTTACGTAAAGTAAAGGGTTCAAAGGGTTCAGAATTGCTGAACGTAGCGCGCACAGAGAGAGAGAGAGAGAGAGAGAGAGAGAGAGAGAGAGAGAGAGAACTGACGGAAGTTACGCAACAGGAAAACATTTCCACTAAATGTTGATAAGAACTCAACTAAAACACATTCCTTCAAAATAGGGTAGTAAAACATCCTTTGATAAATGCCAGAAGTAAATCAGCCGGAATACAGCTTCTAATAGTAGCAGTGGTCCTGCAGCTAGAGGCATCAGTGTCGTCCAGTAAATAATGGTAGGAACACGTTTAGAACATATTCATATTCTTCAATAAATGTTGGAGGTGTCACAGATACAATATGCCTATGATTTTGAGGATGGTAGCAATAAACGTGACACTGTGAAAGTAATGCTGCTAGAGGACAACCCCCAGAAGGGATAAAAACAACACGGCTTGAACACATCCTCTAATAAACGATGGAAGTAGTGTAGTTAGGACTATTCCTTTAGTAAACGGTGTAAGAATCGCAACTAGAATGCAACGTGTAATAATAGTGACAGTAAAGCAGCTAGAACGCACCCTGCAAAAGATGGTGGAAGGAATTCAGCGAGAAGATATCCTCTAACAAATGATGGAAATGGCGCAACTTGTTCACATTCTCCAATACATGATAGGAGTAATGAAACTAGGACACATCCTATAATGAGAGATGTCAGTGGGGCACCTAGAATTCATACTCTTATATTGATCATATTAAAACCCTTTACCCAACGAATCGCCCGCATCCGCATGCGTAATATGCAAATTCAGCAGTTGAAAAAATATTATATTTTTATACTGTACCAATGACCCAGACTTAGCTGGTGCTAACTCCACAAAAACCAGGGCCAAACACAAATTTTGCCCCCCAATCCCCAAAATTTGCATCCAAAACAAAAAGAAATCATGTCCTAAAGGACCTCCATAGTACGACTCTACTGCGCATGCGCAGTGATGCAGTCGTCCCGAAATTGGCGCCAAATATCATTCTCTGTTTGGCCCTTCATCAGTCAACATCTCACTGATCTTTGTGCTTGTAAATCTCAGTTTAAAGGATGCCAGACACGTAATTCTTGGAGAAAATGTGATTCTAAGGAGGATAGAAGGAGGAGAGGAAAAAAGAAGTGGCAAAAAATAATCAGGGCTGTACTTAAAATTTTTTGTTGAAATTATGTTAAGTTGCCTATTTTCGAGGCAAACGCCTCTTGTTGTCATTCTTGCTTATTGTTGCACTGCTTATTCAGTGTTTCCTCTCCCCTAACCTTCTAAAGTCCCCCCTTGCAATTCTCCCATGCTTTTGGCATATTTTTGAGAAGTTTCATTTCTAAAAATTCCCTGGGAGAGTTGCTTGGTTACAGAATGTTTTCTGTTATTTTCCCCATAGTTACGTTTTCACCCATGGGTGTATAACGTTTGTGTTCTGCATCTTCCATCTGATGTTCTGCAGATTCTCCCCTGGGAGTCTCTGTTTTGCATCAGATAGAGTGTAATTGATGACTGATTCCGGGCCAGTTTTTTCAGTGCCTGGAGTCATGTTTTCTACTGTGTTTACACTGTTTGTTTTCATTGGCAACAGCCTTTTTTGAGGGGGGCTGTTTGCCTTTGTGGTAGTTTATCTCATTATAAGATACATTTATATTATCCGAAAGTGTCTCATTAATTATTTTATATAATTTTAAAATTTTTGACCACACTTTGCCATCGGATCCATCGGGGCTCAACATTACTTTTCAGCAACTTGGGCTTCTCTGAAAAAATATTTTTTCAAAATTATTTTGTTTTGCAATTGTTTTTTCATTTATTAATGGATCATGTTATTATGTATCTTTGTGTCAGGGGTTTTTGCGAGTAACTAGGACTTATTGTTGTTCTTTCACAATGAAGGGACTTTGTTCAAATTGTAATAGGAAGAAATCTTCCTCTGACTTTCATGATTATTGCATTAATTGTAGTCAGTGTTCTCGCATTAATCCCTGTCCTGTATGTGAACATTGGGATGAGAAACATTGGAAACGTGTGTCACGATATGTTGTTTCTGGAGAAAGAGCGATGCCGGCTCTTTCTCCACAAGGTCACTCTACTCTCTCAGTTTCTATTTCAGAGGAACCAGAACAGGGTGATGTTTCCATGTTATCTTCTTCAAGTGTGCGTCCGTCGTCACAAATAAATACAGAGCTAGCGGCAAAAGTGCTCATGGAGATTAGACAAATGTCGTCCGCTAGCTCGCCCGGTGTAGCGTCCATTCACCGAATGGTTCGGCAGCCGGGTTCGTCCGATGCGGTCCAAGAGGAAATTTTGGGTGATGCGAGCACTATAAAAATAATAGATGCACACCCAGTGACGGCGGATAGTGAACGAGAACGGAGGAAGCCTTTTAGTCCGGTTCCTAGCTCGTCCAGGTCCAGCCGGGCCGCGAGCGAGAGAGGCCCCTCTCTCGTACAACAACATCTGGGACCAGATGTTGTGGTACAAAATGTGTCTTTAGCGGAGCATACGTCCGTCGCTCGGGACGCTCCGTTGTATAAGCAGTCCGCAGAGACTGTTAAGGCTTCCTCTTCTCGTCGGCGCACACGACCGCACCTTGGCTGCGTGACCTCCGATATTTTGCCAGCTTCGCCGATGAAGGATTCTTCGGCGACCAGGTCACACCATCCGGCAGCCAGGGATTCGAGACCGATGGACTCCGGACGTTCGCATAGGAAAAGTATGCGGGAGCCATCTGATGCGGAGCTGCCCTCGGCGAAGCAGCGAAAGACCGCTCCTCCGCAAGTCTCGACGTCGGACATTCTAGTGCAGATAGCACAGCTTATCGCAGCATCCCAACAGCCGACAGAAACGGTGTCGGATCGAGAATTATCCGACGGCGCTGGGTCGGTACGCTCCGCCGAAGCATCGGGGGCGGATGACCGGGAACATCGGGAGGTCCGACCGGATGGTGAAAGGGATACGGATGAATTGGAGCTATCCCTTTCGGAACAACACAAAGCTGCCGTGGACTTCATCCGGCACTTTCTTCCTCAAGTTGTTCCGTCGGGCCAGACTGCTGCGCTTCCGGACAGGAGAATTATAGCGTCATTGGACTCTGATTTTTTCGAGCGGTTCAGGGACATCGCTCCCGAGTTTCCGTCGCAGTCCAATAATGTTGCAAGAACATTTGAATTATTGAACGACGCTATTTTTAAACTTGCTTCCAGGACGCGGAAAGCAGGCTTCTTGTCCGCAAATACTCTCAACCTGCCTTTCATTAATGCAAGGAATAAATTCGACACGGCAGGTCAGGGTATACCGAGAGTTCCTCTGCGTATGGACGACGAGGCGGAAGACTTAGAGCTATCATTACCGTCGTCAGCTTCTATTCCAACCGCAGTGTTGGAAACAGCTATTGCGTCTAACAGAGCCAATTTAGATGCCTTATCTTACGCAGATCACCTTACTAAGGCGTTATCACTGCGTCTTCAAGGGGAAGAGTTTCAGGATATACAATCCTCCTTAAGACTTCTTTCAAGGGCAGTAGCTTATTCCACGTGTAACTCCGCCCTTTCAGTGGCAAATCTGGAGTTGGTTAGACGTGACGCAGCCCTGTCTACATCCACACTAGTGGATTCTAAGGTGAAGAACTCTCTTAGAGTCGCTTCGGTCTCAGGAGATCTTCTCTTTGACGGCAAGCTTTCCGCTATTTATGATAATATTAAAAAGAAAGCTAGTGATTCTCTGTTGTTTAGATCCGCTCCTAAAAGGTCGGATACAACAGACACGAATAAGGCGGGCACTTCTGGGTCTTATCCGCCCAAGAGAGGTTCCTATAGAGGTTCCGGTGCGTCCTCTAGCTCTTATTCGAGAGACCGTCAGGATAGTGACTCTCGTTCGGGACGTCCTTCAGGCCGGGACAATCGGTCGGACGCCCCGAGGTCGACGAGGCGAGGTGCGGGTCGTGGAAGACGTGGTTTCTCCTACCGCAGGCCTCGCAGATCCAGGAGGTGATGGCTTAAACCTCTATCGCGTTCCGGTTGGCGGAAGGTTGTCGAGTTTTTCTCAAGAGTGGGCGTCGATTACGGACGACCCGTGGGTGAGAGGAGTGACTTCGGAAGGTCTAAAGATATCCTTCAAACGAAAGCCTCCATTAACTCAAAGTCCAAAGTGGACTCATCTTCCGTCAAACCCTCAGAAAAGAGACGCTCTGCTATCAGAGGTGCAGTCTCTTTTAATGAAGAACGCGGTAGAGGTCGTAGAAAACCAGGAATCGCTGGGATTCTACAGCCATCTGTTTCTGGTTCCGAAACCAGACGGCTCGTTCCGTCCAGTCATAGATTTGAGCTGGATAAACAAGCTGATCGTCGCTCCGAAGTTTTATATGGAGACGATTCGATCGGTCAGAGCGAGTATTCGGGTGAACGATTATGCAACGAGCATAGATCTCAAAGATGTGTACTTTCACGTCATGGTACATCCGACATTCCGAAAGTATCTACGCTTCGCAGTCCTAGGAGTGGTGTATCAGTTCCGGGCCATGTGCTTCGGATTGAATCTAGCACCCTGGGCTTTCACTCGGGTAATGAACTCGGTAATGATCTACTTCCGAGCTCATTCGTCTGCGGTAACGTCGGCCTACCTGGACGACATTCTTCAGAGGTATGGCAACGAGTTAACGCTTCAGAACGATGTTCAGAATCTTCTTCTATTGCTCCGACGTCTCGGTTTCATAGTAAACGAGGAGAAGTCGGATCTGGTGCCGTCCAAGTCATTCACTCATCTGGGAATGAGCTTCGAGACGCACAACAATCTCGTTCGTCTGCCGTTAACCAGAGCGAAATTAGTCAGTTGTTACGCTCGCTATTGTTTGAATACAGACAAAGTCACAGCGAGAGAATTTATGAGACTGATAGGTCTGTGCGGAGCCGCCGCGGATCTCATTCCGATGGGACGGCTACGCACACGGCCCCTTCAAATTTTCCTGACTCAGAATTGGAGTGTGAAAATTCATTCGCTCGATGTAGACGTTCTCTTGTCAGATCAAGTGAAACAAGAGATTCAGACTTGGGCAAACATTCAGTGGTTAACTCAAGGAGTTCCGCTGCAGTTGCCGGATCCGAGTTTTACCATTATGACGGATGCCAGTCAAACAGGTTGGGGTGCATCATTAATCCCAACGGATTCGAGATGCCAGGGTCTTTGGGATCTGCAATTCCTGTGCAAGCACATAAACATCAAGGAAATGATGTCAATTTGGCTTGCGTTACGTCACTGGATGGACATTATTCACGATGCTCATGTCCAAATCCTATCCGACAATACGACAGTAGTGGCGTATATACAGAATCAGGGAGGCACTCATTCAGTTCCGTTGTTCAATCTAACGGAAAGAATCCTTCTGTTTGCGTTGGAACATCACGTTCTTCTTTCGGTCCGTCACATACCGGGTCGTCTGAATGTGCTAGCAGACTCCCTTTCACGAAAGGGTCGCTTGTTGCCGTCGGAGTGGACTCTCAACAAACAAGTATTCAATCAGATTTGCTACCAATGGGAACGGCCAATGATAGACTTATTTGCGACACATCTCAACAATCAGTTGCAAACGTATGTGTCCCCGTGTCCGGATCCAAGAGCATTTGCAGTAGACGCTCTGTCGATCCCTTGGGACGGAATGATAGGATATGCGTATCCTCCAGCGCCGTTAATTCAACAAGTATTGCTAAAGATAAAACAATCTCAATGCAAGATTCTGTTGGTAGCATCTCTGTCGCCACAGAGACCGTGGATAAATCTACTCAGGTGTCTGTTGTGGGACCTACCGCGGAAGCTCCCTCCACGAGAGGATCTTCTTTGGCAGGGGAAATCGCGCCAACTACATCACAACCCGCAAGGTCTCAACCTTCACGTTTTTCCGTTGTGCGGTCCTTCTTGCATGGCAAGCACTTTACAGGACGAGCAGTGGACGCGATTTCTAACTGTAGGAGGACCTCCTCTTCGCTAAACTATGCGGCTAAGTGGAAGGTTTTCCGTCGTTGGTGTAGGGATCATTCTGTTGATATATTTGATCCCTCTATACCAGACATTGCTAACTTTCTAGTATACTTGTTTGACGAAATCAAACTGCAACCTGTTACTATAAAGGGTTATAGATCTATGTTATCTGATACCTATGCACATCATGATAGTTTACAAATTGGATCTAATGTCTCTTTATCGAAATTGGTTAGAAACTTTTCGATAAATAGACCTAGAACTCTTAGATTAATTCCTAAGTGGAATTTAGCTTGGGTTTTCCTTAAATTGAAGGAAAAGCCATTTGAACCTCTTGGGACGGTAGATTTCAAATTCTTATCTTATAAGACAGCTTTTCTCTTAGCTTTCTCTTCTGCCAGAAGAGTCAGTGAGCTTCATGCACTATCGGTGGATGATTCTCATTATCGTAGTGTTGGGAACACTATCACCTTCACTACTAATGTCGGTTTTTTAGCTAAGAATCAGGCTCCTAATAAATATCCGGAACCTATTGTTATTAAGGCTCTTCCGTCTTCAGACGGGCGTAGGCCTTTACTCTGTCCTGTTAGAGCACTACGTATCTATAAACAGAGATCTCAGTTCATCAGAAAGGGACGGAAACGTTTCTTTCTGTCTTTGATGCCTAATAGAAAGGACATTTCAGTCCATTCTATTGCTAGATGGATTCAGTTAACTATCCGTACTGCGTATGAAGATTTATCTTCTTCTCAGCAGTCTGTGCTTAAGATTTCTGCTCATGAAGTAAGAGCTCTTTCTACTTCCTGGGCTTATGCTAATAGTGTTGCTATTACAGATTTAATGAAGGCTGCTTATTGGTCTCAGCCATCCACATTTACTATTTTTTATCTCAGAAATATTGAGTCCATTTCTGGAGACCTGCATTGTTTAGGTCCGTTATCTGTTGCTCAGAATGTCGTCCACTAAACAGTTGCAACTATAGTTATGCAGGCTTTCTGTTCCGGCAGTGACTCCGTCCGACTGCCCTCTTCGCTCTGGGCTATTTGACCCAGGGCAAGGGGAAGGGGGGGGGGGGGGGGGGGCGGGTGTTCCCTTAGGTCACCTGCTTTATAGTGAAAAGCAAGGGAATGCCTCCTCCAAGACAGTATTTCTGAGTCGCTTCCGGGATGGTTTTAAAGTGTAATATTAATGTTTAATTTCATTCATGTCTTATTTTTAAAGTGTAGCTCGGTGTGAAGCATTTGTATATGTCAAGTGTCAAACGGGCTTTAATATACAATACTCGGACACTTTTAAATGATTATAAAGAGTCTCAATTCTCTGGACTACTTTATTTATTGGCTTGCTTTAAAAATAATTAGTATAAGGGTTATACTGGATGTTAATAGAGAACATGAATGTTATTGTGCTCAATTATTAAGGGTAGTGTATCTTTCTAATTTAAATATTAAATAAGAAAGATACATGTAAAGCCTAATACTCCTTTTCTCCTTAAGGGGTTACCTCTTTATTTTATAATTGAGCTTATTGGATTTTCCTCTATGTCCTAGGCCCTCCAGCCTGTTTACTATTCAGCTAAGTCTGGGTCATTGGTACAGTATAAAAATGTTAAAAAATTTATAGTAATTTATATATTTTTTATACTTACCAATGACCCAGACGGGGATGGCCCTCCCTGAGTTGGGAACTCTTGCCTCCCCGCTGAGTACATAGCACTGACCAGGCACTGCCAGTAAGAATGATATTTGGCGCCAATTTCGGGACGACTGCGTCACTGCGCATGCGCAGTAGAGTCGTACTATGGAGGTCCTTTAGGACATGATTTCTTTTTGTTTTGGATGCAAATTTTGGGGATTGGGGGGCAAAATTTGTGTTTGGCCCTGGTTTTTGTGGAGTTAGCACCAGCTAAGTCTGGGTCATTGGAAAGTATAAAAAATATATAAATTACTATAAATTTTTTAACTTTTCGAATAATTTAAACAAAACCATATCATGTGACCCCTCGTTGGAACGAGCTCGACGAGCTCGTTCCAACGAGGGGTCACGTGGTATGGTTCTTTTGAAATTGTTTGAAAAACTAAAAAAAAAATGGTATTTAAAATAATACATTTTGCTATCGTCTGCGTTGGGTAAAGGGTTTTAACACAGCTAGAAAGTACACTGTAATAAATGACCGAAATAGTGCGGCAAGACACATACTTTCATAAATAGTGGAACAACACAGAAAGGGCACATCCTTCAAAAATGACAGCGGTAACGCAACTTGCTTTTATCATATGATGGAAGTCATACAATTGGAACTCATCCTCCAGTAAAACGTGTGAGTGTTGCAGAGGGAACTCATCCTCTAATGATGGTGGTGCTACTTATTAGAGGATGTGTTTTAGCTTCGTAACCATCACGTAACAAGCGGAGGAAGTAATGCATCTAGAAACGCTTGCTTTAAAAGTGCAGGAAAAAAACCTTTGATGAATAATGAAAGACAACAGGTAGAACACCTCGAATGATTTTATCGAAAACAACGCACTGAAATAATAAATCATATAAGACTTTGAGACCTATCGAAGGTATATATGTATATTTTTGGTATCCTTCAGTACCCAGATAAGTCGAAGAGTCGTATGTGAGTCACTATGTCACGCAACTGCACATAAGCACATATGGGCACGTACAGCATGTGCCTATATGCAACAATGTGTACTCGCCATGTACAGCACATAGGCACACAAACGCATCTGGAGAATTCAGAATAGGTAGACAGGGCAGGTAGAAGTCATAACACAGGTAAAACAGGTCCACGAATGGTGGAAGCATGACCTGTGGTACGCAGAACCGAGGGTTCTGGAAGATGTAGAGGCTGATCAAGTCCATTACGGTGCTTTTGGTAATGGGTTGTTAGTGGCAATTAGTCATACTCTCCATTTCAATCGAGGGATACTTCACAGACCTACAGCAATGCGCGATCCTTATGCTGACAAACTTCTGTAAGAAACCGAGCCAAATAATGTCCCTTTCAGTAGTTGTTGGGTTGCTCTGGGTAAACAGGCGCACAGTCAATCGAACACACCATCCAAACACACTCCTTTCTAGTAGAAGCCTTCCAAGTTCATAGCCACCACGTGCTACCATAGAAACCGAGATGGCGACCCACAGAAAACAAAACGAACGACGGAAAACATGCCACCTTAACAACACGCGCTATGGTAATGACGTCTCAACATAGTCGCTCACTCGGTCTATTATGACAACCCAGCAATTCAAAAATGGTCACGTGTCTATGATGTTACTCTTGGTTCCGGGGGCGGCATCCGGCTATCTAGGCATGAAAATGAACATTCCTGCTGAAACGTATGAGACTTTAATCCACACACCATGTCATGGTGTTCGAATTTAAGAATAGATGAACCATTTTTGCTATCATCTGTTTCTTTTCCTCTGGCCAATGGACCTATTCTGTTATATCCAAGAGGTTACATCACACATACACTGTACCCAAAGCTGAATAAGTTTGGCTGCCAGTATATCTACCACTTTAATTTTGAATAAGTGTGATATGTATAAAAGCTTACCATTTTAGGCTACTGCATGAAGTTAAGAATGGCAATAGAGAAGGCTTAAAATTCATGCGAGAATCAGAATGATTCTCCCAAGGAAAACAATGAGAATCAACTTTGGTTCTCTCGAAATATTTATTTGATTCTTCTCATAGATTCTGGAAATGTCCTTAACCGTTTACCCAACGTAACGGCCAAAACCGTCTAGCGCTATTCACCAAAATTCCCATTCAATTTTCATTATTTTTTTCGTTTTTTGCCTCAAAAACATAGCTTATGACCCTCATTAGAACGAGCTCGTTGAGCTCGTTCCAATGAGGGCCATAAGCTATGTTTTTGACGCAAAAAATGAAAAACATTAGCTATTTAATAATTTTGTTTGCAAGTGTCGTCTGCTTTTCATATAAGATAAAGGGTTAAAGGCCTGGAGAATCCTATTTATTGTTTTGCCCCCTTATAATAAGGCAACACTTTGCCTTAGCAGTGGAGCCTAATGAAGTCTTGGCTACCTCTACAGGCAGCCAAAGAGTTCATCAGAAACCACTATCAAGGCCTGGAGAATCATATTTATTTTTTGTTCCCTTATAATAAGGCAACACTTTGACTTAGCAGTGGAGCCTAATGAAGTCTTGGCTACCTCTACAGGCAGCCAAGATTTCAACAGAAAGCACTGCCAAGGTACTCTAACTTCTATCAACCAGACCACCAAAACCCTCTATGTTGCAAAACATGCGTTCTACGTGTTCACGCAAGACAAGACACACAAGAGAATTGGAACTAGGCCCTTAAGTGATAAACTCTATTTAATATAAATATGTGATTCGTTTTTAACTATGAACCTATACTGGTTGCACTGATAAAAGTATTCTAAAATTCTAAATCATTTAAGAAATGAAAATTAGTTATCGCAGCAGGAGTTGGCAAGAATCAGGACATATTTTAAGGCCTGATGTTTGCGTGTAGACTTTGTAGTTCTTACAATAACAACACGACTGGTGTTAGCTAACTGGTAGAGTGCTAAATTATTTTTCAAAGTTTTTTTTTTATAACGCGAGTATTTTTTTAAGGGTACCGGGATTCAAACAAAAGGAGCCACAGTTTAAAATAAATTGTTCATAAATAATTGTCCTATTGCAATTATCGGAGAGTGCCTCTTGTCACTCTCCGATAAATTGTAATAAAACAATTTTGTTTAAACATTATTTGTGTTTCAGTTGGTGAGTAAACAAGGTGATCAATACACTGTAAAGCCACTAAAGTGAATAGGGGCGCGGTGGCTCAGTAGGTAGAGGTACCAGCTGCAAGCCGAGAAATCCTCGGTTCGAATCCCTCCTGCGGCAACCGCGTTGTGTCCTTGGGCAAGACACTTCACCCCCATTGCTTACGTGGGGGCACGGTGACGTTGTGTACTATGGCGTACTGCACGTCAATGGTGCACCTGTCTTCAACCAATGCTAACCCTGCTTGTGTGGAGTTCGTATGTTGGGGAGCTGACAGCTTCTCGCCGTTGCTCGGTGGTTCTCTCCGGCTTCCTCCACCCGTAAAACTGTCGCGGTCATGATTAGCCATTGTGCAGAAATATGTGACCTTAAACACCAATAAATATATATATACTAAAGTGAATATTTAAAACCTATTTTAGCTGTTATTTAACTTAATACCAAAAACAAATGCCAAGATTGGAAAGTTGATACCATGTTACCAGTTTTCGTGCTATGCTTTCGTTTGATATATACTGTCCAAAAAAAGTTAAGCCCCCCCCCCTCCCCGCCACCTCCCTATAATACCAGTGGGTATACAGTAAATGGGTAAATTCTCCCGAGAAAACCTGCTATTTGCAGTAGGGGGAATATGCCTTATTAGAGAAGCAAGTGTTTCTAGAGCTCTCTTTTTTATTGAATGAATATTAGGCACCGCCGACGTCATCACAACGTTAAAAAACGACACGTTGATCAGTACCTGATGGAACAGCCTCGAGCATACCTAACACACCTTAACCCTTTACCTAACATGAAAAGCAGACGACGCTTGTAAACAGAATTCTTGAATAACTAATTTTTTTCATTTTTTGTCTCAAAAACATATTTATGACCCACGTTGGAACGAGCTCGAAGAGCTCGTTCCAACGAGGGGTCACAACCTATGTTTTTGAGACAACAAATGAAAAAATAATGAAAGTTAATTGGCGATTTTTGAGAATAGCGCTGGCCGGTTTTGGCCGTTATGTTGGGTAAAGGGTTAATCGGCGTGGCATGCTGTCCATGATCTTCCGAATTTCTCTCATTGTGATGTTGTCTCATTTCTCTATAAGCACACGGAAGTGAAGTGGTCAATAGCCAGCAAATATTCACCTGTTTTAAGGATGTATGCCCGATCCGATAGAGGAATGCAGAATGTCACAATATGAGCTATTCGTATAACCACAGGTATTATAGGGGGGGGGGGGGGGGGGGTGCTTGACTTGTTTTGGACAGTACATGATGATGTGAAAGCTGCTATGCTGTGACTACAGTCTCAGAGAGTAACAGCTTTCACATCATCAAACGTCATTGATGGGAAAAGTTACAGCATAGATTGATTTGACGCCATTTTGTGGGACCAGTTAGAGCCGCGAAGTATTTCGCTGAAGTTCCAGCAATCAAGTTGTAATGAGATAAATCAGTTGGCGTCCATCCATTATCCTACTTGCTTGTCTAGCATTAAGTAATAAGGGCACCAAGGAGCACACATGCTGTTTGAGAACCACTGGTCAGTCTAACTTGTGGTCCATGAACAGCACATTCGCTTGTGGCACTTTGTATATACGCCTACAGTACGTGGAAAGTGGATTATAACTAAATCACCCGCGGAGTGGAGTTATCACCCAAGCTATAACTTTCAATTTTTGTACATATCGACAAAAAACACAAGCAATGTTTCAACTAATGGACCTCCGGGTTTAACCCGGAGGTCCATTGGCTGAAACTTTGCTTGTGCTGGTTATGCTTTGCAACAAATTTGCAATTATTGCTCGGGTGGAATCTCCACTCTGCGGGTGATTTGTCTATTACTGTGCTTCCGCAATACTCCCCAGTGTTACTCTCATTGTGTCGCCATCGCTATTATGATCGAATTCATTGCTAAATTAGACTAATTAGCAAGCAATCCACCATGTCAACATCGAATTAGTCGCTACCATTTGAAGTGAAGACCTCAATTGTTGAGTCCCGGCTTCGGGAAAATATTTTCCAAGAACAAAATAAAAAAACCTCAACAAAACAACATAAACGGACATCTGCACACCGTTGACTCCACATATGCACAGTAAGTTGGGACTCCAAAAAATATTACCCGAATAAGTTTTTCGAAGCAATAATCAGTTTTATATGAGTTCGGTATAACACATGAAATGCAACTTCAGTGCAGCAACCTTAATTCAGTCAGATAATTCTTCACTGAATGCATGAGCGAAAAGACAGTGAGTGGCACAACTGGCCTTTGAAGTAGATCTAATTATGTTGTTAACGTACCAACTCCCGGAAAATGAAGTTTGATTAGTTTGAAGGCTTGGAATGATACAGCTAATAATTTGTGGTGTATTGTTCACATTTTCGGGATGGTTTTCATGGAAGACGCACGGACTATAAATAACATATAAATAGATAGTCCAGTTTCGCTAGACGATTGGTGCCGCAGAATTGTACTCTCGTCAAGGCAGTGGTTCGATCCCCATCGGCGTAAGAGTCTTTCACCCTAAACAATGCATAACAGAAGTGCCGAATTCTGTATTCTATACCTCAAGCAGGAAATTTGGAAAAGAGATTGATTCTCACTGATTTCATCTGCATTACATGGTATAATTCATTGTAAACAGCTAATTCTGGGGGATACCGAGTAATTTCGTGTGGACTGTGCCAGTTCCATGGACGCATGACCTGCTAGCTTGCCTTTATTGGGGCTTGTCGGTAGTCGAGTTGTCTATGGGGCTGGTCCAGTTTCGCTAGGCGATTGGTGCCGCAGAAATGTACTCTCGTCAAGGCAGTGGTTCGATCCCCATCGGCGTAAGATTCTTTCACCCTAAATAATGCATAACAGAAGTGCCGAATTCTGTATTCTCTACCTCAAGCAGGACATTTGGAAAGGAGATTGATTCTCACTGATTTCATCTGCATTACATGGTATAATTCATTGTAAAAAGATAATTCTGGGGGATACCGAGTAATTTCGTGTGGACTGTGCCAGTTCCATGGACGCTTGACCTGCTTGCATGCCTTTATTGGGGCTTGTCGGTAGCCGAGTGGTCTATGGCGAACACATATCAAAATTTCTTATTTGAACGTTTTGACTCAATTTTTAAAAATAATCCAACAAAACCGTATCGTGAGACCCCTCGTAGGAACGAGCTCGACGAGCTCGTTCCTAAGAGAGGTCACATGATATGGTTTTGTTGAAACGTTTCTACTGCATAATTTGTATATTACGCGACGGATGCAGCCCATTCGTTTGGTGAGGTTAATCACTCGCCAGACGGAAACGATGCGCACTGTTGTCTACTCACAAAAGGTAAAAAATGTAGGTACGAGGTTAGAATCGAAAGACTGATCCAATTCAAAATTAATGCACGCCAAAAAAAAAGTACAGAGAGGATGTCAAGCGTTCACTTTAACTTGCAAAGATAAATGTACGTTTTTCACTGGAGAAGATACATTCTTCACTCGCTGTTATTTTACCCAGTTATATGGTTTTTTACGGGAAATGATAAAACTTTTTTTTTCTTTTTTCCACTCACAGGATATGTGGTTTGAATTCTGGACTTGAGAGGTTTTTCATCCTTGCTGGTGTTGTCCTGGTAGTATATGTTGTTTTTGAACTGGTGATAATTGCCTATTTGGGTGCATTTAAGAATCCACTGGTTGCGACAGCCTTGTGTAACTGTTTGATAACTGCCTCTATTCTGTTTTCATCTGGATTCATGAGGTACTCAAGTATATTCGTTTATCATTGTATTTTATGCCCAAATGTAAATTATCGAGAAAATGTTAACGTTGTGAAAGGTGATATCACCCAGGCTGAATAGGAAATGAGTGTTTCTTGACTAGGATGTTTCTTAATCGAGTCTTAGGTCTCGTTTCCTATTAAAAGGTAATATCCGAGGTTATGCGGCCAAATGACTATTTTGAGCTATAGTTTTATTTTATGGTGGTGTGGATTTAGTAAATAATTCTCATTAATGGTGATATGGCCAAAGTAATCTGTTGATGGTCTTGATTCAAACTGTATACTGTCAAGTGCAGTTCATTTGGGAGTCAAGGTCACACAGGAGTGTTCAGTGACCCACCCAGACCAGTTTGGGACCTGACAATTTGTAGATTACAAGGAACAATTTTTGTGTAAATTTGCTTTGAAAAAGTCTTCTGAAAAAATGAATAAGAAACCCATGTTTTTTCATTTGTCAGAATGATCATCTTATACTGTAGAATCCTCAGTGGAGGGATGAGGAATTCATATAACACAGTTTTATCACAATCGATGCCCGAAAATTCCAAATTTATCCCCAAAATGAGAAAAGTTTTACTATTTTGAGCCATTTTTTCAGCCATCAACTGCCATTCAGCTGAGTGTATATTTGAGTGATATTGTAAGATTTTTATAGTATTCAGTTGTCTCCAGAAAAGGCCATACTCATAGCTTCCAGAAACTGTACACATTGCGAGTATTGTGAAGAGGAGAGGTAATTTAGATGTGAAATGTCCTCGGCTGTGTTAATGACAAGCCGTACATTTCTTGAAAAACCAACGTTTTCACCTGAATAACTGTAAGGAGACCTTAGAATTTTTCATTTTCACGAATCTCTGCTTCTGTAGTACGGTCGCCGTGGAAAGGTCATTATCTGCGCATGGGCAGTATTTCCACGCATGTGTTAACACTGAATATCGGACATAAAACAATGGAATCTCCATCACGTTTTCACTGAATGAGTTACCGGGTACGACCCGGTGCTTCTTTCATTGAATATTTGCTGAAAACTACTGATTAGTGATTGAGAAAAGCTCCCATGGGTACAAGCCAGAGAATAAGCAGACTGTCGTCTGCAAAATCTGGTCCCCAGAGGGTGAATTTAGTGATGCTACCCTGCATAGCAGGGTAGCATCACTAAATTTACCCTCTGTGAACCTCGATCTGAATCAGGGTCTCAAAACTGAACAAAAAGAGGTACCAGAGGATAAATTGGCCCACTGTTTGGGATAGCATCATCAAATTCACCCTCTGGGGACCTCATTCTGCAAATGTCAGACTGCTTATTTTCAGGCCTGCGTGGGTAACACTGCCCACTCGTGGATTTTGACTATTCTACGGCGGTTGTACTGTATGTTTCCTACTCATACGGTATTCCAAATAGGCATGACCCTAAATCTGATACTATCTCTCACACATTGTGTACAAGCTTGGTGGTTCATTTTTTTTTTTGGGGGGGGGGGGGGGGGGTTAACTACACTTTTGGCAGCCAGTGTCATCTCGCGATAGATGTTGGTTTATTATATATTATAAGCCAATGGTGAGTAGACTATTACATTGACAACTTGTTTGTGTTTCAACTGACACCTGTCGTTTGTCAACACAAACTTTTAGAAGCACATGAGGTTTTTTTCGCTGAGGTTCCAGCAATCCAGTTTTAAAGAGATAAGTCAGTTGGCATCCATCCATGATCCAATTTCCTCGTCTAGCATTAAGTAATTAGGGTCTAACAAGCACACGTGCTGCTTGAAAACCACCAATTAGTGTAACATGTGATCCATGAACATGCGCTGTATACTGCTCGCTGCCATTTGAAGTGAAGCGCCCTATTGTTGCGTTCCGGCATCAGTAAAAAATTTTCATGAAAAACATAAACAAAAATCTGCACACCGTTCAGTCCACCGGTGCACAGTAAGTAGAGATTCCAAAAATATTCCCCGATTTTTCGACTAATCTTTTCGCTGCAGTAATCAGATTTATCAAAGTTCGGTATAATACTTGAAATACAACTTCAGTGTAGAAATCTTACGTCAATCGGATGATTCTTCACGGAATGCATGAGCGAAAAGCGAACGAGTAGCATTACAGGCCTTTGAAGTTGATCAAATTATGTTGCTTACGAACCAGTTCTCGGAAAGTGATGTTTGATTAGCTTGAAGGCTTGCAATGCTACAGCTTAACTGACACTCGTCGATTGTCTACTTAAACGTTTAGAAGCCCATGGGTTACAGTACTCTGACCATAAAAGCTGAGAGATGTATCGACTGGATCGCGAATGGGTCGCGATCCGGTTGAAGTTATCCTTTCGCTTTTCTTCCTGCACCTTTGTAGAATTTCACCCCTAGATGAAGTATGGGGGCGTTGGACCTTGTTTTTCGTGATTGGGATTTTATGTTGCATCATTTTGTTTTTTGAAATTTCGCCCCACTGGTGTCACTAGTGTCACGGCTCGATCTTGATCCGGTCGACAAAAATGCCACCATTGTCATCACAGTACTGTACCTCTTATATGATGTTCTATACAGCACTTGGTGTCTACGTCCATTACAGGTACAGGTGCCCAAAATCAATGAAGGTTGAAAGGAGGGGTGGAGGGTAATTGCCAAAGACGTACCGGGCCTACAACAGATAGTACCACACAGTTTTGGGGTAAAAAACAAAGCCATCAAACTGGAAGATGGTTGAGTGCGAAAAAGTAGTCCTGAACGACCATAGATGGGATTCATTGGACACATCTAAATTTGTTCACTTGTTCTGACAATGGGTTGCAGTAATTCTTGCATACTACCCTATTTGCATATTCAGGTTTTTAAACTATTCGTGCAGTCGTGTAGCTGCCCGTGGAAAACGTGTAAGGGGAATGCCCACTTTGATGCCAACCCACCACTCCATCAAGTAAGAGCGAGATTCGCCAAAGCAAAGTAGAAGATTTATGAACTTCCAGTTGGTTGTCCAATTGGCAGTTTTCGACCATCTAAACATACCCACCAGTGGCGGATCCAGTATTTTGGGTTTCGGAATGGCGCATTTCTGTCATGATGTGAAGGATCATCCGATGCGTGTAGCCGCAAGTTTGGAGCGGACACGAAAGGGAGGGGTATACACCCACGTCGGCGAGTCTGGGTGGTCTGTGTGGCCCTCGGGTGGTTTCTTTACACATGCCCACATTTTTTTGCAGCCAAAATATTTCCGCAATATTGTCTAAACTTATTTATATTTTTAAGAAAAGGAAGACAATTTATAATGGCTCGCGGGAGACCCGCGCAGATGCTACAACTGTATGCGAGGGGTACGGTACTATCCGTGATAACACATGGACATGCACCTCCTCTGGTATTAGGTGTACATGTGTTATCGTGGATTTCGTTGATCGCCGATGAACCGCGACACTTGCAAATAAAATTCTTAAAGCACTAGTTTTGTTTGAATTTTTTCGGTCAAAAACATAGCTTATGACCTCTCATTGGAACGAGCTCGTTGAGCTCGTTCCAATGAGGGGGTCATAAGATATGTTTTTGTGACAAAAAATTAAAAAGTAATAAAAACTGAATGGTGAATTTTGTGAATAGCGCTGGCCGGTTTTGACCATTACGTTGGGTAAAGGGTTAATATAAAACGTTTGTGCCGGGTCCTCTAAAATCGATCTGAGTCGAGGTTTACCGAGGCTCAGAGCGATTTAGTGAACGTGGTTCAGACATTTCATGTCCAGTAGTGACAAATTTGAGATTTTTTTAATAACATAATGTGTAAGTTAACCTCTCAGAAAGCGTTATGACTGATTCTGTCCAGCACAATTCACAAAAATCACCATCCAAATTATATTATATTTTTTTTCTCAATTTTTGCGTCAAAACATACTTGTGACCCATCACTGGGACGAGCTTGTTCCAATGAAGGGTCATAAGCTATATTTTCGAAACAAAAAAGAAAATATTTAGTTTTTCAGGAAATGTTTTCTGCAGATGTCGTCTGCTATTTGTTTTAGGTTGACAGTTAATGAAAAAATAAGGGAAGATTAATTCAATTCTACTTCGGAGACTAACGCACTCACACCATCACAACGTTGACTTCTGACGTCATTTCCATAATAGACGTGTTGTGAACGATAATTTCCGTAATGAGCTATTTGATGGTGATTATGTGATAAAATAACGTGTCCCAGCTTAAGAACAAAAAACATATAGAAAAATAGGGGCGCCCCATCGTGCCATGGGCCAAGTAGAGGCGTTAATACAAGTTGTATAACTTGTGAGCAAATTAATAAGCTTAAAAACCTAAGCATACGTTTATGACCTTATATTTTATCTTGTCTTTGATATAGAATGAACAAGTGCTTGGTTTACATTTGTTCATTATGTGAAGCCAAAGTCAAGTATACGATCCATCAACTAATGGTTTGTTGGTGTAACCAGTGGATCGGTCCGCTCAAGATAACATACTTAAAAATAACTGCACTTTACGGTAGCGAAGCACCGTATTCAGAAACGGGTTCAATGCGGTCTGTATCACTTTCGATATCATATCGAATTATCGATTTATCATATCATGACCATCAAATAACTTATTACGGAAGTATCGACTACAACACGTCTAATAAACGCGTGACGTCAGAAGTCCACGTCGACATCGTAACATTGTGGGTGAGTTGGTTTCAGAAGAATAAACAGAGGATATCTACGCTGTTTTAGTGAATATCGTGTGGACCTGAAAGTATTATTTTTCACTCGCGCAAGCGCTCGTGAAAAATAAAACTGTCAGGTCCACACTCCCGATATTCACTAAAATAACGTAGATTTTCATTTTATTATATGCTACGTGACATTTTACTGCGCAATATTCAGCCCAATTCGACTCCAAACAGTTAGTTTAAAGACAATAACAAAGATCTGCTGATCGTTCCGTAAGGCAAACGTTCAAGGCGACGGCATACGCCGATGTGTGACGTCATTTAGGAAGCTACTGAGGGATATTTCTCGACATCCATAGAGTAGATGGATATCGAGAAATATCTCTTAGAAAATTTGCGATAATTCACAGGCTGCGATATAATAAATGAATTTATTTTATATTATATTTCATAAACTGCCCATCTAATACGAATAGCAGACGACATTTGCAGAAAAATGTCCTGAATAACTAAATATTTTCATTTTTTGTCTTCAAAACATAGTTTATGACACCGCATGGAAACGAGCTCGTTCCAATGAGAGCAAATAAGATATGTTTTCGGGACAGAAATAGAAAAAAACAACAATTTGCCCGCTTTGAGATGTGGACTCTGTAATTTCTGTTCCATGTGGAGACAGCCTGGTGTAAGCTAGAAGTTTGATGCGGAATCCCATTCTGTATTGCAGGGGCGGCAGAAGCTCCATAAAAGTGGAGGGGCACAAATTTACAATGCTAACCGTGTTTCAACCCAGTGTGAGAAAGGTTACAATCGTATATCGGTAAATGTACCATGACTCGCTGTAGTCTCTCGTTTAGATGAATATGCCGTTATGTGGTCACTGCCTTGTCCATTTCTTCTACTTCAACCATCTTCCAACCCGATGGACAGCCTTCGGGTTGGAAGATAGTTGAAGTAGAAGAAACGGACCGAAACGACCGAAAGTGAGGTTCTTTGGCTAAATATTGTTTGGATTTGCAAATAATGTTACAGGAATGCCTGTATATTGTCACGTTTGCATGCGCCCATTTTAACTCATTGTGTAACTGCGAAACATGTCTGTGGAAAAAGTGGA
Source organism: Pictodentalium vernedei (assembly GCA_031216915.1). Lineage (NCBI taxonomy): Eukaryota > Metazoa > Mollusca > Scaphopoda > Dentaliida > Dentaliidae > Pictodentalium > Pictodentalium vernedei. The sequence continues at coordinate 116,734,870 of CM062292.1, forward strand.
GGGCCGCGTGCCCTCTGTACCCCCCTCCCCTGGCTCCGCCGCCTCTGTTGTATTGTAATTATAAAATTTTGTACATTGTGTTGTTTTTTGTAAAATATTAATATACAGATATAAATACTGTTTAAACTAAAAAAATGATTTGTTCGGCAATTTTTGTGAATAGCTTTGGCCAGTTTTTGTTTTACACATTATGTGATAAGAGAAGTCTCAATTTCATCACTATTTGACATGACATTTGTGTAATACGTTCATTAACTCTTTTGGCGTGGAATAATCCGAGAAACAGAATTCTTAGCGCCTAATATTCATCAGGAATTTTACAAAAAAGTATAGGTTGTTAGACTAAACCGTTATTATTTTAAAAGATGTTCTAATGATCTCATTAACAGTTTTTCCAAATGATTTTCTGTATATATTTAAATGGCACCTTTATACTTTCAAGGGACGGTATCGTTGTTTATGGATAGGACATAAGGATAGGACATAAATGGTGCATGAAGCATAGGAATACGTATGTTTGTTCAACCCTTTACCCGACGAATCCCCCCCCCCCCCCCCCCCCCCTGCGTAATATGCAACTTCAGCAGTTGAAATAAATATTATTTTTCAAAAAATTTCAACAAAACCATATCATATGACCCTCGTTGGAACGAGCTTGTTCCAACGAGGGGTCACATGATATGGTTTTGTTGAATTGTTTTGAAAGAAAATTGGAAAAAATGATATTTAAAATAATAATTTTCGATATCGTCTGTGTTGGGTAAAGGGTTAAAAGCACTTGGAAATGGACACACACAGTTGGCTAAAATGACTACTGCAGTACCTTTCTGCGGTCTGCCGTCTGTCGACTTTAGTCGCCTGTCGCGCCAAAAGAGTTAAATCGACCTAAACCTCGTCTCGGGTCGATTTTAGTGAACCCCGTTCAGAAATTTTATATCAAATCGTTTCTGACTGGAGATTCTCTTTATATCGCTCACTAATACTGTTCTAGTTCAATTTCCGTTTTTTTTCACAGAAATGTTGGTTCAATGTTGGATGAGATACAGATCATGAATTACGCATTCTTACACAAGTATGCAGGAGAAATTGTTGCAGCAAACGAGTTCCATGGTCTTAGTTTTTCTTGTACTCCAGGTATGTTACTGCTGTACATCGAGAGTGTCAAAAAAGCAATCAAAATACCTATACAATTTACATGTAATCCGGTGCTAAGCTTTTACCTTAAAGGTTTCTGACGTGGTGGAGCATGAATTTAGATTTTTTGACAGTGTTCCCGAGTCGCTGACTGCAGGTACGAGCTGGAAACCTAACTCAATATATTCAGAAGAAAGTCACCCAATTAATATTCACAAATTTAAGGCTCCATGGCCTTTATCAATTAGAAACTTTTTAAAAGTTAGTGCCCATGTTTAAATCCATCTTGTTACTATATACGGGGCTCTCCTTTCGGGGACTTAACTCGGACTTTCAAAGTGAAGATTTGTATTTTTACTCAATTTATTTCCTTAACCCTTTACCCAACGCAGACGATATCAAAATTTATTATTTTAAATATAATTTTTTTTCAAGTTTTCCAAAAAATTCAACAAAACCATATCATGTGACCCCTCGTGGGAACGAGCTCGACGAGCTCGTTCCAACGAAGGGTCACATGATTTGGTTTTGTTGAAATTTTTTGAAAAATAACAATTTTCTCAACTGCTGAATTTGCATATTACGCGGGCGGATGCGACCGAGTCGTTGGATAAAGGGTTAACCCTTTACCCAACGCAGACGGTATCAAAATTTATTATTTTAAATATCATTTTTTTAAATGTTTCAAAAAATTTCAACAAAACCATATCATGTGACCCCTCATTGGAACGAGCTCAGTGAGCTCGTTCCAATGAGGGGTCACATGATATGGTTTTGTTGAAATATTTTGAAAAAAATCATTTTTTCAACTGCTCAATTTGCACATTACGCGGACGGATGCGGCCGATTCGCTGGGTAAAGGGTTAAAACGATGCACCTGATCCAAAGTCGCAACGTCTTTTCTTCCCTTGAATTAGCAACACAGTACATTGTTGGTTTTTGGGGGCTTTTCGTTGTTGCTTGTTTTTTCCTGTTATTTTTCAGCTTGGTCTGGACACAATGTTATATAACATGTGTCTTCATTGGGAGACGACTAGTAGACAACCAATCTGGCTATGTCCTCTCACAGAAGTATGTTTTTGTATGTCTTTCTGTTCCCTACATTATAGTACCTCGCTCACTGTAACGTACTCCTAAATAAATAATCAATCAAGAATGATAATAAACGAAATAGGTCTGAAACGTTTGTTTATTATATTATTATGTTAAAGAAATACTTTCGTTTAACGAAAGTCACCTCCATTGCCCATCTGGGGGCACGGTGACGTCGTGGACTAAGGCGTACTGCACGTAGATGGTGCACTTGTCTTCAACCAATGCTAACCTTGCTGGTGTGGAGTTAGTATGTTGGGGAGCTGACAGTTGCTCGCCGTTGCTCGGTGGTTCTCTCCGGGTACTCCGGCTTCCTCCACCCGTAAAACTGTCATGGTCATGATTAGCCACAGTGCAGAAATATATGACCTTAAACACCAATAAATAAATAAATAAATAAATAAATAAATAAATAAATAAATAAATAAATTTAACGAAAGTACTTTTTACAATAATACTTATACACGAACATTTGTCATAAATGTGACTTCTCGATTGGCATACACTTTGGTCCAGCGATCTGAACGTAGCTACTACCCCTCTACGTTCAGATTCCGTCCATTCAGATTAACAGCAATTTTCGATAGATTTACGACTAGGACGTTTGGCAGCGAACATTGGATCAATATCAATTGTAAGCACCTGTTACTGACTGCCACTCGATATATTTATTTACATGTGTACTGCCTAGATTAGACTGAATTGGATCGATTTATGGCATATCGTGAGTTTATTACACGCCTGTTCTATATAACCCCCATCTACAGCAACACTAAACCATGCGGAAAATGAAAATCCGTTCCGCACGCATGTGTTTGCTTCAAAAATGATTGACTGTGCGGAAACATTGAATATGGAGTTCCCATTAAGAAGAGTGCTTAAGACTTTTCCCAATGTAACTGCCAAAACCGCTATTCTCAAAAAATCATTAATTCTCATTATTTTTTCATTTTTTTGTCTCAAAAACATAGGTTATGGCCCTCGTTGGAACGAGCTCGACGAGCTCGTTCCAACGAGGGGTCATAACCTATGTTTTTGAGACAAAAAATGAAAAAAATTAGTTAGTCAAGAATTTTTTTTTGTCTGCTTTTCATGTTAGGTAAAGGGTTAAATGGAATGATCACATCAGAACACATTTTGCAATTGAAAATCCCAGAGTAACCTGGCCTTGAATCGTTTTTGAGAAACATGACTAGAAAATATATATTCTGCACCTACATATCATTCTCCGTTGGTGATATATGCTCAATAACTATTTAGTAATTTTCCCTTTGAATTTGAAAAGTGGTCCTCACTATTTATTACACGCCTGTTCTATGTAATCCCCATCCACAGCAACACTAAACCATGCGGAAAATGAAAATCTGTTCCGCACATATGAGCGGAACGGAAATCGTTGACAGACTATTTTTAAATAGAAGCGAAATTTCACTGGAATTTTCTACAAACTGTGCAACACAATTACAATTTGAATCGCTAGCGATAGCTGAAAATCGTCCCCGAGTTCCGATGTGTTCTACGTGCCACTAGGCACATAGAACACATTGGAACTCAGGGGCACAATGGTAAAACGGATTCCCCTCGCAAGTTTGGTTGGCGATAAACTTTTGTTGATAATTATCAAATGAATAGCCGAGTGTCCTTCTAATAATTGTTTTTTATAGACGTGAAGGTGTGTAATAAACATAGAACGGCACACGCGTGTGAATGGGTTAATCGATGTGACACTTGTGCTATCACAGAAGGATAAAACTAGATGCATGCGGCCTCTCGTTCTATCCTTCCGCGCTGGCACTCGTGCCATATCGATTAACCCATTCACACACGCGTGTCGTTCTATGTATTTGACAAGGAGTGACTGCACTGAACTTCGTAAAGACGCCACATTTTGTTTATGTTATCGAACACGTTTTTTTCTAATGAGGCTCCTGACCATGCATATCGATTTCATCGGCGGTTTTAGGCTGTACTCTTGCGAAGAAACGAATGGTTCCGGTATTTACCTATTCACTTTCCAGCGCATTTTTTCATCGCATGATTCTAATTGTAAACTGTTTAACACAAAAGACAACAGCCACACTGTTCACCTCACGATACACAAAAAATAAAATCTGATTCAGTCTAAAAGACACTATCGTAATGTGAATAAGTAATTGCATTGTCGATGACAGAAGGTACGAGAGGCATGCGATCAACAAATATTTCTTATTTTCATGATAAACGTTCCCATCAGTTTTGGACTGGATCATTGCTGAGAATTTGAATGGACGGAATCTGAACGTAGTGGGGTAGCCACTTCGTACAGATTGCTGAAGTAGCATATACAGTACGTAGAGAGTGTATTGTAACGAAATCACCAATGGTGGAGTTATCACCCAAAGTATCACTTTTGAATTCTGTACATATGGACAAAAAAACACAAGCAATTTTTCAGTCAATAGTCCTCAGGGATACCATTGGCTGGAACTGTGCTTGTGCTTGTAAAACTTTGTAACAGATTTGCAATTATTGCTTGGGTGGAATCTCTCCACTCTGTGGTTGATTTAGTGATAATACACTCTCCACGTACTGTATCTATAACGAGCGTTTTCGTGGAAATGATATGAAAAACATAAGGGGAAATTTTGCAAAAGAAAAGTTGTGGTTTCGTCATATGGTCAGCTTGCATATTAGTAGTTCATATGTTTGAGGTACAGGTTGCAGGACCTCGGTGCAGGACCTCGGAAGTGACGTCATGTCACATGACGTAGTGGCGCCATGTTTGGTTGTCATGGTAACCCGCGTGAGCGGCCATGTTGTGACGTCATCTCCATAGTGATACATGGTGTGAGTGCGCATGCGCAGCGCGTGTTGTTAAGGTGATACGTGTTTCCAGAGTAGGTCTGGAGGCCGCCATCTTGGTTTCTATGGTAGCACGTGATTGCTATGTTACCCAATTCAATGGTTAGTTATAATTTATATAAATGATCTAGACAAATGAAACAACAAGAGTACTTGGAATAGGGTCAGAACTACTGCTATTACGTACCATCTTACCAGTAACAGGATGATACAAAGCATTTGGTAGGTTAATATTATCAACGGTTAGGATGGGACCTACAGGGGAATATACCAACCATACTCTGCTGCCGTTCTGTATTACCTGGCATTGACCCCACCCCAGAATACCGCCCAATAATATGAAGCACCTGGTGGATCAGTAGTACCAAGGGCCAGCAAGAGACCTACAGGGATATGTACAGCCTATGCTATACTACCGTTCTAAACTACCAAGCATTACCCCCACCCCCACAAAATCACTAGGTCTACCATAACGTACTACATATACCAGCCATATAATAAAACAAAGCAATCGGTTGGTTAATAATACCAAGCACTAACAGGGGCCTATATGTATATACCGCCCATACTATAGTAACGTTCTAAACTACCAGGCAGTACCCCTACCCACAATACCCCTATGCCTAGCATTGCATACTACCTATACCAGTCATTGAATAGCATGAAGCATCAGATGGATTTATAGCACTAAGGGCAAGCAAGAGACCTACAGGGATATGTACAGCCTATATAGTATCTTCAGATAAGTATCCTATAAAAGGTATCCTCGATAGGTATCCTCGATAGGTATCCTAAAATAATACAACACCAGGCCATAGGTATCCTCAAATACTGAAATGAGGCTAAGAGTCGTAGTAAATTATACCTCATTGAGGGATTTTTAATGGTCCTCATAACCTCAAAATTCAATGAGGCTATGAGGGATAATAAATGAGGACTCATTGAGGGCTTTTACATAGCCCTCATGGCATCATACGACAAAAAGGGATTCTCGAAAAGGTATCCTCGATAGGTATCCTCGAATAATACAATACCAGGCCATAGGTATCCTCAAATACTGAAATGAGGCTAAGAGTCGTAGTAAATTATACCTCATTGAGGGCTTTTTAATGGCCCTCATAACCTCAAAATTCAATGAGGCTATGAGGCATAATAAATGAGGATTCATTGAGGGCTTTTACATAGCCCTCATGGCCTCATACGACAAAAAAAGAATTCCATAGCCACGGGTGTTTCCCCGAAAATAGGATTCCATGGGATATGGCCATTGGATATAGAGAAGATGAGAATCGGATACAACTCCGTTGTAATAAGGGGAGATAACTCGGCATAGAGAAAAGTCAATGGTTAGTTATAATTTATATAAATGATCTAGATAAACGAAACAACAAGAGTACTTGGAATAGGGTCAGAACTAACAAGAATAGACCAGAAATTGCTAAATATAGTAATAATAAGGTAAACTGTTCCAACTAATAGGCTCTTCTACGCTACTGGAGTATACTCTAGAACAAAGGAACATGGCCAGATAGACGAAAACTATTGCATATATAGATAGAAGCAGAGAATTCTGAAAGAATTCGAAATAGTAAACGTTGGGTGGATTTTGGTGATTTGGAGAGATTGTCGGGTTGTTTGTGGTAATTAGATTCACTCTTCTACAAAGGAACATACCCCGTCTTATTGCAGAAAAATTGGGTAACATAGCAATCACGTGCTACCATAGAACCCAAGATGGCGGCCTCCAGTATACAAAATGGACGACGGAAACACGTATCACCTTAATAACACGCGCTGCGCATGCGCACTCACACTATGGAGATGGCATCACAACATGGCCGCTCACGCGGGTTACCATGACAACCAAACATGGTGCCACTACGTCACGTGACATGACGTCACTTCCGAGGTCCTGCACCGATGTCCTGCAACCTGTACCTCAAACATACGAACACTACTACTCATATTCAACTTAGCGGCTTTCGGAGAAAATATTAGCGCTCCGGCGACCAACAGTTTTCCAACAGACAACACAAAAATTAAACAGAGAGTATCATGGGGGCGAACCGCTTCCGGTCGGCAAACTCCTCGCTTCGGGCCTGTATGTAATTAAATCTACGTTGCCCCAGTCCATCTCATCAGACTCGGTAAAAGAGATTTCAGTCATATCTCTCTTCCACATTCAGATTTGAGACGATTCGGTACTATCATTCTCCCTTTTTAATGTGTTATGGATGGTTAATTTTTTATGATGGTCATAATTAACAATGGCACACAAAACAAATGTCAGTGTGTTTTATATTATAGAAAATATCCATTGAAAGTTCAAATGTTCCTTAATGTTTTCATTAACGTCACCTGCGAACACCATCTTTCTGTTGTCGTCTTGTCTGAGGGTAGACTATTGTTCAGTGATGATAGCGGACGGGTATGTGACCTTCTATATCCCGGACTTCTGCCTGGCAATGATACAAGTAAAACACCCAAAGAAAACAAACACCCTCCTCCGAAAAAAATAAAATATATTAAGTAAATAAATAAAATATAAAGAAAAAAAAAACAAAAAAACAAACAAGCAAACAAAACAAAACGAAAAAGAAAAAAAAAATAAATAAATAAATAAAAAAAAAAAAAAAAATTACCACCCCCCCCCCCCCAAAAAAAAAGAAAAAAAGAAGAAAACCCAAAGAACCCCAGAACGTTGCGATAGCGATACTTTAACAAATGTTGCTTCGGGGTGGAATCAAAGTGATCACGGGAAATATCGCGTGATAATTAGCGAATTTCTAGAATTTTACATGGCGTATAATAAAGCTTTTAAACATATCTTATTTTCTTGACACAAATGGTTTCATGGACAGTTTCAATTTGGATTTACGATATGAAGGATCTCCAATGAGTCGCGAAGTGATATGGAATTTCTGCATCGAGTTCACTAAAATCTATCTAAGCCGAGGTTTACCAAGGTTCAGATCGATTTTCGTGAATAAGGTTCTACATTACAGAAATTTAATGTCAAATCACGACGTGTAATTTTAACTTTTGGGTAATGTAACGACTAAAGCTGGCAAGCGCTGTTCACAAAATTCTCCATACAAATTTCAGTATTTTTTTAAAACAGTTTTGCCACAGAAACAAAGCGATAATCTCATTAGAACGAGCTCGTGGAGCACGTTTCAATGCGAGTCATAAGCTTTGTTTTCGAGACAAAAAATTATTTTTTTTTAGTTATTCAAGACTTCTGCTAATTGTATTCGTTACGATTAATTCAATTGTACTTTCACAACAAATTCACTTAACAGCGTTACTACGTTACCTCTGTCGTCATTCCCATATTAAACGTGTTGTTAACGATATTTTCGGTAATTAGCTTTTTGATATTGATTATGTGCTAAAAAGATTCTGCGGTACTCCACCTCACTGACCTCTCTAACTCAGTAAGTAGTAAACGGTACTGTCGATCAAGAAAAGAATATACGATTCATATTCTGTGTTGTTAACAAGACTTTTGACAAATTTTGGCAGAAGGATTATTGCACAAACCAGAGAAAATAGTCATCGCGGTTAAAGGTGTGAATCTAACGTGTAGGTAAAGACATGTTATACACCCAGAAACAACCTCATACAAACACGCAGGGTGTGGCAGGGTCCTGACCCCCTCCTCTTTATTCTTTCAGGGTTCTTTCAGGCAAGGACTGATAAAGTTCAAAGCTATTCAAGGCCGATGATGCTCAACATTTCTTAGTATTTTTCATGGCCTCACAATGCCAAATTCAGGGATTTTCTAGCCCCCGCCTTCACTAGTCCTACCTGGAACGCTCTAGCCAATACCCCTCTCCTACTTCACTTCCATTAAAACAAAGTGGGGTGAGGGCTAATGACCGGGGGGGGGGGGGGGGGGGGGGGGGGGGGGGGGGGGTCCTAGTTAGAACTTCACCTTCACAATTCATGGCATATTACACTTTATCATATGACTCGTCCGTTTTGTTTACTTTAAAACATTTGATATTTTGTTTTCATATTAATCAGTGATAAATAAAGCCTTCCGTCAATTTCATTGGCCAATTTCAAAACTAGACAATTTGTTTGGCTGAACAAAAGACAACTTGGCCACATTTTCATAATTTGCATAATTAGAGTTTGGAGCTTTCATTGGTCAATTTCAAAACTGGACAATGTGATAAGCCGAACAAAATACAACTGGGTCACATTTGCATAATTTCAGTAGGGAGAATTTACGTTATCTGTCCTATTTAGGGTGGGCTTTATTGTATTAATCTTTTACCTGCAAGAAAAACGCCATTCATTCTTTTTTATATTTTCACTTTTTGCTTCCAAAACATAGGGTATGACCCCTTATTGGAACGAGCTCGACGAGCTCGTTCCAATGAGGGGTCATAACCTATGTTTTGGAAGCAAAAAATGAAATTTTTTAGTTATACGACGATGTTTTTTCCAAGTGCCGTCTGCAACTCAAGTTAGTTGATGGGTTAAAAAGTCATACTAAGTGGCTAATTTGTGCGTGTGTGTGTCATATGATAAATAGAATATGAAATGAGTGTTTTTCTCATATAATATTTATGAAACTCGTCCGAATTTTCCGTTTGTGCTCGCCCGAGGCTCGCCAAAACGGAAAATTCTTAGACTTGTTTCATAAATATTATATGAGAAAAACACTCATTCCATATCCTCTATATATAGTTAGGACTAAACACTTCAACAAGAGTTTTTATTTGATGAATAGTCAATCTTGCAAAAGGACTTCTGGACAATTTTCCAGACTTTCAAGGCCTTGAATGGCCAAACTCAAGGCCATCTCGTGAATTCACGTCCCTGAGGGAACCTCGTATTGACTTGAACGCTATTATTAGCCTCTTGAATGATAAGATTATTAAACTGGTATATTGGTCTTAAATGTTTTGTTGATTTCCATCAATAAATTAAACCACTTCAATTCCCCGTAAAAGCGATAACACCACCCCATTGAACGCACCGAACACCGCATGGGACGTGGGAAAATCCTGTTGTATTTAAAGCATGGAAACGAATAACGCTCCTCTGCAAACACGGGAAGAACTACGGTAATTTTTCTGTGTATCCTTCCGCGCCTCCACCAACTGCAGTGACGTGGATAGCTTGTTGGAGTTGGTTCGAACGCGTTGACGTTTTGACAGAAACAGGATTAGCAGAGCATGACCGCTTGTCATTAGTGGAATGGAGCGATGCATTGCTTTGTGGGGTTCTGTTGGATTGTTCGGGCAGTTCGCCCCCATCCCATACATAGATAAGTGGTGTAACCAATGTAACCTTGAAAATAGTGAATAATAATATCTAAAATGTTTTATCTCACTTTCTCTGGTTAACAGTGAGAAGTTGTCTTTAGCGTGAATGTTCCATCATGTAAGTAAACAAATCACAGATAATTCTGTGTTCATCTTTTGGTATCTCTCCCCCATATACGACGCCTTCAAATACGTTTAACACACAGAAGCCTACAGTCACATCTACTCACCCCGATGTTATACCCCAGATGTTCTGACACTGACGGATTAAAAAAACTGGGTTACTGGTATGAACAATCTGAGCAGTTGTTTCAGGCCATATGTCATCTCCTTTAATACAACTCGCCCCTTGAGTACAACAAGGCGCCATCTGCAATGCTGAATCATTGCAGATGGCACCATGTTGCAATCAAGGGACGAACTGTCAGGCAATAGTAGACTTGATTATTTTTTCTGTTTAGTGAAGATTTGTGGAAGTTTGCTTGTTTGCTTGTTCATTGGAGTGTGTGTCGAACAGTTTTACGGTTAGAGGAAGCAGGAGTACCCATAGAGAACCACCGAGCAGTGGCCGATGACTGTCAGACTCTTCAATTCACTAACTCGGCCAAACAGTTAGCAGCGATTGTAGGTAACTGGACCATCAACGTGCTGTACGTTTTAGAGTAATGCGGATTAAGTGTTTTGTCCAAGGACACCACGCCGTTACCACAGTCCAGGCCCGAACAGTCTGTATTTCGGTTTAAAGCCCAATGCTCCGACCACTGAGGCACCACGAACCCACGTGTAGGAGTTAAATAAACTTAAATTATTGTTGTGTGTTTTTTCTTTTCAGAACAAGAGTGTGTTTTTAAAGATGGTGATGATTATTTGAATGCATTCTATCCTGATGCTTTGGACAACATGACACGTAACGCTTACGTGCTTGGTGCTTTTGTGTTGGCCGCTATATTTATTCCTATTTGTACATTCAAAGTGAGAGGCACGCCCAATTTAAGATAGATATATGCCGGTCCTCACGATGCATTGATGGAATGCATCGTTATTTGCAAATGATACCACAGAAACTGAGATGTGAATACGCCTGAACTGGCGAACAAATCAAGGTCCACACGTCTGCTCCTGTTCGTACGAGAAATGACCGACCGTTGTGCAAACAATAACCAAAGAATTTTGGTCTTACAATAATATTCCAATGACTAGTTTTGGTTTCAATTTGAAAAAAAATAAAACGACTGTTTCTTTACTCTTGATTGAGCTCATGAACAAAGTGGGTCCAATCAATTAGAGATGTTCACCAAGATGGTATTTCTTCAGTTAGCGAACTCCCACGTTTGTTTACCAAACTGAGTCAGCTGTGCGGGCCTGGAGATTATTCCTGCACATGGTTTACTATTACGTACTGTCGGGGTAAAACGTGCATTCCAGATTTTTTTGGACAATGCAATACCAACTTCCAGCGTTTAACGACGCAGTGCAAAAGCTTTTCATTAATAGACCCGGGCGTGCAGTTGATCAAAAAATCAAAATAACTCCCATGATTTAAAATCTTAATTAAACGATCACCTTTACTTCTGTGATCATTTTGCTGCATTTGTTAATTACAGACAGAAGCAACTGACAGAAAATGAAACAATGTTCACTATGTTTACATGGAAGGAAAGGTGTGTGTGTGTGTGTGTGTGCATTATCGGAAAATGCAAATAAATTTAGAACCTCTTGCACTATAAAATCAGTTGGGTTACAAATCAACGTACATCAACTGGTTTGGGTGACTATGAGCCCAAATGGGCTCATATTCACTCAACCCAGATGAGTTGTTTAATTTCGAACCCAACTGATTTTAGAGTGTGGACAGTACATTTCACCTTCAGGTGGTTTGTTCTGTTTTTTCCACTTCAACCATTTGCAAACTAAGCCTAGTCTGCAGCACTTGTTGTTTCTTTTTCATACCATGGTTACATATTCTACTATATATAAAATATAGAATAAACGTATAGTGTTTTAAAGTAAAAAAACATTCTACGTGTAGGATTAAGAATGAAACCGGCGAACCTCTGGTGAGTCGGTTTTATTCTTAATCCCGGGAGCGCGGTGGCTCAGTAGGTAGAGGTGCAGGCTGCAAGCCGAGAGGTCCTCGGTTCGAATCCCACCTGCGGCAACCGCGGTGTGTCCTTGGGCAAGACACTTCATCTCTATTGCCCGCGTGGGGGCACGATGACGCTGTGCACTAAGGCGTACTGCACGTCGATGGTACGCATGTCTTCAACCAATCTAACCCTGCCTATGCTGCAGTGCGGAGTTACGATGTTGGGGAGCTGGCAGCTGCTCGTCGTTGCTCGGTGGTTCTCTCCGGGTACTCCGGCTTCCTCCACCCGTAAAACTGTCATGGTCATGATTAGCCTTTGTGCATAAATATGTTACCTTCAACATCAATAAAAAAAAAAATTCTTAATCCTACAAGTAGAATAAATCTTTTACTTGAAAACACTATACGTTTATTTTGTTTATCCCTAAAAACATTTACAGGGCAGTCGCGGCGTGCTGTTACTCGCTCCAAAGCAATGCGAGAAGTGAGGAACACATTGGTCCAATTCGATGGACAAGCAAAACTGCCAAAAATAAACATGGCGCAGTGATACATTTCTGTCTAAAAATAATTCCCCTACAAACTTTAGCTAAACTTTAAAAAAAATAATTTATTAAATGAACAATGTTTTTCTTTCTTATTTCCGTTGTTTATTGTTGTTTTTTTCGTCGTCGATTCAACTTAAGTTTTATAAACAAAGCAGACGACACGTGCATTTGTTTATTTACACTTTCCTAATTTGGAAAATGAAACACCTAGCATCATGCCCCCCGCCTTTCACAATCGAACTTGTATGTTTTTCAACGCAGGGTTTCGTTTGATTTAATTTGTGAATAAAACAAAAATTTATCCAAGGCTTCTATTGTTCCAATAAGCGGACATTTATGGGATAAAAAGCCTATGACATAACTTTCAGCTTTACACTCCAACCGTGGTAATCACGTGTGTCTGTGGTGAACACGCCAGCAATGGGATTTCAGTAGTTAAAATTTACACCTACAGTGGAACTACATCCAAGTTGACCTTTGGTGACCTCGCCTTGAATGCAAACTGGTCTTAAATTTATCACTCGCCACCTTGTGAAATGAAACCGGCAATTATTTATTACGTTTTTAAATAAGTTCACCCCATAAGATACCAAAAAGTATCAAACATACGTTGTCTCATGTTAATAAAGTATTCATAACTCGAAATAGTATGTTATTATGTTATTGAAATGAAAAAGGCCCTGTAATGTGCGCGTTTCGTTTTCTGTTTCGTTTCGGCGATAAAATTGCCAGTGGAAGTACCGCCCACCGGGGCTCATGTAAACAAAAACAGATTCGCACTTGTGGATATTGATTTATTTAACATTTAAACTCTTATTAACCTTACGATCATGGTATAAATAAAATATACCCCAAAGTAGCTTGGCGTACCAAATTTTCTCCACTCGTGGTGAAGTGGTGTTAACCGCGTGCCAAATGCTCGATGACATATTCTATATGTACTCGATGACAATCAATGACAAAGAGGCGTTGCGTTGCGGTAACTGGTTCTTGTCAGATCACCAAAGTTAAGCAACGTCGAGCCCGGTGAGTCCTTGGATGGGTGACCGTCTGAGCGATCGAATCGGACTCCCGCGTTGTGTCCTTGGCCAAGGCACTTAACCCAGATTGTCCGCACGGGGGCACGATGACGCCAGATACTAAGGCGTACTGCACGTTCATGGTGCGCATGTCTTCAACCAATCTAACCCTGCCTGTGCTGCAGCGCGGAGTTACGATGTTGCGAGCTGGCAGCTGCTCGTCGTTGCTCGGCGGTTCTCGCCCGGTACTCCGGCTTCCTCCACCCGTAAAACTGTCACCGACACGATATGACCCTGGCTGTTAAAGTGTCGTTAAACCTTAATAAATAAATGAATAAATAAAATAAATCAATGACAAATAAGTCCCCACAAAATAGGGAAGACAAACCCGAAACCGTTATTTTGTTTGCGATGGTTTGGAGAAAACAAAGGACATTTTTGTAGGAACCCAAAAACTATGGCGTAAGAGTCCAAAAAGACCGGGCACAACAAACAGCGTGTTGTTTTAACTTGAATGCTTCTAATGATTCAGATGCATACCCATCACAATAAAACACAGAATCGTACACAGAACCGTTAAAAGTATTTTATAATTATTAGTTTGTATTTCAGATTGAATGAATGAATATGAATGATGAATAGTTTATTTCACAGCATAATATTATAACAGTGTACATTTTCTTTTAAAAAAACTGAATAACATATATTATACTGTGGGGAGACGGCATAATCACAGGGACTGTCTTCCCGCTGTCCCCGTTTTGGGAGTAGAAGTACTCTTCACAGCAGATACAATTTCTATTACGTATACTCAAACACTTATTTTGGTCAACATCTCATGAGAATCAGTAGGGAAGTTTCTGAAACCGAAAATAAGCTCTCTGCAGAAAAAAATTTACGGCCCACCATGGAATTGCCCGTAGTGCCATTAGATTTATTAGTGTTGAACCCCTTGCTCAACGTGGGTACGAAACAGCATTTCCAAAATCGGTTCAAGAGAATGATCCATTCCTCGTCTGAAATACGCAGCGCATGACACCTCGTCAGAGCGAGCTCAACGATCTGATTCCAACGAAGGGTCAAGCGGTGCGCTTCCGAGACAAAAAATCTGAACTTAATCAAATTTGTATGGTGATTTTTGTGAAGAGTGCTGGTCAGTTTTCGACAAAGGGCAAAGGTGAGAGTATCATATTTATAAGCACAGTGGCTTAGATTACCATGGCAAACCGAACTTTACCGTGCAATTTGAGGTCCTAGGGCCAATCAGACCAATGCTGGGCGAGACAACAGAACATCTAAATACTAGTCACAAATTATTAGGCCTGCAATCCGGACATCGAGGTTTACTACAAGTAACATTGAGAGAATAGGAACTGAGCATTTTATCTGTTAGAATCCGTTTAAATTCAGTTCTGGTAGAATTTTGAATAATTGGTTCGATTTCGTTCCACATTCTCGGAAAAGAATGTATCGGAAGATTAGCTGTAAACTGAGTGCGACGTTTGAGAGTGTATATCTTGCCTGTTTGTCTTGTCTCCATTCCAGAAAGTTTGTATAGGTCATTGAAGTTCAACAGTTTATATTTCCTGAACAGGGGATCGGTATGAGAGTTGTATTTTTTGTTATCTATAATACGTAGGACTTTTTTCTGCAAATTGAATAATCTGTGTGCCGAAGGTGAGTGGCCCCAAACTTGAATGCCATATAGAATATGACAGTACACTAAAGAGAAATATAACGTTTTAAGTGCCTCCCTTGGAAGTATATGTTTTGCTTTATTGATGCAATGCATAGCCCGTGACATTTTTGAACAAACACTAGAAATATGATGTTTGAAGTTCAAATTTTCGTCCATATTAACACCTAAGAATCTAACAAACGTTTAATCTCTAGAATTACCGGCGCATATGATATTTGTGTCGCTTATGGTGATAAGCCGGTCCTCTATATGGTATGAATCGTTTGGGGAATGAAGAAGAAGGCATTTTGTTTTCTTAGCGTTGAGCACTAGCTTGTTAGCAGAGCACCAGTCGCTAATGTTACAAAACTCGTTGTTTGTTTTTTCAATCAGATTGTCGATGTTATCGGAAGTACGAGTTGTATTGACATCTGCAAATGGCAATATGCCGAGTGAAGTTGACTGGTTTATATCATTTATATATAATATAAAGAGAATGGGGCCCAGAATTGATCCTTGTGGTACGCCAGTTACTATCTCTGACAGGTCAGATGCCGTGTTTTCGATCAACACATATTGATTTCGCCCATTGAGGTAACTTGCAAACCAGGACATTGCATGACCTCTAATTCCATAATGTTCTATTCTAACTTTTTTAGTAGGATTCGGTGGTCTATAGTGTCAAAAGCTTTGGAGAAGTCCAGGAACATTGCGAGAGTGCAGTCTTTTGTTGGTTTGTCGTTCATTATTGCAATGCTATTTAAAAGGTGCAATATGGGATGTACTGTGGAGTGACCTTTTCTAAATCCGAATTGATACTGATATATACTGTTATGATCATTTAAAAATTTTAGCATTCTGGTATGCATAATTTTTTCTAAGATTTTGGAGAAAGCTGGTAACAGGCTTATGGGTCGATAATTGGTGAATAATTGGGGGTCGCCATATTTGAAGATGGGAATAACTTTAGCAGTTTTCATTTTTTGAGGAACGATCCCAGTTAAAAACGACAAGTTAATTACATGGGTTACGGGGTCGGGGATTTCATTAATTATTCCTTTTATGAGTTTGGTGGAAACATCGTCACAGTCTCTACTTGGTTTAGTGTTTATGTTTTTCACGCACAGGGATACTTCTTGTGGAGTCGTTTGTGATATAAACATAGAATCGGCGATATTATCATTTAATTAGTCTTTGAAGTGATTTGAAGAGTCGGGGACATGTTCACTTAAATTCCGTACAATATTGGCAAAAAAAGTATTAAAACCATCTGCAATTTGTTTGGGATCAGTCAGTTCATGGTCGCCTTCTATAAAACTAGGTGGGAGGGACACTTTTGAGTTCGATTTATTTATTACTTTTTTCAGAATTTTCCACGATTTGTTAATATTATGCTTGTTTTCAGCCAAAATGCGGGAGAAAAACTCTTTTTTGCAAGCACGCTTGACTCGATTAAATATGGCGCAAAAGACTTTATAACGCTCTGTATTATGAGTAGAGGGAAGTTTTAATTTTTTTGCATATAGATTGGTTTTGTTGAGTGAGGACTCCAGCAGGCCGTTCGTCATCCAAGGTTCGCGTTTTATAAATTTTGGAGGGACTGAGGTTACCCTGAGAGGGAAAGCCTGGTCAAAGGCATTTTTGAAACAAACTAAAAAAACTATTGTAGGCATCATCCAGGTCAGTCGCATTGTAGATACTTGAGAGATCACAATTGGATAACAAATTCTTGAAGGTAGTAATATTACGAGCGAGAAATGATCTCTTCAGGGTGTTGGTAGATTACGGGGTTTTTTTTTGTAGAAACGTCAATTGATTTAGTATATATTTTATTTTCTAGTTGTTTTGGGAGCAATATGGGATGAAGCGAGTTGGACTTATGTATTGAGTTTCTGTGAATTTTAAGTGAGATTGTTTGGTTACCCTTTTTCGAATATTTTCGTGTAGGGTGGTTTGTTTTCTTTGTGGTATTTTGTAAAAATGAATGCTAAGTTTTCTGATGTTGTTAAGGGCGATGTGTCGGAGGTAAGTATGTTTTGTATTGGGATACAGACGGAGGTGGTGGTTGGTATCAGTCAGGGTGTACAGACGCAGTGTGAGTCAGACGTTGAAACGTGTTGCGAGCATTGTGGAATGATGTAGCAAGATGGCCGCGAGATGGACAAGCAAGGAGTCTGTGCTATTCGTCAGGACATTTTTCAGCGTGTAAAACTCGATTGGAAATGGAGGAGCTGCGGGAGTTAAATAAAGCGAGATTACAGATGGTTACCCCGATGAAGGTAGCATTTGATGGTGGACGGAATGTGGTTGACAGCTCGAGGAGAGGGGCAGGTGGTAAAAAGGGGACCTTTGATATCAATGATGATGGGGTAGTAAACAGGAAGGTCCGTAGAATAGAGAAGAGGAACCGAGAGGTTTGAGTGGTGAAAGAAGTAGGAAGACTTAAGGGGTATTTAGAGTGGGAGTTTGCGGACGAAGACGAAAGCGTGCCAGCAAGAGGAAAGACGAGGAGGATAACTAGATAATAATAAGAAAATAGAGGGCAGTTGATAAGGGGTGGGTGTACCATGAAAAATAGATCTAGTGTGCTGGGAGTGGCATCTCGTTCTGAGGGCCCTGCGGAGATGGCCGGCGATAGGGAGGAGATGCTATCAGGTGGTGGGTGTATAAGTGAGTATAGGAAAGGTGGAGATGAAAGGACAGACCAGATCAATTGGTAAGTGTAGACGGTAGTTGGACGATCTGAAGGCCAGAAAAGGGGATGGTTTGTAGATATGTATATCAAGGAGGAGTTAGGCCCCGTGAGAATCACAGACCATCAAAAGTAAATACAACAAATCAAGTAGAAAGCGAAATAATATGGGAACGAATCAAGATGAGAAACAGAAGTTTCACAGTTGCGTTTGACTATTTGGCATTTGAGTGAGTAAGTCTTGAGTGGAATGCTGGAATACATACGACACTCAGATCAAGTGTTACAGAACTGGAAAACAGGGCACGTTGGGGACGGAGGAGAGGGTATAGCTGATGGGGACAAGAAAATTAACGCTGGTGATGAAGGATGTTCTGCTTCAGACAGTGATCACAACCTGATAACAGTAAGGGTGAGGGGCAATGGAAAAGCAAACAAAAGGTGGTGTTTAAGGACATGTGGAAAATAGGAAAAGAAGTAGACACTGAACACTCGGAGGAGAATTTGAAAATAAATCTAGACAATGTGTCAACTGGAGATAATGTTAAGGAGTTACCCAATTCAATAGTGAGAAGTCTAAAATGTGCTGGGAGGGAAAGCATAGAGAGAATTAGTGTCGCGACAAATGAACTATAATACAGAGTACGTAATGAGCTGAAACATGCAATAAAAGAGAGAAAGAAAAATGCTCTGCATTTGGAGGAAGTAGAAAACTTAAGGAATAAATGATACAGAAACTAAAAGTGCCATCAAAGTAAATGAGAGTGCAAGAACAATGGTTCATATAATCAAGAACAAAAATTGCAATGTACGGAATAGTATCCCATTCATGTAATCAGAAAAAACAAGGAGTGTGGGTAAAGTTTCAATATATTTTGGGAATAAATAAAATTAACAAAGGCAATACTGCACTGAGTGCATGGGTGGTGGCACCGGTGGGGGGGGGGGGGGGGGGTGGAGGGGAGGCTCCTCCTCTTTTTTTTCCGGGCCATGTTTTTTGTATGCATATATTTTAACTCTGTTGAAAGAAAGGGCGGATCCATACCCTCTCCCATATTCTCGCCAGCTATGTTTCTCTCTTCCTGGTTCAGTTTCGATGGATTTCGGATCATTCTTTGCAGTAAGAGGCAGCAACGCCGCTAAAATGTATACAGTCTGTAAAAAAATCGGTTAACTGAAGTAGATCGTAATCTTACAGACATACAAGTACCAAATCCCCCCCTGACAAGATAATCCACAGACAGTATAATTGCTGTAAACGTCTGGTAAAGCATACAGGTGAGGTCTATTTATCAGCTTTGGTCGTTACGACCAAAGCTGATAAATAGACCTCACCTGTGTGCTTTAATGACGTTTTTAACGGCTCTCAAAGTGTGAAATCTTTCAAATACATCTCCTGAAAAATCTCAAAATATCCACTCAGATGCATGGAAATGGGGGTTTTGGGATCCTGGAATTTACATTTTTCATACCGACGACCATCCATCGCCCGATCCAGCTCCCGCACTTTCAAAATCGTTCCGCTGCCCCTGGAGTGTTAAGGTGGAAGGCAAAATCACTGATGACCGAGACAACACTGCAGTAGAAATGATCAAGCATTTTGAGAGGGTGAATGATAGAAAAAGGAAACGTATGATGGGGCGGGCAGGAAATTTATCTGATTTTGTTTGCAGGAAAATTAAGGTATCGGAAGTACGAAGTTCAATCACCAAGTTAATGAATGGCAAAGCAGAAGGTACTGCCAACATTCCCAGCAAGTATTTAAAAAGAGGAGAGGATCAGTTATATGAACATCGCACAGCACTATTTAACGTGGGAATCACAAAGCAAGCGGCACCAAAAGAAGGGACGGCAGAACAGTAACACTCATACACAAAAAGAGATGGGGTAGTTTTAGATAATTACAGTGGGATATCTATTCGCAGCAATATTGGGCAGGTAATCTGCAAGCTTCTCTATGGAAGGCTTCTGGAAATTGTGGGAAGAAAGAGGATTCGTGTGGGAAATTCGGATTTTGGAAAGGCAGACGAGTCACTGACCTCTTGTTTACCCTCTCCCATTTGATATAATCAACAAAAGTCAATAAGCGAAATATGTTTATGACCTTTCTTCATGAGAAACAAAAAACACACGACAGAGGGTGGAGAGAGGAAATATGAAAGAAACTTGAGAGCCTTGGATTCGGAGGAAGTTTTGTCGGAATCATGAGACCACTGTACAGAAATGTTCAGAGTGTTCTCAACTTTGGAAACATCACAACAAAAAGTGCTGCAATGGAGATAGGCCTTACGTGGGAGTGTCTTCTGTCGCCGATTTTGTTTGTACATACAAGATGTAGGAGTAGAACTGATTGCATGTACAGAAGGGATCAAAGTTGGAGAGACAAAAATCCCGCGGATGTTATTTGCCGATGACATGGATTTATTAGCTGAGAGTGAAGAGAGACTACAAAAAAACTGTTAACTCAGATCCTGTTAGAAAGGATAGGGACCACAGTGGAGGTGGTATCGCCGTCTACTTCGATCATGGTTTGTCGTACATCCGTAGACAGGACCTGGAATTTCATGGCTCTATAATGTGTTTTGAAGTAAATTCCAAGTTAAAAACGTTTCTTCTGGGGGTTTCATACAGATCAGAACTACGCGCCTTCGAATTATTGGTACCTCCTAGACATTTTCATAGAAAAAGCACCAGACATCAAACAGTCCCTAATTCTCATCGGGGATTTTAATTCGGACCTTCTTCAGACCACAGGAAAATTATATGAAATTATAACTCATTATAATCTAAAAAAATATATAGATAAACCCACACGAGTTACTGCTAGTACCAGCACTCTTCTTGATCCAATATTGGCCAGTGATCAAATCGACATAATGGAATGTGATACCCTCGATCTTGAGGTCTCCGATCACCTCGCAGTCTACTGCTGCATTAAATTTGACCATCCGTTAAACACACCCTATACTAGAGTTGTTAGGAATTATAAAAATGCAGATTTCGATCTTGCGAATGATCTTATTACCCAGGTGAATTGGGGTGATCTAATTCAAAATACTCAAGACATTAATTTTGCCACTGAAAATTTTACTCACACATTCTTGGATATAATAGATAGATGTATCCCAAAATCTACAGTTGTTATCCGCCCGAAAGATAAGCACTAGTTTTCATCAGAATTGCGGTGTAAAATACGTCAGCGAGACAGATCTAGGAAAAAGGCCATGAGGTCTTTGTTACATGAAGATTGGAATAAATACAAATCAATACGAAATTCAGTAAATAATATGAAAAAATATGCCAAACGCCAGTATGAAGCCAGCCTTGAAAATTTATTATTGACTGATACATCCTCAAAGAATTTCTGGCACGTTATTAAGGAATTGCTCAATAGGAGATAATCATCCGGGATTCAACCCCTATACAAATGTGATAAAAGCGCGCCCAGTAACGTAGCGATAACAGACGAAGAAAAGGCAAACTTATTAAACGACACGTTTATAAAGAACGGAGATATTGAAGACACAGATCACAAACTTCCGAAATTCGCTGCTCAATGTAGTCTTAAATTGAATGAAATTGCCTTCGACGTCGAAGACATTGTCTCGGCTATTAACTCTTTGAAAGCTAACAAAGCACGATAATGTTAAAAGGTACAGTGCTAAGAATCTCCGCTCCCCTGTATTTACTATTCCAGCTTTCATTCAGTTCCCTGATAGTTGGAAGAAAGCAACTGTTATACCTGTGTATAAAAAGGATGACCCAGCAGATAAATCTAACTATACACCGATTTCACTCTTGCCATGTCTTGGTAAAGTACTGGAAAAAGTTGCCCTAAAATATATCTTTTCTTACTTCCAAGAAAATAATCTCCTCTATCAATATCAGCCTGGTTTCATTCCTGGCCATAGCACAACATATCATCTAATAGAACTTTATCATTCTCTGTGCGATTCTCTGGATAACAGACTTCAGACCTGTTCTGTATTTTGCGATATTTGGAAAGCATTTGAAAGAGTTTGGCATCGGGAACTGATCTTTAAACTTAAGGAATATGGGGTGGTCGAAAACACGATCTTGTGGATTGAAAACTACCTACAAGGTCGTCAACAAAGAGTGTTGATTAACAATGCTTTCTCTCAGTACAAAACAGTAATAGCTGGTGTCCCACAAGGATCAGTGGTGGGCCCGTTTCTCTTCTTAGTCTACATCAATGACCTGGCCAATGTCCTCGATTCATTAGCGCGGATGTATGCTGGTGATGCATGCCTGACCTCATGCAGAAACGAAATAGAAACTCTGGTAAATACTATGAACCACGACATGGAGAAAATAAATATATGGGCCAAACAATGGCTAGTTTCATTTAACGCCCATAAAACGAAGGTAATATTCTTCTCGTACACACCAAATCCCGACCTGCCATATATTACTTTTAATAATACTAGTATTCGCCCATGTAACTCTCACAAACATTTAGGTATATCTATCCAAAGCAATTTAAAATGGGATGTTCAAATTAACGAAATTTGTAAAAAAGTTGGACCCAGATTATCACAGTTTAGGAAACTTAAATTAAAACTTTCTCGTAAAACCTTGGAAAAGTTGTACCTATCATACATATTACCTCTTATGGGCTCTGGGGATGTTGTTTGGGACTGTGCGCCTAATTACCTTCTCAAACAACTCGATAGATTACATGTGGAAGCAGGACGCATTGTCACAGGTCTGACAAGATTAACCTCTACATAGAACATTCTTTTGGAGTTAGGCTGGTGTAGTCTAGCACAGCGTCGTGAAATACACAAACACTGCACAATGTATAAAATAGTAAATCAAAAAGTCCCTGATTATTTATTTAACTTATTACCTCCGCGTGTTGGGGACCGAGTGACCTACAACCTACGCAACGCAAATCATTTTACCATGTATCAATCCCGAACCGAACATTTTAAAAGATCCTTCTTGCCATCCATGGTAGTGGCTTGGAACAATTTACCTCAATAGGTGTCATCAGCTGAAACTGCAAATGAGTTTAAAACTACAATTAAGCTATTAAAATTAAATCCTGTCGCGAAACCTCCGCTCTATTTCTCCTTCGGAACAAGGAATCTGAACATTCTGCATTGTAGGTTAAGGAATGGGCGTAGCGAACTGAACGGTGATAAGTATGCAAATTATATATCTGATAGGTCCAGGTGTAGTTGTGGACACGTACTTGAAAACAGTTTTCATTACTTCTTCGAAGGTCCTCATTACGTAGTCCAGCGTGAACTCCTCTTTAGACGACTTTCTCATTTTAACATTACCTCCACGGACGATGTTCTTTTCGGAAAACCTAATTTATCACAAAATGAAAACAATCTGATCTTTATGTTAGTACAGTCCTTTATTTCAGGTAGCAATCGTTTTAGTTAACTCTCATCCCTCCCCCTTTTTGGTGTGCCTTCTCTCTAACATCAAGATAAGGCTTGGTGAAGACTTGCGATGGCCGCATCCGTACGATAAGGACACAACACCCAACTCTCCTCTGTTTTCTTTTGCTTCATACCATCTTATCCTATATCTGCATGTCGTGTCTTTCACTTCTCTCCAGCTACTATGAATTGGTTTCCTGTTACCTTATTTGAAGCATGTTTATTGTATTGTAGATATAAATTGTTTTTTTTGTTGTTGTTTTTTTTTTTGTGTGGTTTGTTCTTGTATATTTTTGTTAGCTGCCATTGAATGTTTTAGGAGAGGAACTTATATAAGTTTAATAACTTGTGTTCCAATCCTTTTGTCAGTTTTCAATCTAATACAATAAAATATGTTTAAACTAACCAGGAAAGTACGAGGATAAATGTCGACTTCAACTGAACGCAAGCAAAAGCAAGGTAATACCAGGGGACCGCAGGGTAGATGAGTCGTGAAGGCGGAGGGTGGGTAAATTTTCTATTGGTGAAGAGGAAAGCAAGGATATAACAGTGGGAGAAATGAGACAATATGAATACTTGGGATAAATTTATGTTACAGGTAGAGACACATTCAGAAATCACACAAATAAATTTAATCCAAATGGAAAAAATACTCAATCAATAAAAACGTCTTTGAAGAAATTGCTTTAACAATGTATTCGTTGAAAAACTGTTTGGGAGAGGGTGGGATTACCAAGTTTTACTTATGGAACGGACGTGGTTCCTCCAAACCAAATGGCGGTGAGGACCTTGACTGACGTGACAACCGTTACTTATTTCCAGTTCCTTATTCGACATTCGTTATCAACCGATTTTATCGGTTGATAACGATCAACTTGAGAGTAACGGAGAAAACGTGGGAATAAAAGAAATCAACTTGGGAGTACCGGAAACCCTGGAACATTTCATTTTAGAATGGCCCAAAATTTACCAGATAGAACGAAACTCCTTGAGAAAATAATGGGATGAAAATATGAGAGATAAGTGGATGGGGAATGACGTGAGGGAAAGGGTCAATATTACAGTTGGAGAAATCAAAAAAGCGCCAATGAGGTATTATGAAACAGTTTTGATGGAATGCTGGAGGATTCATGGAAGGGTGTGGAGGAATAACCCGGTGGAGAGGGGTTGATGTAGACCTCCCCGTTAGAGGACAGCGACAAATCAGCGGAAGGCCATTGAGTTATCATTACTGGGGTCTTACAAAATTGGGAACCTCATTACACTTTCTCACATGCACAAATACGTACCCAATATGTTACCATTGTCAAAACCTAACAATCAGGAAGATGATGATATATCTTTCATTTTCGAATACTATCACCAACCGGAACCATTGTAGATCCGGAAATCCACAGAATATGAAGACTCCAACTTTAGGTACCTGCAGTTCAGAATAAAGCCTGAATATGGGCTTCCAGCACTCTTCCAGTTAACCTGCCTTTCTCGTGTCTGATAGATTTTTAGACTTATGCCTTGAGCGGCTATATATATTTCAATTCCACTCAACATATGAAAACTTGTTAATGATAAAAAAGCAGTTTTCCGGGGATTTTTACACAGCCGAGCGTACGGTTAACCATCTCCAAACCACGTGAACGTTCAGTCGGTTAGAGTCATTTTTGAAATTTTGCACACTGGTGTCGACGGAACTAAAGCTAAAGTGAATGAAGGT
Source organism: Pictodentalium vernedei (assembly GCA_031216915.1). Taxonomy (NCBI): domain Eukaryota; kingdom Metazoa; phylum Mollusca; class Scaphopoda; order Dentaliida; family Dentaliidae; genus Pictodentalium; species Pictodentalium vernedei. The sequence continues at coordinate 116,760,373 of CM062292.1, forward strand.
TTTTGTGTCAGTGGAGGGGTAGGGGATCGACACTCTCTAAAACAAAGCTTATGGCCATCATTGAGGGGGCGCGGTGGCTCAGTAGGTGGGGATGCAAGCTGCAAGCCGAGAGATCCTCGGTTCGAATTCGACCTGCGGCAACAGCGTTGTGTCCTTGGGCAAGACACTTCACCCCATTGCCCATGTGGGGGCATGGTGGCGTTGTGTACTAAGGCGTACTGCACGTCGATAGTGCGCTTGTCTTCAACCAATGCTAACCCTGCTTGTGTGGAGTTAGTATGTTGGGGAGCTGACAGTTGGTCGGTGATTCTCTCCGGGTACTCCGGCTTCCTCCACCCGTAAAACAGTCGTGGTGATGATTAGCCATTGTGCAGAAATATGTGACCTTAAACAACAATAAATAAATGGCCATCATTGAAACGAGCTCATGGGGTGTCATAAGCTATGTTTTGAGACAAAAAACGGTCAGTGGTGAGTATGCGCTGATCCGGTCTTTTCCCGTGCAGCAGGAGCAGATGACGCCATTTTAATTGTTTTAACTTTTTTTAATTTTAAAAACAATTTAAATTGTTTTAAATTTAAAAAAAAAAATTTTTTAAGTTTTTTGTTTTGTTTTTCAATTGATGTTTTTATTGGTTTTAAATTAGTTTTCAGTAGGTGTTTTGGAAATCCCAACTCAAGTTTATTTAAGATCAGGTTTCGGGTCAGCAAGGTAATTAGCCACCTGGTCGATAGAGTTCCGACTTTTGTTTACATATAGAATATATCCATATTAGCTTGGTGTACCAAATGTTCACCACGAGTGGTGTTAACCACGAGCCTTCAGCGCGCGGTTAACACCACTTCACCGCGAGTGGTGAACATTTGGCACACCAAGCTATTTTAGGTATATTTTATTTATACCATGACTTACATCCAAGTTGACCTTTGATGACGTCGACGTGAATGCGAACTTGTCTAAATGTATCGCACGTCGCCTCGCGAAGAGTGAAATGAAAGTGGCAATTGTTTTTTACTTTTTTAAATGAGTTTACCCCATAAAACACCAAAAATTAACAAACATGCATTGTCTCATGTTAATAATGCATCCACAACTCGAAATAGTATGTTATTATGTTGTTAAAATGAAAAAGGTCCTCTTTCGTTTTCAATTTCGTTTCGGTGATAAATCTGACGATCATGGTATAAATAAAATATACCCAAAGTAGCTTTGTATACCAAATGTTCACAACTCGTGATGAAGTGGTGTTAACTGCACGCCGAAGTCTCGCGGTTAACACCACTTCACGACTCGTGGTGAACATTTGTACACCAAACTACCATGGGTATATTCTATATGCGTATGTTCCAAGACATTTTCATCGGTATTCAACGTCTTCCGGAAAATCGACTTTTATCCATAAATTTATCGAAAACCTAAACAATCCGGTGTACCCCGCCCCCCTAAACACGATTTGGGGTTTTAGCGAATGGCAGCCACTGTATGACACTCTGCCCCATGTGGAGTTTGTGGATAGGATACCCCAAGAGTTCAAGCCCAGTTCTGTCGTTATACTGGACGATCTGATGCTGCAAGTCGATGAACGGGTCGCTCGTTTATTTACCCAGGGCTCACACCTTTGCGGAATCAGTGTGCTATACATCGTTCAGAACTTATTTGATAAATAGAGGATATGGAATGAGTGTTTTTCTCATATACTTTTTATGAAACGAGTCTAAGAATTTTCCGTTTTAGCGAGCCCAAACGGAAAATTCGGACGAGTTTCATAAATATTATATGAGAAAAACACTCATTTCATATTCTATTTATCATCTGACACACACTCACAAATTAGCCACTTAGTATGACCCCTTTTAACCCATCACCTAACTTGAGTTGCAGACGGCACTTGGAAAAAACATCCTCATATAACAAAAATTTTTCATTTTTTGCTTCCAAAACATAGGTTATGACCCCTCATTGGAACGAGTTCGTCGATCTCGTTCCAATGAGGGGTCATAACCTATGTTTTGGAAGCAAAAAGTGAAAATATAAAAAAAATGAATGGCGTTTTTCTTGTAGGTAAAAGATTAATGCAATATAACCCACCCTAAATAGGACAGATAACGTAAATTCTCCCTACTGAAATTATGCAAATATGACCCAGTTGTGTTTTGTTTAGCCAATCAAATAGTCCAGTTTTGAAATTGACCAATGAAAGCTCCCAACTCTAATTATGCAAATTATGAAAATGTGGCCCGGTTGTATTTTGTTCAGCCAATCAAATTGTCTCGTTTTGAAATTGACCAATGAAATTGACGGAAGGCTTTATTTATCACTGATTAATATGAAAACAAAATATCAAATGTTTTAAAGTGAACAAAACGGACGAGTCATATGATAAAAATAAGTCCCACCGTACCGTGACTCTGAACTGTCATTACTAAACCCTTTTTAAAAACTCCAGAGACCGGTCACCTGCGGTTAGAAGGTAATAAAGGGAGCGCGGTGGCTCAGTGGTAGGGCATTGGACTTCAAACCGAAAGATCCACGGATCGATAGGGAGGAGAATCTCATTTTATGCCTACACACTAAAAACTAAAGTGTTAAAACTGACACTTTCAAGGTGTTAAACCCATTCTAACTCTTAGGGTTTGATTTTAACACTCAAAGTTCAATGCTTTAAGCACTTAGACATTACAATCGTCAGGCATCTGAAACTTGAATGGATGGCACTTCCCATGTGTCTAGCATTGGTGGGTCTTCCAGAATCGTCCATAATTTGATTTGCGCTCGGTGGGTACATAATTAAAAGGACACAACGCAGATGACGCGGATCGGGCTCGAGAGTTCGAGCCTGATCCTCGTCATCTGCGTTCTTTCCTTTTAAGTGTCGCGACATTACACTTGTCAAGTGGTATTATTGTAACATTTGTCAAGTTCTGGGATATCTACACCTGACAAAGGGCTAGTTCAGCACTTAGTAAGTGTTAAATACAGCACTTCAAGTGTTGTTTTTAACACTTTAGTTTTTAGCGTGTACGAGTGTCAAATCACGGAATTCCATTTCAAAGAGTCGGATAAGAATCCCACTTACGGAATCCCATTTTATGATATATCTGTGGTTACAGAAACCCTGAGGGTATGAGGGGTTGTTTTTGAGCGTGTAATGAGTGTTGTGTAAACCCCTCATACCAACATACGACGAAAATGGGGATTCCATCGATCACCACGTTTACTGGAATCTCATTTATGGAATCCCATGTTATGATATGTATATGGTTACAGAATCCCTTTTTCGTCGTATGAAGGTGTGAGGGGTTGTTTGTAAGTGTGTAATGAGTGATTTTTTCAATCCCCTCATACCCTCACCAGCAACCCCCCATACGACGAAAAAGGGTATTTCATCGATCAGTCAAACTGATATTGGACGTTTTGTGAGGAGTATGCCACGGCGGATCCGCGCTTTTCTCACGAACCGAGGTGGATTTACAAGGTATTGAGGTCTTGAACTGAATGTGGTAAATTCTCTCAGTGACCGTCCATGTCTTCTACAGCTCAGTGCGTGCAATGTGTGCTTGTCAGACACCAAACTATCGCTGAAATCATTCACCAGATGTCACAGTGTAATGCCTCAACTGTCTTTTTGACGAAAATATAAATATATTTCTTCATATATCTCACTTTTATCAAATATCCCCTACTTTTTCGGAATAGTACATATAACTGACCCAACATCCAAACATATGTTCGAGCACGGCATGGGTATTTATTATTTATTTATTGGTGTTTAAGGTCACATATTTATGCACAACGGCTAATCATGACCGTGACAGTTTTACGGGTGGAGGAAGCCGGAGTACCCGGAGAGAACCACCGAGCAACGGTGAGCAACTGTCAGCTCCCCAGCATACTAACTCCACACAAGCAGGGTTAGCATTGGTTGAAGACAAGTGCACCATCGACGTGTAGTACGCCTTACTACTCAACGCCACCGTGCCCTCACGCGGGCAATGGAGATGAAGTGTCTTGCCCAAGGACACAACGCGGTTGCCGCTGGTGGGATTCGAACCGAGGACCTCTCGGCTTTCAGCCTGCACCTCTGCCGACTGTGCCACCGCGCCCCCGCACGAAATGGGTGACGACAGATACATAACAATAGACCAGCCATTTTATTAATACTTGTTAATCAGTTGGGTACTAATGTAAACAAAAGTCCGAACACTATCGACCAGGTGAATAATTTTATTTTTATTTTTATTTTATTTTTTATTAAGGTTTAACGGCACTTTAACAGCCAAGGTCATATCGTGTAGGTGACAGTTTTACGGGTGGAGGAAGCCGGAGTACCCGGAGAGAACCATTCCCAGCATCGTAACTCCGCACTGCAGCACAAGTAGGGTTAGATTGGTTGAAGACATGCGCACCATCGACGAGCAGGACGCCTTAGTACACGGCATCATCGTGCCCCCACGTGGACAATTGGGGTGAAGTGCCTTGCCCAAGGACACAATGCGGGAGTCCGAATTGATCGCTCAGACGGTCACCCATCCAAGAACTAACCGGGCTCGACGTTGCTTAACTTCGGTGATCTGTCGAGAACCTGCTACCGCAACGCCACCGCGCCCCCACAAGGTGGCTAATTTCCCTGCTGACTCGAAACCTAACCTTAGATAAACTTGAGTTGAGATTTCCTAAAAATCTGTTGTTTAAAAGTAATTTAAAAACAAGTAAAACATCAATTAAAAAATAAATGAAAAACTTTAAAAACTTAAAAAAAAACAATTCAAGTTTTTAAAAAAAGCTTAAAACAATTAAAAAAAAATGAAAAAATGATAAAAACATTCTAACAAAAATTAAAACAATTAAAATGACGTCATCGGCTCCTGCGGTTCCTGCGGCTCCTGCAGCAGGAGAAAATGCCAGATCAGCGCATACTCACTACTACGGTTATTCCAGATTTTGGGGGTAATTGTCTGCTATTCGTGTTAAGAAGAGTGTTAAAGAATAATAATTAAATGTCACTTAAAACTCTCCATGGATAGTTTTTTTTAACAAGAGATCAAAAGTCGGGGGAGGACAGAATACATGACCTGAAAAAGTAGTTTGGGGTTATGGCGCCTTCAGCCTCCCTGCCCCTCCCCAACGTTTCCGTCGTCACTGATCCGGCGCGCTTTAGATATTTGACCCCCCCCCCCCCCCCCCCCCATGCCACTCTCTTCATCAAATCATTATGTATGATAATCCCACACAGACTCATAGTTTATCCAAATTTAATTCTACAGTATTTCTACTATTAGCTTTTTCACTTCAGTCATTACTTCGATTATCCGCCTTCGTTGCACTGTAGAAATTAAATGTGTGAGGAAACAAAATCGTACGCCAAACGAGATGATAGGTTCAAATCTTCATTTTCCGCGGAAACTCGCAAGTATTTTATGACGAGTTTATAATATTCTAGCGCGTACTCTGATAAAGTTTCCGACAATCGACCTTTGTTTTAAAAATGTAATCCAGGAGCATAAATTCACAGGGGTCAGGTAGACAATAGACCCCATCTCCACGAAACAATACTTTTGTTAGAAAATCTGCAGGATTGTCGAAATATTTTCTTGGTCTGACAGATTTACACGATATTGAAACGAGCGCAGAAAACTGCCAACTTCCGATTAGGATCGAGAAAACTGAGTCTTTTATCACATAATCACCATCAAATTGCCCATTACGGAAATATCGTCCACAAATATCTGACAAATATGTAACGTCATATTCTGAAGTAAACGTAAGATCGTAACATTGTGGGTGACTTGATTTGGGAAGAAGAATCGATTTAATCTCCCCCATTTTTGAAGTCATTATCTTCATTAAATGTTTACAGTGCACGACAAGCAGACGACACATGTAAAAAATATTTATGACGCCTCATTGAAACGAGCTCGTCCCGAAGAGGGGTCATAAGCTATGGTTTCGAGGGGCATATGCCATGTTTTGAGGCAAAAAACGAAAGAAATAATTTGGCTGGAGATTTTTGTAAGGTTTTTTATCGTTATATTGGGTAAATGGCAAAATTACACATTATTTGATAAAAAGAATACCAAATTCCTCACGAGTTGATATGAATTTTCTGAACCTCTGCTCAGCTCGGTTCAGTGCACTGTGTTCAGAAATTTCATATCAACTCGTGACGCGGTGAAGATCTTTTATTTAGACATTCGTTCTCCATAAGCTTTCATGTCATTTATTACGGAGATCAAGGTCATGAAATGTCAGAGAGAAATGAATCCTTTACCTAGCACAGAAGGCAGACGACACTTGCAAAGAAAGTTGAATAACTAATTTTTTTCCATTTTTGTGCGTCAAAAACATAGCTTATGACCCTTCGTTGCAACGAGCTCAGCGAGCTTGTTCCAACGATGGATCATAAGCTATGCGTTTGAGAAAAAAGAATGAAAGAAATAAAGAAAATTGAATGACAGCATTTGTGAAATGTCGCTGGTTGGTTTCTGCCGTTACATTGTGTAAAGGGTTAACGAAGGGCTACGTTGCCACCTGTGGCATGCATGTAATGCAGCCATGCTATACATAGCTAATATCTATCAAACATTTCATGGTCTTACACTCTCTGCGCATCTGGTTTTATAGACAAAGAGAACTGGTAACATTTTGGATAAGTTTTGTGTGAAACGCGAGTAATACAGCGATGTTATAAATGATTAATATCTCATTATATCTGTCAAACATTTCATAATCTCACTCTTCGCGCCTCTGGTTTTATCTACATATTGAATGTCAGGTAACATTTTAAGGTAAGCTTTTCTTGTTACGAAGCTCGTTTTCCACTTGTTTCCAATGTATCGTTATTCACTCGATAATGTTGCGATCTTATTTCTATCACTATTATCATTTTTGCTGCACAATGCTGACATTAAGTAAGTTAAATTACTCGACATTTAGAATGTTTGCAATTCGATACAGCGAAACAAGGATAACATGTCCATACCCGAGAAATCCAATTGATAATATGATCCTAAAGGATAACGTGTCCACTAATTTTCCACTACAGCTTGCATCGGAACATATTACTTATCCGCTGTTTATGACTTGGAAATCATAACTCATGAATATTGACACCATAGCACGGGATAATGTTAATGCCTATATTTAATTAATTAATTTATTTATTGTGGTTTAAGGACACTTTCACCATGTATTTAAAGAATTTCAAATCCTAAATATAAAATACCTTGTGTGATTTCCAATCGATTCATTGACATGAACTACGATTATAGTTTCGTAGTTGTTTTCAGTGACATAATTGCACTCTTAAATCAGTTGGGTTAAAAAACAGCACAAATCAACTAGGTTGGGTGAATGTAAACCCAATTGGATTGATTCATATTCACTCAACCCAGTTGATTTGGGTTGATTCTCAACCCAACCGATTTTAGAGTGTGATTGAAACCGGCTGTTTGAGGGGTGTTATTACACATACATGTATCGTTGTTGCATTTCGTTATTTGTTTCTACATTTCTGCTTGTGCCCAGTGAACATTTATCACCCATTGTTGCATCTTCTCTCCATCAAATGAATAATAGACGGAAATCTGTCAAAATGTGAATATACTCCTTATATCTATGTATTCCAAAAACTAAGCGAGGAACATCTATGTCGGATGTATATACTCGAGTTTCGTGAACATTAGATGGGACGCGACACTTAGTGAGTACAGATGGCGCCCATGAGAGGGAACGAGAGAGAGAGAGAGAGAGAGAGAGAGAGACGGGGGGGGGGGGGGGATAGGGAGAGGGAGAGAGAGAGGTCCACGACTGCCAAAATTCGTCATTGGGCGAGGTTTACGGGAAAGTTAGCTCCCTTTAATTTCCAAAAGTAGTCAATAAATTTTACGCTAATTGTGAATTTCTTCTAAGTATTGAAAATGCATTTGTATATTCGATGTACGCATGATTTCACAAACATCTGGCATTTCCCGTATTGTAGTATAAGATTACAGAAGCTGGCAAGCCTGGACTTTTACAATTTTTCTCTTTTAAAACCCATTTAAAAATAAGAAAATGGTGTTTTAACCATTTTGTGATATTATGTAACTTTTTATCAGTTCATTATACCAACACTGTACGCATTGTGGCATTTTAACCCTTTACCCAACGAATCGCCCGAATCCGCCCGCGTAATATGCAAATTCAGCAGTTGAAAAAATATTATTTTTCAAAAAATTTCAACAAAACCATATCATGTGACCCCTCGTTGGAACGAGCTCGACGAGCTCGTTCCAACGAGGGGTCACATGATATGGTTTTGTTGAAATTTTTTGAAAAATTTTAAAAAATTATATTTAAAATAATAAATTTTGATATCGTCTGCGTTGGGTAAAGGGTTATACAGACACTGTGCTCTTCATCAATATATAAGTCTAGAGGGTGAAATTTGCTAATTTGTCCCGGGAAGAATAAAAACTTGCAAATCAATATAAAAACACATTCGCTAAACAATGAGGCAAAGTGGATATTTAATGTTAGGAAGTGTGATACTAATAGTTATTCGTACTGACGGATTGTCTGTGAAATAGTTCCTTCTAATTGGCTTGCCATAAAAGCCAAGTTTCTTTTAACTTTAATAGCTGTCTGTTGTTTTCGTTTATTAAAAGTAACAAAAGGAAACTTGGATTTGTTTTCTACTGAAGCCGCGGGTGTTTCCTCATTAATTGCTTATTTCTTAATTGAAGCTCATCTTTATCGAAAGTAGATTTAGATGACGAGATAAGTCGGGGATGGAGAGTGGCGTGGGTAGGAAGTGACATCTGCGTAGTTAGCAAAGGAAAGTATGTGTATCGTGATATCTGTTCGAAAACAGGCTTTATTCTATTAACCGTTATATATTTGTAATTAAATGGAAAGCCAACATAGGCTGAATTCCACACATTTCATCTCTATGCTAATTTGTATTGTTTGTAATTTGTATTGAAATGTGACACTATAATAATAAAACAATATTTACTAACTTACTATATTAATGGCGTTCGTTCGTTCACGTTACAACAGTTTTTGTTTTTAACAAGTGTTTCAATTTTTCGTCACATTGATAATTTATTCACGGCGCCTTTCCATGTTGTTGGATACCAGGTGCTCTCTGTGTTCTAATTCAACCGCAACCATCAGTAATATCCACCTTTAAAAAGATTTCTGTAAACTCGATATTCAGCAGTTTTCCTCACCCGTGTGAACCCCGGGAAGTGGGGGCAGTGTTTGTCTATTGTTGTAAACAAGTTTTGCTTTACTCGTAAAATAGAACTCGCTTGTGTTGTAAGTCCTCTAAGTGGACAGCACAGTTTCAACTTGAGGTTGCGGACGCTGGAGCTAAGGGGAAAAATAAAAAAAAACAAAAACGCTGAACAGGAGTGCCATATGTGTAATTTAGGCGTGGTTGAGGCCCCGGACACTTTCTCCTGGAATGCTCAAAATACCAATCTAACAAATTTAATTCACTAGGAGTATAATGGGGAAGTGGGATAGGAGAATGAAGGACATGTGTGGTTAGAGGGTGATACAAAAGAGAAGGCTGGTATGCTTATCAGATAGATTGGAAGAATGTGCCACGGGATGTCAGGCAGTTCGTCTCCGAGTGTTGGGCGGAGAGAAGAGGCGTGGGAAAAGGAAGGCAGTTGGGAGCACAGGCGTAACCAAGGTCTTCCCACCTGAGAACCGCGACAGTTCAGCGGTCGACCAAAGTGTTGTTATTATTATTATTAGGCATTAACGATTGGCTAAAACTTGACTTCATATCAAATGTTAACTGCGACATTGAACACCAATAAATAAAAATAATAATAAATACAACTGTTTTAACGAGTAATACAGTTCTGTAATTGAAAAAGCAGACAAGCGGATGGAAATTTCTCTGCCCGCTTCTCTGCCCTCAATATTGAAAAAAGGGAGCATGGTGACCCAGTGGTTACGGCATTGAACTTCAAACAGAAAGGTTCACGGCTCGATCCCACCAGGAGCAACTGCTTTGTGTCCTTGGGCAAGGTACTTAATCCCGATTTCCCTCGTGAGTAGTATTTCACGCACGTTTCAGGTCTGGGTTGGATAACCTCGGTGGATGACCTCGGAATTGACGTCATGTCACGTGACTTAGTTACGTCATGTTTGGTGGTTGTGGTAATCCGTGTGTGCGTCTATGTTGTGACGTCACCATCATAGTGATACGTGGTGTTGGTGCGCATGAGCAGCGCGTGTTGTTAGGTGATACGTGTTTCCGTCGTCCATTTTGTATACTAGTGGGCGCCATCTTAGTTTCTGTAGTAGCACGTGATTGCTATGTTACCCAAAGGATTAAAGGATTACAATAGGACAGGAGTATGCTTGGAGGGTGCGTTCCTTTGTACACGAGTAAATCTAATTACCCAAATAAACCCGACAATCTTTCCAACTCACCAAAATCACCACCAAACTAGCGAAATGGACACGGAGAAGATATATTTTGGGCTTATAAGAGTAGCGCGTAGTGTTATAAGACGCGTTCAGTTGTATAAGGTCAATATAATTACTACAAACAACCAGACAATCTTTCCAAATCACCCAAAACTGTCTAAAATTACCGAAGCGGACTAGGCGAAGGTCCATTTTGGACTTATAATAGTAGCACGTATTACTGTAAGGTGCGTTTGATTCAAGTAGTTTTCTGGTTCGGATTTCTGCAGAATCCTCGTTTACTTGTAGAATTACCAAAATAGACCAGACAATTGTTTTATTTGTTTGGATTCCGTCAGAATCCTTCCTGTTATTCGAATTCTTTCAGAATTTTCTGCTTCTACCCATGTATCTATGCTATAATGTCTGTTAATCCAACCTTGCTCGTTTGTTTTGGAGCACACTCCAATAGAGTAGAAGTTCATATCAGTTTGAACTGTTTTGTTAGTATTTGTAGCTTTTCTGGGCTGTTCAGGCAAGTTCTAACCCTATTTCAATTTCCGTTAATAAGCTATCGAGCAGTAACTGGAACATGTATTGCTCGAACGAGCTGTAGAGCAACTGATCAATCGAGTGACTCCATATACTGCTCGAACGACTCGAATCCAATCTAGCAAATGAGCTATAGAGCAATTGCTCGATCGAGTGACTCCACATACAACTCTTTTCCTTATTTCCGTATTTGAGGACACCTATGACATGGCAATATATCATTTGAGGATACATTTTGGGGATATCAAGCACTTACTGAAAAGTCCTTTCTCGAAAGACTCAAATTCCATCCAGGAACTGAGCTATAGATCAATTGCTCGTTCGAGTGACTCCGCTCATATCTATCTGAAGATAGTTATGGCTCTTATTGCCCGTTTGGCCCGGCCTTCTAGTTGTTCGTTGTTGCTCGGTGGTTCTCTCCGGGTACTCCAGCTTCCTCCTCCGAAGGTAATCCTGGCTGTCGAAAGTGTTGTTAAACCCCAATAAATAAAATAATGTCAAAAAAAGAGACGCGATAACATTGTTTATCTAACAATCATATAGATTTTGGACTGAAAACCACGAGAAACGGTACTTATCACATAATGTGTTCCGATTCCGTATCATACAGACGACTCATTCTGATTCCGTATCATATAGACGACTTGTTTCCGGTAGCGCTACGGGCAATCAACAAATGGGTCATGTATTCGTGCGCGCAAACGAAGACGCTTTGCCGTGGGTGTAATGGGGACTTCATTATTTTTTGAGTTTTTTTAACCCTTTACCTAACATGAAAAGCAGACGACACTGATAACATAGGTTATGACCATTCATTGGAACGAGCTCGTCGAGCTCGTTCCAACGAGGGTCCTAACCTATGTTTTTGAAACAAAAAATTAAAAAATAATGAAAATTAATTGGCTATTTTGGGGAATAGCATTGGCCGGTTTTGGCCGTTACGTTGGGTAAAGGGTTAAGATCTATTTATCTGACAGAATTGTTAGATAAATGAATTATCATGATAATGTGTGCAAAGCCGGCTCGTTGAGATCCCATTCTGGACACCACCTCGAATCTGATACAAATCACAGGACATGCACATTATCATGATAATCTGTATGTCTCAGATGCAGTTTGTGATTGTTTTTATCAAATCTGCCCTGATGGTCACAGTATGGTTGCAATGTTTTTCTCCAAAATCTAAATCCTACAGGGTGAATTGGTCACGACCAGATAATGCAATGGCGATCCGATCGAGGAAGAGAACACGTTTGTGATCACTGAATGTATATACAGTGGTAAATGTTTGACCCCCAAAACTGATGCACATCATCGAGCTCGTTCCAAAGAGTTGTCATAACCTATGTTGAAACAAAAAATGAGAAAATTAGTTATTCCAGAATTTTTTTTTTACAAGTGTCGTCTGTTTTTCATGTTCGGTAAAGAGTTATGGGCACGGCAGATACTTCGGGTGGATCGAACGAAGTTGTACCGATGGCATTTTGTAAAATACCTTAAACCCCCTTCACTCTGATGTCAAAATACCAAAATTTCAGGAAGCTGTTTTTTTCCATAATGCATCTAGAAATTTAGCCAATTCAATCTCGTTTGACAGAGCTCAATGAGCTCTGTCAAACGAGATTGAATTTGTTAAATTTCTAGTTGCATTATGGGAATTTTTTTCTGCCTGAAATTTAGATATTTTGGCATCAGTGTGCAGGGGGTTAAAAAAATCTTGTCTCAATATATCAATCTCAAAAAGGCGTTGTTTACTGGGTATTATTTTACTATTAAATCCGACCTTTTTCCCCACAGCAAACACACACTGCTCCACTCCCTGCAGTCCCCAGCAGTGTGTTCCATATTAGTGGAAAGTCTCATGGTGTAAACTACCGTCTTATATGGTGTCAATAGAGAGCACGGTGGCTCAGTGGCGCTTCTATGCTACAGGTCCCGAGTTCAAACCCCGTCCGGGACGACCCGCGTTGTGTCCTTGGGCAAGGCACTTTATCCCGGTTACCCGGTTGCCTAGATGGTGGAACGATGACGCCGTGTACAAAGGCGTACTGCACGTCGATGCTGCACATGTCTTCAACCGCTGTAACCCTGCTTGAGCGGAGCTTGAACAGAGTTAAAATGTTGAGGAGCTGACAGTTGCTCGTCGATGCACGGTGGTTCTCTCCGGGTACTCCGACACACTCGATCCGTAAAACTGTCATGGTCACCATTAGCCACTGCGCATCAGTATGTGACCTTAAACACCAATAAATAATAAATAATAATAATATGGTAACAATGGGATACTTTTGTTTCGATGTGGCTGCTGCTAAACACGGACACACGCAACAATAATATCGCTAAACTTCTCATAAAGCAGTGTCCGAGAGTTTTTTTTTATTTTTTAATGTTTTATTCAGATAAACTTAAAATATTTACATGTAAATTTCACAAGTAGAAAAATTTGAACAGATAGAATGAAGGAGTTATATGCTAACATTATATATAGATATATAAATTAGTAAAGTATTAAGCTCCTGTGGTATGTCTTTAGTTTTCATTCATAATATTGGGACACTGGCACTTTACACACGAAGTTGCAGTTCTGCATCAGAGTCTAAATATGGTCTTATCCGTCGACTGAAGGCCTATATGTTAACTTATATATTCTCTTTCCTGACCATTTGGATCCGAGAACCTGTTTTTACGGTACAGGAACGTGATACGCCATAATTTCATTAAGTAGGGTGGCTACTACAGTTAAAACTAGAAGTCTTGCCATGAAATGCGCACAAATAGCACGTCGATCTGCGCGTTAAGCTACGCGTTAGGGCCATAGTAAAGCTATCAAATTCTGTACATATGACCTGTGCACATGCAATATTTCAGCCAATGGACCTCCGTGTAACCCGGAGATCCATTGGCAGAAACATTGCCTGTGTTTGCTATGAGTAACCAGGAGAACATTCCGTGCCCTGGATGCCATTCGATATGGCAATTGCGCGCAATTCCTATGCGCGATTAAGCCCAGATAAGCGCACAGTTCATGACAGGACTTCTAGTTTTCACTGTAAGTAAGTGTTTGTTTCCGACAAACAACAATTTTCCAGAGACAGTATCGGGGGGGGGGGGGGGGCACCATCCTATCATCCACCTGGTCTACTTCATCACAGTAATGCATGATCAGTCAAATTATAATGTTGGCATACTGATAACCGATACCTCCGACCACCGTGATACCTTCATTATACACCCTCCAAAATAACAAACGTTGAGAGGGGAACATATCCAAAAGAGACTTTATCGAATAGTAACTTTGAGCTTTTCAAAACATAACCAGAAACCAGTTATTTTAGTACAGTATGTAATTTTATCTGCGCAAAAAGGGCTTACAACATGTCCATGGAAATCTTTTTGTAGGCTTTCAAAAAAGCCTCTCCGTTAGTGAATTCTCTCTCTCTGAACGACACTTGCAAACACAATTCTTGAATAAATAATTTGTTTCATTTTTTGTCTCAAAAACATAGGTTATGACCCCTCATTGGAACGAGCTCGTCGTAACCTATGTTGGCGCTGGCCGGTTTGGGCCGTTACGTTGGGTAAAGGGTTAAACGCGAACGATGTATGACTATGATCATGTTGAACAAAAATTGATTATATGTTGAAAAATTAAAATACCCGTGTTCAAGAATCTTAAGGCTTACATAAAGCAAAAAAAGTGGGTGCATGCATTTCATGGCGATTTTCAAAATGGCATTAATCTTCCACACACTTCTTCTCTCTCAAAGTCAACGCTCACATTCAAATTGATTTTCCATTCCCAGACGCTGCGACTTAACGTCGATAGGAAAGGACTTGGAATTAATAAAATGCGCATTATGTCTCCGATAAACATGCGAGTTGCTTTACATCCGCTGTGTTTGTTCCAATGAGGGTAAACAACTAAGTTGTTAAGGTGTCAAATACAGTTAAAACTAGAAGTCCTGTCATGAACTGTGCACTTATCTAGGCTTAATTGCGCGTAGGAATTGCGCGCTATTGCCATATCGAATGGCATCCAAAGCACAACAGGTTCTCCTGGTTACTCATAGCAAACACAGGCAATGTTTCTGCCAGTGGACTTCCGGGTTACTCGGGGGTCCATTGGCTGAAACATAGCTTGTGCACAGGCCATATGTACATAATTTGATAGCCTTACTATGGTCATAACGCGTAGATTAACGCGCTGATCGACGTGCTATTTGTGCGCATTTCATGACAGGACTTCTAGTTTTAACTGTAAAGAAATTTCAGTTACTCAACAATATATCATTTTTTGGAAGTATCGTCTACTTTTCGCATTGGGTAAAGAATCAATTTAGAGGTAATGTTTGAATTAACAGATAACATAAATAATTACCCACACTGACAATAGTCAACTCGTGAGTATGGTTTTTACTAGCGTCCGTGTGTTTGAGAGTTTGTCTGTCAGTCCCTTCCAGACAGAAATTGGTTGCGTCTATCCTCATCAAACTTTGTACAGATATAGTACACAGTATGATCTAAACACGCAGTGTTTTGGGAAGTCAGATGTTAAAGGGCAAGGCCATATGATCACAACATGTGGGTATGTATGTCTATGCATGTGCGTGTGTATGTTCGTGTTCTAGAAAAAAATGACAGCATCTTTGATTACCTGAATTGGCAAGGAATGTCACTTGGTTCGATCTGCATTTTCGGAGGCAACATAATTCAGCACATACCTGGAGTCAATGCCCGTTTACAATTGTACTTTCTAGAAATGTATTTTTTACCTATCAATATAACTGACGAAAATGGATTAGTAGCATTTTAAAAGATATGGCAATTTGCCAATTGGCAAATTGCCTCATCTTTGAAAATGATAATGGTTCATTTCAACCCATTTAAAGTTATATCTAGAAAATACATTTCTAGAAAATACATTTGTAAAGGTTTTATAGTACTGGCCCCTGTTTGTGCTCTGCAGAGGAAACTGTCAAATCATCACTATCGACCCTTTACAGGGATATTACTTGTTAACATCTTTGCACATACTTTTATTGATGGCCAAATATTGAAGGTTGCGACCACAGGTTCATAAACAGTTTATGTTTGTGTATTTGATGAAAAAGTAGACATTCCCTATTAAAACCTTTTATCTTGAAATTTGTTACATGCTACCGAAATGTTGTTTTAAATAATATATTTTGAACCCGAATGGGATATCATATAGATTATTCCGTCTTTTACTACATATGTATTCCACACCTTAATCAAACTTGATTCATCATCGGGGACGGGGGGGGGGGGGGGGGGGGTGGGGGCGAAGAGGAGTTTAGCGGTGGGAGGCACCTCAATAGTTTTTCCAGCAGGGGCATTTTCTTCTAGATCTGGATTGTTACATATCGATTCGCTCCTGCCAGCAATCATATAATTTCTTTGGAGACTAGATACAGTTAAAACTAGGAGTCCTGTCATGAACTGTGCGCTTATCTAGTTATCTAGGCTTAATTGCGCGTAGGAATTGCGCGCAATTGCCATATCAAATGGCATCCAAAGCATGGCAGATTCTCCTGGTTACTTGTAGCAAACACAGATAATGTTTCTGCCAATGGACCTCCGGTTTACCCGGAGATCCATTGGCTGAAACATTGCTTGTGCACAGGCCATATGTACAGAATTTGATAGCCTTACTATGGTCATAACGCGTAGATTAGCGCGCAGATCGACGTGCTATTTGTGCGCATTTCATGACAGGACTTCTAATTTTAACTGTATGGTACTTGGACATATGTCACAGAAAAAAAATATTTTGAATTCGCCCAACTGAGGGCCCAGTGTGGCCACTTTGGAGGGCAGTACGTGTTCATTAACCCTTTACCCAATGTAACGGCCAAAACCGGCCAGTGTTATTCACAAAATTCGAAATGAATTTTCATTTTTGTTTTCATTTTTTGTCTCAAAAACTAGGTTATAACACCTCTTTGGAACGAGCTCGTCGAGCTCCTTCCAAAGAGGCGTCATAACCTATGTTTTTAAGACTAAAAAATGAAAAAAATTAGTTATTCAAGAATTGTGTTTGCAGGTGTCGTCTGCTTTTCATGTTAGGTAGAGGGTTAAATAGGAATTTGCGCACGAGTACTGCATGTATATTTTATTTGTCCATAAAGAGATTTCCAAGAACTTGACTACAGTACAGCCGCCGTGGACTGGTCATAATCCACGTGTGAACAGTGATGTCCACGCATGCGTTTACCAGGCAATCAAAATCATCATCAGCGATATTTTAACTAATGAAACACCGGTTTGTACCCGGCGCTTCATTAGTTAAATTTTTGATGATTATTCCTATAATTAGTGTTTGGAATCTAATATTATTGTGTCCGTGGAAATATTGCTCACTCGTGGAAAGTGACCAGTAAACGGTGACCGCACTGTATATTTCAAATGCGGCTCCCCTACCGAAAAGAAATTTTACTCATATTTTCTACATGACAGATTATATCAAAATTCCAGGTTTCTTCTCATATACACTAGAAAAATACAAAACTGTCAGTATCATTTTTCTAAAGGCTAGATTGTACAAGGATGAGAATAACTGCCTCGAAAAAATGATCTTTAAAATTTAAATTATCAAATATTTAAATTATAAAATAATTTTTTGAAGGTGTCAGCATATCATATTTATTACACATCCATTCAACTTTAAACCCTTGTATTTAACGGAAAAGCAGCTGTGACATAAATGATTCTATATTCAATGGGTGATATACAAGCCGGAACTTTTTTCCCAGCACCATTCACACTAGTTCATTTCCCATCGAGTCATTAGTTACGCTTCGAGGGAGCTTTTTCATACCATGGTTACATATTCTACTATATATAAAATATAGAATAAACGTATAGTGTTTTAAAGTAAAAAAAACATTCTACGTGTAGGATTAAGAATGAAACCGGCGAACCTCTGGTGAGTCGGTTTTATTCTTAATCCCGGGAGCGCGGTGGCTCAGTTGGTAGAGGTGCAGGCTGCAAGCCGAGAGGTCCTCGGTTCGAATCCCAGCTGCGGCAACCGCGTTGTGTCCTTGGGCAAGACACTTCATCTCCATTGCCCGCGTGGGGGCACGATGACGTCGTGTACTAAGGCGTACTGCACGTCGATGGTACTCATGTCTTCAACTAATCTAACCCTGCCTGAGCCGCAGTGCGGAATTACGATGTGGGGGAGCTGGCATCTGCTCGTCGTTGCTCGGTGGTTCTCTCCGGGTACTCCGGCTTCCTCCACCCGTAAAACTGTCACGGTCATGATTAGCCATTGTGCATAAATATGTGACCTTAAACTTCAATAAATAAATAAATAGTTACGCTTCGAAAAGTTTCCAAATTTTGTTATACAATTATCGATAGTCTGTCGCAGAGTGTGAAAATGAAAACGCCCAAAGCAAAATGAAGTCGGTTCACAAAAAATTAGTTAACCAAAAATGAGATAATATTTAAAAAAAACCCAATCATTTCCAACCAGAACATTAACCCAGTTCCGTGGCCGTCTCGTTTTGTGGATCCGTTATATCTAAATTGGTCAACTTCATTTCGGTAAATCTTCGTACATCTTGACATGCTTCGAACTTCTTTTAAAACTGTTTCTCCCAGCTGTTTTGCAAATCTGCACAAATCTGTACTTATATTTTTACTAACAGTAATAGCCACCAAATGGTTAGGCGTGAATGGGCACCAACCGAAGAGAAACAGCGATACGATTTTCAACAAACACTGGTGCCGAAAAGGTTGTTTTGAATTTTTATCGATCCATTTGATCAATACAGCTTCAGTCAAAACAAACAGACTCTTCACCTTTGGGTTTAAACATCGGAATTAAAATTTGTTTATTTAAATCAATTTTAATGCATGGGTTGTGTAATAACACAGAACGCGATGTGTGTTTGAATCGGTGGGTGATTTACAAAACGAGTTGGAATGGCGTAGTCATATTTCGCGAGAGCCTACGAAATATGATTACGCCTTCCCAACTCGTTATGTAAAACACCCACCGATTCAAACACACATCGCGTTCTGTCTATTTATGATATAGAATGCAAGTTCACTTAGCGTGCATCCTAAACAAATAATAAAAGGAAATTCCACACGACCTTTTTCGCCAAATTGTTTCTCTTTACATCATCCCCCTTGAAGGCTTGATACAGGAGCTGGTATTGAAAGATCAAGAAAAACGTGATGATTGGGTGTTGTTTTGGATAAAAGTCTATAATAAAAAATCGGGCTCTAGTACATTCAGCGCCGGAAAATTCTTAACATTTGTGCCAAATTTCGTGAGAATCGGTTAAAAGCTATGGCCGCGATTCGGTAGATGAGAAAAAAAGGCTGACGATCCCAAAAAGCAATTTCAGCTTCGTTGAAATACTCAATGAAGACGGAAACGGAACTGATATCTTGGAAAAGTTTGAAATGAAAAGTTAATCTCATTGTGGTTTCCACGCTTCTAATAATTCTGAAGGAAGTGACATCATATATTCAAAGAGGTCATTACGCATTACTAAAATATAATTTCCCAGTTATTTTTGCAAACCATCCACCTATCCATTGGGTGACCCTATGAACTGAATTGTTTTTGGTTCCAAATATCATTGCTCGACAGGAAAAGCATACTTGAGCTGCGATATTTTTCATCACCATGTACAATTTCAATCATGGAATTTCCCGACGTGTGGTGAGGTTCATAGAATTGAAAACAGAGTCCCATTATTTTGATCAGTTGAGTGTAGTTTTTTAAAATGTTTGTTCCGACTATATTTTTAAGTAGTCGTGGTTTTGGATTTTTTTTTAGCTGGAGAGCAGCTAAAACTGTTATTTGCAAATTGTGTTTGAATACAATCTTCTATCGCGACTCGACTCGTCGTACAATCGCAACTCGTCGTTATACGTTCCCAAAAAGGATCCTCGTCGCGTTAACCCCTTGAAACCGAAAGACCGCTTTTCTGGTCAAGGATCGTGAAATAACCTGACCTCATTAAGTAGATAGTTGCTAGTTGCTCGGTGAATTTGTATGGTAGACCAATCAAGATTTTCAACGTGAAGCCCACGGCTACACGTTGAAAATATTGCTTCGTCTTTCCCCAAGTAACGAATATAGACTCTTCCAATTGATGACGCTGAACTGGCATGGAAGATACCACCGGGGTTCAAAGGGTTAAAAAATTCTGTACAAGCACAGTGTGCACATAACACATATCGATTGAAGAACGTGTGACTGTGTCCACGGAAGGAACATTGTGGGACAGGCAACTGCTTGACGTGTACCCATTGGAATGTCAACAACTAACAAAACAGTCCTATCGTAAATTCGGTGCACCTCTTATCTTGTACGTTGCAATAGACAAGAACACTGTAAAAATCGTATATCCCGTCAATGCATAGAAGTTCCGATGCATATGTTCAACTGCACCGGGATAATAAACATCCAAATACTCTTTACCATCTGTGAACAAACAAGGTACTTCTGGAAAAAAGATAAATATGGAATTGTTAGAACAATATATCACGTTGATTTGTTTTATATGACAACAGTCGGACGTGCAAGCGAAGTAAGGTGGCGTGTGGCTAAACTTATTATTTAGCACACATGTGCGCGTGTATATTGGGTTGATATTTGTCCCAGAACATGCGTACTGAATTCGATTCGACTGACTTGGACCCCCCCCTTCAAAAAAAAAAAAAAAAAATGGAACCGTACGCATACTGGATCCACTAATATGCGGAAATCGTTATTACTTCTTATATAACATTTCCCGAATTTAGGGCATACTTCAGTATTTTGCAGCCATGTCTGCAATACATTCCGTTCAGAAATCCCATGGACATTTTAAGAAGAAAATGCGGTGTCGCTTTGGTTGGTTCCTTTTACCAAGTCACGACACTCTCGTAAAAATGCAGAATCCAGGAGAAGTATGCACACTTTATTACCGAAATGATGTATGCTGGTCAAGATACGAATCACATCTGGGCGTATTTGATAGAAACAAAGCACGTAGGGAACATCGGAAGACATTTTTTGCTGTTTTAGTTTGGTTCCTGTCACTTTGATTGCCCACATTTTATCACCAAAGAAATGGTCTTCACAACGTTATAAATATTATCACCTTTTGTTTAAAATCGAACTATTTTTTGACGTGTTATTTCTGCAAATTAAAAATAAATTGTTCCGATATTTGTAATTTTTAATATAAATTTATGGGTCTTTAAATGCCATGGCCCTAAGCAGGGACTGTCTATGTTGTTATCAGTAATAATCCCACTCTAAATTAGTTTTTAATGTGTCAACAAAAATGTGAAATAAGAGCGAAGTGTGTATATTTTCGGAGTACGGATGTCTACTGGCATAGCATACGGATTCCAGCTTGTTGGAGGAACAGGGTGCATACGGTTTTTTTGCTGGGAAAAAGTTTAATTTATCGTTTTTCTCTGTCAACGAATGAACTTTTCAAGCTAACATCTCTTTTTGCGATTCTACATTGATGAATTGCATCCCAGACATTCAGAGCACTCGAAGCATCCACAATGTTTTGCCACAGCACTCACAATGTCACAAACTACTTAGGGCTGGACAGTGCCACCAATGTTACAGATCGGGGCTCGATTTACCACGAGAGTAAGAGATCTGGACTAACCAGGCTGGTTGGAAAATGGTCCTTATACTCCTAACCACTCTATCACTATCAAACCACTATATATGTGTAGATATTCTTAACCCTTTACCTAACACGAAAAGCAGACGACAATAGGTGGAAAGTGGGGATACCAGGACACTTCAATACACGTACACGTACATGTTCACGTACATGTATCCATAGAGTTCAGTGTTAAAATGATGTACATAATTTTGCAAAAAAACATTTTTTGTACATTTTGTACTGGAATTCCCAATCGTTGATCATCGCATTTTAGACGGTTCAACCAGCCGTTGACGAACGAGTGCGGATTCCAGGACAGGACGCGAGGAAGAAATCGACGCTCGAGTTTTCCTAAAGTTCGCCATCGCATTCTAGACGGTGCGATCGGTCATTGACGAACGCGTTGGAGATTCCAGGACAGCAAAATATAAAAATTAAGATGTCGAAAAAATTGGAATCGACGAAATTCTCCCGATTTTCGTGATCGCGTTCTAGACGGCTGTGGGTGCGATCCAGTCGCCGACGAATGATTGGGGATTCCAGGACAGGATGCACGGAAGAAATCGACCCTCGGATTCTTTCTGAACGTTCGTCGTCGTGTCCTAGACGGCTCGATCGATCGTTGACGAACGCGTTGGGGTTTCCAGTACAGATATGTGAAAGATTAAGATGTTTGAAAAAATTAGAATCGACGAAATTTTCGACGTTTGTCATCGCGTCCCAAACGGCGCGATCGATCGTGGACGAACGGCGAAGATTTCTAGTGGAGGAACAGATGAAAAAAAAAATCGCGAGGAGTTGAGATAAATTGTAACAAATCAGTTTTGCCGAGTTTCTTTCATTTCCGGCTAATCGTTTAACAATGCGGATGTAAATGAACTTTTTTTCATTTCATTTAATAGATGAATGGTGAAGTGTGTGCGTGAATAGTTATTTAATGGTTGTTTTCAAAAACGTTTGTCATTCATCTATTGAATGCGCGAGCGTCTGTGTGAATGTTTTCAAACGTGTTTCTCGAAGCGAAGCGAGAATGACATTTTTTGAAAGTATACTCTTTGTGCAATCTCAATCTGTCTGTCTCTCTGTAGGTGTTATTTGCTTGAATAAACTATTTACTATTAAAAGGCTGAAAATACGTTTAATCAAAACTACACCAATAACTCAAAAGCGATACTGTTTTTGACGGCATTAAGTTGTTTAGCTGAAAACTGTTCTAAGGATGAAAGCCGAGCAGTTCAAAGATTAACTCTAAGTTCTCACTGTGGGAAATAACCGCTGATGTGATTTAATGCGTTTGAAGCGATGCATTATCGACGTTTATTTGAGATTAACTCCGAGTCCACACTGTGGGAAATAACCACTTATGTGATTTAACGTGTTTAAAGCGATGCATTATCGACGTTTCATTTGTATGTTTTTCTTTTCTTTCCAACTCGTTTAGTTATATATATTAAAGACATAAAAAATTTATTTATTTAAAAACATAAAAATAATCACATTTAATTTCGAGAATAATAAATAATCGACGTTACCACACTCCAAAAAAAATTATTAATAATCGAGAGAGAAAATGTTTTTGTGTATCAAAGATCCCAAGCGAAGGGACGAGATCCTCGACGAATATGAGTGGCTCAAGGAAAGAATTTGATCCGCCGACAGAAGCAGACGATTGGGAGAGGTGGAATTGAGTCGAGAGACCACCAAACTATTCAAACCCGTGACCGAGGTTCAGAGACGAAGCAAGAAGGAGATCGTCAAGGAACTGAGACCCATAAAAGAGAGTTCTTTGAAAACGAGTTCGTTACCTGGTAGTTTTACACAGTTTTCCGTTCGAAGATCTCCGTCGGATTACGTTCCCGTGGAAATTTAAACCGATATGAGCGAGAGCGATGATACAGCTTCGACTATTACCACCAGTAGCGTCGCGTCGTCCGATGATGGTGGTAAGAGAGATCTGTTGTAAGGAATTCGCGAGGATTCGAAAAGCGGTAGGACTTTCGTGGGCGACACTGAAGTGCGAGAGGAGGGTCGATATTTCATCATCGGTCAGAATGAGTATCTGAATACTCCGGGACTACAAAATTTGCTTCGATACGACAAGCCTGGAGATTACACGGATGAGGGTCATGACAATTACAGCGACATTCGGTTTCAAACCCACGCCATGAAGAGGAATAACGACGCCACAGAGACGAGACCCAAAGCCAACAGAAGTTACAAGTGGACGAATGTGGTGAGACCCATATGGTTGATGAATAAAAGATTCATCGAATCAGTGATGGGAAAGGGAGTGACGACCACTTTTCTTCCGACGATCTGTTTGAGAGACTGAAATTGTTGATGGCTAGTCAGCGCGCTTGTAATATGGGGGTGGGGGATAATCAGATAGTGAGTATATGCGACGAATTGATGCGGCAGAAGGTGTTGGATAGATGACATTATAAAAGGTTGATGAACAAATTATAGTAAGTAGAGGAAAACAAAACAGATAAATACAAGTAAATGTACACTAAAAATAATAAAAAAGTATTTAAAAAAAAACATTTACGAGCGAAAAACGAAATAAAAATAAAGATATGTTGGTGATAAAGAACAGGGGATACGTCAGGACTTACGTCCAAGGCAGTTCTGGTATCGTGGATTCTATAATGCGAGCATTCACGAGTGATGCCGGTGCTCGAGGTCGGTAAGAAGACGGCTTTGGATGCTGGTAAGAAAGCCGCTTCCGAAGCCAGTGGTAGGATCGCTTCGGTAGCGGGCAAGAGGGCAGTGGACTCGTTGATCGATAAATTGATCAGTCCACCGGCGAAGTGAGCTACGTTAGAGCGCTCGCCGAGAAGATTGTAAGGATGCTGTCGTACCCAAAAAAATATATATTTATAAAACCAAGTTTGAAAACATAAAGAAACCGAGTTTGAAAACATAAAAAATTGAGTTTGAAAAATTAAATAAAAAAAAAGATGAACTTCAAAGATATGTCTTGGAACGACGCTGCGACCAAGAGGTCGAACAACGAGTTCTTTCTCAAGAGCATAAGGGGTTTGATAGGGGGAAAATCGAATTGCAGAAAGACCAATTTGTTGATGAATCTGTTGCCGCGACCTGCCTGGTTGGATTATGACAGATTATTCATGTTCAGCAAGAGCCTGTTTCAACCCGAATACAGATTGCTTCGAGAGTGCATGGATCATAGATTGCCCAAGAACGCCATAGCCAGAATCTTCGACAGTAGTGAGGAATTCGACGAATGCAGAGCTTCTCTTTCGACCATTTTGGACGGTGCGGTGATGAAATTGATGAAGAGAAATACATCTTCGAACGTTGAGTGTCGATGTTACAAGAACGCGAGCGACATTCTGGATCCTAGGGAATTGAAATCAGAAAATAAGAATCTCATGATTTTTGACGATCTGCTTTTGGAGAGACGGAACAGAATCCAATCGTATTACGTCAGGGGTCGACACAGCAACGTGGACAGTTTCTACCTGTCTCAGAATTATTTTCGACTGCCCAGACAGACGATAAGGAGAATGCTAATTTCCTGTGTCGCTTTCGCCAGGATCTCAAGAATCTCAATCACATCTATGGAGATCACGTCATAAACGACATGAGCAGAGAACAATTCAGGAGATTTTGCAAGAGGGTTTGGAGGACTTCATGATTTCGTCGTGATCGATTTGACTAGTGAATTTAATCGCAGAAAATATCGGAGCAGATTCGACAAGTTTTATGTTTCCGATGATAATAAATAGAGAGCGAAAACAAAAATTAAAAATAATAATCATCGATAATTTACTTTTAAAAATAATAAAAATAGCATAATGTTCGAACAAGGAGAATTGTTAGAATGGATAGCCGAGAATACGGCTGCAAAACAGTCCATTCAAATTGTGGTGAGTGGCGATTCGACTCGATTCGCGTCGAAATTCGAACCTTCCATCGAATTGTATAGGGAGAAAAGATACGGGATGGGGTTGGTGAATCTGGAGACTTATTATTCTTTTCCCAACATCACCGAAAAGAATAACTCGTTCAAGTATTCTGAGGGATTGGATTGGTTGGAGATTCGAATTCCCAAAGGAAGTTACGACATAGATGATTTGAACAATTACATTCAGTCGTGACTGAATACGGATGGAAAGGGAAGCAACAAGATCAGACTCGCTCCCAACCCTAATACCCTTCAGATGATATTGGATTTGGAAGATAATTTCCGAGTGGATTTCAACACGGACAATTCGATCAGCAAGATGTTGGGATTCGATCGAAAGATGTATCAAGGTTATGTGGCATCTGAAAATACGCTCGACATTCTCGCCGTAAATAGTATTCTGGTGAACATGGACGTGATTGCTGGAAGCTACATGAATGGTAGCGTGCAACCGATGATCTATTCCTTCTTTCCAAACGTGTCGCCCGGTTATAAGATCATGGAACGACCTCAAAATTTAGTTTATCTACCTGTGATTTTAGACACGTTGTGTAGCCTCAAAACTACGTTGATGGATACGATTTCACATAAGAGAAATATAAAGCAAAAAAAAAAAAAAAAAAAGAAAAAAAAAGATATTGTGTATATATACAAAAATAAGAAAACAAAAGAAACGCAATATTAATTACAAAAATTTTTTAATATAATTATCATTAAAACAAAAAAAAATTGAATTCTCAACAACCGCTTTTGAAAAAAGTATATTTAAAAAAAGAAAGAAAAGAAATATGACTCGATACATGGTTAAAAATGTGAACATATCCCAAGGACAGAGGGACAAACTTCGGAGAGTGTTAAATTGAGGCGAGACGGTGAGATTCAAATTCACTCATGAAGATCTGGTGAGTGGCGGTGACAATTCGATCACCTGGGCCTGAACTCAAATCAAAAGGATGGAGAAAGCGATTTGTGATGGAAGAGTGCTGACGGTGAGATTGAGTCCCACTCAATTGAGATACAATATGAGAATGAAAGGCGGTTCCTACCGCTGTTGGGAACACTCACCACAAAAGCATTGCCCATTCTCACGAACACCATGTTGATAACTCTTGGCGTGGGAGCTCTCTCGGGACTCGCGAGTTCGGGAGCTCAGAAATTAATGGGTGATGGACTGTTTTTGAAGAAGGGAGGAGTCATGTGTCGTGTCGACACAGATGGTGGTAAAGGATTGTATCTAAACCACTTTTGAATATGTTATTATAAAGTAAAAAAAATATATATAATTATATAAAGTATAAAAATATAAATTATATAAAGTATAAAAAATATATAATATAAAAACAAATAAAAAGGATTGCGATGCTTTTTTGGATAATAATGATGGATATTTCAGGAAAGAACTGGAAAAAGAAGCAAAAAAAAAAAAAAATAGGGATAGATTGTGGAAATTTAAAAGAAGAAGAAGAATGAGTTGTTTTCCACCACCACCTTTTGAAGAGAATAATGATATGAACGTTGCCAAGAGATTCACCACTTTCGTTCATACATATGATGAAGGGAATGAAAATGTGTTATTATAAAAAACGTGATATGTCAAAGAAAAAAGAAGAATCAATAATGAAAGTGAAGAGAAAGGGAAACATTATTACAATATATATGAGCGATAGTGAAGAAGAAGGGGAAAAAATTATTTATTTTATTTTCTTTTTTTCCCTTCTTCTTCAATAAATCGGTCCCTCTATTGTTTATTTAAATATTTCCAAGTCCGTTATTAGCATGTTGACAGTCGTGTCTTCTCCTTTTTCACATATGTGTTGAATGTTTATCTTTACTTTTGCAAATTTGTTTTCTTCGGTCAATGTGCTCTCGCCACCCAAGCTGTCTACGAGTTCAAGAGAGATTTTTGGATATATGTAACTTCCGACGGGCAATGACAAATCGCTCTTATTGAATTCTTTATCTTTGGAGATGACAATATTCTGTAGATTGCTTTGGTACTCGTAAAACAAATCAAGTGCAGCTTCATACAATTTCAAAAGCATGCTATATTTGTTGTATTTGTGCTGTAAGCCCTTCATCTTGACCCCATTCAATACGATATCATCGTGTTGTTGTAATCTATAAATTTTACAACCAAGTTTCTTGCATGTTTCGACTCGTTTCAATTTCACTTCGCATCCTTTAGGTGTTGTTCTCATGGTTGATTATTTTTTTTGTTTTATGATTTATTGCAAATAATAATACATTTGAATTTTTGTGGTTTTTTTTGTTAAATAATAATTTTTTGTAAAAATTTTTTTCTCTCTCTATATATATATACAGAAAGTTTTAAATTTAATTTCACATTAAAGAGAAATTTTTGTGAAAGTTTTCTCTCTCTAGATATATACAAAAGTTTAAATTTTTAATTTTTTTTTTAGTCATATTAATTCAATTTTTTCCATGTTAAGGAAATAAAAACAAATCGATTAATCTCACAAAAAAAAAAATTGAGGGGAATTAAAAAACAAATATATAAGAGACTATTTTAAAAATTTTTTACAAAAATTATTATGTTAACAACAAAAAAACTCAAAATATATTCTTACAAATAAAGCAAACAATTAAACAAAATGGAAAATTTAGATAAGTATACCGTACCCCGGTTAAACAAGATTTGTAAAGAATTAAAAATTCCAAATTTCAGAAATCATAGAACCAAATCAAAAAAAGTTAAAGCCATATGCAAGTATCATTCATGAGGCGATGGGAAGGAAATCAAAAGATCAAAAGTAAACAAACTTAAACAAACTTGAATTGCGAAAAATAAGCTGATGGCAGTAACACCTGATGATAGAAAACGAAAAGCGGTAGTAGTACAGAATGATTTAAAACTTAGAGGAGTTACATAGTTTGCTCGATGAAAAGGGAAACGAAATGCCGATAGCAACAATGCCAAAAAACGTTCCGGTTGTGGAAAATAAGAAAACGACCAAACGAAAAGCCGTCAAAGAACTGCGGGTTTCAAAAAAAAAAAAAAATAAAAAAATGAAAATGAGTGATGCATTCCAGAATCGAGACAAACGACATATATTGAACAAAATTCGATGAGGAATCAACGAAGGAAAGGTAGAAGAATATGTAGGATGAATCGCCACAAAAAAATTGATACGAAATCATTCATGGAATGGGTGAAGGATAAAGTATTGGATTTGTTTTGTGAACATATGGACGTGGGACTAAACATTGCGATGATACTCCATTGCATGATGAATAAAATCGATGTGAACTCCGGTGAGATCATCGTGAGAGATGTATTTTTCAGATTTAGTGTCCAGATCTTATTTCGAGGTTCTGATTTATCGGACGTTTTCGAAATGATGAAAGACAAGATGTTGATGTCTCTCGTGAATTATCATCTGGGAGGTAGTAATTGGACGTTCAAAGAGGTGTTGAATCTCGAAATTCATGTGAGCAAAAACGATCTGCTGAAAGCGCCGAGGTCAACATGAGAAATAAAGATGATCGGTGTTTTAAATGGGCAGTCACATCCGCTTTATACCCCATCAAAATCCACTCCAAGAGAGTTTCTCGTTACGAGGAGACTTGTAAAAATCTCGATTGGACCGGGGTGACTTTCCCAATGCCGTTAAAAGCCATCAAACGTTTCGAAGCTCAAAATCCCACCGTAGCAGTAAACATCTTGTGATACGATGAAGAAAAACGAATGATCTATCCTCTCAGACAGACTTCGTATCTCGGAAGAGAAAAGATGATTATTTTATTATTAATTTCAAATGGTGACAATCGTCATTATTGTTGGGTTAAAAATCAGAGCCGATTACTGTTGAGACAGAGTAGTAAACATAAAGAAAAGATATGTTTATGTTGTAACTGCATGAACGCATTTCACAGCGAAAACTCATTATCGAAAGATGAGGAATATTGCAACGAAAATGAAGGCATCAACGTTGAAATGCCCAAACCCAACACCTTCATGAACTTTCGCAATCACAATAAAAGGTTAAACGTGCCATTCATTGTGTACATCAATTTCAAATACTTCCCTGTGAAAATGAGTTCCTGCCAACCCGATGCTCTTCGAAGTTACACTGAAAGATATCAAAAACACATGCCTTAAGGCTATCGCATTTACGTGAAATGTGCTTTCGACTCGCAAAACGACATGGGTCCCTTCACCTACATGAAACGATCTGAAGACGACGACGTGACTCGAAGATTCGTGGAAGAGTTAGAATCGAAAATTCAAATTTTATACAACAAATTCAAAACTCTGTCGAAAATGATCATCATGTGAGAGCAACAGGACAAAAAATAACAGAGCCACTGAATGCCACATATGCAGACAATTGTTCAATGAGAATTCGCAGGAAAAGAAGAAGGTCAGAGACCACAATCATTACATGGGTCTGTGTCGTGGTCAGGCCCACAGCGAGTGTAATTTAAGATATTGAGACGCCACTTTTTATCCAGTGATATTTCACAATCTCTGGGTTATGACAGTCATCTTCTGTTCATGAAAAATCTCTGTACCTCCCATGAAGAATTAAACTGCATCGCGAACAGCGAAGAAAGATACATTTCCTTCACGAAATGGAAGGTCATGGAGAAGAGTAAACGATGAAGACACGTTGGAAGAAGAAACAAAATCCATTTATAGATCCATACGTTTCATCGACAGTTTTAAATTCATGTTGACTGGTCTGGAAAAATTAGTCGATAACATGAGCAAGGATAAATTTAAAATCACAAGCGAACACTTCAGAGAATGAGTAGACGTCATGTTGAGGAAAGAACTCTATCCTTACGATTACATGAATGATCTAAAGAGATTCAATGACACTGCACTACCTTCGAAAGAAGATTTTTATTTGAAATTATACGAACCCAACATTTCCAAGGATTACGAACACGCCAAAAACGTGTGGAAATCGTTCGATATGAAAACCATGAGAATCACGATCTCTATCTGAAGACCCTCGTTCTACTCCTTGCAGACGTATTCGAAAATTTTCGAGACGTCTGTCATCGAAATTACGATCTGGATACGGCTTGGTATTTCATCGCACCCGGCTTGGCGTGGGACGCTCTGTTGACGACCACCAAAGTCCAATTGGAATTATTATCTGACGTGGACATGTTGCTCATGTTAGAAAAGGCCATGAGAGGTTGCCTCTCGGTGATCTCCCACAGGTATTCTAAAGCCAACAATCCCTACATGAAAGAAGGTTTCGATTCGGAATGATTGAATAAATACATACAGTATTGGGACACTAATAATCTATACGGTTGGGCCGTGAGTCATCCTTTACCGACTGGAAATTTTGAATGGGTGATGGAACCGGAAGAGATGCAAAAATAGAGAGACTATCCTTGCATTTTAGAAGTCGATTTGAACTAACCAGAAGAGTTACACGACCTGCACAATGATTATCGGCTGGCTCCCGAACGAATGGAACCGGTCAAAGGAAACAACAAAAAACTTGTTCCCAATTTATATAACAAACATAACTACGTCATCTACAGTGAGAATTTGAAACAATACGTCGATCACGGGATGAAATTACTCGACATACATCGCGTCATTCGATTCGACAAAGAGCCTTGGATACAAAAATACATTGATCTCAACACAAAATCTCAGAATTCGAGCCGAGAACGATTTCGAAAAAAGATTTCTTTAAACTCATGAACAACTGCGTGTATGGTAAATCGATGGAAAACGTCAGGAAGAGAACCAACATTCAACTCATCACGTCTGAGAAAAGAGCTAAAAAATTAGTGGCAAAACCCAATTACAGACGTCGAACTATATTCGATGGAAATCTAATGGCCGTTCACATGCAAAAGACGCACATGAAGTTCAACAAACCCTATTATCTCAGACCGATCATCTTAGATATCAGCAAGCAATTGATGTACGAGTTTCACTACAATTACATCAAACGGAAATTCGGCGAGAAAGCCAAACTACTGTTCACCGACACGGACAGTTTGGTTTATGAGATAGAGATGAAAGACGTCTACTGGGATATATCTCCGGACGTGGCCACGTGGTCCGACACAAGCAATTATCTTGTTGATCACTCATCCAACATTCAATCGAACGACAACAAGAAGGTGTTGGGTAAATTTAAGGACACGAGCAGTGGTAAACAAATCGCCGAATTCATGGGTTTGAGACCTAAAATGTATGCTTATCGCCTAGAGGGCAAAGAGATCAAGAAGTGCAAAGGGGTTCAAGCGTGCGTGGTGAAGAAAAACATATCTTTCCAAGAGTATAAAGGTTGTCTGTTCAGAAGTGCGCCAGTGTGCAAGACGATGAAATTGATTCGAAGCGACAATCACGACTTGTACACCAAAATAATCAACAAGATTTCGCTGACTGCTGATGACGTTAAGAGAATCATGTTAGAAAAATAAGCACTTTGGACCTCGGACATTAGGTTTAGATATGATTAATGACAAGAGGATTCCAGAAAATCAAGAGGAATTAGACGAATTCAAGTCTATGGAAATCGATATAGAAACATCGAGAAATTTAGTTTAAAAAGAAAAAAGAAAAAAAGAAAAAATTACGATATTTAATGAATTTTAATAAAATAAATAAAAAAATATATACATTTATGAATAAGAAAAGTTTCAAGATCGGGAAGACAAATTATTATTTCGACAGCTACGGAATCTCGCCGCCAAAAGAAATAAAGAACTATTGTGACGAATCGGTGGTTCATTACAATACGGAAGAGTGCAATCACCAGATCAAGTGTTTTGTGGTCACCTGTGTCTCTACGTTCTCAAGAGATGGTCGGAAGAATATCGGTTTCAAGACATTTTCAATGATTTACATTAGAGAGATTTTTTTTATAGTATATATATAAAGGTAAAAAAATTATTTTAAAAAAAACTTAATCGAATAGAACAAAAAATAAAATAAGTGAAAAATAATTCATTCTTAAAAACTGTGTTGAAATATATTTTTAAAAAACCAAAAGCATGTCAGTTGATAAATTTGGTAGGAGTGATGACGAAAGTCGTCCCAAAAAGAAGAGAAAGATGCTCGAAGTCGGCGATGGTTATGACGTCGCCGACTTGGACAAACGTTACATTCGGAGATACGAACCTCGAGAGGAACCTTTGAACATGAACCATAACAAGCTCTACAATCTTCCCGAGTTGGTAGATCTCGCAGATGTGACGACTAAAAAATATGTCGACAGGGGAACGCGGATTTCGAATGAATCATGAGAGATAATTATGTGAATAGAGCCATGACCGATGATCTTAATCTGAAATTCAAATGTTTGGTGAACGTCTTGAATCCCATAGATTGCACTGATGATGCGACTAAGAAATACACGGACGACTCTCACGAGCGATTCAGCGAACACCTGAGAGGTAGATACGTTCAGAAAATGATGCAATTGGAATTGAATGCCAATTCCCACATGATAACGAACGTGGCTACTCCCAAGAATTCCAAGGATGCGGCGACCAAATGCTACATAGACCAGGAACAGAGAAAGTCTGCCAGACGAGAAATGAAATCAGATCTGAATGTGGGATTCAACAAGATATTGAATCTGTTGAAGATCGATGATGCAGACAAGGACTCCACCGCGGTCAACAAGGGCTACGTGGATTCCGCAGTGATGTGATCTCAAGAATACATAGAATTGCAAGTGGATGATCTCTACCTGAACAAACAATCAGTAGGAACCATGAAGGGCGGCATCAACATGAACGGTCAGAATTTATTCGGTCTCGATCACGATCCCAAATTCGATTCTAGCGCGGTCAGTAGGCAGTATGTGGACGACAACTCGGTCTGGAGAAAGGGTGATTTCATGGAAGGTAAACTAGACATGGGCGGACACGCGCTCACGAATCTGCTGGATCCCGTGCACATGTCTGACGCCTGCACCCTGATTTTGGTGGTGGAAAAAGTAAAATACGCCAGGCAACTGATCACCGTGTGGGCCGAGGAGAGCGGCGCATTAGACAAGGGAAAACCCGAATGGTCTTTTGGAAACGGAGGTAGCGGATCGCTACAGGTCAGGTGAGATATCCCATGCCATTGGGAGGTGAAATCATTCGAATGTCTCTGGCTTCCACGGATTTGAATAACAGAGCGGTCGTCAATCTCATGGTGAACGAAGTAGAGAGCTATAAGAGATACAGCATCGAAAAGACCAAGAATCAACACTCGAATGTCAGCACATTCTGCACGGCTCTCAAAGTGAACGCCAGAGACAGGATTAATTTCAGGATGAAAACCAATAATCCCAAAGCCGCAACTTTCGTGGTGAGCCTACTGATCGAACTAGATTCTCTGAACACACAGTGAATGCTTGGAAATAATTAATTAAAAATAATGCGTAAGTATTAAAAACAAAAAACAAAAAAAAAACTCAAAAACAAAAAAAAAAAAAAAAAGGTAATGAGATTTAGAAAGATGTTCAATCTCTCTAGATCTCATTACTTGTATTTGTTTTTTTTTTTTTGTTTTTAATACCTTATTTCTCGTAATGTTTCATCTCATGAAAGTGGATCGCCTATCTCAAAACACACGTCAACATCTATTTTGGCATTTTGGAGAGCTTTTATAAATTCTTGAAAAGCAGTTGGTCCTCTATACGTCAACGTGTCTAAAAATTTTCTGGTCTTATCTTCTATCAAGATTTTACTTTCGATTTCGCGTCTCATATAGTTGGTCAATATCAAAGTTTCTGTTCCGACTAAAGTGTCTAGAATTATTGCTAGCGAATCTTTCAAAATATTTTTAATCAAACCACATCTGTTTCTTCTCAAGTACTCTCTTTATTATTCATTTTTGTAATTATTTTTAAAAATTTTTCTTTATATACTTTTTTTTCTTTCTTTTTTTCACACACATGTCTCTCATCGAACAATCGACATCTTATTTCCACCCAATTCGAATTGTAATTCTCTATCCGACAGGACCAGGGCAAAGGCCTCAGTTTTTCTCGGCACGTTCCTGTCGAATTGCATCTTGATCTGAATATCTAAGATGCTACTCTTGAGTCGTTCGCTCCGTTTACTGATGTCGAATACGAACATGGGATACATCGACTTGTATTTGGCGGGAGATATATTAGGGTTGCTCATCAATTCATCCAGACCGTGATACTTCTTTCTAAAATCTGTGGGATCGCCGTACAGTCTGCAGAAATTGTTCTTCTCGAACAATGCATTGTAATCTATCTATCTTGTGGCGTTCAGAAACACCTGCCTTTTTCTCAAATTGCAGTGATCGAACAATGACAAATGTTTTCTTCAGACCAGTCCCTGTCAGTCTGAAACGATGAAACGCAGTCTCTCAGAAGCGAATTTCATAGTCAATCTCCAATCGAACTGATTCGTGAAAAGTGGAATGCTAACTGTGTCGCACTGTCTCATTCTAAATCCCACGGGTAATTTACTCTTGGATTCTATGATCTTGTAGAGACATACTGTTTCCACGTCCGAAGGTCGCACATTTGGAACGAACCATGATATCTTGTGTAGAATTAACTCGCCCAATATCGTGAAGTATTTTCCGTCCGATATCCTACGATCTTTCAACGCCATCAAGATCATTTCAGATATCGTGTTGATCTTGGAGTCGGCCAAGACGCAAATCTTTTCATGTTTCCTAGCCTTCAGATATAAGTTCCTACTCAAAAAGTTTCCGAGCGTGCTAAACAATCCGGCGGCGAGGGCCACTCCTTCTACGGTCAACACGATCGGAATGCCGACCGCGGACAACAACAATCCAATGCCGGCTGCATGTAAACCCATGGAAATCGTGATGAGTGTCGTGTCGATCGCATTGACGACTGTCACGAAACGCAAATACTTCTTCTTGAGGGAACGACGAGAATCTCTCTCTCGAGTCAGATGCAATTGGATTCTACCGATTTGATCGATGCGATACCTCTCTCCTCTTTCTTTTTCTTATGGTGACGGCGCCGTTGGCAGAACGCCGTTGAGCTTCTCATCCTCGTCGTCATCTAACGACGGATACAATTTATTTCTGGTTTTCATTTTTTGTGTATTTTTTCTTTCTAATTTTTATCTATATTCTTTACACGTGTATTTATTTTTCTATTTTCTCCCTTATTTATATCAACAAGAAAACTTAGTCATGTCGTATGCCCCCTCCAGCAATAATTTCAAGACGCATCCCTTGTCTTCTAAAGCCAGACTTCTACACGCCAATTTCATTTCTTCCGAACTGGTGGGCCTGTCTCGTCTGCTACAGAAGATGAATCTCCTCCAAAACTTGATCACGTAGTCGATTCGAATGTGTTCAAACGCCGGTTCAAAATACTTGACAACGACGTCTTCCCTTTCCATCGTCAGACACGAATGATCCTCGTGATCGAAGTCTGGATGATCCCGACACCCAAGCATCGTTCGAACAAGACACAAGCTAGTTGTTCGTTCATGCAGAATGCATAGGCTCTGATCAGCACCTTTAGAAGAAACGACGCTCTCACAATCTTAGAATCGTTCATGATTTACGTATATTTTATTATCTATTCGATTCGATATTTATTTATTTTTAAATAACTATTTATTTTTTTTCTCCTATATTATATCAATCATTTTTTTATTTCCTCTCGCGGATCTCGTGATTCTGTTACAATTTATGTCAACTCCTCTCGATTTTTTCATTTTGTTTCCCATCCTAGAAATCTTCGCCGTTCGTCCATGATCGATCGCGCCGTCGAGGACGCGATGACAAACGTCGAAAATTTCGTCGATTCTAATTTCCTCAAACATCTTAATCTTTCACATTTCTGTCCTGGAAACCCCAACGCGTTCGGCAACGATCGATCGCGCCGCCTAGGACACGACGACGAATGTTGAGAAAGAGTCCGAGGGTCGATTTCTTCCGTGCATCCTGTCCTGGAATCCCCAATCGTTCGTCCGCGACTGGATCGCACCAACAGGCGTCTAGAACGCGATCACGAACGACGGGAGAATTTCGTCGATTCTAATTTTTCCGACATCTTAATTTTTATATTTTGCTGTCCTGGAATCCCCAACGCGTTCGTCAACGACCGATCGCATCGTCTAGAATACGATCGCGAACGTTGGGAAAACTCGAGGGTCGATTTCTTCCTCGCGTCCTGTCCTGGAATCCGCACTCGTTCGTCAACGGCTGATTAAACCGTCTAAACTGTGATGATCAACGATTGGGGATTCCAGGACAAAATGTACAAAAAAGTGTTTTGCAAAATTTTGTACATTTCAACACTGAACTCTATAGGTACATGTACGTGTACGTGTACATGTACGTGTGTGTGTGCAGAAGTGTCATGGTATCCCCACTTCCCACCTACTGACGACACTTGCAAAACAAATTCTTGAATAACTATTATTTTCATTTTTTGTCTCAAAAACATAGGTTATGACCCCTCATTGGAAGGAGCTCGTTCCAATGAGGGGCCATAACCTATGTTTTAGAAACAGAAAAAATGAAAAATTAATGAAAAATAATTGGCGAGTTTTGAGAATAGCGCCGGCCCCTTTTGGTTTTTACGTCAGATAAAGGGTTAAAAATGATTGACTAAAACATACAGTAAGTCCTTCAATTTTGAATGAATTACGTAATTATATATATATAGTTGTCGAGTCAGGCTGTTGATGGGCTCATTAAGAACTTAAAATAAACATTAAAACTTGGTTGTTACCACTGCCATCTGCAGTGTGCGGGAAACCGGGATAAATAACAATGAATAGTACTAGCAACAAGGGAGTAATTTGGTGCAGGATATTGACAAAAACGTGTGTTTTGGATCCCAGCCATTGAAAGGTGTCTCCGGAGGAAGCCTTCAGATCATCAACCCTCTTGGCCAATACAGTTACTATGATCAGAGAAATCGACTATGTATTTCAACTTTATCACAACAGAGTCGAAATACTTTGTCCACCTTTGCCCCACAATACTGTAGAATCTCACCCGTCAAAGAGAAAATGCGGGAACCAGAGAGATGCTACTCTCATTTGGTTTTCTTGATATGAGCTTTAACCCGTTACCCAACGTAACGGCCAAAACTGGCCAGCGCTATTCTCAAAAATCGCCAATTAATTTTCATTATTTTTTCATTTTTTGTCTCAAAATCATAGGTTACGACCCCTCGTTGGAACGAGTTCGTCGAGCTCATTCCAATGAGGGGTCATAACCTATGTTTTTGAGACAAAAAATGAAAAACATTAGTAGTAGGTAATAAAGGCCGATCTACTATCACTTGTACATGTACGTGTACAACATACGCACATGATGCGTTCACCAACGTGGAATTCAGTGTTAAATCACACGCTTGTTCACAAAACTGTACATAATCTTGAATCCCCCCCATGTACAGTTGTGACTCCTAGATCACGCTTTTAACGTTCAAATACTCGTGGTGAACGCGCGTTTTTAAAAAAAGGGTGAAATCGTACATCTTCACTTGTATCTTGTACGTAATTTTTCGTCGACGTTCCCATTGCAGATCAGACCATCGATTCATCGTTGGCGAACGCGATCAAAAGCAAAAAATTCTGGGTCATCATCAAAAAAACAGTTTTGAGGACTCTAGATCAGCGATTCAGAACCCGCAATTGTGTTGAGACAGATGATCCAGAACCAGCAATTGTTTTGAGGTGGTGCGTTTTTCCCATTTATGACGTCATTAGGGGAATTCCCCCACCCCCACTATGAGAAAAATTCCCAAACTCAGCTGATCAAGCGATCGGATCGCTCGATTCTCGTAAAAACTCGATCTGAACGAAGAGTGTCGTCGTCGGTGTGGTTGGAAATTCGCGAGTCCGCTGTCACGTTTTTGATTGATATATATATAGGGGAGAAAAAAAATATATAAATAAATAGTTATTTAGAAAATTAAATATATCAAATCGAATAGATAATAAAAAAAATACATAAATCATGAGCGATTCTCAGACTATTAGAGCGAGGTTTCTTTTAAACATGCTGATGAGAGCATACGCAATCTGCGTGAACGAACAACTACGTCCCATCTTGTTAGAACGATGCGTCGGATGTCGGGATTATCTAGACTTCGATCACGAGAATCATTCGTGTCTGACGATGGAAAGGGAAGACATGGTCATCATGTATTTCGAACCGGCGTTCGAACGCGTTAAATTCAACGATGTGATCACGTTTTGGAAGAGATTAGTCTTCTGCAAGAATCGAGACAGGCCCACAGATTCGGAAGAACTGAAATTGGCGCATAGAAGTTTGACTTTAGAAGACAAGGGATGCATCAAGAAATTATTGCTGAACGAAGCATACGTCTAAGTTTTTTTTCGTTGATATAAAAATAAGGGAGAGTAGAAAAAAAAAATAAAATAAATACACACATAAATTTTTTTTTATCTAATATTAGAAAGAAAAAAAAAAAAACACAAAATGAGAACCAGAAATAAATTGTATCCGACATTAGTGGACGACGAGGACGAGAAGGCGAACAGCGTTTTGCCGATGGTGCCGTCGCTAGAAGAAAGAGAAAGAGGAGAGAGGTATCGCATTGATCAAATCAGTAGAATCCAATTGTATCTGACTCGAGAGAGAGATTCTCGTCGTTCCCTCAAGAAGAAGTATTCGCGTTTCGTGACAGTCGTCAATGCGATCGACATGACACTCATCACGATTTCCATGGGTTTACATGCAGCCGGCATTGGATTGTTGTTGTCCGCGGTCAGCATTCCGATTGTGTTGACCGTAGAAGGAGTGGCCCTCGCCGCCAGATTGTTTAGCACGCTCGGAAACTTTTTGAGTAGGAAATTATATCTGAAGGCGAGGAAACACGACAAGATTCGCGTCTTGGCCGACTCCAAGATCGACACGATATCCGAAATGATCTCTATGGCGTTGAAAGATGGTAGGATATCGGACGGAGAATACTTCACGATATTGAGCGAGAAAACGAAATACGATGCCATGAAAGAAGACGTGAGAATCAAGACTCGTCAGATCATCAAGGAAGAGATGAAGGATTCTCTCATGGAAAAGGGGAGGAAAGAGGCCAGGGAGGAATTCAGTAAGATGATAGAACTCAAGAGCAGCAATTGAAAAAAAAATATACATATATATATATATAATAAGAACAGAATTTTAAAAAAAAAAAAAAAATTAATTTTATATATAAAATAAAAAAAAACGAAATTAATTTAAATAACTCTTAAAAATGTATTGCATAAAGTGTAAGAGAGTTACCGAGATGAGTAATTCTAGAGAAGTGCGAACTAAAAATGACAGACGGATGCTTCGCGGAATTTGCAACGTGTGTGGTTCTATCAAGACTCGATTCGTCAAACAAAAGAACGCGAGCAAAGGTAAAGGCATCGTGAATAAAATTATCAACAATCTACCTTTCGAAATGCATCTGCCCGGTCACAGTTTCACGGGACCCGGAACGAAATTGAACAAGAGACTCAACGTCAATCTGACACCCAAATCTTGGAGCAAACCCGTGAATAGGGTGGACACGGCCGCGTACGATCACGATCTGTGCTATGCTGGACATCCCGACACCAAGACTCGCAACGACGTCTGCGACAAAAACATGTTGGGGAGATTGAGAGGCATATCGAATCTGACCAAGAGAGAGAAGATGGAACGTTCGCTGGTCGGCAATCTGATCGGTGCGATACGTCGATTCGGATGGGGCGTTCAAAAAAAAAAAGCTCATCTGAAAAGAAGAAGAAATGATTATTGACGAGCGAATTGGCCGAGGAGTTACACAAACCCATAGTGCGTAAATTTCGAAAGAGAAGGGTGTTCGTGAAGGGTCTGGATGACATTTGGTCTGCCGACTTGGTC
This sequence comes from Pictodentalium vernedei, assembly GCA_031216915.1. Classification (NCBI taxonomy): domain Eukaryota; kingdom Metazoa; phylum Mollusca; class Scaphopoda; order Dentaliida; family Dentaliidae; genus Pictodentalium; species Pictodentalium vernedei. The sequence goes on from CM062292.1 coordinate 116,800,767, forward strand.
GACATGAGATCGTTTTCGAGGTGGAACGAGGGCGTCAAATATCTATTGACGTTCATCGACGTGTTTTCCAAATACGGTTGGATCAGAGCTTTGAAGGATAAATCGGGACCTTGCGTCGCCGAGGCTCTGAAGAGCGTGTTCGACTCAACTTCTTGAAAACCGAGTAAATTGTGGGTGGACAAGGGAAAGGAATTCTACAACAAGGACGTTCGTCGATTGGTAGACCTCTACTCGATCGAAAACGAAGAGAAAGCCAGCGTGGTGGAACGTTGGAATCAAACGATGAAGGAGAAGATGTACAGATACTTAACGGCGAATTCGACCAAGAAATACATATACACTCTGAACGGTCTGGTCAAAGATTACAACAACACGTGACACAGATCGATCAAGATGACTCCCGTGGAAGCTAGCGATCCTCGAAACGAAAAACGGGTCAATGCGAATCTATATCCCGAGAGATCTAAGATCAGGAAGAAGTCTAGAACGCCGAAATTTGCGGTCGGCGATCGAGTGAGAATCTACGCTTATAAGAAGCACTTCGAAAAGGGTTATACTCCTCGATGGACCTTGGAAATTGTCGTGATCATCAAAATATTTCACACCGATCCGGTGACTTATGAAATCGAAGCTTTGGATGGAGAAGAGATCATCGGAAAGTTTTACGAACAACAATTACAGAAGACTAAGTTTTGATGAAGAACACAAAAATTTTTTTTTATTTACTCTCTTTGACATTTTCTTGTTTACACACACATATATATAAGAGAGAAAAAAAATAATAATTAAAAACTATTTTTTTAGATAAAGAAAGCAAGTGAATTGATAAACAAAAAAAAAAGAACTAAAAATCCTTTAAAATGACAAATATACTAGATATAGCACAAAGCATAGTGAAAGATGAAAGTATTCAAGAATATGAGGTTCACGAATACAAACCGGTAACCGGGACGAGTTTGAACAATGCGGGAGAGATAAGAATCAACGTCGAAACTCAAGATCTATTCGTACATCCTAGCGAGAGTTACATAGTGGTGCAGGGACGTCTCACCAAGGAAGATGGGAGCGACTACGCTGACGACGACATGGTTACTCTTGCCAATAATGGCATCATGCATCTATTCAGTAACATAAAATACATGCTATCCGGACAAGAGATAGAATCTGTTTTTCATCCCGGTCAGGCCACCACGATGTTCGGACTCTTGAAGTATCCTGATGATTTTTCAAAATCCAGAGGACTTAATCAGTTGTGGGTGAAAGACACCGTAGGCCCTGCTAGCGCAGGCGCCACCACGATATTCAACTATGTTATCAAGACGTCCAGACCTAAAGGAACGTTTTCGTTCAGGATACCTTTGAAACACATCTTCGGATTTGCAGACGATTACAACAAGATCATGTACGGATTCAAACACAATCTGACGTTGATTCGAAAAGGAAACGATGATGCAATAGTGAAACTCACCGCGACCGATGCGGGTAAGATAACTCTACACAAGATATCGTGGTTCGTTCCGCACGTGGAGCCTTCAATCGTGGAGAAAGCACGTCTCTACAAGATCATAGAATCCAAGAGTAAATTACCCATGGGATTTAGAATGAGACAGTGCGACACGGCTAGCATTCCTCTCTCCACGAATCACTTCGATTGGAGATTGACAGTGAAATCCGCTTCCGAGAGACCGCGTTTCATCGTGGTTGCACTTCAGACCGATAGGGACGGGTCTCAGGAAAAGAATGCGTCGCTGTTCGATCACTGCCATTTGAGAAACATGCAAGTGTTTCTGAATGCCACGAGATATCCAGCAATCGATTACAACGCGTTGTTTGACAAGAACGATTTCTCCAGACTGTATGGCGACGCCGCTGATTTTAGAAAGAGGTATCACGGTCTAGACGAATTGATGAGCAATCCTAACATATCTCCCGGCGAATACAAGTCGATGTATCCCATGTTCGTGTTCAACGTCAGTAAACAGAGTGAACAACTCAAGAGTAGCGTGTTAGACATTCAGATCAAGATGCAATTCGATAGGAACGTGCCGAGAAAAACCGAAGCCTTTGCCCTGGTCCTGTCGGACAGAGAATTACAATTCGAATCGGATGGAAATAAGATGTCGATCATTCGATGAGAGACGAGTGTGTGAAAAAAAAAAAAAATAAATAAAAATAAAAAGTAATGTGTGATTATTAAAAACAAAACAAAAAAAAAAATAAATAAAGTAATGTGATCTAGAGAGATTCAACATCTCTCTATATCTCATTACTTTTTTGTTTTTGTTTTTAATAATCACACATTATTTTTATTTTTTTTTAATTCATTATTTTCCATGCGTTCACTGTTTGTTCAAAGGATCTAGTTCGATCAGTAGACTCACCACGGAAGTGGCGGCTTCGGGATTATTGGTTTTCGTGACGAAATTAATCCTGTCTCTGGCATTCACTTTGAGAGGCGTGCCGAATGTGCTAACATTCGCGTGTTGATTCTCAGTCTTTCGATGCTGTATCTCTTATCGCTCTCCACACCATTCACCATGAGACTGACGACCGCTCTGTTATTCAAATCCAAGGAAGCCAGACTCATTTGAAGGATTTCACCTCCCAACGGCATGGGATATCCTACCTGACCATGTTTCTATCTGCTACCTCCATTTCCGAAAGACCACTCGGTTTTTCCCTGATCTAAGGCGCCAGCCTCTTCAGCCCACACGGTGATCAATTGTCTAGCATATATGACTTTCTCCACCACCGAAATCAGGGTGCAGGCATCCGTCATGTTCACGGGATCCGGTAGATTCGTGAGCGCGTGTCCACCCATGTCTAGTTTACCTTCCATGATGTCGCCCTTTCTCGAGACCGAGTTGTCGTCCACGTACTTCCTGCTTACCGCGCTGGAATCGAATTCGGGATCGTGATCGAGACCGAATAAATTGTGACCGTTCATGTTGATGCCACCCTCCATGGTTCCGCTAGATTCTTTGTTCAGGTAGAGATCGTCCACTTGCAATTCTAAGTATTCTTGCAATTGTATCACTGCAGAATCTACGTAGCCCTTGTTGACCGCGGTTGAGTCCGCATCCGTGTCGTCGATCTTCGACAGATTCATTATCTTGTTGAATCCCGCATTCAGATCCGATTTCATTTCTCATCTGTCAGACTTTCTCTGTTCCAGATCTACGTAGTGTTTGGTCGCCACGTCCTTGGGATTCGTGGGAGTGGCCACGTTCGTTATCTTGTTAGAATTGGCGTTCAATTCCGAGTGCATCGTTTTCTGAACGTATCTATTTCTCAGGTGTTCGCTGAATTTCGCGTGAGAGTCATCCGCGTATTTCTTGGTCGCAGCATCAGTGGGATCTATGGGATTCGCGACGTTCACCAAACGTTTGGATTTCAGATCGAGATCGTCGGTCATGGTTTTATCCACGTAATTATCCAGCAGGATTCGTTCAAAATCGGCGTTCCCCCTGTCGACGTATTTTTTAGTCGCAGCATCTGCGAGATCTATCGGCTCGGGAAGATTGTAGAGCTTCTTATCGTTCATGTTGAAAGGTTCTTCTCGAGGTTCGTATCTCCAAACGTAACGTTCATCCAAGTTGGCAACATCGTAACCATCGTCGACTTCGAACGTCTTCCTCTTCTTTCTTGGGTTGACTTTTTCGTCGTCACTTCTACCAAATTTATCGACTGGCATGTTGTTGTAAGGATTTTTTGTTTTTAGAAAAAATATATTTAAAACGCAGTTTATTAAAAATGAACTATGTTATTTTATTTTTCGTTTTTATTCGATTAAAATTTTTTTTAAAATAATTTTTTATCTTTATATATACTATAAACAAAAAAATAAAATCTCTCTCTAATGTAAATCATTGAGAATGTCTTAAAATCGATCTCCTTCAGACCATCTCTTGAGAACGTAGAGACACAGGTGACCGCAAAACACTTGATCTGGTGATTGCACTTGTTCCGTGTTGTAACGAACCATCAATTTGTTGAAATAGTTCTTTATTTCTTTTGGCGGCGAGATTCCGTAGCTGTCGAAATAATAATTTTTCTTCTTCCCGTTCTTCATCCACGCCACCCAGTGAGTGCCTTCACCCGATGAATCGTCTAGATTTAAAATTCCACATTCCGATTGTCGAGGTCTTCTCTTCGGCAAGGCATCTCTGGAAAACACTCCTAGAAAATCTTCGATTTTCAAATCTTTTGCCGCATTCAACAGATCGATGTTGGATAGGGGTTCGTTGGGTAAGATGACACCTTCTACGGATATCTTTATTTTCTTATTCATAAATAAGTATATATTTTTTTTTATTTATTTTATTATAATTTACTAAAAATGACATTTTTTTTTCTATTTTTTTCTTTTTCTTTTTAAACTAACTTTCTCGATGTCACTATCGATTTCCATAATTTTGTGTTCATCTAATTCTTCTTGATTTTCTGGAATCTTATCATCCACAATCGTATCTGGAATCTTATCATCCACAATCACATCTAGAATCCAATCATCTCCATTCATATCGTCTAAAATTAGTTCCAAAGTCCAATTTCCGAGTGCCAAAGTGCTTATTTTATCGTCTAACACGAATCTCTTGTCGTCGTCGGCCGTCAGCAAAATCTTGTTGACTATTTCGGTATACAAGTCGTGATTTTCACTTCGAATCGATTTCATAGTCTTATAAACCGGACCACTTCCTAACAGACAATCTTTATACTCTTGGAAAGAGATGTTTTTCTTCACCACGCATGCTTTAACTCCTTTGCACTTCTTGATCTCTTCATCATCTTCTAGACGATAAGCATACAGTTTGGGTCTCAAGCCCACGAATTCGACGATTTGTTTACCGCCGCTCTCGTCCTTAAATTTACCCAACACCTTCTTGTTGTCATTCGATTGAATGTTGGATGGGTGATCGGCGGGATAATTGCTCGTGTCGAACCACTTGCCCACGTCCGGAGATATATCTCGGTAGATGTCTTTCGTCTCTATTTCGTAAACTAAACTGTCCGTGTCGGTGAACAGTAGTTTGGCTTTGTCACCAAATTTTCGTTTGACATAATCGTAGTGAAACTCGTACATCAATCGCTTGCTGATATCTAAGATGATCGGTCCGAGATAATACGGTTTGTTGAACTTCTGATGCGTCTTTTGCATGTGAACGGCCACTAGATTTTCGTCGAAAATGGTTCGGTGTTTGTAATTGGGTTTCGCCACTAATTTTTTAGCTCTTTTCTCAGACGTGATGAGTCGAACGTCGGTTGTCTTCCTGATGTTTTCCATCGATTTGCCGTACACGCAGTTGTTCATGAGTTTGAAGAAATCTTTTTCGAAATCGTTCGAGTTCTGAGATTCGTGTTGAGATCGATGTATTTTTTCATCCAAGGCTCTTCGTCAAATCGAATGATGCGATGTATGTCAACTAATTTCATCCCGTAATCGACGTACTGTTTCAAATTCTCGCTGTAGACGATGTAGTTACGTTTGTTAAATAAATTGGGAATGAGTTTTTCCTCGTCTCCTTCGTTAGGTTCCATTCGTTCGGGAGCCAGCGGATAATCATTGTGTGGATCATGTAATTCTTCCGAATAGTTCAAATCGACTTCTAAAATGCAAGGATAGTCTCTCCATTTTTGCATCTCTTCCGGTTCCTTCACCCATTCGAAATTTCCAATCGGTAAAGGATGACTCATAGCCCAACCGTACAGATTATTGGCGTCCCAATACTGTATGTATTTAGTTGACCGTTTCGAATCGAAACCTTCTTTCATGTAGGGATTGTTAGCTTCAGAATGTCTGTGGGAGATCATCGAGACGCCACCTCTCGCAGCCCTTTCGAACATGAGCAACATGTCCATGTCAGATAATAATTCCAATTGGACTTTGGTGGTCTTCAACAGAGCATCCCATGCCAAACCGGGTGCAGTGAAATACCAAGCGGGATCCAGATCGTAATTTCGACAACAGACGTCTCAAAAATTTTCGAACACGTCTGCCAAGAGTAGAACGTCAGTCTTCAGATAGAGATCGTGATAATTTCTCATGGTTTTCATATCGAATGATTTCCACACGTTTTTAGCATTTTCGTAATTCTCGTCGGAAATGTCAGATTCATATAATTTCGAATAAAAATCTTCTTTCGAAGGTAGTGCGGTGTCTTCAAATCTCTTTAGATCGTTCATGTAATCATAAGGATAGACTCCTTTCCTCAACATGATGTCTACTCGTTCTTCGAAATGTTCGCTCATGATTTTAAATTTATCCTTGCTCATGTTATCGACTAATTTTTCCAGAGCGGTCGACATGAATTTAAAACTGTCGATGAAATGTATGCATCTACGAATGAATTTCGTTTTTTCTTTCAACGTATTTCCGTTGATTACTCTTTTCTTCTCCATGAGCTTCCATTTCATAAAGGAAATGTATCTTTCTTCGCTGTTCGCGATGCAATTTAATTCTTCGTGTGAGGTGCCGAGATTTTTCACGAACAGATGACTGTCGTAACCCGAGAAATTGTGAAACATCACCGGATAGAAAGTGGCGTCTCGATATTTTAAATTACACTTGCTGTGAGCCGGACCGTGATACAGACCTGTGTAATGATCGTGGTCTCTGACCTTCTTATTTTCCTCCGAATTCTCGTCGAACGATTGTCTGCATATGTGACATTCGGTGGCTCTGTTATTTTTGTCCTGCTACTCTCGTGTGATGATCATTTTCGCCGGAGTTTTGAATTTGTCGTATAACAATTGAAGTTTCGATTCTAACTCTTCCACGAACCTTTGAGCCACGTCGTCGTCTTCGCACTGTTTCGTGTAGGTGAAGGGACCCATGTTGTGTTGCGAGTCGAAAGTGCATTTCACGTAAATGCAATAGCCCGAAGGTATGTGTTTTTGATATCTTTCGACGTAACTTTGAAGAGCGTTGGGTTGACAGGAACTCATTTTCACGGTGAAACATTCGAAATCGGCGTACACGACGAATGGTACTTTTAACCTTCTATTCAAACTTCACGATGGTGTTGGGTTTGGGCATTTCGACGGCGACACCTTGATTTTCGTTGCAATATTCCTGATGTTTCGCTAATGATTTTTCGGTCTTAAATATGTTCATGCAGTTGCAACATAAACATATCTTATGTTTATGTTTATTATTTTGTCTCGACAGTAATTGGCTCGGATGTTTAACCCAACAATAATGACGATTGTTACCATTCAAAATCAATAATAAAATAATTGTCTTTTCTCTTTTGAGATACGAAGTCTGTCTAAGAGGATAGATCTTTTGATTTTCATCGTCGTATCCCAAGACGTTCACCGCTACGGTGGGATTTTGAACCTCGAAACGTTCGATATGTTTTAACTCTGTTGGAAAAGTCACTCCGGTCCAATCAAGATTTTTAGAAGTTTCCTCATAACGAGAAACTCTATCAGAGTTTATTTTGACTGGGTATAAAGCGGAGGTGACTGCCCATTTAAAACACTGATCATCTTTATTTCTCACGTTGACCACGGCGTGTTTCTTAGTCAAGAAATACGGTAATTCCAAGTAGGAAGATCCTTTCAACGGTTCGTTTTTATTCATGTGAATTTCGAGTTTCAACACCTCACCGAACATCCAATTACTACCTTCATGTTGATAATTCGCGAGAGATGTCAACATCTTGTCTTTCATCTTTTCGAAAACGTCCGATAGATCTGAACCTCGAAATACGGGTTCGATGTTAGATCTGAAATATGCATTTTTCACGATGCTCTCGCCGGACTTCACGTCGATTTTATTCATTATGCAATGGAGTATCATCTTAATTTTTAATCCCACGTTCATGTATTCACGAAACAAATCCAATACTTCTTTCTTCACCCGTTCCAAGAACAATTTCGGATTGACTTTCTTCAACGAGGGAATCACGTCGAAAAAATGCCTTTGATCGCACTCTCCCGTTCTACGGGTTTCGATTGGAATAGTTCCACAACGAGTCGTGTTACATATTCTTCTCCTTTCTCTTCATCGATTGCTCGTTGAATTTCGCTCGATATATCTCGTTTGTCTTGAATCTGAAGTGCATCACTCGTTTTCGTTTTTCTTTTCTTTTCTTTGGAAACTTGATGTTCTTCAACGGCTTTTCGTTTAGTCATCTTCTTATTTTTCACAACCGATGCATCTTTTGATGTCGTTGCTATCGACATTTCGTTTGCCTTTCTAGCGTTTCGCAAATATTCTTGTATGACTTCAATTTTTTTTGATTTAGTTCTATGATTTCTGAAATCTGAAATTTGTAATAGTTTACAAATCTCGTTTAACTGAGGTATGGTTTTCTCATTTAAATTTACCATTGTTTTATCTGTTTGCTTCATTTGTAAGAATATTTTTTTTTGGAATTTTGTATTAAATAATTTGTTAAAAAAGTTTTGCTTTTTTACTCTTTATATATATATATATAATAAAAAAAAAAAAGAAAAAAAAGTTAAATTCCATTTTTTTAATACAAAATTTAAAATATACATTATTTGTAAGAATTCATAAAAAACCAAATAATCGATCATGACAACAACATCTAAAAGATGCGAATTGAAATTGAAACGAGACGAAAGGTATGAGAAATCCAGTTTTAATATCTATATATTACAACCACACGATCCCATAGAATTGAATGAGGTCGAGATGGTGGACTTAGAGCGCTACTACCACAAATATCGAATGTGTTTGAAAGTGGATGAAGCCACGTTCGATTTGTTTTACGAGTACCAAAGCGAACTGTTGATTAATATCATCGTCGCCGAAGACAGAGAATTCAACAGGGGTGATTTATTGTTGTCCTATGGAGATTACATATATCCAATAATCTCACCCGAACTCATGAAGAAATCGGGTGGTGAGAGCACATTCGCCTATGAAAAAAAATTCAAAAGAGTAAAGATAAACATTCACACCATTTTCGTATGTGGAAAAATGACGAATGTCAACTTGCTAATAACGGACTTGGAAATATAAACAATAGAGAGATTGAAATTAAAAATTTAACTTTTTATATATATATATAAAGAGAAAAAAAACTTTTACTAAAAAAATTTTACATTAAAGAAAATTAAAAATTAAAAAAAACAACTTTTTTATATATATAAAAAGTAAAAAAAACAAAACTTTTTAAACAAATTATTATTTAAATACTAAATAATCAATCATGAAGACAACAACACCTAAAAGATGCGAATTGAAATTGAAACGAGTCGAAACGTATAAGAAATTCGGTCATAAAATCTATAGATTACAATGACATGATCCCATCGAATTGAACGAGGTAGAGACGAAGGGCTTAGAGCACAAATACGAGAAATATAAGATGCCTTTGAAATTGGACGAAGCCGCGCTCGATTTGATTTACAAGTACCAAAGCGATCTGCAGAACATCGTCATCGCCGAAGATAGAGAATTTGACAAGGACGATTTGTCGTTGCCCTATGGAAATTACATATTTCCAAACATCTCATTCGAACTCGTGAAGAAATTGGGTGGTGAGAGCGAGTTGACCGATGTAAAAAAACTCAAAAGAGTAAAGATAAACATTCAACACGTTTTCGAAAAAGGAGAAGACATGAGTGTCAACATGCTAATATATTATAATAACGTTTCCTTTTCTCTCAAATTTCAGCTTTGATTCTTCTTTTTTTCTTTTTCTTTGTGATGTGATACGTTTATGGTAACATTTTTGTTTATCCGAATCATGATTATGAACGAATGTTGTGCATCTCTTGGTAACACTCGCATCATTACCATTCTCTTCAGAAGGTAGTGGTGACCGTGGAAAGCATCGTCTCATTCTCAACCGTCTATCCCGCGCTTCATCTATCTCTTTCATTAGTTCTTTCCTTAGATATCCATCATTAGTGTCTAACCATTTTTTTTATTTTTTCACTCTCTGGCTCGCGATGTTCGTCATTATCGTCAAATTGTTTCTCCACCTTTTCATCCAGGTGATAAATTTGTTTCTCCACCTTTTTATCCATTTTAAATATATTATTTTATACTTTCTATGATTTTATATATTTTATATAATTTTATATTATAATAACATATTCAAAATTGGTATGTTCTTAAATGGCGAGCAACAAACCTTTGCCGAGTCGCTCGACGTTCCGTCCACTCTTCAGATAGAGACCGTTTCCTCTCAGAGAGTTGCCAACTCTAACGGGTTCTAGATACAATCCTTTACCGCTGTCGTCTACGTGGACGCGACACACGGCTCCTCCCTTCTTCAAAAACAGTCCGCTGCCACCCATTAATTTCTCAACTGCCGAACTAGCGAGTCCCGTGAGAGCTCCCACGCCGAGAGTCTTTCCGAGAAAGGGTAGCGCCTTTGCGGCGAAGGGTAATGCTTTTGCGGCTTTTCCTGCCAATAGCGGTAGGAAACCACCTTTCATTCTCAAATTGTGTCTGAATTGAGCGGGACTCATTCTCACTGTCAACCCTCTTCCATCGCGAATCGCTTTCTCCATCCTTTTGATTTGACTCCTGGTCCAGGCGATGGAATCCTGACCGCATCTCGTCAGATCTTCGTGAGTGAATTTGAATCTCACCGCCTCGCCTCGAGTTGTTAACGCTCTCTTAAGTTTCTTCCTCTGTCCTGCGGATATGTTCACGTTTTTAACCACGTATTCTGTCATAATTCTGTTTTGTTTTTTTTAAATATATTTACTTCAATTGTTTCTTGTTTAATAATTATATTAAAATAATTTTGTAAAAATTAATATTGCGTTTATTTTATTTTTGTTATCTATATATATAATATTTTTTTTTTTTTTTGCTTTTATATTTCTCTTATGTGAAATCGTATCGTCACTCTCTCTCCGCGAAGATCTAACAGTTCACCATTTTGATCCGTCAATGTGGTTTTGAGACTATACAACGTGTCTAAAATCACTGGTAGATAAACTAAATTTTGAGGTCGCTCCACGATCTTATAACCCAGCGACACATTTGGAAAGAAGGAATAGATTGTCGGTTGAGTGCTACCATTCACGTAGCTTCCAGCAATCACGTCCACGTTCACCAGAATGCTATTGACTTCGAGAATGTCGACCGTATTTTCAGATGCCGCGTGGCCTCGATACATCTTTCGATCGAATCCCAACATCTTGCCTATAGAATCGTCCGTGTTGAAATCCACTCGAAAATTATCTTCCAAATCCAACATCGTCTGTAAGGTATTAGGATTGGGAGCGAGTCTGATCTTGTTGCTTCCCTTTCCATCCGTCTTCATTCGCGTCTGAATGTAATCGTTCAAATCGGCTATGTCGTAACTCCCTTTGGGAATTCGAATCTCCAACCAATCCACTCCGTCGGAATACTTGAACGAGTTATTCTTTTCGGTGACGTTGGGAAATGAATAATAAGTCTCCAGATTCACCAACGCCATCTCGTATCTTTTCTCTCTATTCAATTTGATGGAAGGTTCGAATTTCGTAGCGAATCGAGTCGAATTGCCACTCACCACGATTTGAATGGATTGTTTCGCAGCCGTATTCTCGGCTATCCGTCCTAACAATTCTCCATGTTCGAACATTATATTTAATTTTATTTTTTTTATTATTCAAAACTAATTATTTGAAGATTTATTATTTTTCTAATTTTTTATTTTCACGCTCTATCTTATTATTATCATCGGAAACATAAAACTTGTCGAATCTGCACCGATATTTTCCGCGATTAAATTCGCTTGTCAAATCGATCACGACGAAATTGTAAAGTCCACCATCCCAAACCCTCTTGCAGAATCTCCTGAATTCCGCAGCGCTCATGTCGTTTGCGACGTGATCGCCATAGATGTGATTGAGATTCTTGAGATCTTGGCGAAAGAGACATAGAAAATTAGCGTTCTCCCTTATCGTCTGTCTGGGCAATCGAAAATAATTCTGCGACAGGTAGAAACAGTCCACGTTGCTGTGTCGACCCCTAACATAATACGATTCGCATCAGTTCTGTCTCTCCAAAAGCAGATCGTCGAAAATCATGAGATTCTTATCTTCCGATTTCAGTTCTCTAGGATCCGGAATGTGGCGAGCGTTCTCATAAAATCGACACTCGACGTTCGAAGATGCATTTCTCTTCATCAGCTCTGTCGCCGCACCGTCCAAAATGGTCGAGAGTGGAGCTCCACTCTTGTCGAATTCCTCCCTACTGTCAAAGATTCTGGCTATGACGTCCTTGGGCAATCTGCGATCCATGCACTCTCGAAGCAATCTGTATTCGGGTTGAAACAAGCTCTTGCCAAACACGAACAATCTGTCGTAATCCAACCAGTTGGGTCAGGACAACAGATTCATCAACAGATTGGTCTTTCCACAATTCGATTTTCCCACTATCAAACCTCTTATGCTCTTGGGAAAGAACTCGTTATTCGACCTCTTGGTCGCGGCGTCGTTCCAAGACATATCTTTAATGTTCATCTTTGTTTTTATTTTGTTTGTTATTTTAGATTCTTTTCGAACACAAATTTTTTTTTATGTTTTTCAAACTCTGTTTTTAATGTTATTATTATTATTTATTTATATCGCACCGTCGCGAGTTCTCTTCAATCCGGATCCACTCGTCATTTTGGCTAAATCTGTTATGGGCACCACAGCATCCTTAAAATCATTCCAACTTTTCGGCGTTCGCTCTAACGCAGCTCGCTTCGCCGGCGGACTGATCAACTTGTCGATCAACACGTCGGCTGCCCTCTTGCCAGCCACAGAAGCTATCCTACCACTGGCTTTGGAAGCGGCTTTCTTACCAGCATCCAAAGCCGTCTTCTTACCGACCTCAAACGCGGTCGATGCGAGTTTTCTACCCGCATTGCTCGTGAACGCTCGCATTATAGAATCGACGATGCCAGAACCGCCTTGAACGTAAGTTCTGACGTATCCCCTGTTCTTTATCACCAACATATTTTATTTTTATAATATATTTTGTGTTTTTTTTTTCACTGGTAAATCGTTTTGTCGTTTTTAAATACTTTTATTATTCTAGTGTAAGAATTTACTGTTTTATTTTTGTTTGTTTGTTTGTTTGTTTCTCTCTCTACTTATTATATACACATCAATCCTTCAATTCGTTCATCAGCCTTTTATACTGGTTTTTATTCAAAACCTTCTGTCTTAACAATTCGTCAGATACAGCAACTATCTGATTATCTAATCCCGTGTTACCAGCCCGTCTGCTCGCCATCAACAAACTCAATCTCTGAGACAGATCGTCGGAATCGCTCGGAAGAAAAGTGGTTTTCACCCCTTTCCCAGTCACCGGTTCGACTAACTTCTTGTTCATGTCCCATATGGGTTTCACCACTTTCGTCCACTTGTAACCTCTGTTGGCTTTGGGTCTCGTCTCTCTGGCATCGTTATTTCTCTTCATGGCGTGGGTCTGGACCAGAATGTCTCCGTAATTGTCGAAATCCTGTTCCGTGTAATCGCCGGGCTTGTCGTAAAGGAGCAATCTCCGCAGACCATCAGTTACTTTATATTTATTCGAACCCACGATCAATTCATCATCATCCATTTCCACTTCTGTGTTGCCTACAAAAGTTCTACTGTCAGAATCCTTATAAATTCCATACAACTGATCTCTCTTACCGCCATCCTCGGACGACGCGACGCTATCAGTGGTGATAGTCGAAGCTGTATCGTCGCTCATGTCGGTTTGAATCCCTGTGGGAACGTAATCCGGTGTAGATTGAAAGGAATACCGATTTCCAAAACTACCGGGCAACGAACCCATTCTCAAAGAACTCTCCTTTATGGGTCTCAATTCTTTGACTATCTCCTTCCTGCTTCGCTCTTGACCCTCTGTCACGGGTTTAAATATTTTTGTGGCTTCGCGTCTGCGTTCCATCTCACCAAGACGTCTGCTCCTGTCAGCCGACTGAATCCCCTTCTTAGCACGTTCATACTGGTCTAAAATTAGATCTCGGCTTCTAGAATCCATCTGTAAAAACATTTTTCGTTTTTAATTGTTAATGTTCCTTTGAGTATGTTAATATGAGTTATTTATTATTTTCAAAATTAAATGTATAATTATTTTTATGTTTTAAGTAAATAAAAATCTTCCGTCTTTAATATAACAACTAAAAACCGTTATTTCCTCACACTTGAAGTCATTCTCAAAATAATTACTTCATGAATATCTTGTAATATTTTGGGTTAAAACCGCATTTGTAGTCGCACGTTGAACAACGCTATTTTCTCTAAAATCTTACATGGTAATCGCTCAGTCAAAAAACAAGAGTTGAAAAATATTTAAAAAAAATTCTCGCCAGAGAATTTTTTTGCAGAAAAAAATATATGAGAAAAATAATACTCCATGAATATCTTGTAATATTTTGGGTTAAAACCGCGTTTGTACTCGCACGTTGAACAACGCTATTTTTCTCTAAAATCTTACATGGTAATCGCTCAGTCAAAAAACAAGAGTTGAAAAATATTTTTAAAAAAATTCTCGCCAGAGAATTTTTTTGCAGAAAAAAATATATGAGAAGAATAATACTTCATGAATATCTGGTAATATTTTAGGTTAAAACCGCGTTTGTACTCGCACGTTGAACAACGCTATTTTTCTCTAAAATCTTACATGGTAATCGCTCAGTCAAAAAACAAGAGTTGAAAAATATTTTTTAAAAAATTCTCGCCAGAGAATTTTTTTGCAGAAAAAAATATATGAGAAAAATAATACATCATGAATATCTTGTAATATTTTGGGTTAAAACCGCGTTTGTACTCGCACGTTGAACAACGCTATTTTTCTCTAAAATCTTACATGGTAATCGCTCAGTCAAAAAACAAGAGTTGAAAAATATTTTAAAAAAATTCTCGCCAGAGAATTTTTTTGCAGAAAAAAATATATGAGAAAAATAATACTTCATGAATATCTTGTAATATTTTGGGTTAAAACAGCGTTTGTACTCGCACGTTGAACAACGCTATTGTTCTCTAAAATCTTACATGGTAATCGCTCAGTCAAAACATCAATTGATCTTTTGAATTCTTTCCGCTTTTTGATTCATAAAAATAATTTTTTCAGATAAACCATTTAACTTGACAAATTAATCTCATTTGAATAAAAACCTGTAATACATCTCAGGCGTGACAAAATAGCGTTCTCAGTAAGTGTTTATACAGTAAATGTCACTTTGACATGCAACCTGCTTGTCAGTTTTGATAAAAACACAGGCTGACAATTGTAGACTGACATTCGAATGAAATGGTTTAACACGACGCCAAAGGCGCACAGGAGCTCTATTTATCACTTTTATTTATTTCCTAGGATATTCCCCACCCCACGACGAGGGGAGATAACTCTGTATGATCGAGTTTACGAGAATCGAGCGATCCGATCGGTCGATTGACGGAGAATCGAGCGATCCGATCACTCGATCAGCTGAGTTTTGAGAATTTCTCATAGTGGGGGGAATTCCCCTAATAATGTCATAAATGGGAAAAAACCCACAGCCTCAAAACAATTGCGGGTTCTGGATCATCTGTCTCAACACAATTGCGGGTTCTGAATCGCTGATCTAGAGTCCCCAAAACTGTTTTTTGATGATGACCCAGAATTTTTTGCTTTTGCTCGCGTTCGCCAACGATGGACCGATGGTCTGATCTGCGATGGAAACGTCGACGAAAAATTACGTACAAGATACAAGCGAAGATGTACGATTTCACCCTTTTTTTAAAAAACGCGCGTTCACCACGAGTATTTGAACGTTAAAAGCGCGATCTAGGAGTCACAACTGTACATGGGGGGATTCAAGATCATGTACAGTTTTGTGAACAAGCGTGTGATTTAACACTGAATTCCACGTTGGTGAACGCATCGTGAACGTATGTTGTACACGTACAAGTGATAGTAGATCGGCCTTTATTACCTACTATTAGTTATTCAAGAAATTTTTTTGCAAGTGCCGTCTGCTTTTCATGTTAAGTAAAGGGTTAAATAGTAGTATTGTATTCAAGGAAATCACTCACTGCTGTAAGTGTCTTATAAGTGTATCTGTCTCATAATCAAATAGTGATTCAATCGCAAAAAGACAACTTTTATGATGACAGTTCTGTAAATAAATTCTTTAATAGGGGGTGCCCCAGCAATGTCGCGCGAATTGTCGTCAATGAAATAAGTGTAAAGTACAATTTAACCAGGCATCATACCTTGGACTTCGGTTGTTTAACAAGTTACCCGTATCTTGACCAGCACACGTCATTTTGGTAATACAGCGTGGTATGGTTAAAAAAAAATCTATTTGATGCACTTACTCGGCGATGTTGCCACCGTTGTCCCGGTTGGCGGTGTGCATTTTACAGGGTTTTTTTCTAAATGCTGAACACATAATTTCAATTTCCAACCCACAGTCACGTTTGTATCTCTAAATAACGTTTTTGAGGAATCATGGTCAAATTTCAGGAATGAGACTTGGAACTCGACCGATTAATTAAAAAGCACATATGATCTTGGAGGAACTTTGACTATAAAAATTCAATTTTCGTAATTAGGAAACTTTTTCCTTGATTATGTCAAAAAATTAAATCTTCGTGGACAATACCTTGACAGATACTCCTTTGGAAAAAGTCTTTGACTCGGTTACAAATTTTATCAGTCGAGTTCGAACAGAGATTTTTATTACTTTCCAAAGTGTGATTTACTGGCATTTCCCGGTTTAATTTTAAACGATAACTTAACAAGTTAATTATGCAATCAACAATTGGGTCATGTATCCGTGCGCGCAAACGAAGACGCTGTGTCGTGGGTGTAATGGGGACTTCATTGTTTTTGTTTTTGTTTTTTTTAACCCTTTACCTAACATGAAAATCAGACGACACTTGCCAAAAAAAAAAATCTTGAATAACTGTTATTTTCATATTTTGTCTCAAAACATAGGTTATGATCCCTCATTGGAACGAGCTCGACGAGCTCGTTCCAATGAGGGGCCATAACCTATGCTTTAGCGACAAAAAAATGAAAAAATAATGAAAATTAATTGGCGAGTTTTGAGAATAACGCTGGCCGTTTTTACCCGTTACGTTAGGTAAAGGGTTAACAAATGAAAAGTAATAAAAAGAGTAATGGCTTGACTAGACTAGTTACTTGAAATAATTCGTTCGAGGCGAGGGACTATATTGTAAAAGATTTGTGCGCATTCGCGCACTCGTGTTTGTATAACGCCCCTCACCTCTCATGAATTATTTCACGTAACCAGACCAGTCAAACGATCACTCTCTATTTAACTGGGATTCACCGTATTCAATGTTTTCTATATTCGCGTTGTCGTGCTTTGCCACCTCCACACTTCCTCTCAAAACCCCCACGGGACGGGTGTTTTGTCCCAACTCGAGTTTTGTGCCGAGACGATTCGATGATCTTTTTTTAGGGAGGGGTGGGGGTGGAAGGGGTGCCCTTTCAAGTGTTTTCGAATGAAGATATTAACCCCCAGACTTTGGAAACCTGTCCAATAAACTTGAAATTACTTTAAAATATTTTTTTTGTGAACCACCAGTCACATTGCTTTGAGGTGTGGTATTCGATTTCATTTCGTGGAAGAGATTCAAGTTTGTCCACAGAATGTTTCTTGTTTATGTTCTAATGGGAAGAGATTGCATGATATGTGAACAAAATAGGAGTGTTTCATGAGAATTTTCTCACTTGCTTGTGCTGGCACAAAACGTTTTCTTGTTTCGTTTTTGGACAGTTTTTAGAAGTAATGATACTTTATCAGTTTTAACGAAGCGAAGATGCAAAATTGTTGACAACAACGCCAGCATGTATCCTTATCATCAATAGAATAGAAATGCAAAGAGTACAAATTCATGAAACATTGATATTGCTTGACAGCGCCAATGCCAAAGACTCGTCAAAGTAACATGCGTAATATTAAATTCTTTAGTTGGGTAATCGGGTTGCACCCAAAACAGGAATATGCCAACCAAAGTCTCCATAGCGTATGCGAGAGAAACTTGACCATAGTTCGTAATAGTACACTGTAAAATCCGTTGGGTTAAAAATAAACCCAAATCTACTGGATTGAGTGAATACGAAACCAATTGGGTTCATATTCACTCAACTCAACTGATTTTTAATCCAGCTGATTTTAGAATGTAAGGCACATTGTGTGACCTACACTCACGTCATCCACTTTCGATCAGCTGCACCAACGCAAACAGGTCAGGGTGGGGGGGGGGGGGGGGTAGCCAAAGGAAAAATTCCGTGCTGAAAAGTAGTAAAAAAATGAAAATGAATACCAGGTATAGGCGTTAATGGGTAGGGTGCATATACCCTCATACGGAGGGGGTGGAGGGGGGGGTACATAACCTATTTTTATGTCAAGACAGAAATCCACGAAACTGAAAACTAGAGACCAATGTGCGATTACTGCTTAGAAGGGTTCTCACATGAAACTCTTAACAGAATCTTAAAAAATAGAAGGCATCCGCTACCCCCAGACCACGGACCAATGGTCGGGCCTGTGGTCCGTGAGTTGAAAGGCTGCAATGGTTTATTGAATTGTTTTCTTTCTTCAATGTGGCATTCAATAAAGAACGCCAATCAACATCCGGTTTACACCCTCTGATCCATGAGCGCGGTGGGGGGGGGGGGGGGGGGGGAGCACACAGGTGCATTCTAAGCATTCTTGCGGAGCTTTTCCAGAGACAGTTGAGGTCACAAATTACGCATTTCCCTTTAAATACACCGCAATCCTATGTTAAACATTGTAACGGTGAAGTTCTAATTTATCTGTTCGTTTTAAGTGCGCAAATATTACAGTACGAACTCGTCTCGAGAGCTTCCCAAGAAATAAGCTCAGTGTTGGAATGAATGTGTGAATACCACCTTAGCTCAAAATTCATTTAGGGGTAGCTTAACTCATTTCATCAAGCATCGCACTTGCAGGTCAACAAACGTAATGTATATATACATAGTAAAACAGGTGTTGCAACCCCTGGTTATTTTCAGGGTATCATCTTTTTGGTGTGATTGAAAAGATAAGGGAATGAAATTTAAAAACGGGATGGTACATACACCAACAAACAAGTCTTTTGCCTATAAAATGAACGGAAATGTTGTATCCCATGACCTCATGGTGTGTAAACATTTGGTGCTTAAGTAATGCGTTAAAAGTCAAGAAAAATGAGAAAGTTTTAGGTATGGCAACAGATGAAAATTTAATGTCGTTACAAAGCTTCCGGTAGGTTGAAAGGTAACATACAGAGAGTGAACAGACAAAGACAGTCAATATTGTATACCTCCGCCCAGTGCATGGATGACAGCTTCCAGTCTACGTCTCATACTCATCACCAGACGTCGAAAGCGCTTCATGGGCAGCCGCTGCCACTTTTCATGCAATGCTGCTTCCAGTTCCTGCAAGTTCTGTAGAGGAGGATCCCTGCTTTGTATTCGTCGACCCAGAATGACCCATGCGTGTTCAATGGGATTGAGATCTGGACTCATTGCTGGCCATGGGAGGTGCGTCAGTGCATTGTTCTGCATAACCTGGGTCACAGCTCGTGAACGATGCGGCCGAGCATAATCATCCATGAATATTGGCCAGGTTGCAAGTGGATGATTGTCAAAATGACGCACAACAACTGGATCAAGCACTTCCTGAATGTAGTGATCTACTGTCAAATTGCATTGTATGGTCACTAGATCCAGCTTCCAGTCAAAGGAGAAGCATCCCCATACCATAACCGATCCACCTCCATAGGGTACAGTCGGCATGATGTTCCAAGGTGTATAAGCTGTACCTGGATGCCTCCAAACTCTGACTCTAGCATCCACAACATGCAAAAGAAACCTGCTCTCATATGACCAGTGAACTCTTCTCCGAGACCTTAAGTTCCACCTTCGTATTTGTCTACACCAGGCTAGACGTAATAGCTTGTGGTCGTCTGTGAGTTGGGGACGCTTGATGACTCTTCTGGACTTCAATCCAGCGGCTTTAAGTCGATTTCTCACTGTCTGACTACTGATCTGACAATGAAGGAGCAACTGGCGTTTTAGGGCTGCCCTTGAAGGTAAGGGATGACGCCTTACCAGTCATAGCAATGCTCTGTCTTCCCTGTGTGTGGTTGTATGAGGTCTGCCTGAAGGTCTACGATCATTTACGTCATTAGTGTGGCACATTGTCTCACCAGGCGGCTTATTGCGGAGTAATGATATCCGGTTCTTCTGCCGATTTCCTTAAAGGAAAGACCTGCTGCATAAAGGCCAATAATCTGCCACCTGACTGCTTCTGGTATTCTTGCTCACGGCATTCTCCATTACAATGGACAAAACGGCCAGTAAAACGGTTTATATAGGCAAGATTTATCACATAAAGATATTGCAGTTTGCAAAAATCACGGGGTGTGGGATTCACGTGCTAGTTGCTGCGTTTTGGAGATCATTTTTTAAACAAAAACATAATGACTTTATCACCAAATCCCAACTGAATGGTTATCATCAACAGTCTCGACGGGCGTTTTGGATATGCCAACGTAATCAGAGTTTTAATATGGGGGTGCAACACCTTTTTTACTGTGTATATAATGGATAAATACACAGAACGTCACGATGTGTGAATGCGTTCATCAATACGGCACGAGTGCCATGGCCGAAGGATAGAACGAGAGGGCAGCCTCGAGTTCTATACTGCCGCGATGGAACTTATGTCGTATAGACATATTGACGATGGGATCTTGGTGTTCTGTGCTTATTACACGCCTCTTTGACACAATACATTAATTTAAAACCCTTTACCTAACGTAACGGCCAAAACCGACCAGCGCTATTCTCAAAAATCGCCAATTAATTTTCATTATTTTTTTCATTTTTTGTCTCAAAAACATAGGTTATGACCCCTCGTTGGAACGAGCTCGTCGAGCTCGTTCCAACGAGGGGTCATAACCTATGTTTTTGAGACAAAAAATGAAAAAAATTAGTTATTCAAGAATTATTTTTGCAAGTGTCGTCTGCTTTTCAGGTTAGGTAAAGGGTTAAAAATTCAAACATCACATACAAAAACATTTCGAAATTTAAAACTCTTTATTATTTATTGGCCTAAGCGTTCGATTTATTGGCTGTAACCGCTGCTTCCGAATTCGTCTGGGTAAGAATGCGACGTTTCGGTTGGCCGATTACGAAAATGTACAGTGTTTAGTGTTTTTGATGAATCCATGACGTCAGGCGGTAAAAGAGTCCGTCAACGGAAATCCATGTGGAACACGTGTTCCGTACAAATGTCTAAATATGGAATTGGAAGAAAAGTAATAGGCGCGTAATAAAATGTGTAATGAAGGAAGGCCGGTCTAAAACGTTTTGACGTCACAGAAAATCATTATAATTGTGAGTAAACTGAACACTGAGGTGCCCAGAGGGCAAATAACGCCAAAACCTCCATGTGCTCTGAATAACAAGACTTAGTGAAAAAAAAAATAGTCACGTGCATCTGCAAGTCACCACAGGTTTTGATGTGGGATAGAAAGGGCGACGGCCGGTCCTCCCACAGAGTCAAAAGGTGTTTTTCACCGCGGTTTGGTACATTTATTTTACTACCAGTTAAATTCTACACAGCCGAGTAAACGAAATAGTTTATATTTGGTTACAAGTGCGGACAGAGATTTCCGACCGAGAACATTGAATTTCAGATGCTTTTTCGGTTCGTTTTTTTTCTTGATTCATCGTTGAATTCGGAATAATTTATGAAATCTCGCCCCACTGGTGTAAGTGTCTCGAGATCTAATCGCGAAAGACACCACTTGTATTTTTTGCGATCACGTTACCAAAAATGATGCATCATGGGTAACTTCATGTCCGATGGGAAGAAGAACTGATCTGCTCTTTAAATTCAAAACTGCTCCTTACTATCTTCATGGCTATAATATCGAAGAATATAGTTAGGCTTAAAAAAATAAAAAACACGTTTCTTAGGCCCTCCTGCATGGTTTATTTGGCTGCCGCATTCTCTCGTTTTATAACCAATGCAAACTTGAAAAAATAAAAATTGGTTTATGTCTGATATTTTACCCAAGTTAATAAAATTGATAAATTTGTCCCTTGACAGCAACAATGCGTTGCAATGCTTTAGCACTGCAAAGCCTTCTTGCACTCATGGGACCGAATACACCACCACCCATGATATTCTGTAGATTATGAGGCCTAAAACAAACCAAGAACATGAACTTTTGGTGTCAAAGATATAATTAGAAAAATAAAAAATAAAATTAAAAATCGGCCGCCCACATGAGTAGTATGTAATGTGGTTTTGAGGTGCAGGTTGGATGACCCCGGTGGATGACCCCGGAAGTGACGTCATGTCACGTGACCTAGTGGCGCCATGTTGTGTTGTCATGGTAACCCGCGTGAGCGGCCATGTTGTGACGTCATCTCCATAGTGATACGTGGTGGTAGTACGCATGCGCAGCGCGTGTTGTTAGGGTGATACGAGCTTCCGTCGTCCATTTTGTATACTGGAAGCCGCCATCTTGGTTTCTATGGTAGCACGTGATTGCTATGTTACCTAAGGCCTACAATAAGACGGGGGTATGTTCGAAGGGTATGTTCGATTGAATCGGAGTATTTTCTGGAACGACTTTCCTGAATAATTACCACAAACAACCCGACAATCTCTCCAAATCACCAAAATCCACCCGAAATCACCGAAATTGACTTTATTTCCCCATTTTATCGGTTTAGCACGTAGTGCTATAGTACTAAGGGTGTACAAAGGGGTGCATTCGACTGAAGTGGAGTAATGTTCTGGATTAGAATTCTCCCAGAATCCCTTTTTTGATCCCTATCCCATGACGTTTTTCCCCTATTAAGAATAGCACGTAGTGCTATAGGACAAATTTACCCAGAATTCTCTGTTTCTATCTATATATGCAATAGTTTACGTCTACCTAGGCTGTTCCTTTATTCTAGAGTATACTCCAGTAGCGTAGAAGAGCCTATCAACTGGAACAGTATACCTTATTATTGCTATATTTAGCAATTTCTAGTCTATTCTTGTTAGTTCTGACCCTATTCCATGTACTCTTGTTGTTTCATTTATATAACTAACCAATCAGATTGCTTGCTTTCCAATAACCTGTATGCAGAGTTATCTCCCTTCTGTACAACAGAAGCCAATATCATTCCCAAAGCCAATATCATTCCCAAAGCCAATAAGCTATCGAGCAGTTAGTGATAAGTCATTGCTCGAACGACTCGAAGCCCATCGAGCAAATGAGCCTAAGAGCAATTGCCCCATGAGCAATTGCTCGAACGACTCGAAGCTCATCGAGCAAATGAGCTATCGAGTAATTGCTCGTTCGAGTGACTCCTCGAACGACTCTTAGACTCATTTCAGTATTTGAGGATACCTATGGCCCAGGTATTGTATTATTTGAGGATACCTATCGAGGATACCTTTTATAGGATACTTATCTGAAGATACTATTACCTATATCACAAGGCATACCTATCCCAAATATCCCTTATAAGCTAGAGCAAGAGAGTAATTGCTCCATGAGCAATTGCTCGATCGACTCGAAGCTCATCGAGCAAATGAGCCTAAGAGCAATTGCTCCATGAGCAATTGCTCGAACGACTCGAAGCTCATCGAGCAAATGAGCTATCGAGTAATTGCTCGTTCGAGTGACTCCTCGAACGACTCTTAGACTGATTTCAGAAAAAGGGGTGCCGAAGGCCATATGTTTTCCAAAAAGGGGTGCCGAAATTGGGGTGCCTTCTGGAGAATCCCTTTTTTGTCAAATGAGCTATCGAGTAATTGTTCGATCGAGTGACTCGACATGCTGCTCGAACGACTCGAATCCCATCGAGCAAATGAGCTAACGAGCAATTGCTCGTTCGAGTGACTCCTCGAACGACTCTTAGACTCATTTCAGAAAAAAGGGATTCCATAGCCATAGCCGTTTTCGAAAAAGGGATTCTTAAAAAGGGATTCTTAAAAAGGGATTCTGTAAAATGGGATTCCTATTCGAGTTCGTAAAATTTGGATTCCGTGTTTTAACATCGTCCACTCGAGGGTATTCCCCTTCCCTATTAGAAAAATTCAGTTCAATGGGTTGTAGTTTAAAAATTCATATCACCTTCGTTATATTTTCATTAAGGCTGTAAACTTTGTTCATTTCAAAGGTGTTAACATTGGGATATAGTTAGGGGTTATACTTCATTAAGTTCAAGGGTATTTATTTATATTAGGTATAAAAAATTCATTCAAATAATTCAAAGGGGTTTCAATTACATAAAGTTCATTCAGTTGAAAACTTTGTTCAGTTCAAAGGGTTAATTCATCTTTGTTCAATTCAAGGGGGTTAACATTGGGTTATGTTTAAGGGTTATAGTTCATTCAGTTGAAAACTTTGTTATGGTCAATTAACTTCGATAACTTCATTGGGTCTTTGTTCACTTTGTTCTGTTCGCATCCATCTTGATTGTATTGGATCTTAGTTCACTACGACTTCATTCGAACAGGTGTCTTGTATCTGTCCATGCTGTCCAACTAGTTCGATCAATGCGACTAGTTTGACCTCCTATCACTTTGTTTTGTTCACAATTGGTTCTGTTGGATCTGTACTTAATTGTTTTGTAGTGGTTGGTTGTATCTGTTCAGAGTCTTGTAGTCATTGAGTGTTACCAATACCTTTCCATACCCTCGAGTGGACGATGTTAAAACACGGAATCCAAGTTTTACGAACTCGAATAGGAATCCCATTTTACAGAATCCCTTTTTAAGAATCCCTTTTTAAGAATCCCTTTTTCGAAAACGGCTATGGCTATGGAATCCCTTTTTTCTGAAATGAGTCTAAGAGTCGTTCGAGGAGTCACTCGAACGAGCAATTGCTCGTTAGCTCATTTGCTCGATGGGATTCGAGTCGTTCGAGCAGCATGTCGAGTCACTCGATCGAGCAATTACTCGATAGCTCATTTGACAAAAAAGGGATTCTCCAGAAGGCACCCCAGTTTCGGCACCCCTTTTTGAAAAACATATGGCCTTCGGCACCCCTTTTTCTGAAATGAGTCTAAGAGTCGTTCGAGGAGTCACTCGAACGAGCAATTACTCGATAGCTCATTTGCTCGATGAGCTTCGAGTCGTTCGAGCAATTGCTCATGGAGTAATTGCTCTTAGGCTCATTTGCTCGATGAGCTTCGAGTCGATCGAGCAATTGCTCATGGAGCAATTACTCTCTTGCTCTTTAGCTTATAAGGGATATTTGGGATAGGTATGCCTTGTGATATAGGTAATAGTATCCTCAGATAAGTATCCTATAAAAGGTATCCTCGATAGGTATCCTCAAATAATACAATACCTGGGCCATAGGTATCCTCAAATACTGAAATGAGTCTAAGAGTCGTTCGAGGAGTCACTCGAACGAGCAATTACTCGATAGCTCATTTGCTCGATGAGCTTCGAGTCGTTCGAGCAATTGCTCATGGAGCAATTGCTCTTAGGCTCGTTTGCTCGATTGGCTTCGAGTCGTTCGAGCAATGACTTATCAGTAACTGCTCGATAGCTTATTGGCTTTGGGAATGATATTGGCTTTGGGAATGATATTGGCTTTTGTTGTACAGAAGGGAGATAACTCTGCATACAGGTTATTGGAAAGCAAGCAATCTGATTGGTTAGTTATATAAATGAAACAACAAGAGTACATGGAATAGGGTCACAACTAACAAGAATAGACTAGAAATTGCTAAATATAGCAATAATAAGATATACTGTTCCAGTTGATAGGCTCTTCTACGCTACTGGAGTATACTCTAGAATAACGGAACAGCCTAGGTAGACGTAAACTATTGCATATATAGATAGAAACAGAGAATTCTGGGTAAATTTGTCCTATAGCACTACGTGCTATTCTTAATAGGGGAAAAACGTCATGGGATAGGGATCAAAAAAGGGATTCTGGGAGAATTCTAATCCAGAACATTACTCCACTTCAGTCGAATGCACCCCTTTGTACACCCATAGTACTATAGCACTACGTGCTAAACCGATAAAATGGGGAAATAAAGTCAATTTCGGTGATTTCGGGTGGATTTTGGTGATTTGGAGAGATTGTCGGGTTGTTTGTGGTAATTATTCAGGGAAGTCGTTCCAGAAAATACTCCGATTCAATCGAACATACCCTTCGAACATACCCCCGTCTTATTGTAGGCCTTAGGTAACATAGCAATCACGTGCTACCATAGAAACCAAGATGGCGGCTTCCAGTATACAAAATGGACGACGGAAGCTCGTATCACCCTAACAACACGCGCTGCGCATGCGTACTACCACCACGTATCACTATGGAGATGACGTCACAACATGGCCGCTCACGCGGGTTACCATGGCAACACAACATGGCGCCACTAGGTCACGTGACATGACGTCACTTCCGGGGTCATCCACCGGGGTCATCCAACCTGCACCTCAAAACCACCTTACATACTACTCACATGCTACTTTTAAAAAAAAATGGCCCGAGAAACAGAAGATCTACTTTGTGGGGACTGCAGTGAAAATGTGAGAGAAGTTATAAAGGGAAGCTATTACACCTACCTCTTGAACAGGTGAAGTTTAGTCCATTGTATTCGTTCGCAACAAGGATCTCGCTGGAGTATTTATGAATGAAAAACCAGCTTGAAAACTGAATCTCATTTAACATAACTTCAACGTTCCTGAAACCCAATAAAAAAAATTCAAGTTCGTATCACAGACCATGTGTATTAAATATCACGGAGAACAGACATGCTTTACTGTCAGAAAACAGGATAGAAATGCGCGCTTGTATTCGGGAAATCTTTTGGTATGGATGTTGTTTTTCCCAAACTATAGCCAAAGAATATACCCCACCCACCCGAAACCCGCCCGCCCACCCGCAAGTCCATCTGCCCGAAAGACCGCCTGATCTCCGGCCCGCACGCCCGCGTGAGACTCTCTCTCTTGCTCCCCAATCTGTGACATCTTGCCAATAGTCGGCAATGCAGCCTTATTTGAACCACTAGTTTCAATTAGACTCGGAGATGAGGCGAGAAAAATATCCAAATGTGATCGTATGGTGTATGTGCATTGGCGCATGGAAACTGATGGGAGACACCTCCAAAATATGATCCAGACCACAAGGGTAATAAAAGTTAACCCTTTACCCAACGTAACGGCCAAAACCGGCCAGCGCTATTCTTAAAAATCGCCAATGAATTTTCATTATTTTTTCATTTTTTGTCTCAAAAACATAGGTTATGACCCCTCATTGGAACGAGCTCGTCGAGCTCGTTCCAATGAGGGGTCATAACCTATGTTTTTGAGACAAAAAAATGAAAAAAATTAGTTATTCAAGAATTTTTTTTGCAAGTGTCGTCTGCTTTTCATGTTAGGTAAAGGGTTAAATATGTATTCCCCTCGACGCACAAATGTGTTTTCAACGCCGCTGGAGCTTAGCTTGATTGCTGAAACATACCTCAAAAATCCTGATGCAAACATCACAGACGCCGCTAACAACATCACACAGAGACTCGATGCAACTTGGGCATTGTAGAACACTCCCATTAAACATATGTTTGCAACTTCTGTGGCAAAATACAGTATGAACACAACGGCTAAAAACGTAAAGAATCGATCTACACCTGGTAATAAACCACATATCCTGTAAATAATAAAAAAAAGAAACAAAAATATCAAACTATTAAAGCAGAGGTGTGTGAAGACTTAGGGTAGAAATACACTAGAGCCGTTGCGTTGACGCATGCGGCAACGCTCGCGACATCGCATCCGTACTTGCACTACATGCGTTTTTTTGTCTGCGATTTGGGGTGCATATACCTAAATTAAATAACATTACGTATGCTAATTGAGTACGAAATATATAACCTTTTCAGGTTTAAGCGCAATTGAAAACCTGGTCCACAGAAAAGAATTGGGCTCTAGCTGGAACACTTTGTATGCAACAACACGGCTTAGGCTTACATGTATGCCGTAATGGTGGAGGTCGGTTTCAAATTTTATAGGCCTTTCCTTACAATGTACATGGTTGTACTAATAGCTGAATGACGAAGGTCATGTTAGCAATTGTTTAAATATTGAAGAGTTTGATATCAAATAATCAGTGTATTTTGATCAGACATACCGTACCATCCGAAATATGTCTGTCAAAGTGTAGAAATATGTCCATGACTTTCTAAAGGCAATGCGTTGGCCTGTGCAACGTGTCAAATTGTTTTCTGTTCCCTCAAAAACGCAAAACGATAACGCAACAGACTGTGTGATGAACCCTTCTTTTTTCAACTTGTTCAATTCGTTACGATAACGCATATGCGAATCGCATTGCGATGACGGCTCTAGTGTATTCCTACCCTAAGGATGCGGCAAACTGCATACGAACCGAGTAGTAAGGGAAGGCACTTGGGCGTAAAAAATCCACACTGAAATCTCCATAGACATTGGTTTGCCAGAGAAAATTTTCGTCTGGAAGGAATCGGGAGTAAACATTTAACGCTGAAAATTCCCATAGGGTTTTGAATTGGGCATACAAATTGGCAAAAAAGAAATTGAGAGTTAAAATTTAACACTAAAAATTCCAATAGACATTTTTTTCCCCAGAGTGCCGTCGGCCGATGGCACTCTGGCGAAAAAAATGTCTATGAGAATTTCCAGTGTAAAATTTTTACGCCCGATTCCTTCTAGACGAAAATTTTCTCTGGCGAACCAATGCCTATGCAGATTTGAGTGTTAATTTTTTACGCCCATGTGCCTTCCCTTGCTACTGACGCAAGCAAAAAAAAAAAAAATGGTGCAATAAAGATATAACCGACTCAGAGAATATTTACACATGGTTCAAAGCACATTTTGTGATTTAAATTCTGAGTGTAGTAGTACGGCTTTAGTAAAGGATAATAGACGAGATTCCGGGTATTCGACCATGATGGTCGAGGGCGAAGCTCGAGGCCATTATCTGGCCGAATATCCTGGGCCTCGTGTACTATCTGACTTAGATCCCACTTTACATTAAATTCGTGTTTTAATGTTTAAAAAAATGAAATTATTTTATCATAGGGTCCTACGAATCACATAGTTTCGTTTCGAATCGGATCTCGAATCGAATCATGTCTATTATTCGAAATCGAATCGAACCTCGAATGAATCAGCAGCATTTTGAAGATGACCGATGGGGGTTGGGGTGCTATAAAACTGATTTGTTCCGACGGTGATAGCTCAAGTCCCGACTGATAAAATAATCCAACGACATGATCAAGGATTTGTTGAAAGCATGACTTGATGATGTAGTTGGGATATTACTCTGTAGGGTTTATAGTTCATCGTCGACATTGCTTGGAAACCTTAACTTTGAATTTATCAGTGGTGGGGACTAGTGATATTGGAATTAGCATGGCTGGTGACATTAGTACAGATGTTATTTATGTTAATGTGGCAGACGGTAAACTCAGACTTTTATTTCAACATTATTTATGTACGAATTCCATTTAACCCTTTACCCAACGTAACGGCCAAAACCGGCCAGCGCTATTCTCAAAAATCGCCAATTAGTTTTCAAAATATTTTCATTTTTTGTCTAAAAAACATAGGTTATGACCCCTCGTTGGAACGAGCTCGTCGAGCTCGTTCCAACGAGGGGTCATAACCTATGTTTTTGAGACAAAAAATGAAAAAATTTAGTTATTCAAGAATTTTTTTGGCAAGTGTCGTCTGCTTTTCATGTTAGGTAAAGGGTTAAACTATATGTTTTGTGAGAAGATGAAGAGGACTGATACTAAGCTATATTGCTATGAGAAAGATTCGAGAGGAAACGAATAGGGCAGCCGATTTCGAATCGTACCGAATATCTACTTAAGATTCGAAATCAAATCGAATCTCTAAGCTTCGCAGGGCCAAATTTTATGACTTTGGGACGATTGAAAATTGAAAAAATGAAGTTTTGGTCAGTGAGTTATCGTTATTGGGGAAACTAATCTACGACAGCACTCTATGCACGGATGTTTCGATACACTCGATGTAAAAACTTGTTTAGGTCATGTTGAATGCTTTTATTAGTAAAATAAGTGTTTATTATTCAAAATATAGTCCGGTAATTCTAAAAATCATGTACACTTATTGCTGATGACGTTCATTTTGGTTAACGGCGAAGATGAGTTGTTGGCGGTCCTTTTTAAGGTGATATAAATGGGAAATTTACCTTGAAAATAGGTAACATATTATTTTCGATGCCTTCAAAAATCTAAAAATTGTTATAATTTTTAATTTTTTGTTGTTCAAAATTGCGAAGAATTGTTCATAGATACGGATGGACAACAAAAAACACAAATTATTATTTTGTTTAAATTTTTGACGACATGGAAAATAACCTGTTACCTTACTTCAGGTTTACTATCCATTACTTATATAGCACCTCAAGGTGCTATATAAGTAAGAGAAAATTGTTTACTTCGAAATTCCCACCTCTGATATTTCATAAATGAAAATTAAATATACACAAATTATACACCAAAATGAAGGTGATGTATAGACCACTAAAAATATATACAGTCAACTCACAGAGTTTATAGCAGACGCCAGTGGTTCCTGGAAATCTGTCACCGAATTCGTGCCAGAACTGATAATAAAATAATATTTCAGGAGATCAGCTCGTGGCCAAGTATGCTGGACGAGTTTTGTAAATTTCGATATAAACGGGGAATGAGTTGAAGATTCTATTACATGACCCCAAAACCCCACAAAAGACACTTGAATACATTAAAGTACTCCTGGCGTTATTTCTGTTAATGCATGCCCGTGTATTACCATATTTAATTAACAAGCTTACCATATTTAATTAATGGGCTTAACGAATTGGACACATCCACGCGTAATATGCAAATTCAGCAGCTGAAAAAATGTAATTTTCAAACATTTTCAACAAAAACCATATCATCTGACCTTTCTTTGGAACGAGCTCTTGAGGGGTCACATGATATGGTTTGGTTGAAATTTTTTGAAAATGATATTTAAAATAATACATTTTGGCATCGTTTGCGTTTGGTAAAGGGTTAATAACCGGAAGAAGGGTCAGATCGTGACAACAAATGCGACGAAAGTCTTCTAAACCACGACAACAAACGCCGAGACCACGTGCCGTTTCCTGGCCAACACATTCACCAGAAAATCATTAATCATTTTCCTTCCCCCAGGAAAACACAATTTCATCATCAATTTCGGTGGGAAACCTTCATCGCGAGGGAAGACAAATTTAACAGTAGGAGGTGTCTCAGATAGCGTCCTAGAGCCTCCAAATAAAATATTTTCTGGAGGAAACTCTCTTAGAACGGCATTCGCATTTGAGGCTTTTAGCCCTTCGCTCAGAACCATTGTGTAACTAGACTGGGATCTGAGATATTAATTCGCTCTTACCAGTGATAATGTACTTTCTAGCAAAATTAGATTTGATTCTTGCACTTATGTCACACACACACCCTCGGTCATACAAATAGATATCTGTGGAACCCGATTCGGGCTGTGGGGGTCCAGGACCAGCATGACCAATTTGGAGTACGGTGCAAGCTGATTAGCCCTTTACCCAACGCAGACGATATCAAAATTTATTATTTTAAATATAATTTTTTTAAATTTTTCAAAACATTTCAACAAAACCATATCATCTGTCCGCTTGTTGCAACGAGCTCGTTCAAACGAGGGGTCACATGATATGGTTTTGTTGAAATTTTTTGAAAAATAATATTTTTTCAACTGCTGAATTTGCACATTACGCAGGCGGATGCGGCTGATTCGTTGGGTAAAAGGTTAAATACGAATTTAGGATACCGATGCGTCTGTACTACTACTGTACGGACGTCGTGGAAATATCAAAATCCACGCGTTTGCAATATTTCCACGCATGCGTTAACAGTGAGTCTCAGACATAAAACAACGGAAACGCCATCCAATTTTTAATGAACGAAGCAGTGGGTTCTTTTATTGAATATTTGCTGAAATCTACAGATTTGTGATTGAGAAAAGCACCCGTGGACAACACTGCCCACGCGTGCGTGGATTTTCACTATTTCACGGCGGCTGTGATATACATGTATTAATACACAAACAAATGTCTAAGAATTCGATTTTGTTTAACTACGATCCTCTCTGACTAATATTCCAACTACATCGTTAAGCCATGCCGTCTACGAAGGCGTGGTTTGATGTTGTAGTTCCAGTATTTTATTACTCGAGTCATTATCCATCGCATTGTCTGCAGATCACGTTTCCACCCTTTCAATTAGTCACCACTGCGACATCCTTAATTTGCGCCCCGCAAATTCTAAGAGAGACTCTGGTGATTTAATCATCGGGTAAGTAAGAAGTCGGACGAGTCACTAAACTTCTGTCTCAATCCTTCGTGAACCACATGGGGTACAACAATACTAAATATAGGAGTTACCCACCTCGAAAGGTGCAGATTGTAATTTTATGGTGGGATTAGGGTTGTTTTCAGTGAAGGTTGTGCGCCTTTATCCATCCCAGCTCACGCATTGGTTCACAGACTGAACGAGTTAACTGGGGGCAATATCATTTTTAGGCCAATTACTCACAGTTTGGACACTTTTATTTAAAAGAACAAATTTTCCATGTTTTGGACTCAGCAGAAACCCAAAGTTGAATTTTAATGCAAAAATGATTCTTTTATCACATGAAGTAGGTAAAATATATTTAAGGTACGGTTGGGGTTGATTATATGTATAACAGTACTAAATGTTCGAATTAAACTTAACCACCTTGAAATGTGGCACACGGAAATGATGCAACCTCCGAAACTTAGCAAAAAGGTATTGGTTTTGAAAACATTTGACGTATTGTACTGAAATATTCCATCATTGCTGAATATTCCAGAGATGATTTGATGAATGTTTGTTCCTGGAAAATAAAATTGACTATTAGTGAGTTTTTGTTGGGAATTCTCTGATACAATGTGCATGTAATTGGCAGTTTCCTTCCTGTCAATGTTTCTCACTTTTTTGTACGTACAGTTCAGCCGCCATGGACTGGTCATACTCCACACGTGGGCAATGATGTCCAAGCAAGTGTTTACTATGTAATCACTAGACCTGTTCGTAAGCACAGCAAACGAAATATCCCCGCAATGTACAGGCCAACCCAACATAAAAATTGCTATCAAGTCGATTTTTAAAAATATGTTAGCACATTGTATAGGTGCTTCATTTTGATATTCAGAAAAGGAAAGGAAAATAATAAACAAAAAATACCCCCGCTTATTTAACAATGCAAGCCTGACTATAAGTGATACAGTTTTTGGGTATATACAAATAGTAAGTCCATGAAGGGCAATAACGCTGGCAATAAAATCTCGAACGACACTTGCATTTCACTATAGGTATACAGCAATAGGATACACTCGCATACCAACTATCAAGTCACTCAACCAAGTACTGTACAAGTTATTCATGATTGAATTTTGGGATGGATGGACAGATCGATGGATGGACAGATCGATGGACGGATCTTGTACTATGGGTAGACATCAATAACATACAGTTGCACATCAAATATTAAGTCATTCCATTGTGTACTCTGCAAGTTATTCAGGAATTAATTTAAAGGCGGACAAATTCTAAGTCCATAAAGGGCAATGACTCTGGCAATAAAATCTTGAACGACACCTGCATTTCACTATGGGTATTCAGCAATAGGATACACTTGCATATTGAATATCAATCACTCAACGAAGTGCTTTACAAGTTATTTATGATTGAATGTCGGGACGGACGGACAAGGCGATTCCTATATACCCCCGCTGGTATACAAATCAAAATTTTAATTAATGAAGCACCGGGTTATACCCGGTGCTTCATTAATTAATTTTTTGTATGATTATTTCAATAATTAGTGTTTGGAATCTAATTTTATTGCGTCTGTGGATATATTGCCCACCTGTGGAAAGTGACAAGTCCGCGGCGATCGTCATGTAACCCCCAGTTTGGAGGGCAGACAGAGCTGTACTTGACAAAGATATTTGAATGTCCAAATTACTATGATGCGATCGTATTTGTTTCACACGAACGTTATAACGGTCACTTATGGGGAAATATTTAGTAATATTATATGACAGAAAAATCTGATGATTTAATTGGCTAAAACACTCGCCCAAAGTGTTGATGTACTCCAGTATTGCTGACCTAATCTATTTTTATCGAAATAAAGTTGATTTTTCACCGTTCTGTCATTTTTATCTATAAATAGCGCAGGTAGGTTGATACAATGATTTCAAATACCTGTCTGCGATAAAAATAGAAATGGTATTTCCATCTTACTCCTTCCTTTAATTTTCCTGTTCCAATGTTTAGGAACTGTTCAAATATAACAATTAACAAGGACACGAACATATAAGTTAATGCACATTGCTTCTTATATATATATATGTTGAAATTAAATTTATTTTCTTGAATATGAATATGCTGTTTTTCTTCGAAAAATATGTTATAAAGCAAAGACTTTGAAAACAAATTTTTTCTGTCATAATAATAAAAAAATAATTAACTTTCCTTGAGGTTGATACAAGGAATTATCAACCCTTGAAAAGTTATATTCACCAAGGCCAACGGCCTTGGTGAATATTACTTTTCTTGGGTTGATAATTCCCAGCATCACCTCAAGGAAAGTCAATAATTGTATAGTGTTATTCCTTACATCTGCACTACTGTAAATAAACCAGTTAACACATTACTACACTTACCAATAAACGGAAACACCAAATATACAAGAGGATACTATTAGATACGGTTGAATGTAAACTGCGTAAGACAATATGAACACTCCTGCACCATATAGTCCATCCCTTGATTCTCTGTAATACACATCACGGAGGGATGGAACTTGAACAAACATGTAAAATAAATAGTAAATTGTGATTTTAATTGTTTCAAATTTTTCACCTATATGGTACATACTTCTAGAGATTCTGTCCAAATAATATTAAAACTGGTTGAGTGCTGGAAGCCCATATTTGAGCTTTACCCTGAAGTACAGGTACCGTAATGTAAAGGCTTCATATTCTCTGGATATGCTTCATGTTATCTTTGAAGTGAAATTATTTAGTCTGTTTTGATTTGTCGTGTTACAATTGATGTGACTGTAATAGAACAAAGACATGTGAACAAATTTGGGTGTCCAATTTTTTTTAGCACTCTACCAGTTAAGACTTGGGATCACAACTTTTTATGGATTGACCGTAGTCTATGGGAGGAGGAATGGAATGAATATGTACCGAGGAAAGTTTATATTACCCTTCCCCCTTCCTACAATTCCTGTTCATTGTGTCTTGAAAAGGGAGCGTGGCAGCCCAGGGTTAGAGCATTGAACATCAAACGGAAAGTCCACGGTTCGTTTCTGACCAGCGGTTACAGCGTTGTGTCTTGGGAAAGGAGAACACTTAATCCCGATTGCCCACACGGGTGTGTGTGTGTGGGTGTGTGGGTGGCTGGGGGTGGCTGGGGGGGGGGGGCGGTGACGCTGTGGACTGAGGCGTACTTCACGTTGATAGTACACTTGCCATCAACCAATGCTAATCCCACTTGTGTGAAGTTAGTAAATTGGTGAGTCTGACAGTTGATCGCTTATGCTCGGTGGTTCTTTCCGGGTACTCCGCTTTCCTCCACTCGTAAAACTGTCCTACAAGAGATGAATCTGTCTGTAGAAAGCGTCATTAAACCCTAATAAATAAATAAATAAATAAATAAATAAATAAATAAATAAATAAAGTCTTGAAAAGAGGTAAAAATTGATCCCAAATCACCATCTAATGAATATATTCAGTTTTAATCCTGTCTTA
Source organism: Pictodentalium vernedei (assembly GCA_031216915.1). NCBI lineage: Eukaryota > Metazoa > Mollusca > Scaphopoda > Dentaliida > Dentaliidae > Pictodentalium > Pictodentalium vernedei. The sequence continues at coordinate 116,836,584 of CM062292.1, forward strand.
ATCCTACAGTAGTATGCTTACAAAAGCGGATAGAAAATAGAATCTCACATGCGATACAAATTCATTAAAGTTAACTCTCGGTTGCGTTTTCCGTTCGTTTTTAATGTGTTAAACCCCTGTCACGCTCTGCTGCGATCGGACCGGCGCTTGCATTGAGCTGAAAAAATATCAAAGCGCCAAGCTAAATGCATTGAGGTCTCGAAGAAGTTGGCAAGAACCGATTGATGACGCAGTGGCATTGGCCAGGACGGGAGAGGGTTTCCATGGTCTCCCGTGAGCACCAGAGCGCCGCGCTTGTTTTGTGCATGCACAAAACAAGCGCAGAGGTCCCACGTTCTAACCAGGACGCTGCAATGGCCCAGTACTGTCGCCGTGGCAGCACAAAGCGAGCGACGTGAGCGTCCCGTTGACTTAGCAAGGATGCATACAAGCTACTCATGGTCACAGCAAATCAATTTTGTCCTCTGCGACTGCAGTAAGGTTAATCAGACTCTCACTACGTGCCTCTCCCGTCCTTATTACGCTTACTACATGTACGTCTCTCTCCGACCTTATTGCGCTCTTACTGCGCTGCCACGAGGCGTTATGAACTGGTTTCCGCTCATAGAACGTCCACACGAGGCTGCCACTGCGACTATGGCGCTCGTTATACGTCCAAGCGTGACAAATGGCGCTCTTCCGACGTTTGCAGCATGTTTACAGTACGATCCCACTTTTAGCGCCGAAAACAGCATAACGACTGGAGCACGCGGGAGGCTCTATAGATACTCTCCGCGCCCACGCAGAGAACGTTTTACAAACCTACTGAGAACGTACCAGCAACGCAGTGACAGCGACTTGGACGTACTAAGAACGTTTACAGCGTAGAGGAAACACAATGAGAGTGCGCGAGAGCGCGTGAGAGCGTGTGATTTGACAAAGTAGGAACGTTCTAAGAGCGCAATGAAAACGTGATAAGCGGGATAGGAGCATACTAAGAGCTACCTTGTTTTAAAAGTTTGACAATTTTGGAGGGTTTTTTTCCGCGCTCTTCCTGCGTGTTATTCATATTTTGATACTTGTGCAGCGCATTAAGGGCGCCAGCCTGATCGCAGCAGAGTGTGACAGGGGTATTATTTATTTATAAAATAGCGATCAGCTGATATAATTGTATCGCGGTCGGGACACGATGTCACCAGGAAAGACAATTTTCGTCATTGGAAGAAATTTACGTGAAAATTAGCCCCTCTTAATGGTCAGTACATTTAGCACTAAGGTTATGGGAGTTTCGATGTGTTAGCGAAGTTGTATTGTAGATGTGCTCATCATTTCACAAACTTCAGGCATCATTTCACAAATTTCTTGTAGAATAGTATAAAAATACAGAAGCTGGCATTTTACACTTTTGTCCCAATCAGTATGAACGTTTGCCAATTATTCTCTGTTTAAAGCCAATTATTACCACTTTTTGAGGGCGTTCCTAGCACATTAACAATGTTTTAAAGGGCATTGAAACCTCGTAATGCTCAACGAGTACAAGTCATGTGACGTGTCGGGCCGTTATTGAGTATAACAGCCCAACACGACAATAACAGCCCGACACGTCTAAATATAGACAATAACGTCACATCTCTCAGCCGATCAACAATATTTTTCCCAGATTTCCATTTGGATCGAAATTCAATTCGGATTTTTTTAATTTGTAAACACAATTAACACATTTTTTCAAGTGTTTCCCTTTGTGTCGCGGATAGATAATGTATCAAATATAGAAAGCGATGCACACAAAGTAAGTGATGACATCTTTGATGAATAAACTCCTTGCCTAAAGTTCGCATTTCTAAGATATATTTCATCATCTAACTTTCCAAATTTCGCCGCAGACTGATCAGACGATAGTCATGTTACCCGGTTTGTTTGTCAACAAATCAGACGATAGTGTCGCTGTTTTTTTAATTCTAAAACGTCAAACTTAATTTATTTATCTTATTTCCCTTATAATTTAATCGTAATGTACCCGATGTACGAAAGTGGCAATAATAGAAATAACATGACTTTGTCGGGCATTACAGTGTATCAACGGCTCAACAGAAATGGTTAACAGCCCTTGAGCTTATTAGAGGCCCTCGACTTCGTCGCGGGCCGCTAATAAACTCTTGGGCTGTTAACCATTTCTGTTGAGCCGTTAATACACTCTAAAGCCCTTCAAAATCATGTTGTTGTTATATTAAAAATTAGAAAACGGCGCTTCACCATCTTTTGATGTTCTGTAACTTTTTTCTGTTCATTCTTATCAATAGTGTGCGCAACCTGACATATAATACAGACGCTGTCCTTTCCATCAATATAAAAGTTCGGGAGGTAAGTTTTGCTATTTTTTTCCTGGGAAGAATAACAATTTGCAAATTACTGTTGATTTTTTATTTATTGGGGTTTAACGACACTTTCGACAGCCAAGGCCACCTCGTGTCGGACAGTTTTGCTGGTGGAGGAAGCCGGAGTACCCGGAGATAATCACCGAGCAACAGTCAGGCTCCCCAACATACTAACTCTACACAAGCAGGGTTAGCATTGGTTGAAGACAAGTGCACCATCGACGTGCAGTATACCTTAGTACTCAACGCTACTGTGCTCCTACGTGGGCATTGAGGTGAAGCAGGGTGGGGTAAAGCCCAAAACTGAAATTACGTCAGTGTGAAGTTTGAGAGAGGTGGATTTTAACAGAAAAGAGGTAAATACCCATATAAATGCATATTTGACAGTGAAATAGGTCACTGTAATGATCTAAACCAATTTATAAAGCAAATACGTTTGCACGAAAATAGGTGACACCAGTTTCTTTCGTTTTGAAAAATAACAAAGACAATTTTTTCAAAAGCACTTTCCTGAGAAAATCTCCACAGAATCCGGTAGGAAACCCTTTCCTTACATCATAACAGTGATAAATCCAATAAAACACATCCAGGAAATTTTCTAAAACTGCACATAACTTCGGACTTTATCTGATTTGAAATGTTCATAACCTGCTTCAGGAAATGAAAAAGATGAAATTGATATTGTTGTGCAATACTGGCGGGAACTGGGCAATGGGTTCAATGTCAAATAGGGTACAGTACACCAGGTTTTATGTACCTACACAAATCGGCACCTGGCAAAACCGGTTCAGTTTTCTTTTTTGTCTTCTGTCAGTTTTATTGTCTCCTAAGAGGTGTTTTCTTGGGATCTCTAAATTCTGCTCTCTTTTTCTTCTGGTAGTAAAGAGGAATATTAGGCACTTTGTATCACTTTGGTAAGTTGGGAAAAAATACCCGCAGGGCTGTCAAAGCCCAGACGGTGCAACACTGCCCCCCCCCCCTTAACTACACTCCCGCGGCGAGTCCCGTCCACTTGAAGGTGGCCCCCTCGTAACTTGACAGTAGATTTCTGTATTTCAGTTTCTTTTTTGTTATCTATTACCTTTTTTCTTCAGAAAACAAAACATTAAACAATGACATTTTTTAGCTTTCATCAACACACCAGGGCGAGGTTGTTCGGTTCAGATCAAGTTATTCTGGTAGCTTATATGTTCGTTTATGAGGAAAATTGGTAAAAAGCATGCTACTATTTCCGACATTCAGGAGAAAACCCCCTCTATCACATATATCACAAAGTTTCGATTGTTTCCGACTGTTTCGAATCAAGTGTATCGTCTCCGTGCCACAAACGAAGAATACTCGGAAAATTTACAAGGTCCGTGGTTATGGAGGGCTTAACCCTTTACCTTACAAATCGCCCGAACCCGCCCGTGTAATATGCAAATTGAGCAGTTGAAAAAAATATGATGAGCTCCTTCCAATGAGGGGTCACATGATATGGTTTTGTTCAAATTTTTTGAAAAATTAAAAAAAAATAGTAATTAAAATAATAAATTTTGATATTCTCTGCGTTGGGTAAAGGGTTAGAACTTTTTTACTACAAAGAAGCTGATTGTCCAATATTTGTCGACATTACCCGTTATCCAGGTGAGTATATTTCTAGTTGATCCCTACCGTTACCATGGTTATTTAATCAAATACTCCCCTCACCAGTTTTGTTCAAGGTGGCCTGTAAGGGGAAACATACACATTTTGATTTATCTGAAAGCACGCTTAGGGGGAATCACCATAGCAAGCATCCAGATGTCGACCAGGTTGCTGTCCCAACTGTTATCTTGCAAACAGATACAACAGTGAACATTTTTACAACAGAAGGATGAACATCGACCCCTATCGAAATCATTACTAATATCGGTGTTATGGTTATTCGGATGCCATCTTGATCTAACTATTTGCTCGTTAACCCTTTACCCAACGTACCGTCAAAACCGGCCAGCGCTATTCTCAAAAATTGCCAGTAAATTTTCATTATTTTTTCATTTTTGGTCTCAAAAACATAGGTTATGACCCCTCACTGGATCGAGCTCGTTGAGCTCGTTCCAATGAGGGGTCATAACCTATGTTTTTGAGACAAAAAATCAAAAAAATTAATTGTTCAAGAATTTTTTTTTGCAAGTGTCGTCTGCTTTTCAAGTTAGGTGAAGGGTTAAGCAAGTGGTTTCTGGAGTATAGAGCTCTATTGCGTTTTTGTCCGTGTTTTGAGAAAGATGGTAATAGGATGGACAGGTAACAATAGTGACTATTTACCACAGATGAGCCAAATTTGTTATTATGCTGATAAATTCATATTCTAAAACTACAAGTAGCACCCTCATTCGATGGTATATATATAAGTTATTACCACCATCTTGGTTTCCGAGATGGCGTATTGGAGTTGAGACCACGTCTCTGGGCATTTATCTAACAATCATCTAGATTTTGTCCTGAACACCACGAGAAACGGTACGTATCACATAATGTGTTGTGTTCTGATTCCGTATCATATAGACGACTCATTCTGATTCCGTATCATATAGACAACTCGTTTCCAGTAACGCGACGGGCTATCATAACAGGCGCATGAATACATTCTATGTGCGTTTCAGTGATCGACTCAGCTGATCGCTTTCAAAAGAAAACAAAATTCCTTACAGTTAGCGACAGAACTATTAATAGCCAATGACCCCCACACCCATAATAAATAGAAACTGCACAAGTTCATATTACAGACTCGTGAATTCAAGCGTATCATCATAGGAAGTGACACTGAGAGTGAATAATATGACAACACAACTTTGTAAATTGCTGTGACAGCGTTACTCATTGTCTGTTAGAGTGCACAACAATATAGTTCCATAAAATATTTATTTAAACTTTTTCTCGCCCAGCATTATGTCCCACAACTGTATTAATAAATTAGGATTTAATCTGTTTATGTGACAGAATTGTTAGATGAATGAATTATCATGATAATGTGCATTCCCTGTGATCTGCATCAGATTCTCGGTGGTGTCCAAAAATGGGATCACAACTCGCCGGCAAAGCCGGCTCGTTGAGATCCCATTCTGGACACCACCTCGAATCTGATACAAATCACAGGGCATGCACATTATCATGGTAATCTGTATATATCGACGAGTCCGTTAGGACGAGTCAGTATATGACCGGAGGCGAGGTCGAGACTTCAATACACCATCTCGGAAATCCACTTGGTGGTAATAACCAATCTATCTTAAAATATTCCTTCCTTTCGTGACTTGTTTGCATATATTTTGACAATCATTCATCGTCTATGAATTGATTTTTTATGAACGAAGATCATAACGTCATGGTATTGCGTTCTTGTGCTGTGCATGACGAAAACCCCATTCATTGTTCTCTTTGTACTATAACCGCTGAGCTGAAGTTTTTAATAGTGTTTCAGCTGTGTGGTTCATTGTTTTAGTTTTCTTGTTTAACACATGGCACGCCAGTAAAAATATCATCATCGCAAAAATTGATCTAGTCTAATTTATTTCATTGAGCTGGTGACTTATTTATCATTTAATTAATGTTATCAAAAAACGGTGACCTCGACACGTGTAATAATCGATGCCAATTGAGAGCAGGTGAACATCGTTCTCTTTCTGAATCGAATGATCTCATGTTTAATGGTTGCCAGTTACTTGTATTGGGGCAAATACGTTCTTGTTGTAAGATAAATGACAATAAGTATGAATGACTTTAACCCTTTACCCAACGAATCGGCCGCATCCGCCCGCGTAATATGCAAATTCAGGAATTGAAAAAATATTATTTTTTAAAAGATTCAACAAAACCATATCATGTGTCCCCTCGTTGGAACGAGCTCGTCGAGCTCGTTCCAACAAGGGGTCACATGATATGGTTTTGTTAAAATTGTTTGAAAAATATGAAAAAATGATATTTAAAATAATAAATTTTGATATCGTCTCAGTTGGGTAAAGGGTTAAATCGTTTAGCACGTTTAATGATCACATGAGTATTATTTAATTATTTTTCGCGTAACTAGGATATCATTTTATTTTGGGTCAACATTTGGCACTATTCTAGTGTTCTGTCCCTCAAACAATGTATCTATACTATTTTGAGTATAAATTGTGTATGCATTGTGTCCTGAAGAATTCGTTTTGATTGAGAGAGAAATACAAGCAGAACCAATATGTTCCAACGGCTACCGTCCACTTTTTCTGTCCTATCATAAATACACGGACCGACACACGCAGGGGTCGAGTTTTATCCTTCAGCGATGGCACAAGTGCCATATCGATTAACTCATTCACACGCACATGTCATTCTGTGTTTATTACACGCCTTCCCGTTTATGAAAACAATTATTAGAAGGACACCCAGCAATTCATTTGACAACTACCAACATAAAAAACACATTTTATTGCCAACCAAATTTGACACATAGAACACATTGGAACTCAGGGGACGATTTGTAGCTATCGATAGCGATTCAAATTGTAATTGCGATGCACGATTTGTAGAAAATTCCAGTGAAATTTCGCCTCTATTTAAAAATAGTCTTTCAATGATTTCCGTTCCACACATATGTGCGGAACGGATTTTCATTTTCCGCATGGTTTACTGTTGCTGTAGATGTGGATTTCACAGAACAGACGTGTAATAAATAATTTTAGTTTGTGTCTCTCCACTTTGATTGGATTCTGGGGTAATCACCACACCATTCAACATACTTGCATCAAAGCTCAATAGGAAGTATGAATTCTCCCTGGCTGAGAAAACCTATTCACCAAATCATGATTTATTGAGGATACCATTACAATTCACATATTTCGTGTCGTGATTGGAAAATCTTTCCACTTGATGAAATGGCAGGGATGAATCATTTCTGCAAACAACAGTTTAAACATAAAGCTCGCGAAAAATCAGCCCTGCAGCCAGGAAAAGTGTGCGGTAACAGGAGAGACACCCAACACCAGAGTACACGAGATTTGGTGCTGAGTCGTGGGACCTATGAGCGATTAAGGTGGAATTTTAATTTTTACTGTTATATCGCATACCCTTGATCAACACTGCACAAAACACCATCTCAACTAAAAATTATTTTTTGAGATTTTTGAGTAATCAAGCACCTTCTTTCTCTTAAAATCCATATTCTATCATCGAGATTTTTTCTGGAATCAGGAAAGCAAATACTTAAATTATACTTGAACAAAAAGATCCCACCTTCTATCTTAGTAGAAATTAATCCTGCAGGTTTAAAAACATTTTCTGAATTCGTCACACTCAACCGTCAACTCGAATCGCAAAGCAACAACGTCGCTGATGAGATTTTGTACCTATTTTGGAGAAACTAAATACTCACATATTGCAGTTGACATGATTATAGCAACATATGGGGGTACCGTAGAAACTTGGTACAGCAGTCCCACTCTGTCCTGGATGCTTTCCTGGTTCTCTTGGAGACGACCAAGGAATAGGAGGACGAAGATGACATAAAATGGTAGAAGTGCAAATCTCCCTACGAAACCCAACTTGTCTCTGTATAGGTTCAGCGTCATCCGGCTGAAATGAAAGGGGGATTTTTTCTTTAATCCTTTACCTAACATGAAAAGCAGACGACACCTGAAAAAAATTCTTGAATAACTAATTGTTTTCATTTTTTGTCTCAAAAGTATAGGTTATGACCCCTTGTTGGAACGAGCTCGACGAGCTCGTTCCAACGAGGTGTCATAATCTATGTTTTTGAGGCAAAAAATGAAAAAAATAATGAAAATTAATTGGCGATTTTTGAGAATAGCGCTGGCCGGTTTTGGCCGTTACGTTGGGTAAAGAGTTAACTTTCTCCCAAGAGAATTCGTCATTGAGGGAGTTTATCAGACTCGTTATCACCATTCTTATCTCTTCTGCATATGGATACGTGCAGATGCCTTTCATACAGAGTTGGTTACATGGAATGTATTGTCTATTTTAACCAATGGAGAAAGTCCCTTCTTCGTGGGAAGAATTTCGTCGCCTGAGTACTAGAATGTCATATGTCCCCTATGGGACATTGAACATTCTAGCACTCAGGCGGCGATTTAACGACGGATATCCAATGCTAAGGGCACCACAAATGTTTTTTAGCAATACTGACCAGGTTCTTGTTCATATGGAACATATTTTCCTTTGACCCCCCTCCCCTCCCCGCCCATCACACCCCACGGTTTTCATTTTTATACCAGTATTGCCTTGTGTATTCAGCGTTACCCAAAACAATATTGACATTGAGAAATTTGATAGGCACACTGCGCCTGGAATCCGATCAATGTGTGAGAACGTCGTGTAAGAAAGCACCTGATTGGTCGTTAGCATCTGAATGACGTTATGACAAGAATGAAATGCTTCGACACAAAACAGTGTCAAGCAACAATGTACAGAGAACTGAAAGTGATATTTTGCTTTCAAAGAATCAGCTGCTTTGACTGAATTCAAGTTTAGGCATGGTATAAATACAGAACACAATTCAGGAAGAGTACCGGGGACAGGAATCAATCCGACGTACGTGAAATCGAAAAGAAACTCCAAGTCGGGTCGTCCATTCCTATTCCACGCACGCCACTCTCATTCCGATCCGTCTTAGTTCACAACAGCCTATATGACACATGTGATCAGTACCTATGAAACCCTCAATAATTCCCAGTTAAAAACTACCCGGCGTACATGTCAAAATTGGTATATAATTGTAAAAGCACGTTACATCCGTTACATAATTGTCAGTATGTTCTTGGCTTTCCGAAATGCGTAACATGTTCATGTTTTAATTCATGTCTCCGTGTGGTCGAATGTTGTGTTTGCTTCACAGCAAAACTCAAAATCCAGACATATATAGCCAGTTTCACAAACCCAGTAAAATTGTTTGGACTCTTTGTAAAAATTGCATTTTAACTGGGTGAAAAGCATGTCCTGTTAGAATACGTCTGTTTATTACCCTTTTAAAGTTATGTAAGCTGCCTGATTGGTCAATAACCAATGAACCCAGTGCGGTACATTTAACTCCAACGAGGTGTACGAAGTTCAACTGGGTGTATGGGACTATCACGTGACATATAAACGGGGTGTACGGCAGTCTATTTTACACTTCGCCGATTTCCTTTTTCACTCATCGCCTCAAACATTTTCGTCAGTTATAATAAACATTCAGACTCACAAACAAAATGAGAACAATATTGTATCATGAGAATATTCCGAAAACTTGAAATAAAATATTCCTCTAACGTCCGATTTTACTGTCGAGAAGAGGGAATCTGTTGTGGTGTTTCTACACTACAGATCGTTGCGGATTCTAAAAATATGCAATGTCGTTATGAATTGCCTCTTCCGTGAAATTTATTAACCCTTTACCTAACGTAACAACCAAAACCGGCCAGCGCTATTCTCAAAAATCGCCAATTAATTTTCATTATTTTTTTCATTTTTTGTCTCAAAAACATAGGTTATGACCCCTCGTTGGAACGAGCTCGTTCCAACGAGGGGTTATAACCTATGTTTTTGAGACAAAAAATGAAAAAAATTAGTTATTCAATAATTATTTTTGCAAGTGTCGTCTGCTTTTCAGGTTAGGTAAAGGGTTAACGCACTTGTACTAGATTAAATATAGTGGCCTCGATTCTCCAAGACGCACAATGCACCAATGTAGGTATCGAATAAAACACTAATAATAAACTTGTGCCCCACAATAATAAATAAATGTTTGAGTTCAATCGAAGGGAAATAACTCCAAATCAAATAAAAAAAATTCGTCTGCTTGTTCAAATCATTTTTCAGCAGAAACGGACTGTTGCAGTTTACCAGTTGACATGTTCAAGTTGTTTCATGCTTGAACTGTTCCTTTCCAGTTTATCGGTTGACATTTCCAAGTTGTTTTAGGTTTCAACTATTCCTTTCGGAAGTTTTATCGTTCTTGTTGAATATTAAAGGAACGTATTTCTGTCAGTTTCTCAATTTTTTTATCAAGGTTTTCGTCACTGGATTGCGGTTTGTGGATAATATAATAAAACTCGACACACTGACGGGACAGGGTAATAAATTCGTCACGAAGTGTTTCAGCAGGCTGTACGGGATTGTACTACCCTTCTGAGATTTGTATTTCCGTCTCGTTTCAGCCACAGGAAATACGGATCTCAGAAGGGTAGTACAGTCCCGTCCACCCTGCTGAAACACCGTGTAACTAATAGTATTTTGTATTGGCATTGAACGTTAAGAAAGTGGTGTGACGATATATAACCAACAAAAACCTGAGAAATTCATTGGACTCGATATACCACGTTCAAGTTCTGGTTTTACTATAAAAGGTATGTTTAAGTCTACACTATAACAGTGAAAGATGATGACCGTTCAAGCTAAACAAGTAAGAATTCATTTTGTTTCATCACAATTGTTAGTTCACCTGATACAGAAATGTGGTTGATGAGATTTAGAGGTTATTACTTGGTTAGTTTAATTGCGGTCGAGATATCAGCCCGAGGTAACTTTATATCAGCCTGAGACCGAAGGTAATAACCACCTTATTTATTAAACCAAAACAAATGACTATAAAATGCTCTCAGATCTGTTACAGTGTGTTATTGTGTCTTATTCTTTTCATAAAATCCGAAGTTTCCTCTCTTCTTTCTCCTAGTTGCTAAGCTACCTCTTCTTCTCCAACTTTGACGAATCACCGCTTATAACTCTGATTTTTAGTTTGCGATGAATTTTCTTCACAACCCTCTTCTTTTGCATTTTAAAAACAGAAAAAAACGAGTCGGTTTCATTCTTAATTCTACGAATAGAATATTTTTTTTTACTGGAAAACACTATACGTTTATTTTGTTTATTTCATAAATAATTTACAGGGCTGTCGCGACAAAATCGTGCTGTTACTCAATACAAAACACAGCGAGAAGTGAGGAGCACATTGGTCCAATTCGATCGACCAGCAAAACTGGCAAAAATAAACAAGGCGCAGTAATACATTTCTGTCTAAAAATAATTCCCCTACAAACTTGAGCTAAACTTGCAAAAATACTTTATTAAATGTACAGTGTGTGGTGTTTGTATTGGCATTGTGTAATTCGTTCAAAAAGGTTTAAAGAAAACAACAACTGAACTATTAATTATGCTACACGAATGTGGTAGAGGTCAGAGGTTAACAAGTCCGTCTCTATTACAGGAATAAATTCTTTCAGTGTGAAACCTACGGGAGAAATTTATTACCCTAATTGGTGACGAAAGCAAAAAATTATCCAAGGCTTTTATTGTTCTCAAAGCGGTCATTTATGGGATAAAAACACTTTACCCTTTTCTTCTTCCATCCAATCTTTACTCATTGCCATAATTAGACCAATTTTCCAGATTGCGTTAGTAGTATACCATGTGCAGATCTTGCCTGTTCCTGGGAACCCCACTCGGGTACTCCGGAAGTGACGTCATAGTGCTTCCTAAATCACCACGTATGTAGCGGTCATGTTGTGATATATGGTGTTATTACGCGCCACGACCAGAGAGAAATGATACACAACAAAAGCTTTTCAAGGTTCAATACATTTTATTTTTTTCTAACAATACATACAAAGCAGTAATTTTACAATATTTTTTGCATGATAAAGTTACATTTACAATAAGATTACAATATTTTTAACATGATAAAGTTACATTTATAATATATGTAGAATAATAGGAATGAATATATTTACATGAGGTTTATGATGCCTAACAACTGTCACTTCTATAGAGCTGGTGCAAAATAGTTTACTGTCACTGTTATACATATATATATCCAGTTGTTTTGTCCTCATACCATCTTCTTGAACTTCTCGTTTGGGGTAGAAGTAGGATAAACCATCTTTACTCTGTGTATATGTAAACATTCTGTTTTCATTCATTCTGAAACCTCGGTTGATACCACTGCCAGCCTGTTCTGTTTTGAGTACATTGGGATATTTCTCCTTGGTAAGATCGTTCTGACATTTATTGATACCTTTACAGCTTAACTTGTCGGATGCACCGAAACAGTAGTAAGTCTTGTTACACAGTCCACTAATACAATTACCCTGCCATTCAACTTTAAAGAGTCCGGGTGTTCTCTTGTCAAATTTCTTTTTATGAGTACAACAGGAATAAGGTACCCAGGTTTCGTTTTGTGTTTTCATTTTCATAAAGTCTTCTTTGTGATGGTAACCATTTATGCAAATACTGGTAGAATTCTTCTTTCTTCTCAGGACGGATAACTTTTTCCAGTGATGGTTTCGATAAGACAATATGCAAACTGTCGGTATCTGATTCACAAAATTCAAAGTCTCGACGATCAACATAGACATCTAGGAAATTATAACAGAATTCCAACCTTCTAAGCTTGGCGTACTGGTACACAAAATACTCGATGTCATCTCCAATTCATAAAGATCTTCACTTAGTTTTCTGAACTAACGGAACGCCATGTTGTTAATACTACTTGACACGTCGTTTTCGTCACAATAAACAACATTTCGATGTTCGGCTTTATTCGTGACAGTTTTTTCATATCCACTGTTTCCAAGTAACTTCATTTTATCAGCCACTATTGATTTGTCAGGGTCGGCATCCCCGGTTCGTCTTGCATCTGACACCTGATCACCAAACTTCCCAAAACATGCGTTTATTCTGGTACTGGATCTGTTGATATATATGGCTAGCTTCCTGTCCGTGTTCAATGTACCACTTTAAAAGGGGAGTCACCAGAAGAATTTTATCTCCGTAGTAGCTACCGATCAGACTCAGCCTTGGCTGGTTCAAAATTTTATTTTCTTCAGCATACGTTCGCATATGGTGTTCGATGTCCGATCTGGAAATGTTGATATTCTTGAAGATAGGGGTCATCTCTTCAGAATGTTGTTTCAGGCTATCTGGAACATGGATGTCACATTCAACCAAGCCGAAAAGTCTGTTGGCACGAATTTTCTCAATCAGTTCATCCATTGTCATTCTTCCATCAACTGAGAAGTAGAAAGTTTTTCTTAAAAACATCTTTAAGTCAGAGAGAGTCTTTTTCATCTGATGCCATTCACATTCCCATACCTCCACAAGCTTATATCCGAGATCTGTGATGTATTTGGAGTTTCTGGATGTGTCTTCTCTGAGCTCTGACATTATTATCTGTCAAACTGTATTGAAGAGAACAGGCTCCCAGTTTTTCACTGTCAAAGCACATTGATGGCCAGGCCAGAAACACCCGTGAAATTGGTATACAGTTTGAGTCGTCTTGCACCAACCATCCACTGCTAACTGCAGTCTTCCGACCCCCCCCCCCTTTCACTCCCATTTAACTGATGTCGGATGTAAATGCAGTATCTTGCAGCAATATACTCCATCCATTGGTGAGGCATACGTGCGTAGGTTTGCGAATACTCAGGCTTAAACTCGTGTTCTTCTCTCCACCGGATATAAAAACCGGTAGGCATTTCTTGCATCAATGCTGACAGGTAATACGCATTCGCATCGAACCCAACGATACCAGCACATTCTTTGGCTTGGTTTCCATATGTTGCAGATCTCAGTCTAGTCACATTCTTTTCGTGGTACCGATTAAAGATGATGGATGGTCCGTCGACGATATTGTCTTTCACAAGATGGTATTTGTCCTTATTCTTGTCATTAAATATTTCAAACGAGACCTCTTCTTCGACTGTGTTGAAACTATATTTTAGTGTTTGCCCAGGAACGCTGATCCCATCTTTTTCATTATTTTTTCATTTTTTGTCTCAAAACATAGGTTATGACCCCTCATTGGAACGAGCTCCTCGAGCTCGTTCCAACGAGTGGTCATAACCTATGTTTTTGAGACAAAAAAAAATGAAAAAAAAATAGTTGTTCAAGAAATTTTTTTTGCAAGTATCGTCTGCTTTTCATGTTAGATAAAGGGTTAAACATGTCAATTTTATGGTCTCAGTTAAAAGCAAATTGTTTTTCTTCTGCTTCCAAGAATGGTTTCACGTCTCGATTGTTGTACCATACCTGGAAATCTCGAAAGTTAGTCATATTGAGTTCATTCCATACTTTTTTGCAGTATTCATATTCTTCATCCGAGATATTACGTCCCTTTTGACTGCTGAAGAATGCTTTATGTTCTGGCAGTTGGTCCTGATCTGACTTCTGTAAACTGTCTATCCATTCGTACGGTAGAAAGCCCTTATTTACCGAGCATCCAAAGGCCTTCAGGAATTTATCGTTGGAGAAACCTGGAGCGAGGTAGTTCATGATGTCGAGAAATTTCAGTTGATCTGTCTTAAGACACATGAAATTATTCAATTTCTTCACAACACATTTCAATGGATTTTGCTTCTTCAAATAACTCATCAGTTCTCGCTTGACAATGTTCACATCATATTTTCCTGAATTGAACCCAAGAACTGGCATTTCCATCATATACCTATGGAACGCAATTTGAATCTTTTCAATAGGATGCGATTGCGAGTTATCGTCACATATAGCCATAGCTTCTTGCGTGAGTACGTCCTGGATTTTCTATTGCAATTCAAGAATGGTTGACGAATGGATTTCTTGCATTGGTGCGTAGCTTCTCGAGAATTTTCCTTAAGGAAGTTCATCATGCGTTCAACAAGATCTTGTGTGCCGCCTTCTGTAATAAAGCATCTGGGCTCTTCAAAACCAGGTACATTACTGCAAACGCTGAGACTTAATGCTTAATGGTTTGTGTTCAGCTTTCCAGGTAAGTGCATTACAGTTCTTGGGTAATTTCGTTTTGTCAAAGTTGCGTTCAAAGTCAAATGTAGCTCTGTATTGAAAATACCGCAGTGATTCTGGTACGGCAACCCCTTGATCCTCCAGTTTTTCTAAAATACTTTGCGGTGTAGGGGTATATTCCGCCGACATATCTGTATGTAATATCTTCCGTACAGGTGAATTCGTGGCGTGTAAGCATCCTGTGCTTTTTCCATAATTTCCCCACATTTGCGACAGGCAAATGATTTATTGTATTGGTCGATATCTGTGATGTAGCTGAAGTGATTTTTGTAAAGATTGATATACATCCTCCCCTGAGTTCCAATGTGTTATATGTGCCAACTGGCACATAGAACACATTGGAACTCAGGGGAAGACATGGTACCGTCATACCGTCTATTGGATCTCTGAATGATCTTTGCAACCAAACCATAACTTTCTTCAACCAGTTCAAACACTTTGTTGACTGCAAACATTTTCTCCACGTCTGGTAGTTGATCCAATTTTACACCAACAAATTTCTCATTTGGTACATCGGTATATTTCTTGAGCAGTACTTCAGTGGTTTTGTTCAGAGTGTGGTAACTGGCACCACTCCATAGCGCCAGGCATCGAAACAAGCAGAGATTGTCATCGTATGCGAAATTACAATTTTGATCTTTCACTAAGGCCACGATGAAGCGATTATCCAAAGTGTACTGAGGCATATGTTGTGCTTACCCGTCGAGGTTTCAGAGGAGGTTCAATTCAAATCCCGATCAATCCATATCGAAAAGCGCATCCCTACTGCTAATAGATATCCTCACATGGTACGTCGCCACGTCAAAGGTATCCTCAAATTTAATGTAAAATTATTTTTATTTGATTGTTAAAACTATGTAAATTCGTGTAAATTGAAGTAAATTCGTCTTCACTGTTTGTAAAAACAAATTATTTCCAAATGAAACAAAATACTGCATTTTGATTGGCTGAGAGGTACGGTGCAACTTGCAATCCACAATGGCTTTTTTACACCGTGTTTAACCACGGTGTAAAAACAAGAATATACAAGAGCAAGCTATATGGCTAAAAAGGTACCCATTTTTAATTATTAATTCATACCTTCTGCTCGGTTATGTTAGAACAAAAATAAAAATGCAGGAAATTTAATATTTATGTGCAATAAAATATTACAGATATGGATGTCATTGGAACTGGCTCATTGAGCCAGTTCCAATGACATCCATATTTGTCTGGTTTTATTTAAGAAACTTGAAAAGTACACATTTTCTGTCAGTTTTTGTCCACAATGTAGGTTAAAGTATTAAGTACACCAAAATTCTTGGAAATAAATCCGTTATCATTGTGTTTTCCAGGGTGTATGGGAATTTACACCCGTTTGGGAACTCATACACCCTTTAGCTTCGCCTCAGGGTGTATGAGTTCCCAAACCGGTGTAAATTCCCATACACCACAGAAAACACAAGGATAACTAATATTACTGATTATCCATGTGAATTCATTTTTTTCACAAACAATGAATTCGAGTTCTCAAACATTTATTTTTTGTGTGTGTTTCTTTAACATTTGAAAAAATAGTTTTTCGTTATGATTTCTTTTTTCTCTTCAGTGTAATTTCTATTTTTTTACAAACATTAGATTGCAGTTTTCAGAAACAGTTTTATATTTTGTGAAATATCACTTCTATTCCATTATTGGGGCTTAACTGCACTTTCAGCGTCCAAGGCTACACCACCCACACAACTGTTCGGGCGAGATAACCAAAAGTGATTCACAACAAGTGCACGTTTTGAAAATGAGAGAAATGTTTAATATACTCTATTTGTTCATCGGGATCTCACAGCCAGAGATATCGAATGCGAATATTGCATTGAAGGGTCTATGATTGTCGCCGTTACCATGTTTCGCGAGCCGCAGGAAACGTTTGTGGATGTTTTTTCATTGATTGGAGAAACTGTACACTTTTTTATAATTTTAGGCAAAGGGATAATAATGCATTACGGTTGTGGAAAATTATCTGACAATTCCAGAAAACCACAACACTGTCTGAAATAATGAAAGCGAGATCGTGTAAGAGGAGGTAATTCTCGTTGTAAATTCTACGAACATTCATCTATGCAGAGATTTTGTCATTATGATTATTATTATAATTGTTTTTTCTGCAGAACCATTGAACCAAGGAATTGAATTCCCAAAGTAGATTACCACAATAAATAATTTAGGGGACATCGGGGCTTATTTATATCTCTGTGAATGTTTTTTTTTCAAGTTAAATTTTAGAACACTTATAATGTGTATTGTCCATGACATATATGGACCCATTTTAAGGTAAAACGTTTGTAACATTATCTCATCAGCAGTAGATGTTCTGCCTAATTGCTCAGCTCGTGATAGTTCATTGAGACAACGAATTTAGCCGAATCGATTGTCGGCCATTTCCGTGATTTTAACAATTACTGCAACGCTGTGTTTTTCGGTCTACCGAAAAACCGCTACTTGGGGATCAAAATTTAAAAAAAATTACGGATCATAATAAATAAAAATCAATCAATCAGAACACCTGAAATCTGAGTGACCCATAAATTATCTACCAGAGTGAATAAACACGACGACGTTTCACGTTTTCACCATTCTGTTTCCAACCACCGAACTGACCACATCGCAAGAGAACTTTCTGTTGACCATTTGTCTTCGCCAACTGTTATTAAAAATGAAACCAGTGCGCTTTGACTGTGATTACTGTGGAAAGAGCTTTTCCGATCGCCGCAATTGCAACCGCAACCGCCATGTACGAGATGTTCACAGAGAAGAAAAGGCTGTTCATATTGTCACAAAACGTCCACAAGAAAAGTGAAATTGGAATACCACCAGAAGACTTGCCTTGAGACATATACTTGTAGAGAGTGTGAACAAGATTTCGACCAACTGATTCATTTCAATCGGCACAAGAGTGTGATGCACAGGTCAGTTCCATCCAAACGGAAATTTGAAGATCAAGTACAAGTGAGGGCGTCCAAGGTTCCTAGGGCAAGTACGACTATCGATATTGACCTTACAGCGTTCGATGATAATTTACTGACCGAAGAGGGAGATGAGATGAAAACTCTGTATCGTGAAAACTGGGGTAGCATACGAACC
Organism: Pictodentalium vernedei; assembly: GCA_031216915.1. Classification (NCBI taxonomy): domain Eukaryota; kingdom Metazoa; phylum Mollusca; class Scaphopoda; order Dentaliida; family Dentaliidae; genus Pictodentalium; species Pictodentalium vernedei. The sequence goes on from CM062292.1 coordinate 116,854,820, forward strand.
CACCATACTTCAAACAGAAAATTTCAAGATGTTTATAATTATCGGCTGCAGACTACGGACCTAGCGACCATGGTTAGTGAACTGACCAATACTATATTCCTGCCACAAGAATTACACTTCAAGATAAACTTGAGTTATGAATTTATTCTGCGAAACAATGAAACTGAAAAACTGCGGTATTTCCATGCTTCGCAAAACAACGCCCGGGTATTGAATGTGCCTCGTTTGATATGCAATGAAGCTGACTTTGACGATTTTCTGGAAACTATCCATGAAGAAGATATACTTGAATGAGCACGCAAGAAAAGACCCAATTCCAAATCGGTCGTTCACCAACTGACAAATATTACATTCTAAGTAAGCAAGAAAAAGAACCACCCTATAGGTAGTTTAGCACAACATATGCCTCAGTACATTTTGGATAATCGCTTCATCGTGGCCTTAGTGAAAGATCAAAATTATAATTTCGCATACGATGACAATCTCTGCTTGTTTCGATGCCTGGCGCTATGAAGTGGTGCTAGTTACCACACTCTGAACAAAACCACTGAAGCACTGCTCAAGAAATATACCGATGTACCAAAAGGGAAATTTGACGTGGAGAAAATGTTTGTAGTCAACATCCAAGTGTTTGAACTGGTCGGAGAATGTGATGGCGTGGTTGCAAAGATCATTCAGAGATCCAGTAGACGTTATGACAGTACCATGTATATCAACCTTTACAAAAAGCACTTCAGCTACATAACAGATATCGACCAATACAGTAAATCATTTGCCTGCCGCAAATGTGGGAAATTATGGAAAAAGCACAGGATGCTTACACGCCACGAACTCACCTGCACGGAAGATATTACATACAGATACGTCGGCGGAATATACCACACACCTAAAGTATTTTTGAGAAACTGGAGATCAAGGAGTTGCCGTACCCGAATCACTGCGGTATTTTCCATACCGAGCTACATTTGATTTTGAAAGCTACTTTGACAAAATGAAATTACCCGAGAACTGTAATGCACTGACCTGGGAAGCTGAACACAAACCATTAAGTCTCAGTGTTTACAGTAATGTACCTGGTTTTGAAGAGCCCAGATGATTTATTACAGAAGGCGACACAGAAGATCTTGTTGGACGCATGATGAACTACCTTAAGGACATTTCGTCGAGAAGCTACACACTGATGCAAAAAATCCATTCGTCAACCATTCTTGAATTGCAACAGAAAATCCAGGACGTACACATGTAAGAGGCTATGGCTATGTGTGACGTTAACTCGCAATCGCATCCTATTGAAAAGCTTCAAACTGAGTTCCATAGTTATATGATGGAAATGCCAATTCTTGGGTTCAATTCAGGAAAATATGATGTGAACATTGTCAAGCGAGAACTGATGAGTTATTTGAAGAAGCAAGATCCATTGAAATTTGTTGCGAAGAAATTGAATAATTTCATGTGTCTGAAGACAGATCAACTGAAATTCCTCGACATCATGAACTACCTCGCTCGGGTTTGTCCTACGATAAATTCTTGAAGGCCTTTGGGTGCTCGGTAACTATGGGATTTCTACCGTACAAATGGATAGACAGTTTACAGAAGTTTGATCCGGACGAAATGCCGGAACATAAAGCTTTCTTCCGCAGTCTAATGGGATGTAATATCTCGGATGAAGAATATGAATACTGCAAAAAGGTATGGAATGAACTCAATATGACTAACTTTCGAGATTTCCTGGTGTGGTACGACAATCGAGAAGTGAAACCATTCTTGGAAGCAGTCGAAAAACAGTTTGCTTTTTACCGAGACCATAAAATTGACGTTTAACCCTTTCTTTACCTAACATGAAAAGCAGACGATACTTGCCAAATTCTTGAACAACTATTTTGTTTCATTTTTTGTCTCAAAAACATAGGTTATGACCCCTCATTGGAACAAGCTCGACGAGCTCGTTCCAATGAGGGGTCATAACCTATGTTTTTGAGACAAAAAATGAAAAAAATAATGAAAAATAACTGACGATTTTTGAGGACAGCGATGGGCGGTATTGGCCGTTACCTTGGGTAAAGGGTTAAAGATGGGATCAGCGTACCTGGGCTAACACTAAAATATATTTTCAACACAGTCGAAGAAGGAGTCTCGTTTGAAATATTTAACAACAAGAATAAGGACTTGCACCATCTTGTGAAAGACAATATCGTAGGCGGACCATCCATCATCTTTAATCGGTACCACGAAAAGAATGTTACTAGACTGAGATCTGCAACATATGGAGACCAAGCCAAAGAATGTGCTGGTATAGTTGGGTTCGATGCGAATGCGCTTTACCTGTCGGCATTGATGCAAGAAATGCCTACCGGTTCTTATATCCGGAGGAGAGAAGAACACGAATTTAAGCCTGCGCATTTGCAAACCTACGGACGTGTGGCTCACCAATTACTGCAAGAGACTGCATTTACATCCGACATCAGTTTAATGGAGCAGAAATGAGGGTCGGAAGACGGCAGTTAGCAGTGGATGGTCGGTGTAAGACGACTCAAACAGTATACCAATTTCATGGGTGTTTCTGGCATGGCCATCAACCTGCTTTGATAGTGAAAAACGGGGGTCTATTCTCTTCAATACAGTTCGACAGAAAACAATGACAGAGCTCAGAGAGGACACATCCAGAAACTCCAAATACATTACAGATCTCGGATACAAGCTTGTGGGGGTATGGGAATGTGAATGGCGTCAGATGAAAAAGACTCTCTCTGACTTGAAGATGTTTCTAACAAAAACCTTCAACATCTCAGTTGATGGAAGAATGACAATGGATGAACTGATTGAGAAAATTCGTACCAACAGACTTTTCGGCTTGGTTGAATGTGACATCCATGTTCCAGATAGCCTGAAACAACATTTTGAAGAGATGACCCCTATCTTCAAGAATATCAACATTTCCAGACCGGACATCGGACACCATACACGAACCAATGCTGAAGAAAATTTTGAACCAACCAAGTCGGAGTCTGATCGGTAGCTCCTACGGAGAGAAAATTCTTCTGGCGACACCCCTTTTAAAGTGGTACCTTGAACACGGACTGGACGTTAGCCATATATATCAAGTGATCCAGTACCGGTCGAACGCATGTTTTCGGAAGTTTGGTGATCAGGTGTTCGATGCAAGACGAGTCGGAGATGCCGACCCTGACAAATTAATAGTGGCTGATAAAATGAAGTTACTTGGAAACAGTGGATATGGAAATACTGTCACGAATAAAGCCGAACATCGAAATGTTTATTTTGACGAAAACGACGTGTCAAGTAGTATTAATAACATGGCGTTCCGTAAGTTGAGCAAACTAAGTGAAGATCTTTATGAATTTGAGATGAGTAAGCATGCAATCAAACTGGACTTGCCTCTACACATCGGGTTTTTTGTGTACCAGTACGCCATGCTTAGAATGTTGGAATTCTATTATGATTTCCTAGATGTCTTTGTTGATCGTCGAGACTTTGAATTATGTGAGTCAGATACCGACAGTTTGTATATTGTCTTATCGAAACCATCAGTGGAAAAAGTTGTCCGTCCTGAGAAGAAAGAAGAATAATACCAGTACTGGCATAAATGGTTACCATCTGAGGCATGGAGAGTTCACAAAGAAGACTTTATGAAAATGAAAACACAAAACGAAACCTGGGTACCTTATTCCTGTTGTACTCATAAAAAGAAATTTGACAAGAGAACACCTGGACTCTTTAAAGTTGAATGGCAAGGGATGGTATTATTGGATTGTGTAGCAAGAGTTACTACTGTTTCGGTGCATCCGACAAGTTAAGCTGTAAAGGTATCAATAAATGTCAGGACGATCTTGCTAAGGAGCAATATCTCATTGTATTCAAAACACAACAGGCTGGCCGTGGTATCAACCGAGGTTTCAGAATGAATGACAACAGAATGTTTACATATACACAGAGTAAAGATGGTTTATCCTACTTCTACCCCAAACGAAAAGTTCAAGAAGATGGTGCAAGGACAAAACAACTGGATATATAGATGTATGCCAGTGACAATAAACTATTTTGCACCAGCTCCATAGAAGTGACAGTTGTTAGGCATGATAAACCTCATGTGAATATATTCATTCCTGTTATTCTGCATATATTATAAATGTAACTTTATTATGTTAAAAATATTGTAATCTTATTGTAAATGTAACTCTATCATGTTAAAAATATTGTAAAATTACTGCTTTGTAGATATTGTTAGAAAAAATAAAATGTATTGGACCTTGAAAAGCTTTTGTTGTGTATCATTTCTCTCTGCTTGTGGCGCATAATAACACCATATATCACAACATGACCGTTTAGGAAACACCATGGCGTCACTTCAGGGGTCCCCGAGCGGGGTCCCCAAGAACAGGCAAGGTCTGCACATGGTATACTACTTGCGTTGTTCGGCTAACAGATTCGAGGCAGACATTTTTTTCGCCTAGCAACAACGCTTTAAAGGGAACAACTCTATTTGCTGCTCTGAAATTGATTCGCAGTTTATTTTAATGAAAATGAGCTTATTTCATTGGCAAGCTTCCATTTCGAAACTGCAAAGTTCTTTTCCAAAAAGAAGTGTGAACCCCAAATCCGCTTCAATCTCGTCTTCATTTTCAAAATAACTAGTATTATCACCTACACCGCCTCGAACAACACCCTCTTCACTGCCGTCACCCGTATCCTCTGCTTGAAGAAGAGGAGACGGGTGACGGCAGTGAAGACGGGGTTGATGTTGAAGGAGGTAGTGAACAGAGATAGTAGTGATTCTGAAAATGATGACGAGTTTAAAAAAGGATCGTCAGGAATGAGACCTAAAAATTTCAGGTGTTGAAGGGCTGACGCAATCCTACAAAGTTACGTTGGGCCAGCTTTTTCAATTCAGAAAACTTTAGTTCAATATACAAATAGTGCTGCCACGCTTGATTCCAGATTCCGTGCTATAGATTTTCCCGGGTATAGAGAGCGGTTTTCGGACCAGGAGCCTGGGAATTCCCGTTACCGGGACTACACCCTAATTGGGCTGGGGATTCGCCCTCACAAGTAGTGAATTAACATACATTGTATTTATACCATTTTACGCTGCCAACAAGCTACAAACCTTATTATATCATGACCACAACAAACGTATAAGGTGACGTACAAAAATTAATTATATTATGCTGCCAATTTCCGAAGACAATCTCCGCAGACGTTGTTTACCTTTCCTATTATATCAGTAAGATCAAATATTATTTAACCTAGGTGCTACATGAACATGTCTTTACAACTGACACGTGGTAGTTGGTGCAGTCAAAATGACTGTTGTAGTTGGCGATGTGATAATTATTGGTATATTAGTCGTGGTGATAGGCGGTATAGGCGTAGTAATTGGTGTTGTGGAAGGGTTGGTGTTGCAGTAGATGAGGTAGTAGCAGCTGGTATAATTGTGGTGATTGATGGTGTAGGAGTTGTGATTGATGTTGTGTTTTGGTGACTGGTATTGTAGTGGTTGGTGCGAGGATAATCATGATTGTTGGGGTAGGAGGAAATGGTTAGTGTAGTAGGTGCTGATGGGGCAGTGGTGTTGTTACAGTAGTAGTCGCGGTTGACGGAGTAGTTATAAGTGGTTAGCGTTGGAGTTGCAGTTTGGGTTTCTGTAGTTTTCATAATGGTGATTGGTGAAGTAATTACAATGATTCAGGTTGCAGTAGTTGGTGTTCTGGATGTTGGGTATAGCAGTCGTTGTCGTGGGTGTTAAAGTGGGCGTTGCAGTGGTTGATGATGTATTCGAAGTTGATGGTGTAGTAATGAGTGGCTGGTGCAGTAGGTGTTGGTTTAGTAGTTGCCGTGACAGGCGTAGTATTTCTGAGCTTTAGTGTGGTAACTGGAATGGTTGGTGTAGCAGTTGTTTCTGTAGTAGGTGTAGTCGGTGTTATAGTACTTGTCGTTGTTGGTGTGGTAAGTGGAGTTGTTGTGGTGGGAGTTGACGAGTGGGTTGTGTTGCAGTTATAGATGTTGCAGCAGGGCTGGTATGGTGGTTGAGCTAAATTATTATACTTATTTTTTTATAGTTTGGATCTTATTGTAATAGAAAATGAAACAAAAAAATATCTACAAAAAACATGTAAATAAAAAAATTAAATAAATAACTGACTAAAATAACAGAATATCTTAATAATACATAACAAATAACAAAAAATAAAACAAAATAAAATAAGAATATGATTCAAAATATAAATTAAATATGTATAAATGAATAAATAATTAAAAATAAATAAATAATAAATAGATAATATGGTGAGGAAAAAGAATACGAATGTGAAGTCACGTTTATCAAGTATACGCATATTACGTTACGATATATGCTATCTGAGGGTTGAGGTCGATGGGGTTGTGATAAAACGGCTGTGGTAGGAAAAATTAAATAACTCATACACAAAAAACGTTTTTGATTCAATAGATATAAAATCAAATTGTATACATGCCGTGACAACTACCATTTCAATAGACAAGGTCAGTTTTAGGGGGAGAAGTGAGGGAGAGGTTAATGTGATCCAAAGCGAGGTAAAGTGGAACAGCTGTGTTGAGTCTTGGTGACCATAGTTTTATATCATACAGGAATTCATTGATGTCTGTTTTTATCCATTGTTGAACATAACCCGTTTTTATGGCACAACTATTTTCTTGACTGTTGAGTACAGGGACGTGGCGGCAGGTGGGGGGGGGGGGGGTGGGGTGTCACTCCCCACCAATACTGGCCAAAATTTCATATAGTTTGAAATTCGGAGGGCAAGTCACGAGTAAATGGAAATTCCATCTATCTGGATTTTAGAGCTTCTTTGGTGATGCTGATGTCTCCTTTACTTTCCAAAATTTCAACTCGGTTTTAAATCGGCAAAAATTCCAATTGTTACTGTTTACAACTACAGTGTACGCCATATCGAGATTCATAAGTATGCATGATGTCAATCGGTAAGCGAGTTATGACGAGACGGTAGGCGGGGGCGGGGTGGGGGGGGTGGGGTGGTTGGGGTTCGGACAATATCTCCAGGAACGTATGATGATTTTTAACTTTCGACATGTTATATCACCCAAACACCCTTTTCCGCCAATTGTTTTGTCCATTTTCGACAGTTTTTTTAACCAATTTCTGATACACAGTCCCCTTTGATGGATATTCACAGTCCAAATCGGTATTCACTACAGTTAAAAAATGTTGCCAGGGGATGGCCTCTGTATCTATATCATTTTCTTCTGTATTATTTGTCCACAGTCTTCACAGGAAGTTGATGAGCATGTTGAATTGAAAAACATCTACAAAATATGGTGAATTTTCTGCAAGTTTGTGATTTATATACTCATATCCTCAGTGCATGTAGGATTTACAGTTTGGATCACGGGGCAAGCTTAATCAAATGATGACATTTGATCAGATGTTGAAAAACGATTTTATTTTCTCTAATCCTAACTTCTAGAATTGAACATAGAGTTGTCTCCTTGTATCCATGTTAAACAAGCGTGGAATATGGGATACCAAAATAGATCAATGTATTTATCTGGTTGCGCAGATAGTGTACCACAAAATATATTTGACAGTATGCTACTTCAACAATTAGAGCAGGTGATTATATATAGAATATACCCATAGTAGCTTGGTGTACCAAATGTTCACCACCGGTGGTGAAGTGGTGTTAACCGCGAGCCTTCGGCGCGCGGTTAACACCACTTCACCACGAAGTGAAGGGGAGATAACTCTTGTTTTCCCTTAAGGTTCCGCTCTGCAGTTTCGTACTACTGCACAGGGGTAAACTTCTAAACTAAGGGCATATGTTGAAAGTACTGCCATGTAAATTGAAGATGTATTTTTAGTATCAGATATATGATAGCATTAGGCTATTTGTTGGACAAGAGAATTTGAAATTTTCGTCATTGATTTGGAGTCTGAAACATTAAGGTAAATTACCAGAGGAATTATGGTAAACTGTGGCTTCGAAAACTTGACTACCTTTTAAAATGTCATCTTTACACGGAGTTGTTACCAGGCATGTAACTAAACATGAAATGGAAACATATAAAATGTTTTTTGGCATTTTAGAAACAGGGGATGCTATGCTTGTACGTTTGTGGAAGTATTGGGAAAAATCTGCTTCTGAGGCCGCTGGGTGGCTGAAAATGACTGGTTTCGGCATATTTGCAGGCAATTTTCCATGTTGAGGCTTTGCTGTCGACAGTAGATTATTTCACCCACATTCGGATTCTTAATTTCTGCTTAATCAGACAGTGTTGTATGTTTTTAATGGATTTGTAAAATGTAATACATGTTATGGGTTAGATAACCAAGTTAATAAATATTCGCGTTTGATGAGAGTGTATGGCATGTCATTTTTGGAAATGCCAGGACAACTGTGCAGCGGAACCTTAAATCTCTCTTGACTCGGTGAATGGTAGGGTCAAGCAACGAGCTTCATCCAGCCGCTATCCTGTATGGCATCTGTTCTGTTCAGGGCAAGGCAGGGGGTGGGTGCAATGAACAGAGTTTATCCCTTTACCTAACGAATCGCCAGCATTCGCCCGCGTAATATGCAAATTGAGCAGTTGAAAAAATAAAATTTTTCAAAATATTTCAACAAAACCAAATCATGTGACCCCTCATTGGAACGAGCTCATTGAGCTCGTTCCAGTGAAGTGTCACATGATATGGTTTTGCTGAAATGTTTTACATTTTTTTGTAAAAATTATATTTAAAATGATAAATTTTCATATCGTCTGCGTTGGGTAAAGGGTTATGCCCACTCTGACGTGATTGCATGTGTGTGCATGTAGGTTGATGTGGGGGTCGATGTTGTCGGAGTGTGCGCGAGTGTAGTGTGATTTTGCAGTATGATTATTATCAGTCTGTTGGTTCGTGGTCAAGCCACGAACAGCATCCAATAGCTAAGCGGACATCTGATCTGACGATTGAGTGTTGAACAGAGTACACCGTGCAGACCAAAGTGGAACACTGTTGACCCATGTGATCCACGTATCGATCTACATGCTACAGTCCCAGTAGTCAGCAATCCGTATGTGCGCTTATACTATATGATTCAGGGGCACATGTTAACCTAGCATACCTGGAATATCTAGGAACTATAGTCACGGCAGGTACTAGCATGTCTTCCATGAGCCAAGAAAATAACCTGGAAACCAATACTCTCGAGAGCAAAGTCGATGGTATGAACCCGCAGCGATACTGGTGGAAGCAAGTAATAGTAACACTAATTATGTTTGCAAGTAGTAGTTGTGAAAGTAGTGGGCCATACATTGGTCACACTGTGTTATTATTCCGATGTTGGTACTCGAGGGACCAGATACACTGATCCACATAGCGAAGTGATCTACAATCTACAATCAGTGGTTCCAGTGGTCAATAAAATAGAGTTGTGTACTATAATTATGTTTTAGAGAAACGGTGTGATCTGACACATACGCACAAGTACTATTTTATAAGAGCCATAAGCCCATCAATTGTCGGAGACTGAGGGTCGATCGTCCAAGAACTAAAACTAAAACGCTAAATGTATCATGAAAACCTATAACCCAGCAATAATAGCTATGCTTATAGTAGCAGTAAAATCAGCTAGTAGCGATAGTGGCAAGAATTGGAACATGAGTAATGATGGTCAGTAGCAGTCATGCAGAGGATTGTAGCACTAGTGTCAGCGGTGGCAGTGATGAAAGGGGAGCAGCAGTAGCTGCTAAAGTGTCCGCAGAAGTAGTAGTACACGAAGGCAGTGCTAGAAGCAAAGAGGTCAGTAGTACTCGTGTTATCAGTCGGGATGATATCACGGGTAGGAGTACAGGGTCTATGGGCAGCGTTTGATGGAGGGGGAATGTGGGCAGAGCAACCAGTTGAACAAACCTTTAAACCAACAAAGTGTACACAGACTGTATCAAGATAAGGATGGTAGTACGATAATTGATATTATGGTAGTACAGAACTGACATGAACGCGGCACACTATGCAGGGGCATTGCTTAATGAAGCATTCTACACTGGACAACGACAAAGATCAGCATCACAATGACAGTATGTGAATGGTGAGACGCGGCATGAAAAAGGCCCGAGTAAGATCATTTACTGAAGAAGGATCTGACATGCTACTTGCATGTTGAAGGCACATTCTTGATCTTTAAAACGCACCTCTGTAGTATAGTAAGTGAACACTCTTCTAAATGCGACAATACAATAATGTTTCAATTCGGAACGTTATTCTCTGGGTGGAATCTTAAAAAGGATAAATTTTGAACTGCCTCCCCACGACTGAATAATATTACAACCGCACCAACAAGGCATGCCTTCGTATGTAGTTGATACACTTTATCAATTAGAGGTTGAGTCATCACAGTGTGGAAAAATCAAGATTATACCCCAACCGGTCATTTTCTCAACGTCACTTCATTTATTTCCGGAAGCAGTCTGTAAAAACAGTTCCCAAAACAAAATACGCCCAGTGGACTAACCTCCGCTAACCTCTAGAAATATACTCTCATTCCTAAAAATTACCCATAACTCGCAGATAGACCGTCTAACGGTATTAAGCTTCTTGTAGCAGTGGGCTGAATATGGTATGAAGGATTTACCTCACAAGTGTGGTTAATTTTCTTGTCACTCCAGGTCCTATTGAATCATTCTGTCCCCACGTATCGTATTTTCTGTGTACGGCGTTGAATGACTCTTCCATTTTTGTATAATGTCTCGACGTCTGAAAACTTGCAATAAATCCAGACACTTTGCTTCTCGTCTGCTTTTCTTGTTGTTCATTTCTTCTGTCGATACTAGCCAGATCCACTGCAATATCAAGATATTTGATTATCAAATGTTATAACATGAAAATTCATATCTCACATCACCGCAGATTGGTCGTAATGCACGCGTGGGCAGTGATGTCGGCGCATGCGTTTACCAGGTAATAAAAATAAACATCAGCAAAATTTTAATTATTGAAGCACCGGGTTATACCTGGTGCTTCATTAATAAATTCTTTGATGGTTATTCCTATAATTAGTGTTTGGAAGAAAATATAATTGCGTCTGTGGAAATATTGCCCACCCATGGAAAGTGACCAGTCCACGGCGGCCGTACTGTAGTAGAATCCTTGTGTATAGTAGGAGCCATCATAAAATAACTATAAACGCACGCCCGAATCCAGGATCTAAAAATGGCGAGGGGGGGGGGGGGGGGAGCTCAAGAGTTAAAATTTTACGCCAGTGTTTCCGGGGTTTTGGCCGTGGGTACGGACTTGAAATCTAACTCAATATACTTCTTTAACCATTTACGTAACGAATCGACCGCATTCTCTCACGAAATTTACAAATTACACGGTTGAAATTTTTTAATATCAAATTTTTCGACAGACATGGTCACGGGTGGGGGGGGGGGGTAGAGGTCGCCTCCTCTGGCATCCCACTTGCGTCTGGCCTATATAAAAGGCTGAATAGACCATATATACAACTGACCTAAGGATACTCACTCTATTGTTGTTGACAAGCGGTACAATCTGAATAGAAATTGTATTCTAACGCTTCTCGGTACACTCGTCAAGCCAACTGCACCAAGAAAATGGCATATTGGGAAATGCTTTTACAAATGTTTTGCGGATCCATTGTAAGCCCCGTGCGTTTTAAAAGTTATGAACATCCTCCCCGGCGACCACGCTTTCGGTAAGGTTTCCACCGCTTCTTCTTTTAACAACCATATCGTGACGAAGGGGGTTACACTACTTACTGTATCCATGTGAATCAGACCTGGCTCTCCCAAAATCTCGTAATGGATCAGCTACCTCAGGCACTAATATTCAAAACTCCCACACCACAGGCATTGGGCATGTCATCTATGACCGAGTCTCTAATCCGCGACTATTTGGGAAGACAATTAAGGAACGCTCCATCACTCTCAAAACGAATCCGGCGTTGACCTCTGGCGGTCAACACAAGTTCTGTAAATGAGGCAGATGTAGGCACATCCTACTGAGCGTGGTAATCGTTGGGGTTAAGCTCCGGACCTCCTTCGACCCCAAGTCTGACCTTCACGAGCATAAGAAGTTTCAGCAATCATAAGACTGGATTGAAGTCTAAGTTATCCTGATGTCCACGGATCAGCATCTCATTTCCTGTCTTGTGTTGCTCGATCTGAGTGCCGCTTTCGACACTATCGACACAGCACTCTTCTCCACAGACTAGAACACAGATTAGGCATCACCGACAGTGCTCTTGATTCCTTTGCATCTATTCTATATATGATCGTTCCCAGAGTATTTTTGTAAATGGCTCGTCGTCATTTAAACTTACATTAAAATACGGGGTCCCTCAGGGATCTGTACTCGGGCCTCTGCTTTACGTGTTATACGTTTTCCCTCTTGGTGACACCATCCGTAAACACGGTCTTGAACACCACTTTTATGCTGACGATACCCAGCTGTATATACATTTCAAGTCAGATATGGGAGCTGTGTCACGTAAACGGTTAGAAGAGTGTGTTGATGACATCAATCATTGGATGAAGAGTCATTATCTGAAATTGAACGCTGAAAAGACTGAGGTTATTATATACATAGGACTGCCCATCAACTGTCTAACTTCGACAAGTCATCTCTGTTAATGGAGGGGAATAAAATATATATTGTTGTTCACAACCAAGTGTACGTCTTGGGTGAAAACCGTGCCGCGGACAAACATGTCAGCCAGATTTTCTCGGGCGGCATTTTTTCATCTACGGAATATCAGCAAGATACGATCAGTAATTGATGTGAAAACTGATAAGCAGCTTGTGCAGGCTTTCGTTACGAGTCGCCTTGATTACCGTAATTCACTGCTGTCTGGGTGTAAAAAAACGCTACTTGACAAGCTTCAGAATGTCTAAAATTGCGCAGACAGAGTTGTCACTCGAAACCGGAAACTCTCCAGAATAACTTCCATTTTTAGGGACCTCTACTGGCTTCCTGTGCAGCAGAGAATACAATATAACATTTTATTTGTCACTTTTAAATGTATTAACAACATCGCACCGTCATACCTGGAGGAGCTTATATCACCTTATGCTCCAAGCCATAACCTACGATCAGCGGACAATCTGCCCAGACACCCTCTAAACTTGTCTCCGCTGGCAAGAGGGCCTTGTAACAACCAGTAGTGTAATAATCAACCAGTAGTGTAAAATTAACCAGTAGTGTAATAAGAATTAACCAGTAGAGTAATAATCAACCAGTAGTGTAATACAAATCAAACAGTAGTGGAATAACCAGCAGTTTAATAAACTTAACCAGTAGTGTAATAAACATCCATGAAAACCAACAATTTTTCAACAAAATGTGAAAAATTTTTGAGGTGGCTCAAATCATGGTTTGGGTACATCTTATCGATTTTAAATCATTTTATCGTACATTTAAAGGCGTTTTGCAGGTCAAACATCATTTCGTGGGTTCAATACGGCGAGGAAAGGTATTTTTATGATTTTTATGTGATGTGCGTATTTTCTGGTGTCTTATGTCACTTTCTGCATTTGTGGCTTTGTGTAAATTCAAAGTTGGCCAATTATTTATAGTAATGCTGTGCTTTTGAGAGACTGCTTACCCCAGGCATTAGTTGTCGGGCTCTATCATACGAGAAAACTACTTATGGGTGATAAAATGTGGTATTCAAGGGCTAGAATTGTGTGATCTCCTGCGTTATCTACAATTATAATATTTAATACGGCCCCGGCGAACTCTGAAGGTCTCTCTCATATCCATCCATTTCAGTCTAGTTGTCCGTTTTGAAATCTAAAATTCGTTTTTCTTCTGGGAGTGGTGCTCATCGTATTCCTTGAGCATAGACATTCTACCATATTTTACGAAGGTGCGGGGGGTGGGTGGGTGGGGGTACTTAAAATCTGCGGTCAGTTATTTTTTGCCATCTTGAAGGAGGAGGTTGGTAAGAGAGCAGAGGGTATCTAAGGCGAGGTGAATAGGGTGGGTGCTTTGGAGGTCAGAAACGAGAACCGGAAAATTCTCTGTATTGTAACTGTCTTTCAAATACGAGATCCGAAAAATTGCCCTTCCCAGGATTAAACCCTAATAAATATTTTGTTACGAAATTCGAAAGTGGGGCTTTTTTCAACAGAATTGGAGAGTTTATTACACGCCTATTCTATGAAATCCCCATCTATAGCAACACTAAACCATGCGGAAAATGAAAATCCATTCCGCACACATTTGCCGAACAGAATTCGTTGACAGACTATTTTTAAACAAAAGCGATATTTCACTGGAATTATCTACAAATCGTGCACCGCAATTAAAATTGGAATCGCTAGCGATTGCTAAAATAGTAAAATTTGGTTGGCGATGAAATGTGTTCTTTTTGTTGATAGTTCGTCCCCTGAGTTCCACTGTGTTCTATGTGCCCACTGGCACATAGAACACATTGGAACTCGGGGACGAGTTGTCAAATTATTTATTTATTTATTTATTTATTGGGGTTTAAGGTCACATATTTCTGCACAATGGCTAATCATGACCATGACAGTTTTACGGGTGGGGGAAGCCGGAGTACCCGGAGAGAACCACCGAGCATCGGCGAGCAACTGTCAGCTCCCCAACATACTAACTCCACACAAGCAGGGTTAGCATTGGTTGAAGACAAATGAACCATCAACGTGCAGTACGCCTTAGTACACGGCGTCACCGTGCCCCACATGGGCAATGGGGGAGTTGTCAAATGAACTATTGGTTAATTATTCCTTCATCGGTTTAAGGAAGACTACATCACTAAAAGAGGCTGTGTGGTTCGAAAAACCCAATTCAATGGTACCAAAGCTGGCATCACTTATAAAGATGGCACCAGCAGGATTTAACGTCGAGATGTGAGCCCATTTGGTTCAGTTATTATATATTTGTCAGATTCAATTTTGTAATTATGTCTTTGTAATTATGCCTTCAGTGGGCCTGAATTACAAAAGAGATTGCAGTTCAAATCACCTACAATTACAACATTTGGGGGTTCTGTACGAGCTTTTTTTTAACGTCTTCGAGTTCAGGCCAGTATTTATTTATTTACTGGGGGTTTAACGACTCTTCCGACAGCCAGGGTGGCTGGGGGGAGGGGGGCGGGGGTCACACCGTGCCAAACAGTTTGACAGGAGGAGGAATCGCGAATTCACGGAGAGAACTATACCGAGCAGCGGCGAACAACTGACAGACTCACCAACGTACTAACTCCACACGAGCACAGCGACCAGAAGCCATATACTTATCCGATTTTGTTCTCTTATTGGTTACGTTCGCATGAAAATGACATCTTCCTGTTGAGTATTGAGATGCCAAGTGATTCTCGGAGTGCATTTCGAAAAACACATCATTTAAGCCTTATTATAGGGTTTGTTATTGCTTTTTGGTGTTTTTGTGCGAATTACAAATATACCTAAAATCGATACATGATACAAAAAGTTCCCCAGCGACCTATAAGAGCTGTATAACACTGACATGTTGGGCTGAACATGTTTTCCAGAATAGACGATTTAGGTCAAGCACGGTTCAACAAAACAGAACTGATGGTTAAGGCCAAGCGTTGTTCCAAACAGCGTAAGTCTGACACTTTGGGCCACAATGGTGTTTCAAAACCGATGGTTCAGCCCAGGCATGGTTCCACACAACGTAACACTGACACTTTGGGCTACAGTGGTGTTGCAGAACTGATGGTTCAGGCCAAGCATGGTTCCAAACAGCATAACACTGAAACTTTGCACTACAATGGTGCTTCAGCCCAAGCAACTGACACTTTGGGCCACAATGGTGATTCAGAACTGATGGTTCAGCCCACGCATGGTTCCACACAGCGTAACACTGACACTTTGGGCAACAACGGTGTTTCAGAACTGATGGTTCAGCCCAAGCGTGGTTCCACACAGCGTAAAACTGACACTTTGGGTTACAATGGTGTTCCGGTACAAATGGTTCATGCCAAGTATTGTACCATACAGCGTAACTACAACACTTTGGGCTACAATGGTGTATCAGAATTGATGGTTCAGCTTAGGCATGGTTCAACATTACGTAACACTGACACTTTGGGCTACAATGGTGTTTCAGAACTGATAGATCAGCCCACATGGTTCCACGCGACGTAACGCTAGCACTTTGAGCTACAATGGTGTTTCAGAACTGATGGTGCAGCCCAGGCATGGTTCCAAACAACGTAAAACTGACACTTTAAGTTACAATGATGTTCCGGAACAGATGGTTCATGCCAAGTATCGTTCCACACAGCGTAACTCTGGCACTTTGGGCTACAATGGTGTAACAGAATTGTTGGTTCAGCTTGGGCATGGTTCCACACAACGCAACACTGGCACTTTGGGCTTCAATGGTGTTTTAGAACTGACGGTTCAGCTCATGGTTCCACACAGCGTAACACTGATACTTTGGGCTACAATGATGTTTCAGAAATGATGGTTCATCCCAGGCATGGTTCCGCACAGCTTAACAATGACACTTCTTAACACTGACGAACTGATGGTTCAGCCCACGAAACTGACACTTTGGGCTACACTGGTGTTCCAGAACTGATGGTTCAGTCCAAGCATTGTTCCACACAGCGCAACTCTGACACTTTGGCGCAGTGGTGTTTCAGAGCTGATGGTTCAGGCCAATCATGCTTTCACACAATGTAACTCTGACAGTGGTGTTTCAGAACTGATGGTTCAGCCCTGGCATAGCTCAATACACCTTAATACTGGCACGTTGGGCTACAATGGTGTTTCAGAACTGATAGATCAGCCCAAGCATGGTTCCACACAACGTAACACTAACACTTTGGGCAACAATGGTGTTTCAGAACTGATGGTGCAGCCCAGGCATGGTTCCAAACAACGTAACTTGACATTATGGGCTACAATGGTGTTTTAGAACTGACGAATCAACCCAAACATGGTTCCCCACAGCGTAACAAAGACACTGTGGGCTACAATGGTGTTTCAGAACTGATGGTGCAGCCCATGCATGGTTCCACACAACGTAACACTGTCACATTAGGCTGCAATGGTGTTTCAGAACTGATGGTTCGGCTGATGGTTCCACACAGCGTAACACCGACACTTTGGGCTACAAGTGTTTTGATGTTTCAGAACTGATGGCTCAGCCCTGGCATAGCTCAACACAGCTTAACACTGACACTTTGGGCTACAATGGTGTTTCAGAACTGATGGTTCAGCTCACGAAACTGACACTTTGAGCTAAAATGGTGATTCAGAACTGATGATTCAGCCCAAGCATGGTTCCACACAGCGTAACTCAGACACTTTGGGCTACAATGGTGTTCCAGAACCGATGGTTCATGCCAAGCATTGTTCCATAGAGCGTAACTCTGACACTTTGGGCTACAATACTGTATCAGAATTGATGGTTCAGCCTTGGTATGGTTCCACACAACGCAACACTGACACTTTGGTCTACAATGGTCTTTCAGAACTGATGGTTTAGCTCATGGTTCCACACTGCGTAACACTGACACTATGGGCTACAATGATGTTTCAGAACTGATGGTTCAGCGCAGGCATGGTTCCACACAGCTTAACACTGACACTTTGGGCTACAATGGTGTTTCAGAACTAATGGTGCTGCCCAAGAAACTGACAGTTTGGTCTACAATGGTGTTTCGGAACTGATGGTTCAGCCCAAGCATGGTTCGACGCAGCGTAACTCTGACACTTTGGGCTACAATGGTGTTCCAGATCTGATGGTTCAGTCGAAGCATGGTTCCACACAGCTTAACACTGACACATTGGGCTACAATGGAGTTCCAGGGGGGATGGTTCAGTCCAAGCATTGTTCCACACAGCGTAACTCTGACACTTTAGGCTGCAATGGTTTTTCAGAGCTGATGGTTCAGGCCAATCATGCTTCCACACAGCATAACTCTGACGCGTTGGGTTACAATGCTGATTCAGAACTCAGGGTTCAGTTTAGGCATGGTTCCACACAACGTAACACTGACACTTTGGGCTGCAATGATGTTTCAGAACTGATGGTTCAGCCCAGGCATGATTCCACACAGCTTAACACTGACACTTTAGGCTACAGTGGTGTTTCAGAACTGATGGTTCAGCCCCAGAAACTGACACATTTGGCTATAATGGTGTTTCAGAACTGATGGCTCAGCCCATGCATAGTTCCACATAGCGTAACTCTGACACTTTGGGCTACAATGGTGTTCTCGAACTGATTGTTCAGCCTAAGCAACTGACACTTTGGGCTACAATGGTGTTTCAGAACTGATGGCCCAGTCACGCATGGCTCCACACAGCGTAACGCGGATACTTTGGGCTACAGTGGCGTTCCAAAGTGGATGGTTCAGCCCAAGTATTGTTCCACATAGCGTAATTCTGACACTTTAGGCTGCAATGGTGTTTCAGAGATGATGGTTCAGGCCAATCATGCTGCTATACAGTGTTACTCTGACACGTTTGGCTACAGTGGTGATTCAGAACTGATGGTTTAGCCTAGGCATGGTTCCACACAGCGTGACACTGACACTTTGGACTACAATGGTGTTTCAAAACTGATGGTTCAGCCCAGGAATGGTTCCACGCAGAGTAACACTGGCACTTTGGGCTACAACGGTGTTTCAGATCTGATGGTTCAGCCCAAGCAACTGACATTTTGGGCTACAATGGTGTTTCAGAGCTAATAGTTCAGTCCAAGATTGGCTCCAAACTTCGTAACACTGACACTTTGGGCTACAGCCGTGTTTCATATCTGATGGTTCAGCCCAAGCAACTGACATTTTGGGCTACAATGGTGTTTCAGAACTGATGGTTCAGTCCAAGTATGGCACCGCACAGCGCAGCACTGACATTTTTGGCTAAATTGGTGTTTCAGAACTGATGGTTTAGACCAAGCATGATTCTACGAAAGCATACGTAGCACCAGGACCGTGTTGGGGCTGAACCGTCGGTTTCGAAAAACCCTTTCGGCCCAAAGTGTCAGTGGTATATTACTTATAAAGAAACAAATCGAGGACTGACTATTCAGCACAGGAACTTTTCTTTCAAGAGTAATTGTCCTCATTGGGGAGCGCGGTGGCTCAGTAGGTAGAGGTGCAGGCTGCAAGCCGAGAGGTCCTCGGTTCGAATCCCACCTGCGGCAACCGCGTTGTGTCCTTGGGCAAGACACTTCATCTCCATTGCCCGCGTGGGGGCACGATGACGCCGTGTACTAAGGCGTACTGCACGTCGATGGTACGCATGTCTTCAACCAATCTAACCCTGCCTGTGCTGCAGTGCGGAGTTACGATGTTGGGAAGCTGGCAGCTGCTCGTCGTTGCTCGGTGGTTCTCTCCGGGTACTCCGGCTTCCTCCACCGGTAAAACTGTCACGGTCATGGTTAGCCATTGTGCATAAATATGTGACCTTAAACATCAATAAATAAATAAATAAATAATTGTCCTCATTGGAGTCCTCTCTCCGTGTGTGTTTCCTCAACAGTGTACTATTCATTTACCGCAGTCAAAACGACGATGTTCAATGAGTCGATCGGCCTATATGTGTGCTAAAATAAAACCTTTGTTTTGTCCAGAAATCAAGAATGTTATTATGGTTGTATTAGAAATTCTTTCTCTTTTCGTACAAGTGTTTGTTTGCTACTGCGAGAACCGAAATGCTTTCAACATTAATACACAAGGCGACTTCATCACAATCAAATTAACACACGAAAAAGGGACAGGCCACATAATGGATATACCAGTCTGTCGTCGTATTGGTACAATTGCATGTGTAATTGTACAGTCGCCGTGGACTGGTCGTCATCAACAGGTGGACAGTGATATCCAGGCATGCGATTACCAGGTAATAGAAATTATCATTAGCAAAATTTTAATTAATGAAGCACCGGGTTGTACCCGGTGCTTCATTAATTAAATCTTTGATAGTTATTCCTACTGTTAGTGTGTGGAATCTAATATTATTTGGAATCTAATATTAATTCACCGAGGCTCATAAAATATTTTGGAGTGATGCATTTCTTGTAATTAATTTATTAATGATTTAAAGTTTTACGTCCGATGAAATATTGCCCCCTGTGGAAAGTGGCCAGTCCACGGCGGCCGAACTGTAGTAATAAAACCCCGATTACTACAATATTTAAATAATTAATAAATTAATTACAAGAAATGCATCATTCCAAAATATTTTATGAGCCTCGGTGAATTAATTTACCTAACGTAACGGCCAAAACCGGCCAGCGCTATTCTCAAAAATCACCAATTAATTTTCATTATTTTTTTCATTTTTTGTCTCAAAAACATAGGTTATGACCCCTCGTTGGAACGAGCTTGTCGAGCTCGTTCCAACGAGGGGCCATAACCTATGTTTTTGAGACAAAAAATGAAAAAATTAGTTATTCAAGAATTATTTTTGCAAGTGTCGTCTGCTTTTCAGGTTAGGTAAAGGGTTAATAGATAATCACTGTAAATAGAATACCAGTTCACTCACACTTACCGAAGTAATCCATTGGGTTGACGTAGATCGGACAAGGGAAGCCGAGATCCGAGAAATATTGCACCATCTCATCACGTGGGCCGCTGTAAACTTGTTTCCCCTCAGACAATAAAACCATTTGATCAAAAATTTTGAACAAGTCAGAACGAGGTTGATGAATGGTTATCACAACAATTTTTCCCGTGTGGGCAATATCTGCTAGGTTTTTAACTAAGTATCTTGCTGTGTAACTATCTAATCCGGTTGTTGGTTCATCCAATAACAGTATATCTGAAGCAAGAAAACAAACAACTACGGCATGCAATTATAACCTGGAAAACAAAAATGATGAGTTTACGAACTGCATGGGGGCGATACACTGCAAAAAATATAGGTTCTCTTTAGAACCGAAACTGGTTCTAATCTTGTCCCTGAGATGGAACCAGTTTAGTTTAAACAGTTTTTCTTTCAAATCAAATAAATTTACCAAGATTAGCGTTCAATTTTAACAGAATATTACATGAACTGAAGTAGATTGAGCAGTAAACTTGGAGCTTATTCAACGCAGTCGCCAAACATTTTGAAACAAAGGAGATATGAACAGTTGGTATGTCGAACCAGTTTTGGTTCTGTATAGAACCAAAACTGGTTCGATATGCCAACTGTTCATATCTCCTTTGCTTAATAATGATTTGAGACAACCTCGTATAAGCTCTAAACTTACGACTGAACCCCCCTCAATTTATGTTTAATTCTGTTAGTATTTAATGTTAATCTTTATAAATTTATTTGATTTGAAATACATACTGTTTAAACAGAACTGGTTCCATCTCCGGGTCAAGATTAGAACCAGTTTTGGTTCTAAAGAGAACCTATATTTTTGCAGTGTAGGGGATGAATTGTGGTTAGGGAAGTGAAAATCCACAGCGGATAACTCCCATCACTTTGCATGATGACCGTGGATGTAATCTGATGTACCTACACTCATACATTCTTTCGTACTCCAGTTACAACTCCCTCAATCTGTAAGTATTTAATTCGCCTTGACAACATCAAGATGCTAACATAATTGGTTTAACTTTGCGGCGTAATTATAAAACTACAGTACAGTCACTGTGGACTGGTCGTAATCCACACGTGGGCAGTGATGCCGCGCATGCGTTTACCAGGTAATAAAATTTTTTTTTATGATTATTCCTATAATTAATTTGGAATCTAATATTATTGCGTCCGTGGAGATATTGCCCACCAATGGAACATGACCAGTCCACGGCGACTATACTGTAGTGGATAATTTCACACGTGGGCAGTGATTCCACGCATGACTTTACCAGGTAAAAATCATCATCAGTTGTACCCGGCGCTTCATTAATTAAATCTTTTATGATTAAAACTATAATTAGTGTCTGGAATCTAATGTTATTTTTTATTGTGTCCGTGTAAATATTGCCCACCCGTGAAAAGTGACCAGTTCATGGTTGCTGTACTGTACAGCTGTGGTGAAGCGTCATTCATAATTATTTAATATATAAACATGTCCAAAGGTGTAGCAATGCCATTAAAAATGGATCAATCAAACCTCAACTGAGGAACATTTCTTACGCTGACTCGAGAAAGTGAATTGAGATTCTCAATCGGGTGGATTCGCTTTTCCGACGAACTGAAATATTCCAGCTGATTGCATCTACAACAGGCGATGGACTAGTTAAGGACAAGGGCGGTTCCAGACCAAAACAGCGTCGGATTCGTTTCATACTTAGCCTGTTGCCTTGTGAACTTTAATATTGTTCTAAACGCCCCGATATTCCTGGGTAATTTCTTTATGACTGATGCTTTAATGTATTCGCGGTCATTTATCTTACAATCAACATGTATTTTGTCTCTATTAACTCCGCAACTATATCCGACCCCCTGATACAGATGTTTGTATGAGAGGGTCGGATACAGGTACGTTCCTTTCGCGTGAGTTCCATTTTTTTCTTTTTGTTCATCCGTACGAATTAAAAGTTCGTTGTATATTCGTCTACATTCTTGACTTATCTCCAATATATTGTAAGATAAAATGATTATTATCATTATGTGGATGTACAAAATATGTATACGCGTCTCGCTCCGGGTCGTGATCTGCCCTTAGAACCTGGAGCTCGACTCTGATACACATTTTGTACATCCACATAATGGTAATGATCTCTATTTATTTGCACACGTTGTTGGTCATGTTGGTGCATTTGGATTAAAAAATTGTTTGAAAAAATTTAATTTGAAAAATGTAAATAATACAGTATATATTTATGTTCTACATTAGTTTTGAATCGATGTCCAAACTATAAAAAAGAAAGGCTTTTCTGTGAACATCATCATAACGAACAAACAAACTAGCATTATCAATATCCATTGCGTAAGATGTGCACGACCACAATTTCCTCAGTATAAAAGGCTGATAAAAGACGATTTGAGTATGGATATTACTGAGTTGAAAAGCACCTTGACAAGTGCTAACTGAAATGTTACTAAAGGCGGGTATTGCTTTCGAAAGTCGTTATTGTATCCAAATTCAGTCACACAAACAACTAAAATATTTACCCCGTGAATCGATATCTGTGCGTCCAAATAACAGTTGACTGACGTTTCGGTTTACACGAGGGCAAATAAAGTTTAAGATGGAGCATGCAATTTAGTTAACCCTTTACCCAACGTAACGGCCAAAACCGGCCAGCGCTATTCTCAAAAATCGCCTATTAATTTTAATTATTTTTTCATTTTTTGTCTCAAAAACATAGGTTATGACCCCTCATTGGAACGAGCTCGTCGAGCTCGTTCCAATGAGGGGTCATAACCTATGTTTTTGAGACAAAAAATGAAAAAAATAGTTATTCAAGAATTTTTTTTTGCAAGTGTCGTCTGCTTTTCATGTTAGGTAAAGGGTTAAAACATCCATAAATACCAGTGTCTTGCAATTGAAGGTCGATCTTAACCCTTTGCACCCTGATGGTGACTTCAAAGTCAATTCAGTAACAGCAATAGGAAAAGTCCATATTCATTACCTGGGGGTACACCACTCAATATTTTCAATGTACAATCTTCGGGCTGCACATTGAAAATATTGATTGGCTACCTTACGCATTCACTGAACAATCATCCTACTGGCTGAACGTATGACGTATTATGCTCCTGGACCGGAAAATATGCGTTTAGAGTTCAAAGGGTTAAGGTCAAAAGGTAAGCATACCAAATGAATAAAACAATTTCCATTCTTACACAAATTGCCTTAACTCGTAACGTTGCACGACTAGAGGGCGACAATGACACAGTTTCGGGAATAAATAAACATTCCCCTAACCACACTTTCATTTTAGTTCCGCCGTCATTGACGCTGGTTAATGAGAAAAACGCTTATCATTGTACGTAAACTGTTGTATTGATCTCACAATCAGTTGTCGGCCCAGGAACAAACTTACAACAGAAACCGGTGTTACAGTTTGTTCTTTGCTACTAAAGTTTTTTTTTAAGAATTGAATGCAATTTTTATAATCTTTATTGGAGTATGAACGTGTGGGAATGAGTACAAATTATGTATGAATCCCGAAGGGATTCATTCGGGATTCATACAATTTGTACCGGAGGTCCATTAGCAGAAACATTGCCTGTGTTTGCTATGAGTAACCAGGAGAACATGCCGTGCTTTGGGTGCCATTCGATATGGCAATTGCGCACAATTCCTACGCGCAATTAAGTCTAGATAAGCGCACAGTTCATGACAGGACTTCTAGTTTTAACTGTAAGTGCATATCCTGAATTTTTAACCCTGTGGCCTTAACCTTTGACCAAATCCTCTAAATATGAGCACCTCCGCGTCCCTCTATATCATGTCAAAATTGAGTGGATGTAGTTTAAACGGGTAGGCTGTTCAACGCGAAATGAGTTTTAATGAATCTGAAGCCATGTGGCTTTGGTCGTTGTCCTTTGCCCTACAAAAACAATGAGGTTTGAGATCTTACCAAATACCACCCTTGTACTGAGCTTGGTAACGGAAGATATGGCCTTGTTTCTCCTTTTTGTCTCATGTACAAATTGTCGTCGGTGGGGCAATACATTTTTCAACTACGTTGTTTCGAAGTAATAACATTGTGTAGAAATGCTCAAAACTGTATATGTGAGCTTCTACTGCCGATATCGCTATTGATTGTTGAATGAAAATTTCAGAAGAAGAAAACATAAGTTGTTTTTTTTTATTCAGATTAATGCAATACTTACGTGGATCCTGTAACAACTGTATTGCTATGGTTACTCTGCGTTTTTCTCCGCCTGATATACCCCGAACAACCAATCCACCTATCCTGCTGTCTGCAACGTGTTTTAATCCCATATCAGTAATCACCTTTTGAACCTTCAATACACAATATTATACAATTATGGACTTTTGTGGTGTTGAATATGATGTGATATGAACCTAAAAAACTTATATTATACAATGTAAGTTTTTTAGGTTCATATCACATCATATTTACCACTACGAAAGTCCATAACTGTTTTACTGTATACACCATCCTAAAAAAGCTTTTATTTGTCAATTAAAAGTTCAGTTATATCAACCAGAAATACTTTTACTTAACAATAAAATAGTTATCATCCGCAGAATAACATAAAAATGAGACGGAAGTCAGGTTGACTGTGCATGCATGTCGATTGAAATAGAACAAGAGAGGGGATTTCCAAAAGCTGTATTTGGAAAGTTGATATTCACTGGAAAACCGATGTACGTGGATTTTTGAGTACCAGCCACGTCTGTAAAATCCAGCCAATAGAAATGTGGTTATTTATAAAGTACATAATAAAATAAAATGTACAATATTTTGGTTTATTGAGGTTTAACGACACATTCAACAGCTCAGTCCATTTTAGACTGTTACGACAATAGTTTGAAACGATCCAGAGTTGGAAAAACGCTTCTTTAACCTGCACGGACAACTAAATCCCAAACTAAACTCATACACTGACGTTACAACCGTTACTTATTCTCAGTTCCTTATTCGACATCCGTTAGCAACCGATAAAATGACAACCGTTACTTATTCCCAGTTCCTTATTCGACATTCGTTAGCAACCGATAAAATGACAACCGTTTCTTATTCCCAGTTCCCTTCTTCTTTATCGATTCCCCACGTTGAAACACGATAGCGCTGTACGCAAAGGCGTACAGCGCTACCGTGTTCCAACGTGGGGAATCGATAAAGAAGTCTTCTTCGACATTCTTTGTCAACCGAAAATCGGTTGATAACGAATGTCGAATAAGGAACTGGGAATAAGTAACGGTTGTCACGTCCCCAACTTATACAGTGATTATCGTCGTTTGCTTTTCACATTCACCACGTAATCGTAAAAGTCTCTCTTATTCTCCACTACAATGTTTCATTTCGGAATTAGTTTTAGAACCTAATCACATCCTCTGCATATTCATGTTCGTTTGTTTATCTATTGGTTTTAACCATACTTTCAACAGCCAGGGTCATATAATGTTGGCCAGTTTATTGGTGGGTATGGCCAGAGTTGCCGGCGAAAACCACTGAGTAGTGGCGAAAACAGCCAGACTCTCCAACTTTCTACAGTTCGGCCGCTGTTTATTGGTCACTTTCCACGGGTGGGTAACATTTCAAAAGGCGCAATGATATTTGATTCCAAACAATAATTATAGGAAAAATCATCAAAAATTTAATTAATAAAGCACCGGGTACAACTGATGATGATTTTTACCTGGTAAAGGCATCACTGTCCACGCGTGAATTATGTGGACACCACTGCCCACGCTTGAATTACGGCAAGTCCACGGCGACTGTACTGTAACCTGGCACAAACAGAGTTAGTAGCGATTGAAGGAACGTGCGGTGTCGATGTGAAGTACCCCTCTGCGCACAGGACTATCGTGTTCCAACGTGTGAAATCGAGATTAAGTATTTTATCTAAGGACAGATGGCGCGGGTCAGGGTCGAACACAGACCCCTGCGTTTGAAGTCCAATGGGTTCTCGTCAGATCGCCAAAGTTAAGCAACGTCGAGGCCGGTTAATCCTCGGATAGGTGACCGTCTGAGCGATCGATTTGGACTCCCGCGTTGTGTCCTTAGGCAAGGCACTTAACCCCGATTGTCCAAATGGGGGCACGATGACGCCGAGTACTAAGGCGTACTGCACGTCGATGGTGCGCATGTCTTCAACCAATCTAACCTTGCCTGTGCTGCAGAGCGGAATTACGATGTTGAGGAGCTGGCAGCTGCTCGTCGTTGCTCGGTTGTTCTCTCCGGGTACTCCGGCTTCCTCCACCCATAAAACTGTCACTGTCATGATTAGCCATTGTGCATAAGTATGTGACCTTAAACACCAATAAATAATAATAATAATTGAAGTCCAATGCTCTCACCAGTGAGCCATCGTGCCCCCACCCCACACTCCCAGTTCATTGATATTTCATAAAAAGAATATTATGCACGTCAAGACCAAATCACGAAAAACAAATGAAAATAGCATGTAAATTCAATGTTCTCGCATTTCTCTCACAGCTGGCGAAATTTTATTTTGTTGAGCGGAGAAAAACGGAAAGTATAATTTCAACCGGATCGCGACGAGCGACCGGATCGTGATCTATTCGCGATCCAAACGAAATTCTTTGTTCATTTTTGTGATTACAGAACTTTGAGTTTGTTGTTTATCGGAGTTTAAAATATTTTCAGCAGCAAAATCGCGTCGGACGTTTTTTTCGAACGGAGAAGCCAGCATGACTGACAATTTTCGTCATCGGAAGAGATTTACAGGAAAGTTAGCTCCCCTTAATTTCCTAAAGCTGCCAACTCAGTGTATGGGAATTTCATACAAAAGTTGATATTTCGAAATGTTAGCGACTTAGTACCATCAATGTGCGCATCATTTCACAAACTTCATGCAGTTTACTGTGGAGTAGTATAAGAGGAGAGAAGATGGCTTTTTACATTTTTTCCAGTCGGTTTTAACCCTTTACCTAACACGAAAAACAAACGAAACTTGCAAATAAAATTCTTGAATAACTAATTTGTTTGACTTTTTGCGTCAAAACTATAGCTTATGACCCTTCATTGGAACGAGCTCAATGAGCTCGTTTCAATGAGGGGTCAAAAGCTATGGTTTTGAGATAAAAAAACGAAAAAAATACCGAAAATTGAAGGGTGATTTTTGTAAATAGTGCTGGCCGTTTTTTGCTGTTACGTTGGGAAAAGGGTTAACGTTTTACTATTATTCTCTGTTGACACTTGTTTAAAAAATAAGAATACATCATCTTTAGATATTACGTAACTCTTTTTCTGTTAATAATAATTATCAATAATTTTAGCAATAGTGTGCGCATCAATTAGCTTGCCAAGAAAAGCCAAGTTTCCTGTTATTACCTATAACAGAGAGCTGTCTGTTGTGTTCGTTTTCTAGAAGTAAAAAACAGAAAGATGTTTTCATTTTCTACGGATGTCATAAAAGTTTGCTCAACAATTACTTGATTCTTAAGTGGATCTTCCTCGCCCGTTTAATAATTTCAAGGGAGGTAACTGCATGAAAAGTCGATTTTCATGATGATATAAGCCAAGGATGAAAATTGTCATATATTTTTCACTATATGTATTACATATTCAAAAGTTCTGTAATTTCCGATAGAACTGCAATTTTGTGATATTAGCAGGCATTACGCACGATGTGATAAAATATTAAATAACAACTTTACAGTCTGAAACATAAAATTACTGATTATAATTTTGACGCTAACAATCAGGGGCACAGGGAGTATTTAGAACCTAAGATTGGGGAGGGACGCGGTCATATTAAGACACCTGATCACCAGTATATAACATCTGTTGCCCATGTACCTTAGTGACTACGACGACACTTGCAAAAAAAAAATTCTTGAATAACTAATTTTTTTCATTTTTTGTCTCAAAAACGTAGGTTATGATCCCTCGACGAGCTCGTTCCAACGAGGGGATATAACCTATGTTTTTGAGACAAAAAATGAAAAAATAATGAAAATTAATTGGCGATTTTTGAGAATAGCGCTGGCCAGTTTTGGCCGTTACGTTGGGTAAAGGGTTAAGTAACGCAGAGCCCGGTTAATACTTGGATGGGTGACCGTCTGAGCGATCGATTCGGACTCCCGCGTTGTGTCCTTGGGCAAGGCACTTAACCCCGATGGCCACGCAGGGGCACGATGACGCAGTGTACTAAGGCGTACTGCACGTCGATGGTGCGCATGTCTTCAACCAATCTAACCCATCCTGTGCCGCAGTGCGAAGTTACGATGTTGGGGAGCAGGCAGTTGGTCGTCGTTGCTCAGTGGTTCTCTCCGAATACTCCGGCTTCTTCTACCCGTAAAACTGTCACCCACGCGATATGACTTTGGCTGTTAAAGTGTCGTTAAAGCTCAATAAATAAATAAATAAATAAATAATACACTAAGCAATGGTTGGAACGAACCCGACTCTACAGTTGAGAAAGTTCACATTTTAGCTCTTCATTTAATAATTGCCCTTACCGGGCCGAAGCATTGTGGGGAAATTTGTAGAAATATGTTACAGAACGACTTCAAGGACCGTAGAAGAGAACGCATACGAGACAATCTTCATTTAATCTTAATCCTTTGAACCCGAGTGGCCGTTTTTTCCGGCCAGGAACATTATATGTAATAACGTCATTATATTGGATGACTGTTCAGTAAATGTGTGTGGTAGACCAAGCAATATTTTCAACGTGCAGCCCCGAGGCTGCACGTTGAAAATATTGATTGGTCTACCCCAAATAATGACTATGGACTCTTCTAATTGCTGTCATTGAACTGGCATGGAATATACCACCGGCGTTCAAAGGGTTAAGAGTTAAATAGTCTGTACTCCGCGTTCCTACTAATTCTCAACAAGATACCTATAACGAAAATCCAAAAGGACAAGTTAGAGTTGACTGCATCTGAATCGTGAGCCCCCACCCCTCTCCGCTTCTCTGTTGATGGCGGTGCTACCAATGGTGTACCAATGTTTTGGTATACACTTCACCCTCCTCCCCGTCCCCCCGCATTCCTGCAGCGAGTTGTTGTATCAAAATATATTTCGGGATTGTATGTTTCAGATCAATCATTTGAATCTGCTTTGGTACTGGTTATCTCTCTTTAGTAGCAAGGATCAAATTATAAGCATCAATCTATGTCACAATTCCAACATTAGGGGAACAGTTACTTTATCGCATCGCGCGCAATGCTCTCATCACGTTTAATCACCTATCTCTATACAGCTGGATAGCTGAAACTTTAACAAAAAATGTCGCAGCTCAACCCCCCTCCCCCTTCAATATGATGTCAAGTCAATCAACGAGATAACACTTCCCAATCGCTGACGTCAGATGACGTGGAAGCTGTTACGCTGTGACTGTAGTCACAGCGTAACAACTTTCATTTCATCAAACGTTATGGTGTTTACTTAGCACAAAAACTAGTTACACGGTATCAGGGAGCGCGATGGCTCAGTGGTAGACTGTTGGACTTCTATGCTAGAGGTCCCGAGTTCGATCCCCGTCCGCGTTGTGTCCTTGGGCAAGGCACTTTATTCCGGTTGCCTACATGGGGACACGATGACACCGTGTACTAGGGCGTACTGCACGTCAATGGTGTACATGTCTTCAACCTCTGTAACCCTGCTTGAACAGAGTTAGAATGTTGAGGAGCTGACAGTTGCTCGGTGGTTCTCTCCGGGTATTCCGGCTTCCCCCACCCGTAAAACTGTCACGGTCACGATTAGCCATTGTGCGTAAGTATGTAACCTTAAACTCCAATAAATAAATAAATAAATAATACACGAGATCAACTTTCCAATCTCGGATTTTGTTTTTTTGTTAATAATAACTCAAATAAGTTGTAAATACTCAGTTGGTATTGCCACAAAAAAATGAGCACATCGTCGACATACTCATCTTTTACAGACATCGAAACGTTCGTTTTGTTGAACATTGTTTATGTATAGGAACAACTGCCCACTTCCAACCGAAAAAAGCGGCCGACGAGACACTTTTCTGTATGTGGCCAAGGAGCATTCCAGAAATCTAGTTGCTTCTCCTTTGTTTCCTCCCGTGTCACTGACTCGCATTGAGCAAGTTACAAATCCCCCCATTCTTGTTTATCTCGCCGTCTTGGCATTGAGGCCAACTTTTCATTCGCGCTAAGAATGTTGAAAAGGGATTACGTGACTTTACACTTCTTGTGAATCCATACCTTGAGTCTTGGCATTTACAAATGCAAAATAGAATATATGCAGGGACGTCGCGAAGATGAACTAAGTGTGTGTGTGTGTGTGGGGGGGGGGGGGGGGGGGGGTGTAAATCTAATTTGTTGTCCCGACTGTGACGGCTAATATTCAAACTACAATATCAAAGCATGTCCTCGTTGATGCCATACCTTGATGATGTCGTTGGAATATTAGTCAGTTGGAATCTTTTTGTTAAAAATTCAAGACTTCTTGGAAATTTGCTAGTGAATATATGAAATATATATGTAGTAATCGTGACGCAACGTTAGGGGAGGGGGGGGGGGAGGCGGTGGCTCAGTTTGTAGAGGTGCAGGCTGCAAGCCGAGAGGTCCTCGGTTCGAATCCCACCTGCGATAACCGTGTTGTGTCCTTCTGCAAGACACTTTCCATATCCCACGTGGGGGCACGGTGACGTTGTGTACTAAGGCGTACTGCACGTCGATGGTGCACCTGTCTTCAACCAATGCTAACCCTGCTTGTGTGGAGTCAGTATGTTGGGGAGCTGACAGTTGCTCGCCGTTGTTCGGTGGTTCTCTCCGGGTACTCCGGCTTCCTCCACCCATAAAACTGTCGCGGTCATGATTAGCCATTGTGCAGAAATATGCGACCTTAAAACACCAATAAATAAATAAATAATTTAATAAATAAATAAATAAATAAATAAATAAATAAATAAATAAATAATTAAATAAATAAATAAATAAATAAATAAATGAATAAATAAATGACGCAACGTCCTATTTTATCAACATGTACTGTACAGGTACTCTAAATTGGTCATGCTGGGCTCCAACAGCCCAAATCGTGTGCTACAGATCTCCATTTGACTGACTGACTGACTGATACGCAAAACTGGCCAGCGCTATTCTCAAAAATCGCCAATTACTTTTCATTATATTTTCATTTTTTGTCTCAAAAACATATGTTATTACTCTTCTTTGGAACGAGACAAAAAATGAAAAAAATTAGTTATTCAAGAATTTTGTTTTGAAAGTGTCGTCTGCTTTTCATGTTAGTTAAGGGGTTAAGACACTGCACGATTACTGACAAGAGAGAAATGATATCTTAAACTGCAATCCTGACGAAACAATTATTGGAGGTGGGGGGGGGGGGGGGGGCACGCCATCTAACCCCCCAGTCCCGTGGACAACTATACTCCCGTGAATTACCTTCACACATTTTTAACGCCTGCCCGACTAATGTTTAGAAAAAAAGACCCAGAAAAATTATAGAAACTTTCAACTGCAATGTTGGCGCCCCTCCCCGTCTGTATGACGACAGGAGAACGGTCATGTTTTGCCATCCCAGTGCCACGACTCTGAACAAATATTACCAAATCTGGTACTTATTTATTATTATTTATTTATTTATTGGTGTTTAATCCTTTACCCAACGAATCGCCCGCATCCGCCCGCGTAATATGCAAATTCTGCAGTTGAAAAATTATTATTTTTCAAAAAAATTCAACAAAACAATAACATGTGACCCCTCGTTGGAACGGGCTCGTCGAGCTCGTTCCAACGAGGGGTCACATGATATGGCTTTGTTGAAATTTTTTGAAAAATTTCAAAAAATGATATTTAAAATAATAAATTTTGATATCGTCTGCGTTGGGTAAGGGGATAAGGTCACATACTTATGCTCAATGGCTAATCGTGACCGTGACAGTTTTACGGGTGGAGGAAGCCAGAGTACCCGGAGAAATCTGGTACTTACCCTTGCGGATATATCCCAATGTCTAACGTGACTAGGAAGGCGTAGCCTAGAGGTAAAAACAAGAGTTTCTCGAACAGTGAGATTCGGCAGTAATCGATCAGCTTGCATTACATAACTGCTACATTTGTGCATCATCTCTTTTGACGTTTCATGACCGTTGTAAAGTATGCTTCCCCTGACATGTCCATCTCTACGGTATGATAAAACATCGAGCAGTGAAGTTTTCCCAGAACCTTTAAAAAAAGAAATGTATTGTTGATATTTACCACAGCCAGTTGGTACGTATTTGTTACTTTGTATTTTGTATTCTTAAAACATGCACTGTAAAAAATTATCGTAATTTTTTACGGTCATATGACCGGCAGCTAGTATCAGGCATATGACCGTAAGCATTATGGCAAACCGTAAACAATTTTTAACTGTCAGAGTTCCAGCCATATGGCCCTTAATCAACTGAAAACCATAATTTTATTCCAGCCATCATTAACCGCATTTTACCTCGAACTAATAAAAGCATATGGGTATGCCGGCCTTAGCGGAGATCCGTGGCCACAAGCCATAAGATCCATCGAATATCGGTGACGCAGTAAGAACAGTCTGCTATTCTGCATGATTACCAAAACAATTATACGCATAAAAATTGACGTTATTTGATTTTCATGTCCAAGACTACAATGAACATGATTCACTTGGCCACAAACTTACAAATTGATAGTAATACGTTGTTGTTCGTCTTCAAAAGCATCGGGCGTCATTCTTGGAAATGGTGACTTCCAGAGTGGCATATGGCAAGGCCGATCCCATAATTCACCATTTTTACCGCCGTGCGACGTAATTGGAGAGTGGCACGAGAGAAATACGTTCATTGGATCAAATTCGCGGGTTTTTCAACGGCCACACCGTTAAAATTAATTTACGGCCTCGAGACCATTGTATTTGACAGTCATATGACAGTAGTTAATTGTAGAATTACGGTACTTTTTTACTGTGTGGTACAAAGTAGGTGTAAACATGTGTCTAGACTATTTATCTAACAATCATATAGATTTTTGCCTGAAAACCACGAGAAAAAGTACGTATCACATAATGTGTTCAGATTCCGTATCATATAGACGACTCACTCTGATCCGTATCATACAGACGACTCGTTTCCGGGAACGCGACGGATTATCATAACAGGCGCATGAGTGCATTCTATGTGCGTTTCAGTGATCTACCCAGTTGATCGCTTACAAAACAAAACAAAATTCCTTGCTGTTAGCGACAGAACTATTAATAGCCAATGCCCACCCCCACCCCCCCCCCCACCCCCACACAATAATAAGAAACTGCACAATTCAATATTACACCCTCGTAAATTCAAGCGTATCATCATAGGAAGTGACACTGAGAGTGAATAATTTGACAACACAACTTTGAAAATTACGGTAACAGAGTTACTCATTGTTAGAGTGCACAACTATATAGTTCCATAAAATAAGTTTTTTAAAACTTTTTCTCGCCCAACATTATGTCCAAAGACTGTGGTGGTGTCAACAAATGGGATCACAACTCGCCGGCAAAGCCGGCTCGTTGAGATCCCATTCTGGACACCACCTCGAATCTGATACATATCACAGGACACGCACTTTATCATGATAATCTGTATCTATGAATTTCGGGGTAGGGGTGGTTGGTGAGTAATTCGACGGTTAATGACATGGGGAACCACAAGAGTAAATTACCTTCCACTGTTCCAGCCTTGGACGAGCTTTGGTTATGTCATCACCAGCGCAAGGTAGTTGTAACGCAAAAAACACCGCTCTATGACTGTGAATTTTAGGATTCTGAAACCAACAAATCTATATTCGACCAGGTCCCTCAGTCTTCAGAGTAAACGTTTCCAATAATCGAGAATAATAGGTTGATAACAAATGTCGAATAAGAAACTGAGAATAAGTAACGGTTGCAACGTCCATTCCAATAACTTATAACAATAGCCGGTAATGACGTTACCAACATCACCGCTGTGTGCGCCACTCAACTGCTGGTCACAATTTGCCAATGTGTCACCCTTCACACTGTCTTTTCTTCTCGAACCATCTGCTTCACTACTTTCTCTTCGTTGCATATATATAAATACGGAATCAAGTGAAAGAAAACAAAATAGTCCTTTTCCAGGCGTTATTATTTGCAGTTGAATCCACTTTAATTGGGATATTTTGTGTTTACGTTACATTTGTAAGTTGACATGATTATCTGAAATATTGTTTAAACTAACGAAGAATACAATAGGGGGTGGCAAAAGAAAGTTGGGATTGAGGCCAACAGAGAAAGCAGTGAATACAATGCAACTGGAGGTGTCTAAGATTTAACCAAACACCGGTAATCTTTAAATTCTCTGTTTTTGATCACCAGAATATTACGCGTTGTTCTCAACAACCCAGAACGTAGAAGTAGTAGTAAACGGAGGGCACGTGTATCTCCCCCCACAGAAGTTGAGAGAGGGAGAGAGGGATAGGGGAGAGGGTAAGGGAGGGGGAGGGGGAGAGCGAGACAGAGAGGGGGAGAGAGAGGGAGAGAGAGAGGGTAGAGAGGGGGAGAGGAGAGGAAGGGGGAGAGGGAGAGACAGGAAGAGAAAGAGAGGGGAGGGGGAGAGAGGGAAGAGAGGGGAGGGGGAGAGGGGAGAGAAGGAGAGAGAGACAGCGTGAGAGAGAAGGGAGAGGGACAGAGAGAGAGAGAGAGAGACAGAGAGAGAGAGAGAGAGAGAGAGAGAGAGGAACAGAAGGGGAGGGAGAGGGAGGGATGGGGAGGGGAAAGGAGAGATGGGGAGGAAAAGCCGGCTCGTTGAGATCCCATTCTGGACACCACCTCGAATCTGATAAATATCACAGGACATGCACATTATCATGATAATCTGTTTATATGAATTACGGGGTAGGGATGGTTGGTGAGTAATTCGACGGTTAATAACATGGGGACCCACAAAAGTAAATAATAAATTACCTTCCACTGTTCCAGCCTTGGGCGAGCTTTGGTTATGTCATCACCATCGCAAGGTAGATGTAACGCTAAAAAAACGCTCTAGAAAGTTGGGATTGAGGCCAGCAGAGAAAGCAGTGAATACAATGCAAATGGAGGTGTCCAAGATTTAACCAGCCACCGGTAAACTTTAAATTCTCTGTTTTTGATCACCAGAATATTACGCGTTGTTCTCAACAACCCAGGACGTAGGAGTAGTAGTAAACGGAGGGCACCTGTATCTCCCCCCCCCCCCACAGAAGTTGAGAGAGAGAGAGAGATGGAGAGAGGGGGACGGGAGGGAGAGAGAGAGAGAGAGGAAGAGGAAAAGGGGACGAGAGAGAGATTGGGAGACAGAGGAGAGAGGGGAGGGGGAGAGAGACAGGGAGAAAGAGAGGGAGAGAGAGGGAAGGAGAGGGGAATGAGAGGAGAGAGGAGGGGAGAGAGAGAGAGGAGAGAGAGGAATATGGAGAGAGAGAGAGAGGAAGGGGAGGGAGCTTGGAGAGAGAGAGACATGGAGAGAGGGAAGAGAGAGAGGGCGAGAGGGAGAGAGGGGAGGGGAGAGGGGATAGGGAGAGCGTGAGAGTAAGGGAGAGGAAAAGTGAGAGGGCAGAGAGAGGGAGAGATAGAGGGGATAGAGGGGAGAGGGAGAGGGATGGGGAGAGAGAGAGGAGAAGAGAGATAGAGAGAGAAAGAGAGAGAGAGAGAGAGAGAGAGAGGGAGACGTGGAGAGGGAGAGGATTATCTTTACTAACCCGTCATTCAATCTTATTGGAAATTGGCGGCGAGGAGATCCGCAGGTTGTTTATGTGACCGAATATTTTCTTCGTTTGATTTCCCTTTACAACCTTTATAGTCGAGAAAAATGCACATGTTTTTATTCCAAATTTATCAAATCCTGTTGATCAGTTTTATGAGTGTTGGAACCCACATTACCCGGAGGGAACCACCATCGAGCAATGGTGAGCAACGGTCAGATTCTCCAACTTACTGACCAGCCACAACCATTGTTAGCAGCGGTAGAAGGAAAATGCGCCTTCGACGTGCAGTACGCCTTAATACACAGCTCCACCTTGCCACGTGATCAATCAGGAATAAATGTCTTGCCAACGGACACAACGCAGTTACCGCTGCTCGGGGTCAAACAGTCTACCTTTCGATTTAAAAAGTCCAATGTTCTAACCAATGAGCCACCGCGTTCCTAAGCAACGACTGAGATGAGACATCTAGAATACTATAGCTTGTTTCATGAACTTCTTCTGTTGTGCTAATGGTGTGCTGCGGTGAAATACACTGTTGGAAAGTCCTCTGAGAGCCTGTTCCAACATTGTTTGACACCACAGCAATTCATCGCCCCAGTCTAAGGACACCAACAACTGATAAGGTTCTGGGAGAGTTAAAATGGAATTGGTAATTCGAGAATCGTTCTTGCAAAATGTCTAAGGTTTTGTGATATAGGCGAAAGAAAAAAATCCGTTACCTTGTTGCTTTTGGGGATGGGGTGGGGGCAGGCGAACATATGCGCACTAAACGATTATCCGTCTAATCTGTTAGGCTTGTCTCATCAAACTGCGTTAATCCTTTACCCAACGAATCGGCCGCATCTGCCCGCGTAATATGAAAATTCAGCAGGTGAAAAGAAATTATTTTTCAAAAAATTTCAACAAAACGATTTCATGTGACCCCTCGTTGGAACGAGCTCGTTCCAACGAGGGGTCACATGATATGGTTTTGTTGAAATTTTTAGAAAAATTTGAAAAAGTTATATTTAAAATAATAAATTTTGATATCGTCTGCGTTGGGTAAAGGGTTAAAAAGATGCGGTACACTGGGTACGATTCAGCTTCCTGGTCATTTTCCTGAATACGAAAATAACGTTAACTCTCTGGCCAACATATTTTGCAAGGTGAACGTGTAATATCTTTTCTATGGCAATTCAAAAATGTTATATTTCCTTCAAACCCCTCTGTGGTACAATGTAGATGAGCTTGTTCCCCTCAGACAGTTACAGTTCTCTAGCGTTCCTCCCTTTAATGACATTGATCGGAAGTGGCGTAAGCCATGCCATTAAATGTGGCAAGAGTGATAGTAGAATAATAACCACTTATTAAAAGCCCCAGTCCATTCATGTACTTAGTTCAAACACTTCGACCAAAGTTTGAAATGCGCACGAAACACTCCTGGTCGTCAACAGAACGAATCGACATTTGTCGAAGTGTTTGCATAAACTACGGGAGTTCGGCACTTCATATAAGTCGTCTGGTGTCTACAGTAATTTTAGAACTTCGGTAATCCATATAATATTCATGAAATATTTAAGAATAAAAACGGTATATTATTAACCACATCCTCACACGTGTGCTGTCAAAACGTAAAAAATTCCAATCGATGATATACAATGCCTACTCTGCATTGCATACTAACATACCGCCTCTTCCTCGTGAAGCTTCTTCCTTTCTCATATGCCATATGACGGAGGAGACAAAACAGTCTTTTTAACAGCCTAAGGGCGGGGGGAGAGAGTCACGATATTGTCGCTCATGTAGTGCCATATTGTACATGGAAACCAATAAAGAACAGCTGGATTATGGGCAAGAGACCAGTGAAAAAGGAGGAAAACCGTTTAGAAATAGACGTGCATCATAGACTATATATACAAGGCGAACTTTTTGACAACCTTATCTCGGGAGGATAAGACGTCATTAATGGAGAACCAGGTTGGACATGGAGACCAGTTCAGAAGAGCTGGATTGTCGGGACAAGAGACCTGTGGAAGAGGAGGAAAACCACTTACAACTAGAGGTTCATCATAGATTATATACGCCAGGAACGTATAATTCTTTGTCTCGTTGGCTGCAATAGGGCAGAGTACCATTGCCAATAAACATTTTCAAAGACCGAAAAGTATAAGCAGGAATCGTCGGGTATATTCATATCATGGTCTGACAAACACGGGTCACACACTCTCTCACACTCCACCTAATATCTAAAAATAGTCACGGTCCTTGATTCGGTGCTGATACTCTAGGTAGTCGAGACTCAGTATAATGGTGAGTATGCATGGATCCAAATAAAGTTATCATCAAACGAGCACATCTTGTATTACGAACAAACTATAGGTGGGCCAACTGAAAGTCTCCGGATGTAAACAAACCGTGTTTTCGCATTGTTTACGGCATAGCTGATAGCATACCATTGTGTTGACGATTCCACTTGAGAGTGGATAAGACAGCACACATATCGGGTTCCGTGATAGGTTATAATTTTGGACTATGGGGAATAAATAATTTTAAATTGTTTATACATATCAATAAATGACGACATCAGCGTCTATTCGTATTTATTTGTCCAACTGATCTATTCGGTTAATTGGCCGTTTTATCCCGGTTGCCGACATGGGGGCACGATGACACCGTGTACTAAGGCGTACTGCAGTTCGATAGTGCACATGTCCTCAACCGCTGTAACCCTGCTTGAGCGGAGCTTGGACAGAGTTAGAATGTTGAAGCGCGGACAGTTGCTCGTCGATGCGCGGTGGTTCTCTCCGGGTACTCCGGCTTCCTCCACCCAGAAAACTGTCACAGCCACGATTAGCCATTGTGCATAGGTATGTGACTTTAAAACACCGATAAATAACAGTAAATAATCTGTATATGTCTATGTGATCAGTATATTTGTGGATAAACTTCCTTCTGTTCGATCTTGAAACATTTTCTCTATTTTCCCACTCCTACTGTCCATCTTTCTGCTTTTTTTACATTCATTTTTCTTCCTACCCCCCCACCCTCCACCCCCACCCGAAGTTTTGCCATTGGAAGAATGGGATACAGGGATATTCATCCATGGCTTAGAAATAGTGAGACATTTCTTTTCTCTGAGGGAAAAATTGTTGCAGCAAGATGGACTCAAAATACGATCAAGAGGTGCGGGTGGGAAAGGCTTTCAGTTCATCTCTGAATGATTGGGTGTATCCTTTACACCGTGTATTTTCTTTTATCATTTTCGTTCAAGGGAATATAGATTAGACCCATTTAACCCTTTACCTAACATGAAAAGCAGACGACACTTGCAAATAAACTTCATGAATAGCGCATTTCTTTCATTTTTTGTCTCAAAAACATAGGTTATGACCCCTTTTTGGTACGAGCTCGACGAGCTCGTTCCAAAGAGGGGTCATAACCTATGTTTTTAAGACATAAAATGAAAAAAATAATGAAAATTAATTGGCGATTTTTGTGAATAACGCTCGCAGGTTTTGACAGTTACGTTGGGTAAAGGGTTAAGACCTATAGGAATATCACGATAAACACGCACAGGGAACGCAACACACGCAGTAGTCCCATTAACGTGAAGTTTGACAGTCTGTGGATATCTATAGGGATCGGCGTATCTGTAACGTCGCGTTATGATATGGTGTGTACGACGGCGTAAAACGTCAACCAATACCATCCCATACACGGGGACGTGACAACCGTTACTTATTTCCAGTTCCTGATTTGACATTCGTAATCAACAGATTAAATCGGTTAATAACGAATGTCGAATAAGGAACTGGGAAAAAGTAACGGTTGTTACGTCCGTCCCATTCACGGTCACATGGAGATCATGTAACAATTCACCTCAACTGTGAAGATAAATAACGTGCTTCAATAAATTCTGAAGTGACAGAAGGTGACGGAAATAGTTCCACGGTGAATCAAATTACAGAAACAATTCAACAAAACAAATGTGGATAATTTTAAACCACGTCGATTATCTTTGACCTGACACGACGAACACACAATACATTACCCCACCCCACACACCTCCCCCGTCAAGCTTGAAAATTCGATATGATATTGTTCAGATGATTCGAGTGGCGCTGATGATTCGAGTGGAGCTGATTTGGAAATTTTCGAATCGTCGACATGTTCTCAAAATCTTACCAAATGTTTCCTCTTGAACTCTGCTTCTATCATCAGGTCTCCTGATGACAGAAGACATCAAAGAGGATCCGCTTCCGCAACTACTGATCCCGTTTTGACAATATTTACGGCTGAAAGAAGATGCAATATCTACAACATTAATAGCGGTGAGATTCAATTCGAGGTTCGATTCGATTCTAAATTCGACTCGAACTTTAACACTAGCTCTACGATTACGTGCAAAAAATTTTTTGATCACTTTTTCTCTCCTCCGGGAGCGGGATGGTTAATTGGTTACGGCATTAAACTTCAAATTTAAAGGTTCAGGGTTCAATCTAAGCCAGGGGTAACTGTGTTGTGTCCTTGGGGCAATTGGGCACTTAATCCCCATCGTCCACGTAGGGGTACGGTGTCGCTGTGTACTAAAGTGTCGTACTGCACGTCAATGGTGCATTTGTCTTCAACCAATGCTAACCCTGCTTGTGTGCAGTTGATGCGTTGGGAAGTCTGGTAGTTTCTCGCCGTTGCTCGTTGGTTCTCTCTGGGTACTCCGGCTTCCTCCACCCGTAAAACTGTCCGACACGAGGTGACGTCGAATGTGTCGCTAAACCGAATAAATAAATAAATAAATAATATAAATAAATAAATAAATAAATAAATAAATAAATAAATAAATAAATTCTCTCCTCCAAATATTAGCCTGCACCCTCTTCGAAAATCCTATAGGACCTGGTCTGCACCCTCTTCGAAAATCCTATAGGACCTCGACCGCCACTGTCCAAGCTGAATATTTCTTTTTTTAAGTACTTGTTTAACCCTTTACCCAACGTAACGGCCAAAACCGCCCAGCGATATTCACAAAAATCGCAGAACTAATTTTTATTAATTTTTTTCATGTTTGTCTCAAAGATACAGGTTATGACTCATCTTTGGAACGAGCTCGTCCCAATGAGGGGTCATAACCTATGTTTGTAAGACAAAAATGAAAAAAATAGTTATTCAAGAATTTTGTGTATTATCTGCTTTTCATGTTAGGTAAAGGGTTATATTTGGTGAAGATGCTTCTAAAGCGTATGTGTTCGTTCTGACAATGTCTCTTATAATCTTATTACCTAAAACAAGAAGAACGTCACAAAAAAATTATTTTTTTAATTTTTTAATAATTACAAAAATCGCCATTCAAATATATTTTTTTCATTTTTTGCCTCCAAAACGTAACTTATGACCACTCATTGGAACAACCTCGTTCCAATTTGGAGTCTTAAGTTATGGATTGGATGGAAAGTTGAAAAAAGTATATTTGAATGGCGATTTGTGGAAATAGAACTTGCAGGTTTTCGACGACAAGAGGTTTGAAGAGTGATTTCACACTCCCCATCCGGGTTAAAATATTCCGGAGTTTAAATTTGGAAAGTTCTCCCTCAAGGGTGGGGGTGCACATGGTTTTCTGAAAAGCTGTATGTTCGGCCACCGCAGAAGATGGGTGGGAGTGTCACACTCTAAAAATCAGTTGAGTTAAATTAACTCAAATCAGCTGGGTTGAGTGAATATGAACCCAGTTGGGTTCATATTCACTCAACCCAGTTGGTTTGGGTTGATTTTCACCCCAGCTGATTTTAGCGTGTACACTTGGAAATTCTGAGGTGTGCA
This sequence comes from Pictodentalium vernedei, assembly GCA_031216915.1. Classification (NCBI taxonomy): domain Eukaryota; kingdom Metazoa; phylum Mollusca; class Scaphopoda; order Dentaliida; family Dentaliidae; genus Pictodentalium; species Pictodentalium vernedei. Next base: position 116,896,878 of record CM062292.1, read on the forward strand.
CACGCCCAATCCAACACCCAGTAGTCACGTCCCTCCCCGGGCACTGGTGGGATATTGCCGATACGTTAGCAAAGTTAATGAAGCCATCACAAACAACTCACCAGAACCTCCAAGGATAGCTGTGATCTGCCCACTCTTGAAAATCGTATTGATGTCATCCAGGACGACTTTCTTTCGAATTTCCCTCAAACAACCACCTTTCCACCACGGTCCTACCATCTCTTTCACAGTATATGTCAAATGTTGTACCATCAGTGACGTCACATTTTCGGTTGCAGAGGCCGAGTCTTCTTTGTCGCCTTCGAACTGAACGACAGTGTCCGATTTCGTGAAGCTAACTTCAGATGAAGGAAAAAATGCATTCATATTTGCCCAATCTGAAAAACGTTAGAAATCTGTTAGGAATTTGGATTATCAACTTAGTTGTGAACTCTATATAGTTAATTACTTATTCCTGTTTCTTAATCTGTCGTGTTAATTTAAAAAAAGACCCCAAATAAAAAATCAGAACAGTAGGTTGGGTGGCACAAAATAAGATATGATCATATAAATATAGAAGAAATTTTGACCTGTCTCGCCTGAACTGTATGGGTGTCGACGACATGATCTCTCAGGGTAGCAAGTCCGCACAACATTCACTATAATGGAAATAAACTAAGGCGTGGGAGGGGAGGGGGCAATATAGTTGTAATTTTAACGGTTTCGTGAGCCTATTTCGGTGTTTTTGTTCAAAAACCGAAAAAACGAAATCATCGGTTTCACGGGAAATAGCGTTCATTTAACCATTTAACCTAACATGAAAAGCAGACGACACTTGCAGAAAACATTCTTCAACAACTAATTTGTTTCATTTTTTTATCTCACAAACATAGGTTATGACCCCTCATTGGAACGAGCTCGACGAGCTTGTTCCAAGGAGGGGTCATAACATATGTTTTTGAGACAAAAAATGAAAAAATAATAAAAATTAACTGGCGATTATTGAGAATAGCGCTGGTCGGTTTTGGCTGTTACGTTGGGTAAAGGGTTAAAAAAACTAGTTTTCTTTTACCAAAAGTTGATCGGATTTACAGTTCAAAAACTCGAGTAATCCTGGGTGCTTGGTGGCATTTTGGTACATCTGTCGGTTGTTTTGTTGAATTATTATAAATTCAATAAAATTACATGCAGGCTCGCAACATCAAACGACAATAAATATGTGATTTACCTGATCACATTGTGACAGTGGACGACGTAATACAATTTACTCGTTTGATTTTCCCATTTGAAAAATAGGGATATACAACCGAAAAAGCAAGATTTTCTGACAAAAATACTCACGAACACCTTCCCTGCGTGATTTTAAATTGAGGGACAGAAGAAAGTTTCCACAAATGCACTATGATGGGCAAAACTTGTCGAAGAAAAAGATATGTAACGTGGTTCGGGGACTTGTTCGAAACACATTCGGAGAACATATAGCCAGTCAAATCTCAGATGAACATCAGGGAAGAACAAGTTTCAGTGCTCAAAATAACTTTTTGTCTTTGCGTAGCAAAATGCTACGCATTTCAAAAAAATGAATAGCATTTTGTAAAAATTACATAGCTATTTTTGTATACCAGAGTTATGTTATGCTGTTTTATATTGGATTCTTCTAAGTAGATAGAATAGTTTACATCCACTTCTGGGCATTTCCAAGTGATCTGCAACACATGAAACATTTACTATGTTTTTTTAACTGAACTGCCTTTAAGGGTTGCATGGACTTGTATACTGTTATAAATGGCGTCTTGGTTGTTTAATAGAGTTCTCAAAATGGAAGTTGGGATTTTTAATTTGATGGGCTTGTAGTTATTTTTAATGGACATTTTATGCAAAATGTTGTAAAAACAGGAAGTATTTAAACCAACAGAACTCATCTTACATATGAAGTTGCTAATGATGCTTGATGGAGAGTTAATCTGAGTTATGCCTGGAATGTTCCACAATCAGAAGTAAAGCATCAGTGAACTAGTTTTCAAATTTGTTTGCAAATTTTCATTTACATTTTGCGATACAAGATAATCAACTGCAGCCTAATAGTCTGCAGTTGATTATCTTGTATCGCAAAATGCTACATGTATACATAATTTAACATTGTGTAGCTTTTTGCAAGTTTTGCATGGCACAAAGCGACGCGACACCGCTTATTTTGACCCCCGACAAGTTTAAAACTTCGTTTTTATTTGTAGAATTTGACAGTTCCGACGTGTGCTTGAAATAAAAACAAAAACACGTGTGACAGATCGATTCGTGAAAAACAAAAACAAAATCAACAATAGAAATGAAAATTGTATCCAAATAGGCTATTTATTCGTATTTTTACGAAATTAGCTGCCGTTATCTGAGAGATATTCGTTTCAGAGTCAGAACTTGAGTGTTATAAAACCACTCCTCGTTAACAGAATGAGTATAATTTCGGTAATTTTGGTGGACTTGAAGAAAAACAATTTCCAATTGACATTCGATTCATCAGCTGTCACCGCAGCCTCCAAATTGATCAGAATGCGACGATTGATTGACCGATTACGAAAATGAGTGGATAAATAAAATAATAATTTACGCAAACTGTTCTCCAAATTGACCATACAGGTCATGCAGGTCCCCTATTTGCCCGAATGGAATACCATTGCCATTCATTTATATGGACACGAATGTGTGTGTGACCAGTCAGGTAACCTACAAATTACATAATTAATAGCAGGGGCGAACTGGGCTAAGAAAAGTCACTGACTGGGAAATGCACCAAGGGGCGACCCAGACCAGAATATTTTTTGATTTTTCGAACTGAAAGAACGCGGGTTACCTTGTTTGTGAGCTATCAGTGACAGTCCACATAGAGGACATTTCGATGGCATTTTTGCATCATCTTCATCGATCATTCGTCAAAATGATTCCACCTGGGAGAAAAGACCACAGTTCCGGCCCAATCGTAGAAAAGTTTGCTTTTTGAAATTGAAGGAACACTGTTTCCTTTCATCTGAGCGATCAATGTCAGTCTAGACTGCCCGTACAAGCTTAAAACTAAAGTGTTAAAAACTACACTTGAAGTGCTGTATTTAACACTTACTAAGTGCTGAACTAGCACTTTGTTCAAGTAGATATCCCAGAACTTGACAGGTGTTACAATAATACCACTTGACAAGTGTAATGTCGCGACACTTAAAAGGATACAACGCAGATGACGCGGATCAGGCTCGAACTCTCGAGCCTGATCCGCGTCATCTGCGTTGTGTCCTTTTAATTATGTACCGACCGAGCGCAAATCAAATTATGGACGATTTTGGAAGAATCACCAATGCTAGACACATGGGAAGTGCCATCCATTCAAGTTTCAGATGTCTGACGATTGTAATGTCTAAGTGCTTAAAGCATTACACTTTGAGTGTTAAAATCAAACCCTAAGAGTTAGAATGGGTTTAACACCTTGAAGTGTCAGTTTTAACACTTAGGGTTTAGTGTGTATATCGAAATGTCCCCCATGTGGAGCCCACATTGAGAACATTTCGATATACCAGCAGTCTTTGCAATCAGATCCATTTCGCTTTTTGCTAATTTTCGCGAAACGCCACACGCCAACAGGTGTTAGGTTGCATCAATCTTGGGGGCCCCAGGGTGACCACAATAGGGGGACCACCGGGAATTTACCCGGTGGACCATACGGCCAGTCCGCCCCTGATTTGTAGCAAGAGTGAATTGACAATTATTCCTTATCTGAGACTCCAATGTTGACAAAACATTTTCTTCTGCAAAAACCATGTTGATGTAATGAATAGTGAAGAAAGTCACAGAACACCAATAGATGGTGAAAATGCCGTTTTCTTATTTTTAAATGGGTTTCAATAGAGAAGAAGAGTCAAACGTTCAAACTGATTGGCCAAAAATAATTGAAAAAAACAACTTCTGTATGTTTATATTACTTAACCCTTTACCCAACGTAAAGGCCAAAACCGGTCAGCGCTATTCACAAAATTCACCAATTAATTTTCATTTTGTTTCATTTTGTGTCGCAAAAACAACATAGGTTATGACCCCTCTTTGGAACGAGCTCGTCGAGCTCGTTCCAATGAGGGGTCATAACCTATGTTTTTGAGACACAAATGAAAAAAAAAAGTTATTCAAGAATTTTGTTTGCAAGTGTCGTCTGTTTTTCATGTTAGTTAAAGGGTTAACATGAAAATGCCTGAAGTTTGTGAAATGTATTCCCATACCCTTAGTGTTAAATTTATTGACAGCTTTAGGAAATTAAGGGGAGATAACCTTCCTGTAAATCTCTTCTAATAACGAAAATTATGAGTCATGAGTTCAGTTTGTCGGAGAAGTGAACCCACGGTTCACTTTCTTTGAATCATCACAAGAAATATTTCAAAGTTGAAGCTTGATTTAACAGAATTTTTAAGACTTCACCAATGCCATCACTTATGCTTGTTTGTTAAACAGTTATAAAAAGGAAACTCGTCACAGCAGTAGTTTTATCATTACGCCGCGTAGTTCCACTAATTGTGTTAATGTTTGATGTTTGTACATCTGGATATCTGTACATTACATCAACGGTAGTCTGCGCGCAAACTCCACCAAACGTGGGTTAACAAATAGCCCATAATTGTGTCGGATTCCTTACAGAATTAGACTGGTGACCTGATAGCTTGACATTCACCAACCAAATTAGCGACCACATGTTCCATTTTTGTGACTATGCCGACGTCTTTGAACACCCTGCTATTGGGCAAAAGTACTACACTGCAGGCATTTTATCCCAAGAGGCAAAGATCCCCCGTACCACAAGCACCCTACAAAATGTATGCCCATGTAGAGTGCAGAATGCATTCGGGTTGTCACGGACATTCATGACATTTGCCATATCGTTTATTGATATTATCAGCTTCCCTTTTCTTCTCTTTACGAGCAGCGAAAACAACGAACAAAACTGCTAACAGAAAGCACAAACAAGTTGAACTCACTCATCAAACAGGTAAGTACTACTGTTTTTAGTATTGACATCTCGTATCCTGAGTTCCAATGTGTTCTATGTGCCTACTGGCACTTAGAACACATTGGAATTCAGGGGACGATCTGTGTTGCCATCTAAAGCCGGGCTCGTTTGTATGCGCCCAACTGAATGTGTCACCAGTACTTGCACACTGAGGATAGCCGAGAGTCTCATTGCCGTAAACGTGATGAAGAGCTTTGGTATTTCACGGCTAAGGTCCTTGTATTGAGCATAGATTCTGAATATTGTCAATAATGAGAAAAAAACATGGACTGAGTGCCTTTGTTGGACGACAGTAGAAATTACGCCGCTGTCCACAGCCAGGTTAAAACCCTCCACCTCAATCCCCAAACGTTCTCGAGTTAAACATTATGTTCGCATATGACAGAGATAGTAGGTAAACAAAAACAAAACTCAGGGGACGATCTGTGTAGAGGGTTGCCATCTAAAGCCGGGTGCGTTTGTATGCGTCCTAATGAATGTGTCACCAATACTTGCACACGGAGGATAGGCGGGAGTCTCATAGCCTCAAACGTGATGAAGAGCTTTGGAATTTCATGGCTGAGGTCCTTGTATTGGGCACAGTTTCTGAATATTGTCAATAATGAAAAACATCATGGACTGAGTGCCTTTGTTGGACGTCAGTAGAAATTTCGCCGCTGCCCACAACCAGGTTATAACCTTCCACCTCAATCCCCAAATGTTCTCGAGTTTAACATTACGTACGTATATGACGGGTATAGTAGTTAATAAAAACAAAACAAAACAAAAAACCTTCCTCACTCACTCCCCTCACCCCGCAAAATATCGCAAGGATCGAGTTGATTTTGTATAAAAATATGATCATCTTACCAGTTTCGTAGCTTCCGTAATAGCTATCAGCGGATGAACGACGACAAAAATGCGATTCTTTAACTACTTTTCCTGGTTAAAATATTCCATTTAGACGTGCAATGGAATTTCACTTACAGCTATACATATCTAGTATTACTTGCTTTGGTGATTTTCTTATCACGACACCGATCCAGGTATATGGGTTATGTACGAAGTACAAATATTTATTTGTACTTGCCCGATAACATGGAGTGGAAAGATAAAAAAAAACCTCTGACACATATTAGCTGATAGTTCGTCATTTTTCTTTCCTGACCCCGGCAAACGTGATTGATAATTACAGTATTTTATTTTGACCCTTTAACCCCTCAGCACGCTGATGTCAAAATTACAGAATTTCAAGCTGAGTTATTTATTTATTTATTTATTTATTGGTTTTTAAGGTCACATATTTATGCACAATGGCTAATCGTGGCCGTGACAGTTTTACGGGCGGAGGATGCCGGAGTACCCGGAGAGAACCACCGAGCATCGACGAGCAACTGGCAGCTCCTCAACATTCTAACTCTGTTCAAACTCCGATCAAGCAGGGTTACAGTGGTTGAAGACATGTGCACCATCGACGTGCAGTACGCCTTAGTACACGGCGTCCTCGTGCCCCCATGTAGGCAACCGGGATAAAGTGCCTTGCCCAAGAACACAACGCGGGTCGTCCCGGTCGGGGATAGACCTCGGGACCTCTAGAATAGAAGTTCAAGCTGAAAGTTTTTCCCATAATGAAGGAGGTTTAACCCTTTATCTAACATGGAAAGCAGACGACACTCGCCAAAAAAATCATTGAATAACTAATTTTTTTCATTTTTGTCTCAAAAACATAGGTTATGACCCCTCGTTGGAACGCTCGTCCCAACGAGGGGTCATAACCTATGTTTTTGAGACAAAAAATGAAAAAATAATGAAAATTATTAATTGTGAATAAACCTGGCCGGTTTTTTTGCCGTTACGTTGGGTAAAGGGTTAACCAATTTAATCTTGTTTGACTGAGCTCAGTGAGCTCTGTCAAACAAGATCGAATAGGTTAAACACTAAGCTTCATTGTGGGAAAACCTTTCAGCATGAAATTTTGTAATTTTGGTATTTCGACCTCAGGGTGCCGGGTGGGTGCGAATTAACCAACACCATCAAAGGACAAAACTTGCAAAACATTTTCTTGATTAACTGGAAATTTGCATATTTTTTGCCAAAAAAGATATCAATCCAGTGAGAGGTCATAAGTTATGTTTTTGGGGCAAAATTTTAAAAGATTTTTCTATTCCAGACTTTTTCCGCACGTGACGTCTTCTATTCATTGTTAGACAGTGGTTTAGACATGGAATTTAGAGGGGGGAGGGGGGTGGGCAGAGGCGGACTGGGCCCCAAAAAGTTGTCGGGAAACGTACCTAGGGGGCTCCGGACCCGGACAAAATTTGGATTTTTTGAACCGAAAAAATGCTGCTTCCTTGCATATGTTCGATCAATGGCTGTCCACACAGAGAATATTTTCGATGGCATTTCTGTGCCATCTTTATCGCTCATTTGTCAAAAATGGTTGCACCAAAGGGGACTCCGGACTCATCAGGCAGATCACAGTGCGGCCAAATGAGAAAAAACAATCGATTTTTCGAACCGAAAGAACACCGTTTCTTTGCATCTGACCGATCAGTGGCAGGCTAGACTGCTGGTATATCGAAATACCCTCTTTGTGGACTGCCAATGGCAATCCACACAGACGGGCATTTCTATAAACCGACAGTCTATGCAATCAGATCTATTCCACCTTTTTGGTCATTTTCACGAAATTCCATGCGCGAACAGTCGTTGGGCTGCATAAAATTGGGGGGGGGGGGGGGTGTTGTTGTTGGCACACCAATCCTTGCCTCTTATCGTTTTAGGGGTTTAAGTCTTTTATTGGCTCAGGTTACATTGTTGGATATATGAGTATTTAGGGATAGTTTTCTGTAGATAATTATTCCTAGTAGCAAGTTTTAAGTTTGATGTTATAGAGGTACAGTGTGAGTAGCGCTCAGAGTTTTTTGTTATGATTAATTTTTGGGTTTTACAAGATTTGAGCTTGATGCGCCATTTTGCGCACCAGTCTTGTAGATCCTCTAGGGCGCCTTGACGTCGGCGCTCGATAATGTCACGGGGCATACTAGCAGTGTAGAATCCCTTGTCATCAGAGAACTGTGAGATTTTCGACCTAGATTTCCCCCACTTTGTGGATGTCGTTAACATAAATAATGAACAGGAGTAAGTGGCTCAAGACCGAACCATGGGGCATACCTACGAAGAGCTCCACTTCATCTGATACCTCGTGATTTGTCCTTACTTTATTTTTCGGCCAGGTAGGAAGAAGGAGATAAATCGAAGTATTTTATGTGGGAGGTTCATTTTAGCCAGTTTATATTTCACGCCGTTAAGTCACACGGAGTCTTTTTTGACATCCAGTAGAACCATTGTCCCAATTTTTCTTTGAGACATAAGGTTTGCATGTAATTAATCAGCCGGTGTACATGCTATATGAACTCTTTGTGGTTACGGTAGGATCTTTGCCACTTACTGAGAAAGTTTGTAGTTTCAAGGTGAGGTCTGAGTTTGTGAGTAACTGCGCGTTCAGATATTTTACCCAAATAGCTCAGAAGAATGATAACTCCGAAGCTTGATGGGTTGTTGGGGTCTTTATTAGTATTGGGGATCATCAACCCTACGGCTACTTTCCAGCTTTTTGGGAAATAGACAACTGAGAGGCAGCGGTTTAGGATTGCAGTACGTTTCTCGATAAAGGCAGGGGGTGGGGTGATGGTCTGTTTAAGGGTTTTGTAAGTGATTTCGTCTTCACCGGGTGAAGAGGAATTTTTGCATTTACGGGCGATATCCACGATTTCAATGGCCAGGATGGGGTGGGGGTGCAAGGTCCCCATCGTCGAGAGGGTCCTGCTGTTGGGGTAAAGTAGGTTCAAAGATCTGTTTGTTATATACATAATCCAACACGCGTGTGTGAATGTTTTAATCGATATGGCACGAGTGCCAACGCAGAAGGATAGAAGGAGAGACCGCAGAATGTTGTTCTATGTTTATTAGACGCCTTCACGTCTATAAAAAAAAACATTATTAGAAGGACACTCAGAAATTCATTTGACAACTATCAACAAAAATAATACATTTTATTGCCAGCCAAATTTGAGAGGGGAACCCGTGTTACTATTTCGTTCCCTGAGTACCAATGTGTTCTATGTGCCTACTGGCACATAGAACACATTGGAACTCAGGGGACGATTTTTAGCTATCGTTAGCGATTCAAATTATAATTACCGTGCACGATTTGTAGAAAATTTCAGTGAAATTTCGCTTCTTCATAAAAATAGTCAGTCAATAATTTCCGTTCCACGCATATGTGCGGCACGGGTTTTCATTTTCCCCATGGCTTAGAGTTGGTGATGATGGGAATTACATAGAACAGGCTTACAATAAAGCTTACAAACTCAATGACTTCATCCTTGAAATCGTCATCGAAGTTGACACGCTCCTGTGTTTTGTGAGTTTCCTTGAGTAATTTGAGAAAGATGTCGACTTTTGTCTCGTCATCAAGGGCTTTTGTGCCATCGGCCCGATTGAGAGGGTGGGGCCATTTGATCCATTGCTTTTTTTGTCCCGTCAGTAGTTTAAAACTATCCTAAAACCCTTTGGAGTCGCATTGGCCGTTCAATTTTCCTGTGATCCCTACAACCCCATCCCCTCTGGATGTTTTCATCCGCGTGTTCTTTTTATAGCATTACTTCATTGCGGCGACATTTAGTGATAGGTTTCATCTATGACGTGATTACCAACACAACATTATCCAGGAGTAAATCTGCTGACTTTGGTTCCCATTGGTACACCGCGGCAGCGATGTAACAAATAAAACAGACAGTATTGTTCATAAACTGGCAATGGTTCTTGGAGGCGTTTCGCATTAAACTTCAAATATCTGAATTATTCTTCAGAAAATTCTGGAACGGCCTGTGTCGTGGTGGTAATCCATAGGAATCAAAGTATTTTGTGTTGTGATGGCTATCGATGAGATCCATCCAAGTTCGTATTTTTCTTTTCTAAATCTGTGTTGGCTGTCAGAGCCACTGGTCTGTGATCTGATAATCTTCTGTTTCTTACAAACCGACCCAAACACATTTTCTCAAACAACTATCTGATCGAAGGGCGATCCCCATCTACAACGTGCACATGTCGAGTAATCGAAAATCACTTGTCTTTTCTAATCTATATACATAGAAGATATGGAATGAGTGTTTTTCTCATATAATATTTATGAAACGAGTTTAAGAATTTTCCGTTTTGGCGAGCCTCTGGCGAGCCAAAACGGAAAATTCGGACGAGTTTCATAAATATTATATGAGAAAAACACTTAGGCGAGCCTCTGGCGAGCCAAAACGGAAAATTCGGACGAGTTTCATAAATATTATATGAGAAAAACACTTATTTCATATTCTATTTATCATATGACACACAAACGCACAAATTAGCCACTTAGTATGACTTTCTAACCCATCACCTAACTTGAGCCGAAATTGGGGTGCCCGGGGATATTGCCATTGATATAGGCTTTGAGATACGGATATAACTTCGCTGTAATAAGGGGAGATAACTCTGCATACAGATTATGGGAAATCAAGCAATCTGATTGGTTAGTTATAAATTATATAAATGATCAAGATAAATGAAACAACAAGAGTACTTGGAATAGGGTCAGGACTAAAAGGAATAGACCAGAAACTGCTAAATATAGTAATAATAAGTAAAGCTGTTCCGACTAATAGGCTCTTCTACGCTACTGGAGTATACTCTAGAACAAAGGAACATACCTAGGTAGACGAAAACTATTACATATATAGATAGAAGCAGAGAATTTTGAAAAAAATCGAAATAATACAACTTGTAGTGTTGTTTGTGGTAATTGGATTTACTCCGATTCAATCGAACATACCCCCCGAACATACCCTGTCCCATTGCAGAAAAATTGGTGGGTAACATAGCAACCACGTACTACCATAGAAACCAAGATGGCGGCCTCCAGTATACAAAATGGACAACGGAAACACGTATCACCCTAACAACACGCGCTGCGCATGCGCAGTAACACCACGTATCACTATGAGGATGAAGTCACAACATGGCCGCGGGTTACCATGACAAACAACATGGCGCCACTGGGTCAGGTGACATGACGTCACTTCCGGGGTCATCCACCGGGGTCATTCAAACAACCCTCGAAACGTGCGAGCTATACTACTACCAATGAAATTGACGGAAGGCTTTATTTATCACTGATTAATATGAAAACAAAATATCAAATGTTTTAAAGTGAACAAAACGGACGAGTCATATGATAAATGATATTCTTGAATTTCTAGTCTCCACCAGAAATGAATTTCTACTCTTCCCCTCTCCACCAGATCGAACTTCATTCTCGTACATTGTCGAACTGCATTCTCGTACATTTGTCCGGCCTCTTGGAACAGGGTTGCAAAACATCTCGCCGCGTTTTATTGATCGAATCGAGGTTATAGAGGTTCCTCAGATATCTGTTGTCCCCTCACGAAAAAAGCGAAGTAATTGATCTTATAGTTCTTGAAATTGTGTGGTTTCTTTACAGAGTTCTCATTGAAGGTGTCGTTGTCCGTGCTCCCCACTGTGTTGCGTTTGGCTAGTTGGCCTAAAAATAAAGTTTCTTGTGTGATGCTTAGATTTCCATTCGGTACGGGAACCTCTTTGGTTTTCGCACAGTCGATGAGATATTTGCCTTTGCCTTAGTAAGCACTTTTTCGTAAGCCATTCCCAACAATGAATGAAATCTCTCTTTACGTCCAACCAGGGATACGTCCAGAGTCTTTATTTTGTACGTTTCGACATCGGTCAGCAAGGTAACCGGCTCTTTAGCTCTGTTCGTCCATCTTTATTTGGACATTAACACCATTCAAGAGGTAACGCGTTTGGAAAAAAAACATGCCCAAATGTAATCTCCCAGTCTTGTCCATGACTTTACTTCTCGCTGTAAACTTCTTTCTGAGAATAAATCCGTTATCATCTGCGAGGCCATGTGTCCGGCCGCGCCCTTGCGTTTTTAAGCTTTAGTCAGTTATGACTTCTCTATGAAGTTTCTATAGAAAAAATGCTTTGTTGGAAGAAGATACTAGTTTCTTATTCAAACTCATTGAATAAAGAATGCATCCATAAATTATAACTTCATCGCGTCCACTTTGGCATCGGGGCAATGGGTGTCCCAAATCCATATTTCGTCGCCTTGACATAAAGGTATGTGTGTGCCACATTTAATTAATCATATCCCAGACCCGCAATGTGGAATCCTATTCGCCAAAGGTCTGTGTTCCACCCACTGCCCATATTCCAAACCAGTCTGTGCTGCTGGTATGAAAAATAAGCCGAGTTCGCTGTTGAAACGCTCACAAGATTTTGCCTTGATGAGAGACGTATTTCGTCTCTATCGTTCTCCTTCATTTTTTCGATTTTCCGGTCTTGTATTGTGATGCCCCTTTTATACATTTTCTGTCGGGTGGCTTCAACCTACCAACCATTTTGCTCAAAGCACCCACGCTAGTTTCGTTGAGTGTCTTGATTGATGCCTGTTTAATTTTTAACCCTTTCATTGAAATCTCCAGCAAATGCCGCTCCCTTTTTTGCGCTAGCTTCCCACTGTTCTGGCTGTAGATTTCATTAAGACTAGCACGACGTCCTTCAGTCTTCTCAATATACTACCCAAACCATAACCTCCCTGGTCTGATCACCAGCAAAAGCTGGTAGACTGCACCTCCCCCTCCCCCCCCCCCCCCCACGCCACCAGCTTGTTTCGTATAATATACTTTGTACAATCTGCCATTACAGCAGTAAGTTATGTTTATGTGAAATGAGATCTACCATTTTGGAAATGAAGTGTCACTGTCACCTTCCCGAACTCGAATGGCTCCGGTGTCGTCCCCTATATACATCCAGGTGATGATAAAAGTTCTTTCGTTTTACACATTCTCAAAAGTTTGGGAGGTGATGCCCCATGTTCCCACGTACAGGTACGATGCGAAGAAGCGGTATTCTTGTTTCACGAACCAAGTCACACTAAACATAGAGTGAATAGAATCTTTGGTTGACAACAGTGATCCAGGAAGAATTTAAGTGCCCAACCTGAAAACACGCTTATTGAACCCTATACTATTTTAAAGAGTATGACTCAATGTGACAACAACCCCATCTCGTACCGTGATCCAATCTTTACCAGTCATCTCATTTAATCCAAAATCTACCTTATTGTGACGAGACAGGAGTAATTCTTTAACACCATTGATACCTCCTATCACATCAGCAGGTTTTGAATAGCGAGTTTCCTTCAAAGTGAGCCCATACTTCGTTTTCGAAGACAAGAATATTGTGACGAAAGCTACTTCCCTACGAATGTTAAACCAAGTGTTTGGAATAAAAATATTAAAGTCGATCTCTTTTTTTGTAAGTACGTGTAGATGTCATTATCGTTGATGAGAAATCCTTTGTTGATGCCTGATCCACTTTTTTGTTGTCAAAACCTATAACTATCTTTCCTCATCGAGCTCGTTGTGTTGTTTACTAATACCTTTACAGCTTGTTTGTTAGTTTCACTAAAACAGTAGTGGGTCTTAATCCATAATCCCACAATGTCATGTCCTTGCCACTCAACTTCATCCTCTCTGCACAGCAGAATTCCAGGATCCACATTTCATTTCTGACCTTCGCGTGAACATACCCTTCTCTATGAGATCATAACACTCTGAATGTAATCGTTGCATCCACTTTCTGTAAAAAGTATCACCCCTTTTCTCTGGATGGACGATGTCTTCTATGAGGATATAGCCAATGAAATGTGCAGGCGGTCAGTATCAGTCTCAAAAGGTTCGAAGTCTCGTCGGTCTATAAACACATCTAGAAAGTCATGATAAAATTGTAACATCCCCAGTTTGTTACATGGGTAGAGGAAACGGCCGATATGAAGTGGCATGTCCAACTTGATCTTATGTTTAATCATCTGTATTTCGTATAAGGTCTCACTCAGTCCATTTAGGGTTCTAAAGGACATATGGTTTTTGGCTTAGTTTACTTCTTCATCACTGCAATAACAGGTGTCTCTGAATTTCTCTTTGTTGGTCATCGTTTTTGTCCGTAGCCAGAATTACTCAATAACTTCATACTTTCTGCAACGATGCTTTTGTCTTGATCTCGATTTCCTTCACGTTCTGCTTCTGGTACATAGATCCCTAAACTGCAGAAGCAGGTTTTGGCTGGTACTGTGTCATCTGGTATCTATGGGTTGGTTTCTGCCAGGCCATTCTCGAAGTACCACCTGAAAAGAAGGATTGCCAATAAAACCTTCCAAAAAAGCTTCCAATTAAAGACCGACGAGGTTGATTCATAACTTTGTTTTTCATAGGCCTACGTCTTCATGTCGCGTGACGTTAACATTCTTGAAACTCTTCAGGTTGTGTATTCGGGTGCCCTGGCACTTATATATCGCATTCAACAAGTCTGAACGACTTGTTCATGATTTTATCGTTGATGTCTCTTTCGTTCATGGCATCCTTGAGTTAGATGGAGTGGAAAGCAGGAAAGAAATTCTTGAGGGTGCGATCGCTCTTCTCCGCATCCCTCCACTCACTCTCCTATATCTCCACTAGGTTGTAGCTAAAATCTCTGGGGTATTGGAAATTCTTCGTGGTTTCATCAAATAATTCTCTTTTTGGTTTTTTATTCTGACACCATTATACAATACGTCTGATCTGTCAGTTTGTTTGTTCAAGTGGCATGAGTGGCCATGCGAGAAACAACAATTTTGGAACTGATATACCGTCTGTGTCTTCTGACACCAACCGTCGACGGATACCTATTTTCTCCCGTTTCTTTTCTCACTGCCGTTACTGGTGACATAACCCGATTCAATCTCCCACCGAAATGAAATCTAGCCATTATTCTGTCATTCTCCCAAACCAGTACACATTCTCTGGAGTCAAACGATTTTCTTCATTCCATCTGGCAAACCACCCGTTGGTATACCCTTAACCTACATAAGTATAAGGCATTAGCATCACAGTCAACAATACGGCCGCACATTTTAGACTCGGGCCCGTAGAATTGTTCTCTAATACGAGTCACACCCTTCTCCTGCTGATATCTGTTGAAAATAATCGGTGGTCCACCGACGTCCTCATTCTTTACAAGGTGGTGGGGGTCATTATTCTTGGTGTCAGACACGAAAAGGCAGCTAGAGTCTTCGATGGTAGAGAAGACATATTTCAGTGCAAGTCCTTGAAAACTAATGCCGTCGTTGAACATGCCTCTCTTCCGAGCATGCATCGTAAAAGGCAAAGCGCTTTTCTACAGATTCTAGGTAGGGTTTCACATCACGGTTGTTGTACTTGATACAAAGGTCGCACAAAGTGCTCATTCCGTGGTCAGCTCAGACTTCCTTGCAGTACTCATATTCTTCTGTGGTTATGTTGTCTTTCTTTAGTGAGCTGTAAAATGCGTCGTGGTCTGGTGAATGGTTTTATTCAATTGTTTTTCAAACGGGTGATCCACTCGTTAGGAAGGTAGCCTTTTGTTACGAAATATGCAAATGCTGTAAGAAATTTATTGGATGGAAAGCATGTCCCAAGTTGTTCATGGTGTCGAGAACCTTGACTTGATCCGTCTTCAAACACATGACGTTATTAGATTTCTCCGCAACGAATTTCATG
This sequence comes from Pictodentalium vernedei, assembly GCA_031216915.1. Classification (NCBI taxonomy): domain Eukaryota; kingdom Metazoa; phylum Mollusca; class Scaphopoda; order Dentaliida; family Dentaliidae; genus Pictodentalium; species Pictodentalium vernedei. Next base: position 116,912,526 of record CM062292.1, read on the forward strand.
CGGTTTCGTAGTTTCAAATATCTTACCAATTCTCTCTTTACAATATTCACGTCATATTTGACTGAGTTGAAACCAATCACTGGCATTTCCTTGAGGAAAGCTTCAAATGCTTCTTGTAGTTTTTTGAATGAGGTTTGTTGTTATCATCATGGGTAGTTTGACGATTCGTGGTGCAAAGTATCTTCCGTCTTCCGACGCAAGTCAGAAAAGGTAGTACAGTGCTTACATTTCATTAGACGGTATCTTTCATTGGCAATATCTATCAGATATGTTATCATTTTTTCAATTAAATCTTGAGAATAACCTTTGGTGAGGAAGCATAGTGGGTCTTCATAGCCGGAGACGTTCCTGCAGACGCTGACGCACAGAGGCTTCAGCTGTGCTTTTCATAGCTTTTTATCGGTATCAGCAGACAGGTTCGTCTTTTCGAAATATGATTCAAAGTCATAGGTCTCTCTATGGTGAAAATACGCATCTGTCTCCTTCCGGCACGTCGATCCCTTCAACTAATAATGTTTCAAAGATTGTTTGTGGGAAATGATAACCGTCATTGGCATATGTTGTAAACAATATCCTCAGTACAAGTAAATTCGTGACGCTGTAAAAAGCAATTAGATTTCCAGTTTGCCACATTTGTGGCAAGAAAATGAGTGACTGTATTGATACAAATCAGTGATGCTTTTTGTATGGGTTTACATTTATTGTCTCACTGTTAAATCATTGTGATCTCTGTACAATTTCAGCAGCGATAATATCACCTTCTCTGTTGATCAGCTGACACGCGTGTATGTTTACTTCGAAGAACTTTTCAATATCCGGTAGTTGGTTCAGAGTAACACAGCGTAATTCTTTTGGGTCTTCATTACTGTTTTCCCGAACAAGGCTTCTGTAGTTTTATTCAATGCGTCGTACGTGGCACCACTCCAGAGCACCAAACATCGAAATGTCGTCATAGTAAAAATGGTTTTGTTCATCCTTCCGAAATTAGTTATAAACCAATGTTCGGCAATCGCATCTGACATCGGCCCATTTTAAGCCATCGGTAGAGGTGTTTGAACATCGGTCCATGCCGATGGTTACATGGAACACCACTGGGTCAAAAATGTTTGTATTTACGTTTGATTAACAATCTCATACAAGCTGTAACAAACTTAATAATTTGCCTCAATGATTGGCAGGATTCAAGATTGGACCAATCCCATTGATTGGTCTGATCTTCACCTCGATTGCTGTTCATAACACACATCGCACGTATTGTGTGATGACTCAATGAAATGCGACATCAGCAGAAACAAGTTAACAGCGCAGCGTCTTTGATCTTTGATCAAAGACGCCGCGCTGTTAACTTGTTTCCACTGATGTCGTATTTTTATTTTAATGCACACACCGACATACTCTTGAGGTCAACAAACGAATCAAACTGTCTGAATTGAAAATGACCCTGTTCTATGCATTCTTAAACATACTACTCCGCTTTGATTATAACTATCTGACATCGGCACTCACAACCGGCAGATTGTGTGCCCAACTTACCGGCAAGGAGTTGACGGTCGTAAATCCTTATCTGTTCATCACTATCCGTAATGCAATGATCCCATTTCAGTTGCTCATTATGTAATCATAAATTTTTAGGGGCTCCGCTGATCGGATAGATCGGAATCTTGTTGACACAGTAGATCACATTAGTGAGGGTGTGCACTCGAATGAAGATCGTTGTTGTCGTGCCCGCTCGAAGATATTATGTTCTTGGACGTTTTCAAGGAAACTATCACAATCTGACTCGTTATCGGTGAGGTATGGTGTATCCATGACCTGGGCATTGTTTTGAGATGGGAGAAAGTACCGGTATTCACCGGTTTCGCTACTCTTGAATTTGAAAAGTATATGTAAATACGTCGTTCTGCTTCACATCTTTCGATCTCGTGTCTAACAAATAAGACGAGTAATACAGTTTCCTGTGACAATGTAACGTGCGTGGCCAGCTAACCATTACCCTTACTGCACTGACCCCAATGATTTCTCCTAAGTTTTAACTTTCTTTTCTAGAACAAGGTGGCGCTTTATAATACAAGCAGAACATAGACAGGAGGAAAGTGTGGCTTATAAAAATGACACAGGGGATTAAATCTAATTTTGTCACTAAATTTATTAAAAATATGAAGAATAGTGAAATCTAAAAAAAGAACTCAGGAGACCAGGTTATTTTAAAACACATTACCGAGTCCCCCTTTTCTTCAGCTTTACCGAAATTATTGTGTGCAGCTATCCACGTTCAGGTAAACACTGTCTTGTAAGAATATCATGTACCCATCACTATAGAGAACAACAATATCCTGTAACAAGCGGGCTTGCGAGAACACCTTCAGTTGAGGTAGGTACTATTTGACTACGAAGGCTTGCATTGATTCGGTCATCTTCTTGGTGCTCCTGGAAGGGGCTAGTTTGAAGTTTACAAATTATTTGAAAAATCGTATAACTATGAATTTATAAATCCAACTTATGTCTTCCACAAACCGATGATTTTCCAAAGTTGAAATACAAGATATCATTTCCCATTTCCAGACTTCATTTGTCTTTTAAATCCATGTAACCCAAGGGTCCCAGAACATATGCGTAAGTTAACTGGCATTTTACCGATGATATCCCGTTTGTTCCACCTTCTCAGTTTAAGTTGAGAAATGCAGTAGGATTTTTATGTTTATTAGGGTTTTAACGACACATTAACAGCCAGGGTCATATCATTTCGGGGACAGTTTTACGGGTGGAGGAAGCCGGAATACCCGGAGAGAACCACCGAGCAACGACGAGCAGCTGTCAGCTCTCCAACATCGTAACTCTGAACTGTGCACCGCGGCGCAGGTAGGGTTAGATTGGTTGAAGACATGCGTACCATCGACGTGCTGTACGCCTTAGTACACAGCGTCATCGTGCTCCCATGTAGGCAATCGGGGTGAAGTGCCTTGCAATGCAGTAGGACGATGGAGAACTATTAATAATTTTTTATAGGCTTGATGAAAGGTTCCTGAACACACATAATTATTTAAATTTCAAAATAAACTGAACACATGTTACACAATATTATTACCACTTTTGCGGGCGTTCCTAGCACATTAACAATGTTTTACCGGGCGTTGAAATATCGTGATGCTCAACAAGTACAAGTCATGTGACGTGTTGGGCCGTTATTGACTATAACAGCCCAACACGACAATAACAGCCCGACAAGTCTAAATATAGACAATGACGTCACATCTCTCAGCCGATCAACAATATTTTTCCCAGATTTCCATTTGGATCGAAATTCAATTCGGATTTTTTTAATTTGTAAACACAAATAACACATTTTTTTCAAGTGTTTCCCTTTGTGTCACGGATAGATAATGTATCATATAAAGAAAGCGATGCACACAAAGTAAGTGATGACATCTTTGATGAATAAACTCTTTGCCTAAAGTTCGCATTTCGAAGATATATTTCATCATCTAACTTTCCAAATTTCGCCGTAGACTGATCAAACGATAGTCATGTTGCCCGGTTTGTTTGTCAACAAATCAGACGATAGTGTCGCTGTTTTTTTTAATTCTCAAACGTCAAACTTCATTTATTTATCTTATTTCCCTTAAGTAGTTGTCATGTTCCCCTACAGGGAATAGTTGGGGGACCCCGGTGGGGGACCCCGGAAGTGACGTCATGTCACGTGACTTAGTGGCGCCATGCTGTGTTGTCATGGTAACCCGCGTGAGCGGCCATGTTGTGACGTCATCTCCATAGTGATACGTGGTGTTAGTGCGCATGCGCAGCGCGTGTTGTTAGGGTGATACGTGTTTCCGTCGTCCATTTTGTATACTGGGGGCCGCCATCTTGGTTTCTATGGTAGCACGTGATTGCTATGTTACCCAATTGTTCTGCAATAAGACGGGGTATGTTTTGGGGGTATGTTCCTTTGTAGAAGAGTAAATCTAATTACCACAAACAACCCGACAATGCATCCATATCACCAAAATCCACCCGAAATCACCGAAATTGACTTTATTTCCCCATTTTATCGGTTTAGCACGTAGTGCTATAGTACTAAGGGGTACAAGGGGTGCATTCGACTGAAGTGGAGTAATTTTCTGGTTCGGATTTTCCCAGAATCCTCATTTAATTACCCAAATAAACCCGTCAAGTTGTATTATTTAGAATTCTTTAAGAATCCTTTTTTTTTTGGATCCCATGACGTGTTATTTCCCTATTAAGAGTAGCACGTAGTGCTATAGGACAAATTTACCCAGAAATCCATTATTAAAATTATAAGTAGGACCCATATGTGTACATGAAGGCCATGAAGCTAAGTTCCACCATATACTCATATGAGGATCTACCCAACAGATGTGTCGTACGAGGTCTAATTTACTATCCCTCATTTTGATTTTTCTTTGTACTTCGATGGAAAGTTTAAAAAAATAACAACACTAAATATAAATTTAAATTTCTTTTATTCAACAACAAAAATACATCTTTTTATGGTATGTAGATTGTCAGATATTCATAAACAGTCTTTCTGCAGATTGGACATCTTCTGAGTGGTTTACAGCAGTCTTTGCACAGACACAAATGGTTACATGGTCGCGGAGCGACATTGGCTTCAGCTAATAAACACACACTACATTTTGTCCTCCGTGAATCTTCTTCTTGAAGTGATGTGTCCATTTCTTCTTCTTCGATGGCCATTTCTTCTTCTTTTTCAACGTCCATGAATTCAGGTGGTAAATTATGAATGTAATAACAGTCTGGAGAATATTTTCTGTGTTCTTCTATAACATCATCTTCTGTTTCCCAGAAACGAACAATAATACCACAATGAAAACATTGAGTTCTGTTTCCTGTCCCCAAATAAAAGAATCCAGCTTTTGTCAGTTCATTCGGGGTTTTCACACTTTCACTTTGTAACATGAATTGAAATGTCTTGAGACGATTTTCCTCCAATGCATACTTGATGTGTTTTGGTGGTCTTTGTTCTGGTGTCTTTCTTATTTTATCTTCTCCACGTAATAACTGCTCCAGTACCGGTGGCGGAACATCACGAAAATACGTTTCGAATGAAACGCTCATTCTCTCTACAAAGTCTCTTGGATTTCTTGTTTCTTGATTGATAATCATTCAGTGCCATCCTGATCAAACATGGAATAGTGAACATTCTTCAATCCTTTTTATCTTCATTCTTCTTTGGTTTTCTTTCTCTTTTTGGTTTGGGTTCTCCTATTTCAAGACTTCTCTTCTTTGCAATATCCACTACTTTGGTCACTTGTTCCCAATCTCTGGTGGTAAACTGGAACCCAACGTCGTTCTTGAACAGTTGAATCTGTAAATCGTTGTTAAGTTTGAAGACGGTCACATTAGTAGACATCCTTCTTCTTTGGCTGTCGAAACACAACTGAGCTGAACACCAAGTGCACCAGTTTTTATAGTTTTCCTTCAATGCAGCGACATCTAGTGGCTGGTTTCCTCTATGACGTCATTAACCAACAGATCATTATCCATTAGATCAGTGGTAAACATGTTGGATATGGTTTCCATCGGTACACCGCGACAGCGATGTTTCAAGTAAAACAAACATTATTGTCCACACACTGGTAATGGTCCTTGAGGGCGTTTTGTATTATACTTCCAATATCTGGAATTCTTCTTCAGGAAATTCTCGAATGTTCTGTGTTGTGGTGGTAATCCATAGGAATCAAAGTATTCTGCGTTGTGGTGACTCACAAAGAGAGAGCCACCCAATGTTCTCCTTTTCTGTGGTCTGGATCCGTGTTGGCTATCAAAGCCACTGGTCTGTGATCTGGTAATCTTCTTGGTAATTTGTTTCTTGAAAATACACCCAAACATATTCTCTTCAAACAACTATCTGATCGAAGTGCATTCTCTAACTGCAACGTGTTCATGTTGAGTAATCGAAGATTACTTGTCTATTCTTATCCACTTCTATGATGTTCTGGAATTCTGCATACACCAGTACGTTGATTGTGGTTGGTAATGGGTTTTCGAAATGGACTTCTAGTCTCAAGTTTCCTCTCTTCACCAGATCGAAGTGTTGTCCATGTGATAGATCTGGAGTCAGGTCGAATACGAATAGGGTGTATCCATTTATGTACTCTTCTCGGCTGATGTGGTTTCGTTCATTCTCATACATTTGTCCAGTTCCTTAGAACAGAGTTGCATAACATCTCGCCACTTCTTGTTGTTCGAATCTAGGTTGTAATGGTTTGGCTGGAATCTGCTGCCCATCAACGTACAATGCCAAGTAATTGATTTTGTAGTTCTTGAAATCATATGGATTCTTTGAAAAGTTTCCATTGAAAGCATCGTTGTCCACACAACCCACGACGATGCGTTTAGGTAGTTGGCCTAAAAATAAGTTTTCTTGTGTGATGCTCAGATTTCCTTTCGGCACTGAAAACACCTTGGTTTCCACACGATCGGTAGGATATTTTGCAGTTGCTTTTGTTAGTGCTTTCTTGTGAGCCATTCTCACGAATGATTGGAGTCTCTCTTTGCGTACAAACATGGATACATCTAGAATTTTGATCTTGTATGTAGCGGTATCGGCCATCAATGCGAAAGCATCTTTGGCTCTATTCATTTTAACATGAACATTAACTCCATTCAGCAAGTAACGAGTTTGGAAAAACATGTCCAAATGTAATCTTCCAGTCATGTCCACGATTTTACTTTTCTCTATAAATTTCTTTCGAAGAAGAAATCCCTTGTTATCATCTGTCAAATCTTCCATGTGTCCGGCAGTATCCTTGTACCATAATGCATTAGTCAGTTGTGACTTCTTGGCGGCTGGTCCATAACTCAACAAAGTTTCTATGAAAGCTCTGTAATGATAAGTGTTGTTGGAAGGAGACACCAGTTTTTCATTCAAGCTGATATCGATTTGATTAAATAAGGAATGCATCCATAAATTGACTGGGCCCACTTTGGCATCGGGTGCAATTGATGCCCCATTGGAATCTACAACCGTTGCTTTAACATACAAGTATGTCTGTGCCAAATTCAAATAATCTTCTCCTAATCCTGCAATGTGGAATTCTATTGGACCACTGTTTCCTATAGTCGCCAAAGGCCTGTGTTCTACCCATTGCCCATGTTCCACACTAGTCTGTGTTGGTGGTATGGAAAACAAGTCGAGTTCGCTGTTGACACACTCACAAGATTTTTCATTAATGAGAGACATCATGCACCGAGATGGTCTTGGGTCTGAACAGTTCTCCTTCTTTTTGTCGATTTGCTAGTTTTGCGTGGTGCGGGCCTTTTTATACTTTTCCTACCGGGTGGTTTTGAACCACCAACCACTTCATTCCAAGCTCCTGCACCAGCCTCTTTGACTCTTTTGATTGCTGCCTTTTTTACATTTTTCCCTTCAGTGACATCTTCGGCAAAGGCTGCTCATTTTCTCAATAACTGTTTTCCCACGGTCCTGGCTGTAGTTTTCAATAAAGGTAACATCATATTCTTCAGTCCTCCCAATATACTTCCCAAACCATATCCTCTCTGTATTTGAGCTCCAGAAAAAGCCGGAAGACCGTTCCCAGCTTGTTTTGTGTAATATTCTTCATATAATTTGGACTTACAACAGTAAGTCATGTTTATGTGAAATGAAGAGATCTACGATTTCTGAAATGAAGTGTCACTGTCACTTTCCCGAACTCGAATGGTACTATGGCTCCTGTGTAACCCCTTATATACACCTGGACGGTACTGAACTGTTTTCGTTCTACTGGTACATAATACACATTCTCAAATGTTTTAGAGATGATATCCCCATATTTCCCACGCACGGGTACGATACGAAGAAGTGGTATTCTTGTATCTCCTACGACTTGGTCACGAACCAAGTCACAATATACATAGAGTGAATAAAATCCTTGGTTGACATCGGCAACTCTGGAAGAATTGTAAGTTCCTGATTTAAAAACACACTCATTAAATCCCAAAATATTTTGAACAGTAGGGCTCAATGTGACCACGACTCCATCACGTACCGTGATACGAACTTTACCAGTCACTCTATCCAGTTCAAAAGCTACCTTATCGTGACGAGGCAAGAGTAATTCTTTAACACCATTGATAGCTCGTATCACATCAATGGGATCCGAATAACGACCTTCCTTGAGAGTAAGTCGGTAATTCTTTTTCGAAGACCAGAACACTGTAACGAAAGCTTCTTCTCCACGAATATTGAACCAAGTATTTGGATACTGAATCTCTGCCAGACCTACTTCCCATTCTCCCGTGAGATTCACTGGTTGTTATAACTGAGTGGTGTACGTAGTCAACGTGTTTTCTGGAAACACGTTCATAGAACTATTACTTGGTAGAGTCAAATAAAACATTACTTTTTCTTAATAGTTGGATTTGGTAACAAATATCCTATGCTACTACTCAAGAGAGCAGTCCACAACTTGCTGTCTGTGTTTTCGAGAGTGAGATTAACGACACTGGTAATGATGATGATATACAAAATGATTATTTGTGAAAAATAAGTGATCTCGCTCCTTGGAATTCTTTTACCAAACAGAGACCAAGAACCGTTCGATCCTTCTTCCATTTTGAAGAAACTTCAGAGGTTCACTTCCTTTTATAGGTGAGCTGACTCTGTTTGATCCACGAATTGAACGAAGTTGGGTATCCCAACCACTTTACGAACAATTCCCTTTTCTTACCTCGACCACATTTCTTGAGTGCGTGTTCGATTTTGTAAATAGTTTTATGTGAAACTCGCTGAAGCTCTTCAGTGTAGAATGACCCTTTCAATATTTCTCCATTATCATCTTGTAACATGTATGTGACTGGGTGTCCTTTCTTGATGGCTACTACTGTGAATAACTCTTTGGTCCAATTGGGCAAATAACCTTTCTAAAAAGTTTTCTTAACTTTATTGATTCTCACTCTGTCTCCTACTTTGTACTTTGGTGTCTTGTGTTTTATGGGTTGCCCATACAACCTTTGCCAAACCTCTTCTTGATTTTCAAAGTTCACGGCGATGGGGGCCATACCTATACTGCGATGATGAGAATGATTATATGATTTCACCAAGTTTTGAAGTGGAAAAGTTAGTGTATCATTCTTGGTAGAATATTTCCACATTTTGGTTTTCAAAGTTCTATTGAATCTTTCTACTATGGAACATTTTGTTTCCACATTTTGTGTTGTGAAAAAGTCGTCTTTGTGATCTTTGAGGAAATTCTGAAATTTTCTGTTTAGAAATTCTTTGCCTTGATCAGTTTGTAATTTTTCTGGTTTACGACCTTGTTTGAAAATTTTACTAAAAGCTTTCACGATGGAATCACCAAGTTTGTTTTGTAATGGCATCACCCAAGCATATTTACTAAATACATCTATACATGTCAACAAAAATTTTATGTTTTTGTTGAATTTACTTATGTTTGAAACATCTACCAAGTCAGCTTGCCATTGTGCATCTATACCACTAACTATTACTTTTCTTCTACGAAATGTACGACGAACAGGTTTGTGAAGAGTGTATGTGTCTTGAGTCTCTAACCATTTTACAACTTGTTTAGTTTTTTTCTTGGACGCTCTACGAAGAGCGTCTACACCACCAAAACTACCAGGCACTTCAGAATCATAGTACAATGCTTCCATGACTGCCTTGTTCAAGTGTCAACTCTATTTATACCTTTTTTTCGGTCCACTTTGGCATTTCTGTTTTCTTTGGTTGTTTTGGTTCCGACTTTATCGGTGCCTGTTTCATAAAATCCCAACGTTCTTTATGACCAATTAATTCTTGGGGTATGTTACTATCTCTCAAAGCTTCGGCCAACATTTCCCATCCCTTTGGTTGGAAAGATTTTCGTCTTCTAAGTAAATCGTTTAGAAGATCTGTTACATTCGACCCTACCACTGTTTGATCTTTGTAGACTAATTCACCCTTCTCATTCCAAGATATATTTGGGTCACTTCTAATACGATTCAACAACAACTTGCCCTTTCTCTTCATTGTCATAGGTACAGAATCGAGAATGTCTTCGTCTTTATTATCTTTCTCGAATTCGACTTTAATTGGTCGAGGAGCCATTACCTTTTGTTGAAATGTCAAGTATCTTTGTAAAATGTGATTATATTGAGTCATCTTTTCATCAGCCGAAAGAAAAGGGGCATCGAGAATATCTCTCATTTCTCTATCCAGTGATGAAACAGCCAGTTCATTCGGTTGTCTTGGAGTCTCCTGTAGACGTTCCAATAACCTTGGTTCTACCAAAGCCATCTTCTTTGCATATTCCATCATCCAAATATACCTTTAACAGCACCCAATAGTACAGGAGGTAGCAATGCCCCCAAGAATCCCCCTTTCTGCAAGATTTGTCTCCTCTTTTTGTCAGAGGTACCTTTGTTTGCCACTGCCCTCACTAGTTGTTTCTGACGAACGAGTTTGGTTCTCTGAGCTTTGGTCAGAGGTACTGCTCCCTTCAGTATATTCGAGGCACAGTCACACAAACAAGTTATCAATTCTTTGTCTGCATGTTTTAGTATGGATTTGACGAGTGCGGGTTTCGATTTAATAAGAACCTTGAGAAGAGCGATGTTGCGCTTGAGACGGTCAGACATGCTTCTGACTCGAGTCAGACTTGTTGCTCCCCTTTTATACTTTTCGGAGGTACACATATTGGGTTTCCCCAGGAAAAATTTGACTTCTTAATCTCATGTGTTCAGGAGTATCTTGTTTGAGATCTATTAAAAGGTAACCATATGGTGTCGAAGTGGCATCTTCAAAAACTTCTCTCAGAAACTTGGAATGACCAGGATACATCTGTGCTGCCAAGTGTGAGATCTGAGAACGATCCCTAGGATTTTTAAACAAGATCATGTAATGACTATTGAGAGCTACAGTCCTATGGACTTTATTTTTTCGAATAAATTTTGAACAATGTAGATCACACTAATGTTACGGTGATGACTACCTTTAGTAAATAATCTAGACACTCGAACATCTGCATCGAGCATCTGATCATCCAATATGACTAAACTATCAGATTTTAATTCTTGAGGGAGACCCTCTACGAATTCTACTTGGGGTAAAGTATTGTATAATGGTTGCCATTCACTATAACACCAAATGATGTGACTTGGGACAGGTGATATAATATTTTGAATGTTTTGAATAACCCGATTTACAAAGGATGATTTACCACTACCCGTGGGACCACACAATAAACAAGTGAATGGATGCTTCCAACGAGGATCCATCTTTGTTGTTCTATGTGGGTACTACTTCCCTTTTATACCTTTTGGGGAGGTGGCCCCCACTGAACGTGGGGACTACTCCCCTTTTATACCTTTTGGAGAGGTGGTCAATATGAACCGTCATCCAAAAAATATTGAAAATTGGTGGCCCTCTGACTTACTGGCTGGGGACAGTTTAAGTTTGTTTGATATTTGTCAAGAAGATAAACATCAAATAACTTAAGCGTCATTACCACCTTTTTTTCTTGTTTCTTCATTTTATACTTTTATCTTCTTTTTTCTTCTTTTTTTTTATAAAAAAAAATCATCTATTTACAACATCTATTTACATCTTCAATTAGAATCCAATTGTAACAGGTTTCTTGATGGTCATAAATTCAATCACCAAATCCATAATACAACGTCTCTGTTCATTTGTGAGAGGTTTCTCGAACATATCTTCATATTCTTTCTGTACTGGTGGTGGATTCATTCCAGAAGTATTATGGTGCCACAGTAGATGAACATCATTCTTGTTAACTCTTTCAAGTGCGTCACTAAAACATGTTATAATCTTCTCTTCTTCAGACATCATTAGGCATACATTATGCTGAATCTGACTTGGGTGATCGACTGTACATCCATAGCATTTTTCTTTCATTACAGCGTCAATGTTCTCTTCGACATAATGAGCATATGCCAAGCAAAGTTCATACTGCAAGCGAACTTGCCTGAGTTCACTATCAATTTCATCAACGATCAATGGTCGTGGTTGGGTTATTCTCACTGTGATCTTCTTCTTCTTCTTCAAAGGTGGTTCTTGATTTGGTTTTTTGAAGTCTTCATGGTTAGTAGGTTTAGTGTCTTCAGTTAAAGTTGTTTGTTGGGTTTTGATGGCTGCATCTACTTCTTCTATTTGAGATTTCAAGGCATTCCATTCTTCTAAAGATAGAGCAATACCAGTCTTCGTAGGATAAGGTTTCTGGTCTTTTCCCTCAAAGTATCTTCTGAGATGAATCTTCAGTTCACCCTGGTACTGGGTGACATTAGCATAAGTCTGCTTGGTGCCAATTCGGAACATCTTTTCTGGCCAATGGTTCGATCGTGAATGATGCCAAGTCCATGCTTTGCCTAATCTTATATATCTTTGACGGACGTGATTGGAAACATCACCCCAGTTGAACAAATTTTGATTGAGTTTTTGATTCTTGGTTGAGGTTTGTGTTTGTTTCCTACAGGATTATAGGTTAAAGTTGGAAAATTTAGAAAATTAGTATAGAAAGTAATGGGAAAGAAACACAATGAGAATACAGAAATTTGATTGGTTGATTAACTTCGATCTGATTGGTCAGTTTGGCGATCAAACTGCAATCTTGATCCTTAAACTGTAGGATATGGCCCTCTGCATTTTATACTGGCTTGGGACAGGTCAAGCTACAAACCTCTGTCCAATGGAGATAAGTCAAATAGCTCGAGTGCATTCCCACCCCCTACAGTTCGTATCCTCTTTGAGGGAATTTTTTTTTTGTTCATCAAAAAAGAAAAAACGAAAACAACATGTCCAACTTAGCGATTTAGTTTTTCTATCATAAAAATTTCTCATTTCTTTTAAATATTCACAACAGAGAATTTCTTAGTAATGATGATGATGATGATTTATCATCTGGTTCCAATAGGTGTAACCTAAAAGATACCATGAATCAACATGTTTTAAAAATAAATGGAACTAAAACGTTTTGAATGAAACTAAAAAGTTTTGAATGAAACTAAAAAGTAAAGAAGTATCATCTGGTTCCAATAGGTGTAACCTAAAAGATACCATGAATCAACATGTTTTTAAAATAAATGGAACTAAAAAGTTTTGAATGAAACTAAATTTTGAATAAAGAAGTATCATCTGGTTCCAATAGGTGTAACCTAAAGGATACCATGAATCAACATTTTTTAAAAATAAATGGAACTAAAAAGTTTTGAATGAAACTAAGTTTTGAATGAAACTAAAGAAGTATCCTCCACTTCCAATAGGTTTAGCCTAAAGTATATCAGGAACATGATGATGATGATGATAATGATGAAAAAACTCTCTGTATTAGAATAAATGAAAAAAATTGAAAAAATCTTTACACTAGAAAAAATGTATTGCCTTGTAAGACTTGCCATTTAGAATTTTTTTTTTGAAGACTGCCATATAGGACTTTATGAGGACTGCCATGTAGGACTTTTTACTTTGTGAAAAACTTGCCATATAGGACTTTTTACTTTGAGAAAAAACTTGCCATGTAGGACTTTATGAGGACTGCCATAAAGGACTTTAGAGAAAAAACTGCCATATAGGACTTTATGAGGACTGCCATAAAGGACTTTAGAGAATGCCATATAGGACTTTATGAGGACTGCCATAAAGGACTTTAGAGAATGCCATATAGGACTTTATGAGGACTGCCATAAAGGACTTTAGAGAATGCCATATAGGACTTTTTACTTTGAGAAAAACTTGCCATATAGGACTTTATGAGGACTGCCATAAAGGACTTTAGAGAATGCCATATAGGACTTTATGAGGACTGCCATAAAGGACTTTAGAGAAACACTGCCATAAAGGACTTTAGAGAATGCCATAAAGGACTTTAGAGAATGCCATAAAGGACTTTAGAGAATGCCATATAGGACTTTAGAGAAAAACTGCCATAAAGGACTTTAGAGAATGCCATATAGGACTTTATGAGGACTGCCAGAAAGGACTTTAAAAATTTGATGACCCTAATATGATTGAGTAGACCACCTAAAAACCATTTCGGTTTTTTTTTTAGGAATTTTTTGTAGGCAAAAGCTAGACTTGGTTCAGGTTGTAGAAAAAATATGACACTCACTCAATTGTTTCTTCTTTAAATCTCTAGTGGTATGGCACTAACTCCATCTTCTAAAACTCTTCGTTTTGGGTAGAAATATGATAGTCCATCTCTGCTCTGCTGGTAGGTATACATAGTGTTGTCATTCATCACAAAGCCTCGGTTGATGCCAGATCCACTTTGTTGAGTCTTCAAAACTTGCAAATATCTGTCTTTCGTCAAATCATTGTGGCGTTTGCTGATTCCCTTACAACTGAATTTATTGGTGGCTCCGAAACAATAATATGTTTTACTACACAGTCCAACAATGCCGGTTCCTTGCCATTCTACCTTAAACAAGCCTGGAGTTCTCCTGTCAAAACGCTTTCTTTCTTGGCAGCATGAGGGTGACAGCCATTCTTTGCCTTCTAATTTGGTTTTCACATAATCATCTCTGTGGAAATCACAACACTCTGATGGAAACCACTTGTGATTCTCTTTGTAAAATTCTACTCTCTTCTCTGGTTTCACTAATTCATCTATGGATGGTGACGAAGTACATATATATGCAGAATCTGTGTCCATTTCAGCATATTCGAAATCTTGGCGGTTGATAAAAGTATCGATGACATCATAATAGAACTGAAGCATCCGGAGTTTCGCATACTGGTAAACAAAGAATCCGATGTGAAGTGGCAGATCCAACTTGATGGTCTTCTTGTTGAGTTCGACTTCATATAATGTATCATCTAATGGATTCAAGGCTCTGAAGGACATGTCATTTACAGCTTTGGTAACTTCTTCGTCGTCGCAATAGCACACACGTCGATGCTTCTCTTTGTTGGTGACGGTTTTGCCATATCCAGAATTTCCCAACAGCTTCATGGTATCGGCAACGATCGACTTGTCAGGGTCAACATCTCCTTGTCTTCTTGCTTCAGATACTTCATCTCCAAATTTTTCAAAACATCTTCTTGGTTTATATTAGATAACTTCATAGACGTGATCAACTTCAATACCATGCTGGAGGTACCACTGCAGTAGAGGGGTTGCAAACAACATTTTTTCTGCTCCATAGCTTCCGATCAAACTTCTACGGGGTTTCTTCATGATTCCATTCTTCTCGGCAAAGGCCTTCATGTGTTCACCAATATCATCTATGGAAATATCTGTATTCTTAAAGATAGGTGTCATCTCTTCAAAGTACTCTTTCAGGCGATCTGGTACATGTATATCACATTCGACTAAACCAAACAGTTCACCGGACTTCACTTTTTTCAGTATTTCTTCCTCTGTCATCGCACCATCTATTTTGTCTGAAAAGTTCTCTTTCAGGAAAGCTTTGAGTGTGGCATCGGTCTTCTTCATCTCTCTCCACTCACACTCCCAGATTTCAATAAGTTTATAGCCCAAATCGGTGATGTACTTTGCATTGGTACGGGTGTCTTGTAGTAGTTCTTTCATCGGTTTATCTCTGACTTTATTATGGATGATAGGAAGGCCATTCTTATCTTTCATGCAGGTATGTCCGTGCCAGAAGCAGCCATGGAACTGGTATACAGTCTGTGTCTCTTTGCACCAACCATCAACAGGCAACTGTCTTCGACCAATCATTTTTTCAGCTCCGTTAAACTGATGTCTGATGTGGATGTCATCTCTCATGGATAAAAACTCTAACCATTGTTCAGCCATTTTACCATACTTCATTGGATGTTCTGGTTTAAACTGGTTTTCTTCACGACGTCTAATACTCCAACCCGTTGGCATCTCTTGCATTAGGCACCAAAGATATAATGCATTCGCATCAAAGCCTATAATACTTCCACATGGTTTTGCTTCTTTGCCATATTTTGTTTCTCTGATTCGGGTAACATCTTTCTCGTGGTATCGGTTGAAGATAATTGAAGGTCCACCAACTATATTATCTTTCACCAAGTGATGCAAGTCTTTATTCTTCTGGTTAAATAATGTGAAGTAAGTGTCATCATTCATGGTCTGGAACAGGTATTTCAACGTGAGGCCCGGAACACTGATACCATCTTTAAACATGTCGATGTGGCGTTCTTGGTAGAAAGCAAACTGCTTGTCAACTGCTTCAAGGAATGGTTTTACATCTCGGTTATTATACCAGATCAGAAAATCACGGAAAGTTGTCATCTCCAGGTCGTTCCATACATGATGGCAGTACTGGTATTCATCATTGGATATATTTTCTTTCTTGAGAGAACTGTAGAAGGCTTCATGGTCTGGTAGGTGGTCTTGATCCAATTTGTTCAAGCTGTCGATCCATTCATATGGTAAAAATCCCTTCGTCACGGAGCAGCCAAATGCTTTCAAAAACTTGTCATAGCTGAATCCTGGAGCGAGGTAGTTGCAAATATCAACAAACTTGAAAGATTCTGTCGAGACGCACATGTAGTTATTCGATTTCTTCACTGCAAACTTTAGTGGATTCTGTCTCTTCAGGTATGTCATCAGTTCACGCTTGACTACATTCATATCATATTTTCCAGAGTTGAATCCGATGACGGGCATCTCTTGCAGGTAGTTTTGAAATTTCTTCTCCAATTTTTGTAAAGGGTGCATCTTGGATGTATCTTCTCCAGTAGCTCTGGCTTCCGCTTCCAGCGTTTCATCAATTTTCTGTCTGAGTTTAAACAAGGTCCAAGCATGATAGGTCTGCATCAGTTGGTGGCAATGAGATGAAATAGCTGTGAGGTATGTCATCATTTCTTCAACAAGTTCTTGAGAATTTCCATTTGTAATAAAACATTTCGGTTCTTGGTATTCGGGAACATTACTACATACACTCACACTCAATGATCGGTGTTCTGCTTCCCATATCAGTTTATCACTGTCAGCAGGTAGACTGGATTTGACAAAGTAACTTTCAAAATAAAACGTTGCACGGTATGGATAAAACTTCTTCTCTTCAGATACTTCTATACCTTCATCTTCTAACAGATCAAATATGGACTGGGATGGATGGTATACACCGCCAACATACTGGTAATTTACTTCATCTGTACAGGTTTTCTCGTGACGCTTTAATTTCTTCACAGTGTGCCATAATTTGCCGCATTTGCGGCATTCAAAGGATTTGCAGTATTGGTCTATATCGATGATGTAGCTAAAATGGTTCTTGTAAATGTTCACATACATGGTATCTTCATACTTTCTGTGAGATCTCTGTACTAATTTGGCAACAATTTGGTCATCATCATTCTTGACAAGTTCATATACTTGGATATTTACTTCAAAACATTTCTCCAAGTCAGGTAATTCGGCTAAAGTTACTCCACGGAATTCATTCTTTGGCTTCTTTGTATACTTGTTGTACATGGCATCTGTTGTATAGTTGAGGTTGTCTGTTATGGAACCACTCCATAAAGCTAAACAGCGGACAAATACACAGGTTGTCATCATAGGTAAAGTGGTTAGCTCTATCTTTCACCAAAGCATTTACTGCTTTGTTCTGGAGAATGTAGTCAGGAAGATCTTCTGCCATTCCAATTGGGTGGTCTTTCAGCTTGTTCACATAAAATGTGACATTGGTAACTCTCTCAACAAGCCATTTGGTGTTGGGTCGTTTTAATTTGGCCCATTCCAGGATATCTTCTTCCATGACATCATCAAGGAATTCTTCAAAGTCTTCTTGGCAGCATACAAGTTGTGGAACATCAAGTACCCTGGCGTTGTTTTGTGATGGGTGGTAATACTTCAGTTCATTCGTTTCATTGTGTCGCAGGATAAAACCAAAACTCAGATTAATTTTAAATCTTAGCTGTTGTGGCAGAAATATGGTAGTCATCAATTCATCAGTCAGCATCTTCAGGTTCACATCGTTGATCCGGTAGTTATATTGGTCTTGGACTCTTCTGTTCATCATGTGGCGAGTTCTAATAGAACTCCAGTTATCTTCGTACACGGTCAATATCTCATCTGGCTCTTCTTCAGACATCATATTCTTTTCAAACTCCATTGGGTCAACATCATAATGGGTGGTCGTCGTGGTCCGTGGTTGTTTAGGTGGTCCTCTCTTCGGTTCATCAGTCTTCCTTTTAGATGGTACAGGAACTGGTCGGTGGGCAACGCTCTTGTGTCGATTAAAATGGAGTAGTTGGTTGAACTCCTGGCCGCATTCCATACATGTATATATCTCCAAACATTTCTTCAGGTGTTGATCCAGCTTGTCTTTCCTCGTAAAGGTCTTGTTGCAGTTGGTACAATCGTGGGTCTTCTTCTCTTCGGCGGCGTGCTGGGTGCGTACATGGCGATTCCGGTTCCGACGGTCCGTAAAGGTCTTTCCACACTCTTCACAGGCGTAGACATCAGTTCTGGTAACGGCAGTAGCAGCTTCAGACATCTTCATAAATTTTTTTGCAAAGGCAAAATTGCTATAGAAAACTCTCTAGCGATGTGTTCAGTTCGAAGGATCGAAACAAAATGACGCGACGTTATTCTTCTCCGGAATTTATTTCGACGTGACGGACGTTTTTGAAAACGTCACGACGTCACAACGTTTTTTCATCGATATTTTCATTCTCGATGGGTGTTTGTGTTTGTTTCCTATAGGATTATAAGTTAAAGTTGGGAAATTTAGAAAATTAGTATAGAAGTCAATGGGAAAGAAACACAATGGGAATCCAGAAATCTGATTGGTGGATTAACTTCGCTCTGATTGGTCAGTGTAAAAACATCTTGATCCTCATTAATTTTATTATTTAAAATCATGTAGTTAGGGGGGTCATTTAAAGAAATTGCTAAATATAGACACTAACAATTAGTTAGGGGGTCAGTTAAGGATGTTACTAAAAATAGAGCATAGGAATTTATAAAAATATAGTTCCAAGTAGAAGCAGACGATTTCTGCGTAAATTTGTCCTATAGCACTACGTGCTACTCTTAATAAGGAAATAAAACGTCATGGGATCCAAAAAAAAAAAAGGATTCTTAAAGAATTCTAAATAATACAACTTGACGGGTTTATTTGGGTAATTAAATGAGGATTCTGGGAAAATCCGAACCAGAAAATTACTCCACTTCAGTCGAATGCACCCCCGATACCCTCTCGGTACTATAGCACTACGTGCTAAACCGATAAAATGGGGAAATAAAGTCAATTTCGGTGATTTCGGGTGGATTTTGGTGATTTGGATGGATTGTCGGGTTGTTTGTGGTAATTAGATTTACTCTTCCACAAAGGAACATACCCTCAAAACATACCCCGTCTTATTGCAGAATAATTGGGTAACATAGCAATCACGTGCTACCATAGAAACCAAGATGGCGGCCTCCAGTATACAAAATGGACGACGGAAACACGTATCACCCTAACAACACGCGCTGTGCATGCGCACTAACACCACGTATCACTATGGAGATGACGTCACAACATGGCCGCTCACGCGGGTTACCATGACAACACAACATGGCGCCACTAGGTCACGTGACATGACGTCACTTCCGGGGTCCCCCACCGGGGTCCCCCAACTATTCCCTGTAGGGGAACATGACATACTACTCCCTTATAATTTAATCGCAATGTACCCGATGTACGAAAGTGGCAATAATAGAAATAACATGACTTTGTCGGGCATTACAGTGTATCAACGGCTCAACAGAAATGGTTAACAGCCCTTGAGCTTATTAGCGGCCCTCGACTTCGTCGCGGGCCGCTAATAAACTCTTGGGCTGTTAACCATTTCTGTTGAGCTGTTAATACACTGTAAAGCTCTTCAAAATCATGTTATTGTTATATTTACACTGAAAATTGTATATCTAATGAATAATAAAATTAAGTTCACATTAAAAAGATAAGAGAACAAAAAAATGAAAGTGTTATTATAAAGTACTAATACTTGTGATCATATAAATGTTGAAACCCTGTTCTTCCATTTTTTATATCCACAGGACACAGATCACAGCATCGCATGTACATTTATCAGCTGTGACATATCAACATGGCGCTGATACAAATAAAAGATCGAAGCGGTATAGAAATTCCTGTATATGAATGGGAGGGGTACTATTTTTCACCAATGATAAATGGACACTTGGAAAACATTAGCCTACATAGCTATTTGAATGATGATGATTATTCCGGCTGCGAAATTCTTCTATGCAGCTATACACGTTCAGGTAAAAAATGTTAAGTAAGAATATCGTGTACCCATCAATAGAAAACAGCGATATCGTGTAATATGTCAGCTTGTGAGTAGGCCTCTAGTTGTTTTCAAAAAGGTAGAGTTCCACTGGATATCTCAAAAATCTTCCCCGTACCTAACACAACTAGATGACGTGAAATGCAAAAATATTTAAGAATTAACCGTAATTTCGTTATGCGATATAAAGCGAAAATTCTTAGCACAAGCTCCATAACTCGCGTGGCGAGTTATGATTAAGCTTTTGCCGAGAATTTTCGGTTTCTATCGCATAACCCGAACAGAAACAACATTTAATTTTTATAATTTAAAAGAATGATATCGGGAAATATAGATAAAGTGTATAATTAGCGTTTATTTAAACGAAACTAATTTCTTTTTTTCTTCAGTAGACAAAGTAGCCCGTGGCAAATATGGGTCACGTCCGTCAAATCACAGAAGTTCTCTCATTGGTCAGCATCAACACTGTATTTTTAAATTATAACGTGACGTATCCAAAGTAACTTTACTCAGTTGTTCATCTGACAGTCGTTTAAATCGTGAGTTTTGTTTATTTGAAAGGATACAAAGTCGTCATTTGTGTCTTCGTGTGATCAAATTATTTCCACTGGATCTCCAATGCTGAACATTCCATATTCGTCACCCATTATGATGATTTTCTTCGAAACAATTGGGAAAATTGCCAGTCGTTGATTTGCTTTCGTTTTATTGTTTGCCGTACTTGTTTCAGAGGATAACATCAACGGACTGTACACAAAGACGCTGGAACAAACGGGTCCCATAAAAACTTGAAAAGTGTCACAATGCAATTATCCTACACCTTAAATTTTGATAAGATGAGAATCATAGTCTCTGTTGAGTTAACGGATGATTGCTTTAAGCGGCCCATCCACAGTCAATATAATTGTCAATATTATTGACTCAATATTATTGACAATATAATGTTTGCCCTCAACTGCACTATCATTTTGATCAATATTTCTTTCATTTCTGATTCGACAATCATAGGAGGAGGATGGATCCTGTTCTAGTGCTAAGTATTGTACTATTGTTGGATAAACGTAAACGAAAAAAGAAGAAGTTTTGGACAAAACGATGGTTCCTGCAAAAACAACAATTTGGTCACGTAATGCTCCTAAATGAACTTCGTGCAAACCAACCAGAAGATTATAAAAACTTCCTTCGAATGGATGAGGAATCATTCAATGAACTCTTGGAGATGTTAACACCTTTAATACAGAAAAAAGACACTCATTTGCGTCAGTCAGTAACACCACTGGAACGTCTATCAGTCACATTGCGCTATCTGGCGACAGGAAACACATTTGAAGACCTGAAGTACCTCTGTGCTATTTCACCACAGACTATTGGTCGTATAGTCATAGAAACATGTGAGGCAATCATTGTCTGCTTGGACAAGTACATAAAGGTAAAAAAACTTAAATACCAAAATGATACTAAACATTAAAAATTGAAAGTTTAAAAACTATAATGTTCATTAATCATATTAAATGAGTGGCGACATGGAAATGTTATAGATAAGCAGTAAACGTATCTGCAAGAAGTCGTGACAACAAGCAAATACAATTAGGTATGATGGCATAAATGTGACATAGACATTGTTTTTGTCTTATTTTAAAAATTAAACAAAGAAATTATCTCGTGGTCACGAGACAAATTTTTTCGCTTTTTATTTTCAAAATAAGAAAAATAAAAATCTCTATGTCACATCAATGCCACAGTAGTAATGTACTTGTGTCACTGTGCACAAATGTTCAACAAGACATTTTAAGGGTGAAAAGTAGAAAAATATGACGCCATGCTATTCTCCTGACTGGGAACCAGGTTGGTATAAATCATCTGATTGTTTTCGAATGAACCCTGACTCACCACAGAGTTAGGTGTAGCTGATCGACTAGATGAAGTAGACAGTGGCTGTGCAAATGCATGTTCTGCTAAAGACTGTGGAGCTGCATTTATCTGCACTGAATGCCTGTTCAGTGTGCCCATTCTGCCTTCAAAAAGAATATCATTAATAGCCTTCTTTGCAAACAATTGCTGCTGTGGTTCCATTTGTTTCAGCTCATTCACCCACGCTCTGACAGTGCTTATATTGTCATCTTCTGGTTCACGCAGACGCTGACATGCCAGTGCCATCAGCTCATCGCGTTTATCCTCAATGCTTCTTTTCTTCTTTCTTTTAGTGGTTGTCCCGCTTGAAAAGGCCACAACTCCGCTTGATTGAGTATTTTGTGCTACTTCTGATGTCTCTGCCTAGAAAAAGAAATGTAAGTCAATGTAATTACTAAAGTAAGAGCCTTTACAGAAAATGTACAAAAAGGTATTTGTTTATTTGAGTGTAAAATCATATTTTATGAGTAGTTGTAGAAACAATATTTTCACGAGCGGAATGGAAACGAGTGAAAGTATGTGTTTCCCACAAACACAAGTGGAATACAATTGATCTTACACTGTAATAAACAAATTTTATTTTGTTAACCATACACATTATTAAGCGTTTATTTTATTATACAAACGGTGTCATATATATTATAGTAAATTGCATATTTTATCTCTTGTAGCTACCGAGTTGTGAGGATGAGTGGCGTCATGTGGGTGAAGAGTTTGAAAACAAGTGGAACTTTCCACATTGCCTAGGCGCAATTGATGGAAAGCATATTGGTATAAAGAAACCAGCAGGATCGGGGTCATTTTATTACAACTACAAGAAATTCTTCAGTATTGTTTTAATGGCGGTGGTAAATCCCAAGTACGAGTTTATGATGGTTGATGTTGGCATCAATGGACGTGTTTCGGACGGAGGTGTTATAAACCACACTGAATTCGGTAGACGTTTCAATGAACATCTACTTAATTTGCCGCGACCGGAGGTTCTTAATGAATGTGACTCTGTGCCTGTGCCATATGTTTTTGTGGGTGATGATGCTTTTGCACTGAATGAAAACCTACTGAAACCTTACAGTGAAGCACATGGCAAACTCAACAATGACCAACGTGTATTTAATTATCGTTTAAGCCGAGCCCGCAGGGTAGTTGAAAATGCCTTTGGCATTATGTCGTCACGATTTGGTGTATTCCAACGACAAATACTTCTATCTCCAGAAAAGGCAGAGACTGTTACGCTAACATGTTGTTATCTTCACAATTTTCTGAGAACAAAATCAAGCACATATCTTACATGTGGGAATGCTGATTGGGAAGATGAATACGGTAATCGTCACGAGGGAGAATGGAGAGCATCTCAAGCAGAACTAGCCAATCTACTCACAACCAATCAGAGAAATTCAACTGCTATAGCAAAACAAACAAGAGTCATGTTCCAGAACTACTTTTGTACACGAGGCATGGTTCCATGGCAACAAGACCATATTTAATTTCACCTACAAATCCCAAATTTATGTGAAATGTGTTGCTCAAAGTGGGTCAAATCAAACTATAAATCCTCATTTTATTGCCATATATCGAAGACTATTGTTACAAGATGAGTTTGCTCAAAATACCATAAGTATGTATATGTATTCCTGTCTATGAAATAAATACAGACATACAAAACAGAATTACATAAAAAAAACTTGGGAATTCAATCACTCCATACTTGCAAATCATAAATTAACGATTTCCAAATGTACCCAAATGGTTAATGAAAGTCAGACATGACAACAGTCAGTGAGTGCATTTTTCAGTCAGTGAGATCAGTTGGTTTGGCGATCAGTCAGTTTGTTCAATCATCAATTAGTCAATAAGATGGTTGTTCAGTCAGACTGTCAGCCAAACTAGTAGGGGAGTATTAATTATTATCATAATTCTAAGCACTTACATTTTCAAGGGTGTTGTCATCTTCAATAGATTCTTCTATGTCTGCATCAAGTGAGCTCCGTGATGATGCTGGTGTTTCTTGGTCTTGTAGAAACAGCATCGCATCATAGTACCATAGACTAGATTCGTACAAGTCATCACTTCCAGCTCCAGACTTTTCGGAATCAAGAACTTTCTTTAACTCTTTTCGAAAATTGGTTCGAAGAGCATTTAATTTTTTCTTGAGATCTTCTTTTGTAGCATCTTCATACCGTTCTTTGTACTTCTCTAATAGAGTATTATATGCATCCTCTTTCGTCACACGGTTACTGTAATCAGTGCTTTTTACTTTCCAGAGAGCCGCCGGGAGCTCTCTATACAGCTCTATACATTCTAGTAGAAATTTCCGTTCATCATCTTTGATTGATTTTGCCATGTTGATGGCTCTGTGTTTTTGACAAGAATGAAATATTGATCAATACAATTGATGTGACAAAAATGCACATCAATATTATTGACAATACGTCAATAAATATTTGAGCTCTCTGATATTCTTCAATACATTGATCAAGTCTTCAATATCGCCCATTCATGATCAATAAGATTGTCAATATAAATTATTGACAATTATATTGACAATCATATTGAGTGTGGATGGCCCGCTTTAGTGTCAACTTTTCGCCTATTATTGAATGTTGTTTGGTTCTGTTGATAACATAATCAGGCTGACTTCATCATTCAGTCTGAAGTTAAGTGAGAAAATTGGCAAAAGCACGCTTCGTGTGAAGTCGAAAAATAATTATTCAAGATCCTACCACGTTTTTTCAGCTACGTAGATTCAGTGCAAGTCAAGATTGGAAGCCTAGATTGAGGTAGCTATTTTAGTTATTTTGTTTGTCTTCTTTTGAGGTCCAACTGTAAGCGGATGGACGCCACTGATTATTATTTAAAATATGTTAATTTTGTTTAAATAGTAAATTTATATTTTGTATCTGAGAATGATAGAGAACGTGATATTCAACGAACTCGAGGGACCTGCCGCTACACAAGAGACGTTGTAAACTCGGTTGCAACGTTTTTCTGTCTCACCTACAGGTTCATATCCCGAGTATTGCTCGGCCGGAAACTCGTAAGTTAAATGGGTAGTCATTCCAGATAATAATAGATTGGTGGTCTTCCTGGTATCAGTGTTTGCTTGCTCATGTTAGTATTTGAAACAATAATAAAGAAAAGTATAAGTAACAAAATAAAGCATTAAGGGGACGCCCAACCTAACTTTGGTCAAATTTCCTGTAATTTTCTCCCAAGTCTAAAAAGACCCAAAATGAATAACCCCAATAAACTGTATACCAAAATGCTTGGAATGAAACATAGAACATGCGGAAACTGGAATTTGCCATGGAACTGCTGCCATATGTAGATAACACCACCTGAAAGTCTGCTATGGCATAAGTAAGAGAACAAAATTTTTACAATAAAATACCTCAAAATAAAATAACAGCTGTATTCTATAAACATTGGGGGAGTTCAACAAAGGTCAACTTGAAGGAGTTCACTAGAAGATGTATGGAAGGACAAAAGTGTGTCTCCCAATTTAAAGATGTATGTATCACTGTGGTGGTTTGGAAAGAAACTATGATATTCTCCTATGTAGAATGCACTGCAAAGTCATACATTGTAGTTGAATAAATAATTTTACAAACCCCTTGCACTGTAACCCCTTTTATCCCATGCTAAGATTCAGTGCAAGTCAAGATTGGAAGCCTAGATTGAGGTAGCTATTTTAGTTATTTTGTTTGATAGTGATTAAATTGTTAAATTTGTCTGTTTTATCAATAAGTAACATAGTTTCGTTTACTCTTGGACACGAATATACTCCTGATATCTGTTGGAGAAGAAATAAGAGTAACTGTAACCTGTCACTGCAATAAACCATCAAATGGAAGTAGGTGAAAGCGGCGGATTCTGGACCACGTTTTTCTCTTGTACATGTACATGTACACGTACACGTACATGCACCCATAGAGTTCAGTGTTAAATGTACACGAAATGTACAAACATGCTTTTTGTACATCTGGTCCAGAATCCGCACAAGTAGCTTACCGTGGTCTGGACGTTTCAATCAGCCGTTGGCGAACGAGTGCGAATTCAGCACAATTCGCGCTGAAGGAAAATCTACTAAAAATCTACGAAAATCGAAGAAATCGACCTAAAATCTTCTCAACGTTCGCCGTCGCGGGTCAGACGCTTCGATCGATCGTTGGCGAACGCCGGCAAACGCTTTGCGGATTCTGGACCACCATCAAAATGCGTTTGCGAATTCTGGACCACCAACGTTCGCGATCGCGTTCTAGACGGCGGTGAGAGCGATCCGATCGGCAAAAACGATTGCGAATTCTGGACCAGGAAAATCGATCCTAAATGTTTTTCCCAACGTTCGCCAATTGTCGATAGAAATGTCTGGGACACGAAACCAACTTGTGGAGATTCTAGGACAGGAAAATATAAAAATTAAGAAACGTCGAAAAATTAGAACGGAGGAAACTTTTCTCTCCAGGTTTGCGATCGCGGTCTAGACGGTGGTGCGATCGATCGCGGACGAAAAAACGGCGAATAGAGTGGATGGGGAAGAGACAAAAAGAAATAAAAATGGTTATGAGTTTTGAGGTAAATTGTAACAGAATCACGAAATTCACAAGAGGAAATAAAAAGTGATTGATATATATAGGAGAAAAAAATATATATAAATAGTTATTTAAAAAATAAATATCGAATCAAATAGATATTAAAAATACGTAAATCGTGAACGATTCCCAGATTATGAGGACATCGTTCTTATAAACATGCTGATGAGAGCCTGTGCATTCTGCGTGAATAAACAACTAGATCGTCTCTTGGTAGAACGATGCGCGTGGTCTAGACGGCGGTGCGAGCGATCGCGGACAAAAAAGCGGCGAAGAGTGCAGGGGGAAGAGATGAAAAAAAAAAAAAAAATCGTTATGAGTTTTGAGGTAAATTGTAACAGAATCACGAGATTCACAAGAGGAAATAAAAAGTGATTGATATAATATATATAGGAGAAAAAAAATATATAGTCATTTGAAAAATAAATATCGAATCAAATAGATAATAAAATACATAAATCATGAACGATTCCCAGATTATGAGGGCAAAGTTTCTTTTAAACATGCTGATGAAAGCCTACGCATTCTGCTTGAATGAACAACTAGGTCGCCTCTTGTTAGAACGATGTGTTGGGAGTCGGGATCATCTAGACTTCGATCACGAGGATCATTCGTGTCTGACGATGGAAAGGGAAGATATGCTCTTCAAGTATTTCGAACCGGCGTTCGAATGCGTTCGAATCGAAGACGTGATGAAGTTTTGGAAGAGATTAATCTTCTGTAGCGGGCGAGACAAGCCCACCGGTTGGGAAGAAATGAAATTGGCGCGTTGAAGTCTGACTTTAGAAGACAGGGAGTGCGTCTTGAAATTATTGCTGAAGGAAGCATATGTCTAAGTTTTCTTGTTGATATAAATAAGGGAGAATAGAAAATAAAAATAAATACACACGTAAATTTTATCTAATATTAGAAAGAGAAAAACACACACACAAAAAAATGAGAACCAGAAATAAATTGTATCCGTCATTAGATGACGACGAGTATGAGAAGCTGAACAACGTTTTGCCAACGGCACCATCGCCAGAAGAAAAAGAAAGAGGAGAGAGGAATGGCATCAATCAAATCAGTAGAATCCATTTGTATCTGACTCGAGAGACTCTTGTCGTTCTCTCAAGAAGAAGTATTCGCGCATCGTGAAATTCGTCAATGCAGTCGACACGACACTCATCACGATTTCCATGGGTTTACACGCAGCCGGTCACCGGATTGTTGTGGACTGCGGTTGGCCTTCCGATCGTGTTGACCATAGAAGGAGTGGCTCTCGCTGCCAGACTGGCCGACTTCAAGATCGACACGATATCCGAAATGATCTTGATGGCGTTGAAAGATGGTAGGATATCGGACGGGGAATACTTCACGATATTGGGCGAGAAAACAAAATACGAGGCCATGAAAGAAGCCATGAGAATCAAGACATGTCAGATCATCAAGGAAGAGATGAAGGATTCTCTCGTGGAAAGGGGGAGGAAAGAGGCCAGGGAGGAATTCGGTAAGTTGATAGAACTCAAGAGTAGCGATTGAAATAATATATATATATATAATAAGAATAGAATTTTTAAAAAAAATATTAAATTTATATATAAAAAAAAAAATACGAAATTATTTAAATAACCCTAATAAAAAATGTATTGCATAAAGTGTAAGAGAGTTACTGAGATGGGTAATTCTTGAGAAGTACGAACTAAAAACGACAGACAGATGCTTCGCGGAATTTGCAAGGTGTGTGGTTCGATCAAGACTCAATTTGTCTAAAAAAGACGTTTGCGATAAAAACATGTTGACGAAATTGAGAGACATATCGAATCCGACCAGGAGAGAGAAGTTTGAACGTTTGCTGCTAGGCAAAGTGATCAGTGTGAAACTTCGATTCGGATGGGGTGTTCAAAAAAAAGCAACTCGGAAAAGAAGAAGTGATTATTGACGAGCGAATTGGCTGAGGAGTTACACAAGCCCATCGTGCGTAAATTTCGAAAGAGAAGGGTGTTCGTGAAAGGTCTGGACGACATTTGGTCCGCCGACTTGGTCGACATGAGATCGTTTTCGAGGTGGAACGAGGGTGTCAAATATCTATTGACGGTCATTGACGGTCATTGACGTGTTTTCCAAACACGGTTGGATCAGAGCCTTGAAGAATAAATCGGGACCTTACGTCGCCGAGGCTCTGAAGAGCGTGTTCGACTCGTCTCCTCGAAAACTGAATAAATTGTGGGTGGACAAGGGGAAGGAATTGTACAAGAAAGACGTTCGTCGGTTGGTCGGCCTGTACTCCATCGAAAACGAAGAAAAAGCCAGCGTTGTGGAACGTTGAAATCGAATGATGATGGAAAAGATGCACAGGTACTTGACTGCGAATTCAACCAAGAAATACATATGTGCTCTGAACTGTCTAGTCGAAGATTACAACAACACGCAACACAGATCGATCAAGATGACTCCCGCGGAAGCTAGCGATCCTCGAAACGAAAAACGGGTGTATGCGAATCTATATCCCGAGAGTTCTAAGGTCAGGAAGGAGTCTAGACCGCCGAAATTTGCGGTCGGCGATCGAGTGAGAACCTACGCTTATAAGACGCACTTCGAAAAGGGTTACACTCCTCGATGGACCTCGGAAATCTTCATGATAATCAGAATATTTCACACCGATCCGGTGACTTACGAAATCGAAGCTTTGGATGGCGATGAGATCACCGGAAAGTTTTACAAACAACAATTGCAGAAGACGAAGTTGTAATAAAAAAATATATATATTTACTCTCTTTTAACATTTTTTTGTTTACACATATATATAAATAGAAAAGAATTAAAACTATTTTTGGAAAAAAAAGCAAACGAATTAATAAACAAAAAAAAACAAAACCTTCAAAAATGGTAAATATACTAGATATCGCACAAGGCATACCGAAAGACAAAAGCATTGAGGAATACGAGGTTCACAAATATGAACCGATAACCAGAACGGGTTTGAACAATGCAGGAGAGATAAGAATCAACGTCAAAACCCAAGATATATTCGTTTATCCTAGCAAGAGTTACATAGTGGTGCTCGGACATCTCACCAAGGAAGATGGGACCGAATACGCCGACGACGACACAGTAACTCAATCGAATAATGGCGTCATGCATCTATTCAGTAATATAAAATACTTGCTGTCTGGACAAGAGATAGAATCCGTGTTTGATCCCAGTCAGGCCACCACGATGTTTGGACTCTTGACGTATCCAGGTGAATCAGTTGTGGGTGAAAGACACCGTCGGCTCCGCTAGCGCCGGCGCTGCCGCGATATTTGACTACGTCGTCAAGACGTCCAGACCCAAAGGAACTTTTCTTTCAGGATACCTTTGAAACACATCTTCAGATTCGCGGACGATTACAAGATCATGTATGGATTCAAACACAATCTGACATTGATTCGAAAGGCAGACGACGACGCGATAGTGAGACTCCCCGCGACCGATGCGGCTAAGTTAACTCTACACAAGATATCGTGGTCCATTCCGCACGTGCAGGCTTCGACCATGGCAAAATTGCGTCTCTACAAGATCATAGAATCCAAGAGTAAATTACCCGTGGGATTTAGAATGAGACAGTGCGACATGGCTAGCATTCCACCTCCACAAATCACTTCGATTGAAGATTGACCGTGAAATCGGCTTCCGAGAGAGCGTGTTTCATCGTGGGCGCATTTCAGACTGACAAGGACGGGTCTCAAGAAAAGAATGCGTCGCTGTTCGATCACTGCAATTTGAGAAACATGCAAGTGTTTCTGAACGCCACGAGATACCCCGCAATCAATGACAACTCGTCGTTCGAGAAGAACAATTTCTGCAGACTGTACGGCTACGCCGCGGATTTTAGAAACAAGTATCATGGTCTGGATGAATTGATGAGCAACCGTAATATATCTCCCGCCGAATACAAGTTAATGTATCCCATGTTCGTATTCAACGTCTGTAAACAGAGCGAACGACTCAAGAGTAGCGTCTTAGACATTCAGATCAAGATGCAGTTCAACAAGAATGTGCTGAGAAGAACCGAGGCCTTTGCCCTGGTCCTGTCGGATAGAGAATTACAATTCGAATAGGATGGAAATAAGATGTCGATCGTTAGATGAGAGACGTGTGTGTGAAGAAAAAAAAAATAAAAAAACTATATAAATAAAAATTAAAAATAATTACAAAAATAATGATAAAGAAAGAGAATACTTGAGAAGAAACAGATGTGGTCTGATTAAAAATATTTCGCAAGATTCGCTAGCAATAATACTAGACACTTTAGTCGGAACAGAACCTTTGATATTGACCGATTATATGAGATGCAAAATCGAAAGTAAAATCTTGAATGAAGATAAGACCAGAAAACTTTTAGACACGTTGACGTATAGAGGACCGACTGCTTTTTGAGAATTTATAAAAGCTCTCCGAAATAGCAAAATAGATGGCGATGCAAATTTTGACAAAGGTGATCCAATTTCATGAGATGAAACATTACAAGAGATAACGCATTAAAAACAAAAAAAATAAATAAAAAGTAATGAGAACTAGAGAGATTGAACATCTTTCTAAATCTCATTACTTTTTATTATTTTTTTTTGTTTTAATAATTACTCATTATTTTTTAATTAATTATTTCCACATGTTCACTGTTTGTTCAGAGGATCTAGTTCGATCAGTAGGCTCATCACGGAAGTGGTGGCTTCGGAATTATTGGTTTTTGTAATGAAATTAATCCTGTCTCAGGCGTTCACTTTGAGAGGCATGCAGAACGTGCTGACGTTGGAGTGTTGATTCTCAATCTTTTCGATGCTGTATCACTTATTGCTCTCTACTCCGTTCACCGTGAGACCGCTCTGTTATTCAAATCCATGGAAGCCAGATCCATTCGAATGATTTCGCCTCCCAACGGCATGGGATATCCCACCTGACCATGTTGTGATCTGCTACCTCCGTTTCCAAAAGACCACTCGGCTTTTCCCACCTGTAATGCGCCACTCTCCTCAGCCCACACGGTGATCAATTGCCTAGCGTATTTGACTTTCTCCACCACCGAAATCAGGGTGAATGCGTCCGACATGTTCACAGGATCCAGCAGATTCGTGAGCGCGTATCCGCCCATGTCCAGTCCACCTTCCATGATGTCGCCCTTTTTCCAGACCGTGTTGTCATCCACGTACTGCCTGCTGACCGCCTGGAATCGAATTCGGGATCGCGCTCGAGACAGAATAAATTCTGACCATTCATGTTGAATGAGTCTGCCGGATTGTTTGTTCAGGTAGAGATCATCCACTTGCGATTCTATGTATTCTTGAGATCATACTACGGTGGAATCCATATAGGCCTTGTTGACCGCGGTGGAGTCCTTGTCCGCATTGTCAATCTTCAACAGATTCAATATCTTGTTGAATCCCGCATTCAGATCCGATTTCATTTCTCGTCTGTCAAACTTTCTCTTTTCCAGGTCTACGTAATGTTTGGTAGCCACGTCCTTGGGATTCGTGGGAGTGGCCACGTTCGTTATCTTGTTAGAATTGGCGTTCAATTCCGATTGTATCGTTTTCTGAACGTATCTACCTCTCAGGTGTTCGCTGAATCGCGCATGAGAGTCGTCCATGTATTTCTTGGTCGTGGCATCGGTGGAATCTATGGCATTCACGACGTTTACCAAACGTTTGGATTTCAGGTCGAGATCGGTCATGGTTTTATCCACGTAATTATCTAGCATGATTCATTCGAAATCCGCGTTCCCCCTGTTGATGTATGTTTTAGTTGCCACATCTGCAAGATCTACCAGCTCTGGAAGATTGTAGAGTTTGTTATCATTCATGTTCAAAGGTTCCTCTCGAGGTTCGTATCTCCAAACGTAACGTTCATCCAAGTTGGCGACGTCGTAACCATCGCCAACTTCGAGCGTCTTCCTCTTCTTTTTGGGTCAACTTTCATCGTCACTTCTACCAAATTTATCGACTGGCATGTTGTTTGTGGTTTTTGTTTTAAAAATATATTTCAATGCAGTTTTTTTAAAAATGAATTATTTTTTGCTTATTTTATTTTTTGTTTTATTCGATTAAGTTTTTTTTAAAATAATTTTTTACCTTTATATATACTATAAAAAAAATCTCTCTCTAATGTAAATCGTTGAGAATGTCTTGAAACCGATATCCTTCCGACCATCTCTTGAGAATGTAGAGACACAGGTGACTGCAAAACAGTTGATCCGGCGATTGCTTTCATTCCGTGTTGTAACGAACCACCGATTTGTCGGAATAGTTCTTTATTTCTTTCGGTGGTGAGATACCGTAGCTGTCAAAATAATAATTCTTCTTCCCATTCTTGAACCACGCCACCCAGTGAGTGCCTTCGCCCGATAAATCATCCAGATTTAAAATTCTGCATTCCGATTGTCGTCGTCGAGGTCATCTCTTCGGCAAGGCATCTCTGGAAAACACACCTCGAAAATCTTTGATTTTCAAGTCCTTCACCACATTCGACAGATTGATGTTGGATAGGGGTTCGTTAGGTAAGACAACACCTTCTACTGATATCCGTATTTTCTTATTCATAAATGTATTTTTTTTTAATTTATTTTATTATAATTCACTAAATGACGTAATTTCTTTTTCTTTTTCTTTTAAAACTAAATCTCTCGATGTCTCTATTGACTTCAATAATCTTGAATTTGTCAAATTCCTCTTGATTTTCTGGAATCCTATCATCCTTAATCATATCCAAAGTCCAATGTCCAAGCGCCAAAGTGCTTATTTTATCATCTAATGCGAATCTCTTATCTTCGTCGGCGTCAGCGAAATCTTGTTGACTATTTCGGTATACACATCATGATTGTTGCTTCGAATCGATTTCATAGTCTTGTACACTGGTCCACTTCCGAACAGACAATCTTTATACTCTTGGAAAGAGATGTTTTTCTTCACCACGCATGCTTTAACTCCTCTGCACTTCTTGATATCTTCACCTTCTAGGCGATAAGCGTACAGTTTGGGTCTCAAACCCACGAATTTGACGATTTGTTTACTGCCGCTCTCATTCTTAAATTTACCCAACACCTTCTTTTTGTCATTCGATTGAATGTTGGATGAGTGATCGACGGGATAATTGCTCATGTCGAACCACGTGGCCACATCCGGAGGTATATCTTAGTAGACGTCTTTCGTCTCTATCTCGTAAACCAAACTGTCCATGTCGGTGAACAGTAGTTTGGCATTCTCGTCGAATTTCCTTCCGTTTGACATAATCGTAGTGAAACTCGTACATCAATCGCTTGCTGATATCTAAGATGATCGGTCCAAGATAATAGGGTTTGTCGAACTTCAGGTGCATCTTTTGCATGTGAACGGCCACTAGATTTTCGTTGAATATGGTTCGGTGTCTGTAATTGGGTTTCGCCACTAATTTTTTAACTCTTTTCTCAGACGTGACGAATGTTGGTTCTCTTCCTGATGCTTTCCATTGATTTACCGTACACGCACTTGTTCATGAGTTTGAATAAATCTTTTTCGAAAACGTTCTCGGCTTGAATTCTTAGATTTGTGTTGAGATCGATGTATTTTTTCATCCAAGGTTCTTCGTCAACTCGAATGATGCGATGTATGTCGAGTAATTTCATCCCATGACCGACGTATTGTTTCAAATCTCGCTGTAGATGACGTACTTACATTTGTTAAATAAATTGGGAATGAGTTTTTCGTCATCTCCTTCGACTGGTTCCATTCGTTCGGGAGCCAGCAGATAATCATTGTGCAGGTGGTGTAACTCTTCTGCATAGTTCAAATCGACTTCTAAAATGCAAGGATAGTCTCTCCATTTTTGCATCTCTTCCGGTTCCGTCACCCATTTGAAATTTCCAATCTGTAAAGGATGACTCATAGCCCAACCATACAGATTATTAACGTCCCAATACTGTACGTATTTATTCGATCATTCCAAATCAAAACCTTCTTTCATGTAGGGATTGTTGGCTTCAGAATATCTGTGGGAGATCATCGAGACACCACCTCTCATGGGCTTTTCGAACATGAGCAACATGTCCACGTCGGATAATAATTCCAATTGGACTTCGGTGGTCTTCAACAGAGCGTCCCACGCCCGACCGGGTGTGGTGAAATACCAAGCTGGATCCAGATCATGATTTCGACGACAGACGTCTCGAAAATTTTCGAACACGTCTGCCAAGAGCAGAACGTCAGTCTTCAGATAGAGATCGTGATAATCTCTCATGGTTTTCATATCGAATGATTTCCACACGTTTTTGGCATGTTCCTAATCCTTGTCGGAAATGTCGGATTCGTATAATTTTGAATAAAAATCTTCTTTCGAAGGTCGCACAGTGTCGTCGAATCTCTTTAGATCATTCATGTAATCATAAGGATAGACTCCTTTCCTCTACATGACGTCTACTCGTTCTCGAAATGTTCGCTCATGATTTTATATTTAGCCTCGCTCATGTTATTGACTAATTTTTCCAGAGCGGTCGATATGAATTTAAAACTGTTGATGAAACGTATGGCTCTATGAATGGATTTCGTTTTTTCTTCCAATGTCTCTCCGTCGATTACTCTTTTCTTCTCCACGACCTTCCATTTTGTGAAGGAAATATATCTTTCTTCACTGTTTGTGATGTGATTTAATGCTTCATGGGAAGTGCCGAGATTTTTCACGAACAGATGACAGTCATAACCCGAGAGATCACCGGATAGAAAGTGGCATCTCGATATCTTAAATTACACTTGCTGTGGGCCAGACCACGATAGAGACACGTGTATGGATCATGGTCTCTGACCTTCTTATTTTCCTGCGAATTCCCATCGAACGATTGCCTGTATATGTGACATTCGATGGCTCTGTTATTTTCGTCCTGCTGCTCTCACGTGATAATCATTTTCGCCAGAGTTTTGAATTTGTCGTATAAAATTTGAATTTTCGATTCTAACTCTTCCACAAATCTTCGAGCCACGTCATTGTCTTCGAACCATATCATGTAAGTGAAGGGACCCATGTCGTGTTGCGAGTCGAAAGCGCATTTCACTTAAATGCAATAGCCCGAAGGCACGTGGTTTTGATATCTTTCGGCATAACTTTGAAGACTTCGGGTTGGCAGGAACTCATTTTCATGGTGAAGCATTCGAACTCGGTGAACACAACAAATGTTACTTTTAACCTTCTATTGTGATCACGAAAGTTCATGATGGTGTTGGGTTTGGGCATTTCGACTGCGAGGCCTTGATTTTCGTTGCAATATTCCTGATGTTTCGCTAACAATCTTTCATTGCGAAACGTGTTCATGCAGTTGCAACATAAATATATCATACTTTTATGTTTATT
Source organism: Pictodentalium vernedei (assembly GCA_031216915.1). NCBI lineage: Eukaryota > Metazoa > Mollusca > Scaphopoda > Dentaliida > Dentaliidae > Pictodentalium > Pictodentalium vernedei. The sequence goes on from CM062292.1 coordinate 116,948,583, forward strand.
ATTCTGTATCGACAGTAATCGGCTCGGATTTTTAACCCTACAATAATGACGATTATCACCATTCGAAATCAATAATAAAATAATCATCTTTTCTCTTCCGAGATACGAAGTCTGTCTGAGAGCATAGATCGGCCGTTTTTCCTTGTATCCCAAGACGTTCACCGCTACGGTGAGATTTTGAGCTTCGAAACTTCCAATGTCTTTTAACAATGTTGGAAAAGTCACTCCGGTCCAATCGAGATTTTTACAAGCCACCTTGTAATGAGAAACTCTATCAGAATGCATTTTGACGGGGTATAAAGCGGAGGTGACTGCCCATTTAAAACACTGATCATCTTTATTTCTTACATTGACCACAGCGTTTTTTTAGCTAAGAAATACGGTAATTCCACGTAGGAAGACGCTTTCAACAAATCGTTTTTGGTCACATGATTTTCGAGATTCAACACCTCTTCGAACGTCCAATTACTACCTCTATGTTGATAATTCGCGAGAGACGTCAACATCTTGTCTTTCATCATTTCGAAAACGTCTGATAAATCTGAACCTCGAATATGGGTTGGACGCCAGATCTGAAATATGCATCTCTCACAATGCTCTCGCCGGAGTTCACGTTGACTTTATTCATCATGCAATGGAGTATCATCACAATTTTTAGTCCCACGTCCATGTGTTCGCGAAACAAATCCAATACTTTTTTCGTCACCCGTTCCATGAACAATTTCGGATCGACTTTCTTGAACGAGGGAACCACATCGAAAGTTTTAAAAATGCCTTTGATCGCACTCTCCTGTTCTATGGGATTCGATTGGAATGGTTTTATGACGATTCGTCCTACCTATTCTTCTCCTTTCCCTTCGTCGATTGCTTGTCAAATTTCATTCAATATATATCGTTCATCTCGATTCTGAACTGCATCACTCGTTTTCATTTATTATTTTTTTATTTTTGAAACTTACAGTTCTTCGTCGGCTTTGCGTTTGATCGGCTTCTTATTTTTCGCAACTGAAAGGGTTTTTTTTTTGACTCTGGCATTTTTATTCCCTTTGCCACCTTTTTCTTATCATTTTTCTCAACCTGGACGTTTTTTGACGTCGTTGCTATCGACATTTCATTTGCCTTTTCATCGAGCAAACTACGTAACTCCTTACGTATGATCTCTCTAAGTTTTTCATCATGCTCTGCATTTCATTTTCTATCATCAGGTGCTACTGCCATCGGCTTATTTTTTCACAATTCGAGTCTGTTTAAGTTTGTTCACTTTTGATCTTTTGATTTTTTTCTTTCCATCACCTTGTGAATGATACTCATGTATGGCTTTAATTTTTTTTGATTTGGTTCTATGATTTCTGAAATTTGGAATTTTTAATTCTTTACAAATCTCGTTTAACCGAGGTATGGTATACTTATCTAAATTTTCCATTTTTTTATTTGTTTGCTTTATTTGTAAGAATATATTTTGAATTTTATGTTTAAATAATAATTTTTTGTAAAAAGTTTTTAAAATAGTCTTTATATATATGTTTTTAATTCCCCTCAAAAATTTTTATCCCCCCGAAAAAAAAATTCGGGGGATATAGTCGTCACGCGTTTTTTTTTTGTCCGTCCGTCCGTCCGTCCGTCCGTACGTCCGTCCGTCCGTTCGTTTACATTTCGTTTCCGGATGATAACTTCCCTTGAAATAGTTTGATTGTAACCAAACTTGATATGTGGCTTAAACATATAAAAGTACAGGTCAAGTTCGAATCCAGGTTCATCCTGATTAATATTACCAGAGTTATGCCCCTTTTTAATTTAGAAAATCTTATGATTTTTGGTTTCCGGATGGTAACTTCCCTCAAGATAGTTTGATTGTAACCAAACTTGATATGTGGTGCAAACATATCAAAATACGGGTCAAGTTCGAAAATGGGTTTGTCCTGATTAATTTTACCAGAGTTATGCCCCTTTTCAACTTAGAAAATCTTATGATGACCACACTTTTTTCGGGGGGATCAGCTGCCCCGTGGATGTGGCAGCCCTCTAGTTTTTTGTGAGATTAATCGACTTTTTATTTTCCTTAACATGGGAAAAAATTGAATTAATATGACAAAAAAAAATAAAGGAAATTAAAATTAAAATTTTTTGTATATATATATAGGGAGAAAAAAAACTTTTACAAAAAATTTCACATTAAAGAAAATTAAATTTAAAAAACTTTCTGTATATAGAGAGAAAAAAAAAACTTCTTTACAAAAAATTATTATTTAACACAAAAACACAAAATTCCCCCCAAAATATATATATTATTATTTGCAATAATTCATAAAACAAAAAAAAATAATCGATCATGACAACAACACCTAAAAGATGTGAATTGAAATTGAAACGAGTCAAAACATGCAAGAAACTCGGTTGTAAAATTTACAGATTACGACACGACGCCATCGAATTGAACGAGGTTAAGACGAAGGGCTTACAGCACAAATACGACAAATATAGCATGCCTTTGAAATTGGCCGTAGCCACGCTTGATTTGTTTTATGAGTACGAAAGTGATCTACAGAATATCGTCATCGCCGAAGACAGAGAATTCGACAAGAGTGATTTATCGTTGCCCTATGGAAGTTACATATTTATCCAAAAATCTCTCTTGAACCTGTGAACAAATCGAGTGGTGAGAGCGCATTGACCAAAGTAAAAAAAACTTGCAAAAGTAAAGATGAACATTCAACACATATGTGAAAAAGGAGAAGACACGACCGTCAACATGCTAATAACAGACTTGGAAATATTAAAAAAAACAATAGAGAGACTGATTTAGTGAAGAAGAGGGGAAAAAAAAGAAAAAAAGTAATGAGATCTAGAGATGTTCAATCTCTCTTGATCTCATTACTTTTTTTTTGTTTCCTCCTTCTCCTTCACTATCACTCATATATATTGTAATAACGTTTCCTTTTTTCTCCACTTTCATCATTGATTCTTCTTTTCTTTTTTTGTGATATATTACATTTTTTTTATAATAATAACACATTTATCTATCATAGTTATTAAAGAATATGGTGCATCTCTTGACAACACTCTCATCATTATTATTCTCTTCAGAAGGTGATGGCGGTGGTGGAGGTGGAAATCAACTCACTCTTCTTTCTCTATTTTGTTTTCAATTCTTTTTCCTGTTCTTTCCCGATATATCCATCATTATCATTCAAAAAGGCCTCGTAATCCTTTTTATCCATCTTTATATTTTTTTTATGCTTTGTATAATTTATATTTTTATACTTTATATAATTATATAATTTTTTTACTTTATAATAACATACTCTAAAGTGGTATACCCTTAAATGGCGAATTTGGACCAAACAGCAAACCCTTACCGAGTCGCTTCACGTTCTCTTCTCTCTTCAGAGAGTGACCATTTCCACTGGAAAAAAGGTCTCCACCTCTCACGGGTTTTAGATACAATCCCTTATTGCATTTTGTGTCGATGCGACACACGACTCCACCCTTCTTCAAAAACAATCTGTTACCTATTAATTTCTCAACTGCCGAACTCACGAGTCCCGAGAGAGCTCCCACGCCGAGAGTCTTCCTGAGAAAGGGCAATGCTTTTGCGGTGATTCCTGCCAATAGTGGTAGGAAACTGCCTTTCATTTTCATATTGTATCCCAATTGAGCGGGACTCAATTTCACCATCAACCCTCTTCCACCACAAATCGATTCGATCGCGACCGCCACTCACCAGATCTTCGTGAGTGAATTTGAATCTCACCGTCTCACCTCGAGTTAACGCTCTCTCAAGTTTGTCCCTCTGTCCTTTGGATATGTTCACGTTTTTAACCATGTATGGAGTCATATTTCTTTTCTTTTAAATATATTTTGTTCAATTGTTTTTTTTTTTGTTTTAAGATAATTATATTTTAAATAAATTTTGTAAATTAATATTGCGTTTATTTTATTTTCTTATTTATATATATACGCAATATTTTTTTTATTTTATTTTATTTTTTTTTTTTGGCTTTTTATATTTCTCTTATGTGAAATCGAATCATCACCCTCTCTCCACGAAGATCTAACAGCGCACCATTTTGATCCATCAACGTGGTTTTGAGACTATACAACGTGTCTTAAATCACGGGTAGATAAACTAAATTTTGAAGTCGTTCCACAATCTTATAACCCAGCGACATGTTTGGAAAGAAGGAATAGATCATCGGTTGTGCACTACCATTCATGTAGCTTCCAGCAATCATGTCCAAGTTCACCAGAATACTATTGACGATGAGAATGTCGACCGTATTTTCGGACGCCGCGTGGCCTTGATACATCTTTCGATTGAATCCCAGCATCTTGCCGATCAAATCGTCTGTGTTGAAATCCACTCAAAAATTATCTTTCAAAATCCAACATCATCTGTAGTGTAATAGGGTTGGGAGTGAGTCTGATCTTGTTGCTTCCCTTTCCATACATCTTCATTCGTGACTGAATGTAATTGTTCAAATCGTCTATGTCATAACTTCCTTTGGGAATTCGAATCTCCAACCAATCCACTCCGTCGGAATACTTGAACGAGTTATTATTTTCGGTGACGTTGGGAAAGGAATAATAAGTCTCCAGATTCACCAAAACCATCTCGTATCTTTTCTCCCTATTCAATTCGATGGAAGGTTCGAATTTTGTCGCAAATCGAGTCGAATCGCCACTCACCACGACTTGAATGGACTGTTTTTCAACCGTATTCATGGCTATCTGTTCTAACAATTCTCCTTGTTTGAACATTATTTTTTTTATTTTTATTTATTTTAAAACTAAATTATTGATGATTTATTATTATTTTCTAATTTTTTGTTTTCGCTCTCTATTTTATTATCATCAAAAACATAAAACTTGTCGAATCCGCTCCGATATTTTCCACGATTAAATTCGCTAATCAAATTGATCATGACGAAATTGTGAAGTCCACCATCCCAAACCCTCTTGCAGAATCTCCTGAATTCTTCTCTGCTCATGTCGTTTGCGACGTGATCTCTGTAGATGTGATTGAGATTCTTGAGATCCTGGCGAAAGAGACAAAGGAAATTAGCGTTCTCCCTTATCATCTGTCTGGGCAGTCGAAAATAATTCTGAGACAGGTAGAAACAGTCCACGTTGCTGTGACGACCCCTAACGTAATACAATTCGCATCGGTTCAGTCTCTCCAAAAGCAGATCATCGAAAATCATGAGATTCTTATTTTCCGATTTCAATTCCCTGGGATCCGGAACGCGTTCTCGTAAAATCGACACTCGACGTTCGAAGACGCATTTCTCTTCATCAATTCCATCACTGCACCGTCCAAAATGGTCGAAAGAGAATCTTCGCTTTTGTCGAATTCTTCCCTACTGTCGAAAATTCTGGCTATGACGTTCTTGGGCAATCTACGATCCATGCACTCTCGAAGCAATCTGTATTTTGGTTGAAACAGACTGTTGCCAAACACGAATAATCTGTTGTAATCCAACCAGCCGGGTTGCGACAACAGATTCGTCAATAGATTGGTCTTTCCACAATTCGATTTTCCCACTATCAAGCCTCTTATGCTCATGGGAAAGAACTCGTTATTCGACCTCTTGGTCGCGGCGTCGTTCCAAGACATATATATGACCTTCATCTTTTTTATGTTTTTAATTTTTTTTAGATTTTCAAACTAAATTTTTTTATGTTTTTCAAACTTGGTTTATAAATATTTATTATTATTTATTTATATTACACCATCGCGGGTTCTCTTTAATCCAGATCCACTCGTCATTTTGGCTAAATCTTGTATGGGTACCACAGCATCCTTAAAATCTTTCCAACTTTTTGGCGATCCCTCTAACGTAGCTTGATTCGCCCGTGGACTGATCAACTTGTTGATCAACGTGTCCGCCACCCTCTTGCCAGCCACCAAAGTGATCCTACCACTAGCTTTGGAAGCGGCTTTCTTATCAGCATCCAAAGCCATCTTCTTACCGACCTCAAACGTGGTTGATGCGAGTTTTCTTCCTGCATCGCTTGTGAATGCTCGCATTATAAAATCATTGAATCCAGAACTGCCTTGAACGTAAGTTCTGACATATCCCCTGTTCTTTATCACCAACATATTTTATTTTATATATATATTTTGTTTTTTCGCTCGTAAAATCGTTTTTTGTTTAATTTCTTTTATTAGTTTTAGTAGAGATTTACTTTTTTTATTTATCTATTTTTTTTGTTTTTTCTCTCTACTTATTATATATATATATATTAATACAATACTTCAATTCGTTCATCAACCTTTTATAATCTCGTCTATCCAAGACCTTCTGCCTCAATAATTCGCCGCATATGTCCACTATCTCATTATCTACACCAGTATTACCAGCGCGCCAACTAGCCATCAATAATTTCAATCTTCGAACAGAGCGTCGGAATCGCTCGGAAGAAAAGTGGTTGTCACTCCCTTTTCCATCACCGATTTGACGTATCTTTTATTCACTTCACATATGGGTTTCCCCACCTTTGTTCACTTGTGCCCTCTGTTAGCCTTGGGTCTCGTCTCTCTGGCGTCGTTATTCCTCATCATGGCGTGAGTCTGAATCAGAATGTCGCCGTAATCGTTGAAATCCTGTTTCATGTGATCTTCAGGCTTGTCGTAAAGGAGCAATTTGTGTAGTCCATCGGTTATTTTATACCCGTTGGAACCGACGATGAAATCCTCATCATCCATTTCCACTTCAGTGTCGCCCACGAAAGTCCTACCGCTCGAATCCTCATGAACTCCATACAACAGATCTCTCTTACCACCATCGTCGGATGACGCGCCGCTACCAGTGGTAATAGTCGAAGATGCATCATCGCTCTCGCTCACATCGGCTTCGATTCTCATGGGAACGTAATCTGGTGAAGATCTTTGAAAGGAAAACTGCCTTGTAAAACTATCAGGCAACGAACCCGTTCTCAAAGAACTCTCTTTTATGGGTCTCAGTTCCTCGACGATCTCCTTCTTGCTTCGTTCCTGAATTTCCGTCACGGGTTTGAATAGTTTGGCGGTCTCTCGTCTTAATTCCATCTCGCCCAATCGTCTGCTTCTGTCGGCGAATCGAATGCTTTTCCTGACCTCTTCAAATTCGTCGAGGAATTCGTCTCTTTGCTTGGAATCTTAAAACATTTTTTGTACTCTCGATTATTAATATTTCTTTTTAGAATGTGGTAACGTCGATTATTTTATTATTGTCAAAATTAAATGTAGTTATTTTTTATGTTTTTAAATAAATAAAATTTTATGGCTTTAATATATATAACTAAAACCAGTTGGAAAGAAAAAGAAAAAACATTTACAAATGAAACCTCGATAATGCATCGCTTCAAACGCGTTAGATCTCATCAGCAGTTATTTTCTCCACGGTGAGAAACTCAAAGCGTTAATCTCAAATAAACATATCAGTAATGTAGCGCTTTCAAAAACGCGTTAAATCACATCAATTAATCTTTTGAACTGTTCCGCTTTCATCCTTAGAATAGTTTTTTCAGTTAAAACGATTTAAGTGGAAATTGACTTATTGAATGAAAAACCGTAATACATCCAAGCGTGACAAATGGAGTTCTTCCAGCGTTTGCAGTAAGTTTACGGTAAGATCACTTTGAAATGTGACCTGCTCGTCAGCATGATAAAACAGACTGATGATTGTAGCACGCAAGAGGCTCTATTTATACTCTCCCCACGCCCAGGCACTAAGAACGTTTACAATACGTTTGCAATACGTTTGCAATCGTATTGTAAACGTTCTTAGTGCATGGGCGTGGGGAGAGTATAAATAGAGGCTCATGTGTACTACAATCATCAGTCCATTTTTCAGCAAAATGCAAGCGCCAGCCTAATCACAGCAGAGTGACTAAGTAGAAATGAAAGAAAACTCAACAAAACTGATTTGTTACGATTTACCTCAAAACTCAACGATTTTTATTTTTCATCTGTTCCCTCCACTAGTTCCTCTGCGATCGATCGCATATTTTCCTCACACTGAAAAAAACAAACTTGGAGTCGTTCTCAAAATAAAACCATCGATAAATGCGTTGCTCCAAACGTGTTAAAAATCATATCAGCGGTTATTTTCTCACTGGAGAAAATTCGAATAGCTAAATCTCAATACATCGATAAATACAACGTTTCAAAACGCATTAAATCAGAAAGAAATTAGAGTTAATCATTTTGAACTGGTTCATTTTCATTTGTGAGATGTTTTGTTTTTTTTTAGTTTAAACAGAATTCATGTCGTCAAAAATGCAGAATACTGTTTGAAGTAATGACACAATTTTTCTGATTAACATATCTTCAAAAGAACGCACTTTTTGCAAACAGGAAATAGTGAAGAGGCGCGTCTCGTCAAAAGGCGTTTTGTTAATGTTTCTCGAACCGAAACGCGAGAGAACACTATTGTCGCCTATTAAAATCAAAACTCAATTTACATCTTTTAAAACCCTTTTAAGTGGAACACAATTTCACCATTTGATTTATTGAATGAAAAACCGTTCATTTACACATGCATCGTTATACAACTGAGTGGAAGATCAAAACTCGACAAAACTGATCTATTATGGTTTACCTCAACACTCATAACGATTTATTTTTTTCATCTGTTCCCTCCACTATTTCCTCCACGATCGATCGCACCGCCGTCTAGACCGCAATCCTAAAGGTGGAGAGAAAATTTCCCTCCATTCTAATTTTTCGACGTTTCTTAATTTTTATATTTTGCTGTCCCAGAATCCGCACTAGTTGGTCATCGCGGTCTAGACGGTTCGATCGATCGTTGGCGAACGTTGGGAAAAGATTTTAGGATCGATTTTCCTGGTCCAGAATCCGTAATCGTTTTTGCCGACGGGATCGCACCCACCGCCGTCTAGAACGCGATCGCGAACGTAGGTGGTCCAGAATCCGCAAACGCATTTTGATGGTGGTCCAGAATCGGCAAAGCGTTTGCCGGCGTTCGCCAACGACTGATTGAAACGTCTGACCCGCGATGGTGAACGTTGAGAAGATTTTAGGTCGACTTCTTCGATTTTCGTAGATGTTTAGTAGATTTTCCTTCTGCGCGAATTATGCTGAATTCGCACTCGTTTACCAACGGCTGATTGAAGCGTCTAGACCACGATAAGCTACTTGTGCGGATTCTGGACCAGATGTACAAAAAACATGTTTGTACATTTCGTGTACATTTAACACTGAACTCTATGGGTACATGTACGTATGCGTGTACATGTACATGTACAAGAGAAAAAAGTGGCCCAGAATCCGCCGCTTTCACCTACTAATGTACATAAAGGTACATTGTTATTCAAATTCAAAACACATCAAATCAACCCCACATTACCATTATTGCATGAAGTTTTCCAATAGAGGCTTATTGAGATCAGGACGCATCCAGTAGGTCTCACATTCATAGGTGTTCACATATTTTTTCAAGAACGCAGTATGCAAAGTTATCCCCAAAAGGTGACAAGTAAGCTCCATTTGATAAAAAACTTTCCCGGAGGTGGGGTGGGGGGTGGGGTGGGGGTCTTCTTTCCTTGTATGTCTCTACTGTCGGCACTCATGACATATGCCTTTTTCATCAAAGTTTAACTCTTTTTGTCTTTTTGGAGATCCTGGCGACTCACTTGTTCCAAACACTATCAGATAGGTAACCCTCATGAAGAGTGTATCTGCAAAAATCATGTTACATTGCAAAACATTATTTTTAGACTTTTAATTTCAGGACCTTTCATGCTTCTTACTTCCAACAATAACACTTAATTTATCGATTAATGGGTGAATAGAAAAACCCTGCCATAATCAACATGTTGAGTTCCAGAAGGTCCCATAACAGCTCAGATAAAAGTGTCAAACACCAGATTGGTGGCTTTACAGAATATTCATTAGCTTGCTGCTTGATAATAGGAACAAAATATTCACAAAAAATATTTTGTTGTAATTAATTTGAGGGTGTCAGCAGGCAGTTTTCAACAAATTGTAACAAATCAACTAGTTATAAACAAAATTTTCTAACTCGAAAGAGAGAAAAAGGACCATAACTCTAGAAAAAATGTGTGGAAGAAAACGTGCCACAGCAGCTACACAGGCATCCTTTTCCCATGATGTTCGATCACAACATCAAATACCCTTCAAATTGGAGTAGCAATGCTTGAGATACAAGGGAGAATGTTGGTATGGGTTACACTCAGAGGACAGAGGTCTCCACTGCACTAGATGCGCCTTTGACATTCCAACTTCCAGGTCCGGGGCATAATAATCACAACACACCCACCATATCAATTCATAATTTCAGTGAAATAAACGGAATTATCAATTTTAATTAATTTATAGATGATGGGAAAATATTTGGCTTCTTTCGCCTTCTCGTACTATTATTACCACAAACATTTGCACTACTATGATGCTGACAAACGAAACAGAAGGCATGTGGTCTGGTTAAAAAGTAATTCGGCACGGAAAATGAAGAAATTGCGAATATTTCGTGTATTTCATTTGTTTAAATGCCAATTGCGGCTAATTTTGACCGTGGATTCGATAATTCGTTTGGGTTTTGACCATCACGGTCACGCTGACAGCGGTGATGTTTATATGATATGCAAATTTGGAGATAGTTTCCGGTAAAGGAGATTTGTCACATTTATCATTGTAAAACGATGACAAAAGACACTAATCGACGCTTGTGTTGGTAGAGTTGATTGCAAGAAAAAACTAAATTCACAGATTCGTCTAATCGCACCTTATTTAAAAGCGCGAATGCATCAATTTCAACCCATCTTCAGTCGTTTTTTTGCCGACATTGGCAGAGCTCCATGGTTACTAGGAAGTAAATAACTTCACAACATCGGGGGAAATCAACGCGCTCAATATAGTTCCAGGTCACTTTGAATATACACCGAGAAAAGGTGATTTCTGAAGCATTCTGCTTACTTTGTTATGAATATTGCCTTATTTTATGTGTATCGTCCCGATTTTATACACTCGGTTTTTACAAGTGGTTCATGTTGTCTTTTAGTGCGCAATAATTCAGATTTTTTGTCAACAAAAATGTTCAGACGGCCTGTAAACACTGGAGGGAATTTCGAACCATAGTTTGCAGTTATGACATTAACAGCTCAAGTATTTGCTGTAACCTGTTTGCAAATCCGCTCATACCTTGTCTCAAGCAAATAAAGGACGTGATCACGTCCTTTCATTCTTACGATCGCCCAAAATCAGTATTCCTGCAAGAACCACATTGTAATCACATGACCGGAATAAACATCATTGAAACATGGCCACATCCGGAACATCCAATATTTGTGTTGGTGGTTATTGCATTCCAACAGAAAAACCCACCAGAGTGTGTATCATAAAATGCTTTCTCCGAGTCTGTAGTATGTTATCATTACATTGAGGATAAGGCGTTCGAATTATCGATCATTTTGTGGTTTTACCGGGTCGTTACCCATGCCATTGGCAAATTAACGTTCATCAAAATCATAAAAGTCACTTTTTGTCCCGAAAAAATTATATGTACCTTTTCTGTGCATTTTACTCATTATTTTGATATATAACTTGCCTTTCCTTACTTCTCTTATCCGTTTCAGAGGCATTGGGAAAAATTTCAATAAATTGACCAAAGGTACGTTCGACGACCCCTTAAGGGGCTATATAAGTAATGGAATTTAGTTTATTTTGAAATTCTCACCTATGATATTCCTTAAATTCAGATTAAATATTCACAAATTATACATCAAAATGAAGGTCGGGATGTGTAGAACACGAAACACATATGTAATCAACTCATATAGTTGACAGCAGGCACCACTGGTTCCTGGAAGCCTGCTATCGTATTCGTACCAGAACTGATAATAAAATAATATTTATCAAGAACAACTCGTGGCCGAATGTGCTTCAGGTAATCAATAACAAAGCTAGGCATTCAAAACACTTCCGAATGCAGCGATAGGACTGCATTTTGGAAAAGGACAACACTGTCTGCATTTTTATTAAAGATGGTTTCCATGCTCGACAGACATGCGCAAATCACTCGATACAACGAATTTCCATCGAAAAACAAAATCGTAATTCGAAGAAATTAACATCTGCACTGCGTCTAAAATCAAATAATGAGAAAGATCGCCTTAATACAGTATACTGTTATCAGATAGAGACTGCGCAGCTGCCATATTCTATGCAAGGTATTATGGCACCTGGTGAAATTTCTTCGAATTACGATTTTGTTTTTGATAGAAATTCGTGGTATCGAGTGATTTGCGCATATCCGTTGAAAATGAAATCCATCTTCAATAAAAAAATGCGGACAGTGTTGTCCTTTTCCCCCAAATGCAGTTCTATCGCTGCATCCTAAAGCGTTTTAAGTGCCTAGCGTTGTTCTTGGATATATGAAGCACATTTGGCCACAAGTTGTTCTCGTGAAATATTATTTTATTATCAGTTCTGGTATTAATACGGTAGCAGACTTCCAGGAACCAGTGGTGCCGGCTGTCAACTCTATGAGTTGATTGCATGTGTGTTTCGTATTCTATACATCTCAGCTTCATTTGGATGTATAATTTGTGTATATTTAATTTGAATTGAAGGAATAGGAGAGTTTGAAATTTCAAAATAAACAAAATTCTGTTACTTATATAGCACCTTAATATACGTGTTTCAACAGTTTACATATTTTTCGCAGTTCGGCTGGCGCCCACCAACATGCTGGTAATCAATATGTTGTACCCCTTGATTATCATGATGTTTTCCTGAATTGTCTACATGTACATGACATGTGCAGGGTATTCAATCTTCATTTCAACACAAACCCTTGTAATTTAATGATTGAATATGGCAAATGCAAATGTGAGAAGACATTTGTCTGAAGCAGAAATGTGGCGGGCTGTAGGGATGGTGGAGCAAGAGGCTACCCATCGTCAGGTTGGTGAAGCCCTTGGTGTGCACCATACGGTGATCACCGGAGCCTGGGCAAGATTTCAGCAGTATGGCACACAATTAAGTCGACATGGTGGGGGCAGAGACAGGGCAACATCTGCAGCTGAAGACCGGTTTTTGATCATTCGGGCCCGTGGGAACCGCTTTGCCACAGCAACCCAGCTTTGCAGTGACCTTCAGAATGCACCCGGGGTAAATGTTTCGACGCAGACTATCCGGGAAGGGTTGCACGATTGTGGTCTCCGATCGAGAAGACCATATATTCGCATTCCGCTGTCCCAGAACCACCGCCAGGCACGATATGAATGGTCCGTGGACCACGTTGGATGGACCAGAGAAGACTGGCGACCTGTCCTTTTTACAGACGAGTCAATGTACTGCCTAAACCACACACATAGGCGTTCTAGGGTATGGAGAAGACCAGATGAGCGATTCCATGAAGCCAACATTGCTTAGCATGACCGCTACGGTGTAGGGTCAATCATGGTCTGGGGCGGCATCAGCAGGGATGGACGTACAGAGCTTTGTGTCCTTGAATGTGGTACATTGACTGCACAGCGGTATATTGATGAGATCATGGATGTCCACGTCAGATTGTATGCAAGTGCAGTGTGTGATAGTTTCATTCTGATGACGATAATGCCCGTCCTCATGTTGCCTATGCTGTCGGGGAGTACCGACAGAGGGAGGGGATTGAGCGTATAGACTGGCCAGCAAGATCTCCTGACCTCAGTCCAATCGAGCATGTCTGGAATGAGTTGCAGCTTGCAATTTCAGCCCGTCAAGTCCAGCCAAGGAGTGTCCAGGAGCTTGGTGCCATGCTGGTCCAAGAATGGAACAACATCCCAAAAAGGTACCACCGGGAACCTGATTGGGAGCATGAGAAGGCGTTGTCAAGCTGTAATTAACAGTAATGGGTCTCATACTCTATATTGAACCCATACCAGTTTGCTCCGTCAACTTTTTGGCAATTTGAGAAATTTCCTCTTCTACCAATAATATCCATTTTCCATGGTTATCGTATTCATAAGCTAAAAAATAATGTCAGTAGTATGTCTCGTATGTTTGAGGGAAAGGTTGGGGGATCTCATCGGGGGATCTCATGTGACGTCATGTCACGTGACCCAGTGCCGCCATGTTGTGTTGTCATGGTAACCAGCGTGAGCGACCATCTTGTGACGTCATCCCCATAGTGATACGTGGTGTGAGTGCGCATGCGCAGCTCGTGTTGTTAGGGTAATACGTGTTTCTGTCGTCCATTTTGTATACTGGAGGCCTCCATCTTAGTTTCTATGGTAGCACGTGATTTCTATGTTACCAATGGTTTCTAGCAAGACAGAGGTATGTTCGGGGGTGTGTTCCTTTGTAGAAGAGTAAATCTGATTACCACAAACAACCCGACAACTTGTATTATTTCGAATTCTTTCAGAATTCTCTGTTTCTATCTATATATGCAATAGTTTACGTCTACCTAGGCATGTTCCTTTATTCTAGAGTATACTCCAGTAGCGTAGAAGAGCCTATTAATTGGAACAGCTTTACTTATTATTACTATATTTAGCAATTTCTGGTCTATTCTTGTTAGTTCTGACCCTATTCCAAGTACTCTTGTTGTTTCATTTATCTAGATTATAACTAACCAATCAGATTGCTTGATTTCCCATAATCTGTATGCAGGGTTATCTCCCTTCTGTATAACAAAAGACTATATCCAATGGCCATATACCATGGAATCCCATTCTTTGCAAAACACCTGTGGCTATGGAATCCCTTTTTTGTCGTATGAGGCCATGAGGGCTATGTAAAAGCCCTCAATGAGTCCTCATTTACTATCCCTCATAGCCTCATTGAATTTTGAGGTTATGAGGACCCTTAAAAATCCCTCAATGAGGCATAATTTACTACGACTCTTAGCCTCATCTCGGTATTTTAGGATACCCATGGCCTGGTATTGTATTATTCGAGGATACCTATCGAGGATACCTTTTATAGGATACTTATCTGAGGATACTATATAGGCTGTACATATCCCTATAGGTCTCTTGCTGGTCCTTAGTACTATTAATCCACCTGATGCTTTATGTTATCCTATGACTGGTATAGGTAGTATGCAATGCTAGGCATAGGGGTATTGTGGGTAGGGGTACTGCCTGGTAGTTTAGAACGGTACTATAGTATGGGCGGTATATAAACTTATAGGCCCCTGTTAGTGCTTGGTACTATTAACCAACCGATTGCTTTGTTTTATTATATGGCTGGTATATGTAGTCCGTTATGGTAGACCTAGTGATGTTGTGGGGGTGGGGGTAATGGTTGGTAGTTTATAACGGTAGAATAGCATAGGCTGTACATATCCCTGTAGGTCTCTTGCTGGCCCTTGGTACTACTGATCCACCAGATGCTTCATATTATTGAGCGGTATTCTGGGGTGGGATCAATGCCTGATAATACAGAACGGCAGCAGAGTACGGTTGGTATATTCCCCTATAGGTCTCATCCTAACCGTTCATAGTATTAACCTACCAAATGCTTTGTATCATCCTGTTACTAGTAAGGTGGTACGTAATACCAGTAGTTTCTACCTTATTCCGAGTACTCTTGTTGTTTCATTTATCTAGATCATTTATATAAATTATAATTAACCAATTAGATTGCTTGAATTCCCATAACCTGTACTTAATCGTACAGAGTTATCTCCCTTCTGTATAATAAAAACCTATATCAGTGGCAATATCTCCAGCACCCCAATTTCGGCACCCCTTTTTTGAAAAGCATATGGCCTTCGGCACCCCTTTTTTCTGAAATGAGGCTAAGAGTCGCATTAAAAATCCCTCATTGAGGGATTTTTAATACGACTCTTATCCTCATTTCAGTAAAAAGGAGTGCCGAAGGCCATATGTTTTTCAAAAAGGGGTGCCCAAATTGGGGTGCCTTCTGGAGAATCCCTTTTTTTCTGAAATGAGGATAAGAGTCGTATTAAAAATCCCTCAATGAGGTCAAATTTACTACGACTCTTATCCTCATTTCAGAAAAAGGGATTCTCCAGAAGGCACCCCAATATCCTCGATAGGTATCCTCGAATAATACAATACCAGGCCATGGGTATCCTCAAATACCGAGATGAGGCTAAGAGTCGTAGTAAATTATGCCTCATTGAGGGATTTTTAATGGTCCTCATAACCTCAAAATTCAATGAGGCTATGAGGGATAGTAAATGAGGACTCATTGAGGGCTTTTACATAGCCCTCATGGCCTCATACGACAAAAAAGGATTCCACAGTCACAGGCGTTTTCCAAAATGGGATTCCATAGGGTATACCTGTTAAATATTGAAATGAGGATAAGAGTCGTAGTAAATTATACCTCATTGAGGGATTTTTCAAGGTCCTCATAACCTCAAAATTCAATGAGGGTATGAGGAATAATAAATGAGGACTCATTGAGCGCTTTTACATAGCCCTCATGGCCTCAAACGACAAAAAAAGGATTCCATAGCCACAGGTGTTTTTGCAAAAAATGGGATTTCATGGGATATGGCCATTGGATATAGTCTTTTGTTATACAGAAGGGAGATAACCCTGCATACAGATTATGGGAAATCAAGCAATCTGATTGGTTAGTTATAATCTAGATAAATGAAACAACAAGAGTACTTGGAACAGGGTCAGAACTAACAAGAATAGACCAGAAATTGCTAAATATAGTAATAATAAGTAAAGCTGTTCCAATTAATAGGCTCTTCTACGCTACTGGAGTATACTCTAGGATAAAGGAACATGCCTAGGTAGACGTAAACTATTGCATATATAGATAGAAACAGAGAATTCTGAAAGAATTCGAAATAATACAAGTTGTCGGGTTGTTTGTGGTAATCAAATTTACTCTTCTACAAAGGAACACACCCCCGAACATACCCCGTCTTCTTAGAAGCCATTGGTAACATAGCAATCACGTGCTACCATAGAAACCAAGATGGCGGCCTCCAGTATACAAAATGGACGACGGAAACTCGTATCACCCTAACAACACGAGCTGCGCATGCGCACTCACACCACGTATCACTATGGGGATGACGTCACAAGATGGTCGCTCACGCGGGTTACCATGACAACACAACATGGCGGCACTGGGTCACGTGACATGAGATCCCCCGATGAGATCCCCAACCTTTCCCTCAAACATACGAGACATACTACTAATGTCAAACACAAATAAAATCTTAATTTCTGTACTTAAATCATTAAAGATATAATTAAATAAAAAATATATACACTTTTCATTACAATATTTCAATTAAAGGTAAAACAGATAGTTGGATATACTTGGTGCTTAGCAAACTTTGAGTAGAAAACATTAAATTGAAGGGTGTCTTAGTTGTTTTCCTTAATTATAATGCAGTAATTATATTGTTTATTTAAAATAAAATAATATTTGTTACTCGCTGAGTTGATATCAAACTGGTGATTAATGCATATTCAGCTGATAGGTGGTTGGAGCTTACTTGATAGCTTCAGTGCAAATTCCCTAACAAGTTTAGTTATAGAGGCATGATTAAAACGCTGTCCTGTGCGCCCATTCAAGTTATACGATTTTGACAAATGTCACCTGGTACAGAATGAACCAATCATTTGTTGAGTAAAACTGATTAAGTTATTCTAAAATATATGTGGTATGTTTGCCTGTAACTGCTAAGGTTTGGTGAGAAATCAGACTGCAGCAGCTAACTTAATTAGTTTCGAATAACAGATATGTGCAGAAAAAATTCTTGAATGACTAAACTTTTCTAGTTTTTGGTCATAAACACAGCTCTTCCCAGTGAGGCCATAAGCGAATAGCACTGATCGGTTATGATCGTTTCGTTGGGTAAAAGGGTTAATCCAATACATAGTGTTTTGATGCACTCTTGGAAAGAGTTCCAAGAGCCCCTCTTCTTCTGCCCCCCCGTCTTTCACTCTCCTTCTCTCACTCTAAGTTTTTGTTATTTTTGTGACACTGCAATTTGATTTTATTTAATATGTTGTTTCCCATGTACTATATGTATTTTAAATGTATTTTAAATTTGTAGGCGAGGAGGGTAAACTAAATGTTTTTAAACTAAAAATAAGGGAAACACTCCTTGTTTTTTTTATTTTGTATAATAATTTTAAGGAGATACAGTTGTGTTGGCTAATCTCTGTGATAGTCAGAACTTAACTGTACCTACGCGAACTTCAGAAGAATTTGTTATGACGTGGACCATATCGGATCGTCATTGGTCAAGAAATAGCAGTCCGATACGATCTGGTACTCGGGTACAATGTCCGGTTTTTATCCATTGCACCGGTCCAAGGCTGTCTTCTAGAGTATTTTCGTTTGTGAACTAATATTGCTGAATTAGGGCATTTTGACGCCATTCGTGAATGTAATATATGCTGGATGCTTTGTTACAACCGCTAATGTAATACAACCACTAATGTAATAAATTTATTGCAAAAGTGGTTGCGTTGAATGGCATACCTAACCGCTAATGCAATAAATTTATTGCATAAGTGGTTGCGTTGGATGGCAAACCTAACCACTAATGCAATAAATTTATTGCATAAGTGGTTGCGTTGGATGGCAAACCTAACCACTAATGCAATAAATTTATTGCATAAGTGGTTGCGTTGGATGGCAAACCTAACCACTAATGCAATAAATTTATTGCATAAGTGGTTGGGTTGGATGGCAAACCTAACCATTAATGCAATAAATTTATTGCATAAGTGGTTGCGTGATGTCTGGTCTACATTGACTAACTTAACCTACTTGGTAATAAGTTTATTACATTTTAGGTTGCATTGTCTGGCGAACACAACCGACTGTGCAATACGTTTATAACATTTCAGGTTGCAGTGACTAGCCAACACAACCGATTTTGCAATAAATTTATTGCATTTCAGGTTGCAATGACTGGCGGACACAACCGACTTTTCAATAACTTTATTAGATTTCAGGTTACATTGACTGGCGAACACAACCGACTTTGCAATAAGTTTATTACATTTTGCGTGGTGTTTTATTTTAACCCCCTGCACACTGATGTCAAAATATCCAGACTTGAAGTATCGATTTTTCCCATAATGCAACTGGGAATTTAACCAATTCAATCTTGTTTGACAGAGCTCATTGAGCTCTGTCAAACAAGACTGAATTGGTTAAATTTCTAGTTGCATTATGGGAAATATTTGCACCCTGAACTTTAGATATTTCGACATCAGTGTGCAGGGAGTTAAGTTGCAAAATCACAACCGACTTTGTAATAAATTTATAACATTTAGCATCGTATTTCACTTTAGGTTGTAAAATTTGTACATCGGCGATCACAGCCGACTTTGCAATAAGTGTATTGCATTTTGCGTCGTATTGCATTTCAGGTTGTAACAATGCTTCCTGCAATTTTTAAGTGGATATCCGACATGTTTGATTAACGGACAAGGCGTCGCGGTAACCGGTTCTCGTCAGCTCACCGAAGTTAACTGGTAGAGTGCTAAGTTATTTTTGGTCATCCAAATTTGTCCACGTCTCTTTGCCTTGTAACAATAGTGGCACTCTCCCATAAATTGTAACAAGGCAAAATCTCCACAGACAAAATACTTTCAATTCAAAAATAATATGACGTACATCTACAGAATATGAAACCATTAAGTTGTGACACCTGCACTTCATAATAAAGCCCAAATATGGGCTTCCAGCACTCTACCAGTTAAGCAACGTCGAGCGCGGTTAGAAGTTGGATGGGTGACCATTTCAACGATTGATTCGCGTTCTCGTGTTGTGTCCCTGGGCAAGGCACTTCACCCTGATTGCCTACATGGGGGCACGATGACGCTGTGTACTAAGGCGTACTGCACCTCGAAGGTGCGCATGTCTTCAACCAATCTTACTCTGCCTGTGCCGCGGTGCAGAGTTCAGAGTTACGATGTTGGAGAGCTGGCAGCTGCTCCTCGTTGCTCGGATGTTCTCTCCGGGTACTCCGGCTTCCTCCACCCGTACAGCTGTCACCGACATGATATGACCCTGGCTGTTAATGTGTCGTTAAACCCTAATAAAAAAAAATTAAAAAAAAAAAAAAAAAATTAACTGACAGCAACAACTTTTATCAACCATTATGGCTTTGTAATTTCTTATACTAAATATGGAAACGCACAAAGCTAATAAATCGATTTAAGTAAACAGAGGTGTACAACATCACTGCTGAGTAGAGCTAGGTGGTTTTCTGGTTCGGTTCTAGAAAACCGTACCGCAAGGCTCAGCAGAAAACGGCCAAACGGTTTTACTGTGTTTGTGCATAAACATGTCAAAGTATTTTACTGGGAGGTAACAGCACTAGCGGCCACTATGGACTCTCGTCACTTGGTCTATCCGGCAAAACGACGTGCTTTGATTGTCATCATGGGCGGGGCGGGGGGGGGTGGGGTGGGGGGGGGTAGCCCCTCCACTTTTTTGCGGGGCCATGTTTTTTGTATGCATATATTTTAACACAACCAATGACTGGTGAAACAAGGGGCGAATCCAGAGCCTCCCCCATATTTTCGCCAGCTATCTTTCTCTCGTACCGGTTCAGTTTCGATGGATTTTGGATCATGGTTTGCAGTATGTGGCAGCAAACGCTAAATTGTATCCAATCTGTTAATAAATCGGTTAACTGAAGTAGATCGTAATCTTACAAACATACAAGTACCAAATCCACCCCAGGCAAGATAATCCACAGACAGTATAATTGCCGTAAAGGTCTGGTAAAGCATACAGGTGAGGTCAATTTATCAGCTTTGGTCGTTACGGCCAAAGCTGATAAATAGACCTCACCTGTATGTTTTACCGACGTTTTTTAACGGCTCTCAAAGTGTGAAATTTTTCAAATAACTAACTTTATGGCTGAGAACTCGACTAGTCGCCCTTATGGACTCTCATCACTTGGTCTATCGGGCAAAGAGGCGAATACGTCGTGTTGTCATTATCACATTTTCTCCCTTATTGACTCGTCAAGTCTCCCATCGATAACCTTTGGTAACATGAAAGTTGTTACCCTGTAACTGCAGACACAGCGTAACAGATTCCACATCATCTGACGTCATGATGTTCACCCAGCACGAAAACTAGTTGCGCGTTATCAACTTTCCAATCTCGTTACTTGTTTTTTTGTCAATAATAACTAAAATATGTTGGAACTGTTCATTGTTTATTTCCCGACAAATGTGCATATAATCTACGTATTTGTTTTTCGGCCATTAAATTCTATTCTTCAAAGCGATCGTCGAATGTGTCGCGACGGGAAACTAAAAATCTGTAAGAATCTTCTTTAGTTGACCACTGTTTATCTATAGCAACATCCGTCCGGCCCAAAGATAGTTGCCCGCGAGACAATTTTCTATAGCAATGAGTGTTCCAGCAATCTAGTTGTAAAGAGATCAGTCACTTTCGATGCCAAATTTCATGACGATTTAACAATCATGTCAAAACTACCCCAAAAGATTTGCACTGAAATCACAGGACCACTGGTGAACCACTGCCGTCCCAGAGAATGGCAGTAATTTACCACAGGAGGACGACTGCTATCCCATAGATTGACAGTCATTTACTACGGAAGAACGGCTACTGTCCTATAGGATGAAAGTCATTCATCACATGAGAACTACTACTGTCCCATGCAGGAGAATGACTATTGCCCCAGAGAGTGACAGTCACGTATCATAGAGAATGACTACTGTCACATAGAACGACACTCATTTATCATGTCACACCGATTTCTGTCCCACAGACTGTCATTTAGCAGGGAGAACGGCTACTGTCCCACAGAATGACAGTCATTTACCAAGGGAGAACGGCTACTGTCCCATAGAATGACAGTAATTTACTACGGCAGGACGGCTATTGTCCCATAGAATGATTGTAATTTACCACGGGAGAACCACTACACTCCCATAGATTAGCAGTTGTTTACCCTGGGAGAACGACTACTTTACCAGAGAATGATAGTCATTTACCACGGCAGAACAACTACTGACCCATACAATGACAGCCATTTACCATGGAAGAACGACTACTGTCCCACAGAATGACAGTCCTTTACCACGGGAGACCGCCTACTGTCCCGTAGAATGACAGTCATCATTTACTACGGGAGAACGGCTGCTGTCTCATACATTAACAGTCATTTACCACAGCGAACGGCTACTGTCCCACAGAATGACAGTCATTTACTAAGGGAGAACGGCTACTGCCCCATAGAATGACAGTACTTTACCACGGTAGGACGGCTATTGTCCCATAGAATGATTGTAA
Source organism: Pictodentalium vernedei (assembly GCA_031216915.1). Taxonomy (NCBI): domain Eukaryota; kingdom Metazoa; phylum Mollusca; class Scaphopoda; order Dentaliida; family Dentaliidae; genus Pictodentalium; species Pictodentalium vernedei. The sequence continues at coordinate 116,970,829 of CM062292.1, forward strand.
TTTACCACGGGAGAACCACTACACTCCCATAGATTAGCAGTTCTTTAACCCGGGAGAACGACTACTTTACCAGAGAATGATAGTCATTTACCACGGCAGAACAACTACTGACCCATACAATGACAGCCATTTACCACGGCAGAACAACTACTGACCCATACAATGACAGCCATTTACCATGGGAGAACAACTACTGTCCCACATAATGACAGTCATTTACAGCGGGAAAATGGCTACTGTCCCATATATTGACAGTAATTTATCACGGGAGAACGGCCACTGTCCCAAAGAATGACAGTCATTTACCACGGGAGAATGAATGGCTATTGTCCCATAGAATGACAGTCATTTAGCACGGGAGAATGGCTACTGTCCCATACATTAACAGTCATTTACCACGGAGAACGGCTACTATCCCACAGAATGACAGTCATTTACCAAGGGTAGAACGGCTACTGTCCCATAGAAGGACAGTAATGTACCACGGGAGAACGACTACAGTCTCACAGAATGGCAGTCATTTCACTCTGTTTGCAAACCCTGTATCATAAGACAGAATACAACGAAGGTGGAGTAAGAGGGACTGGAATCAACGACCAGAGGTTGAGTTTGTGTTGACTTTCACGCAGGGCAAACTCCTCCAAGGCCCGTTGATTCCTGACTCTCGTACTCTACCCGAGTTGCGTTCTGTAGTTATACTACTATTAAGCTTGAATTAACCCTTTGATACTTTTGTACGTCTTATGACGTACGAAATCAAACAGCGCGTTGATACGTTGTGGTCATTTGTTTTGTTATTATTTTTCGATTTTTTACAGTTTTAACCTCAACTCCTATCTTCTCCCGAATTGTACTCAGTGTCAACAGTTGAGCCAAATGTTATCGCAGCTTAAAATACTAATATAATCCTGCTGTCAAGGCTTCTTAACTGGTTGAGTGATAAAAGCCACTATCATGGCTTTAAAAAAATGAGGATACCAGAGCAAAAACCAAAACTTTCCTTGCTTATCTTTCATATTCAGTCAAACACAAATAATATTTTGTTTATATAAATTTATTTTATTACAAATTATTGGAGAGTGCCTGTGGGCACTCTCCAATTATTTGTAATAAATCAAGTTTTGAATAACAAATTCAGACAACCAAAAATTATGTAGCCCTCAACCAGATAATCACTAATGGGAAAATTATCTCGTTATTTGTACTTTCCAAAGTTTGACGTCGCATTTTGAAAAACGTTGAAAAAACGGTATTCCCAGTGACGTTTGAACGTCACTCAGGATAATTAAAATCTCAAAGGGTTAAATGCATGAAGCAAATATTTTAAAAACTAATATATCACCTTCGGCGGCCTTATAACTTTCTTGCTTGACATTGTTTTGTGTCGAAGCATTTCATTCACGTCATAACGTCACACAGACGTCTAACGTCTAATTAATTTAAGGAATGATCGTTTCTTTTTGTCTATTTCTTGAGTTATGAACCCCCAAAAACGCCCATTTACACAGTTTGGACTTTGTTTTTTGGGGTTCATAACTCAAGTAAGAGACAAAAAGAAATGAACATTCCTTATAATTAAACGTTCGCGACCCAAATAAATAAATAGTGTTAGTCGTCCTCTACTTCAGCGAACAAAGACTTAAAAACTAAAACTGGTAGACATATTATTTTTCTGGCATAAAAGAGGGCGTATATTATTGAAATGCAGGTAGCAGTTGACACACTTTCCAAGTCAAATGCACTTATGTCATTAAATTTTTTATTGACCAATGAATTACGTAATGAAAAGAAAACGTCATAAGCCACGCCTCCCTCAAATTTCATTCAACTGTTCACTTCAAGTAAAAGTTACGTTCCGTGGTAGGTGGAAGTAGGCCATCAATATTACATTGTATTTTGGTTTTGACCGTTTCCCGAGAACTGAAAAGCACAGTTTGTAAAAGTGGAGTTAGATATAAAGCCACATATTCTTCCTCAAATATAAAATCATTTTGATTTCCAAAAATGTCATTCAAATTAGCAATGTCAAAATTGCCGTATTCGTCGTGACCAGACATTGTTTACAATCGATTTGGGTAAAACGATGAACGCAGACGGTCTCCCAGTGTGCGTAAAAATTGAAATGTCAAATAAATACAGTTGTGAAGAAAAAGAAAAATTGATCCACCACGGTCATTTAAATATTTTATAAATAATTTCATGGTGATAAATTAGTAATATAAATTTATTTTTATTTTTCACATTTAGAACGTGCCAGTGTTCTAACTTCTATTGATTTAACACCATGTTGCAACTCCGAAGACTGGTATTTTAGGGTCGGGGCTGGGGGCGGACCTAATTGTGTTTTTTTCGGTTCATTGAGTTATGAAAAGAAAAAACAGAATCGTGTGAGCCAATCGTTTTATCTGAAAACGCATGAACCGAAAAAAAGTTTAATTATTACTATGTGAAGATATTGGAGTTCATGTCATACACATCAGGCCAAATATTCTTACGGAAAATTTGGGAACGGTTGAAAACCTTTTTTGTGTAGTGTAGTTCATAGAGATGATCTGGTGCACTATTTTTTCTCGAACTCTTTTAGAAGTGGGTTATCATAATAGTTGATCTTTTTTACAGGGAGCCACTGGTTGTATGAAAATGTGAACATGTTGCTGACCAAAACTTTTTCAAGGACCAGCCTACTTTTTCCATCATATAATACAGAATTAAAAATATTGAGAGAAGGCAAACAACCTCGAATTGCTACTACACGCTTGAATCCACACTTGGTACCAGCCGGTCTGAACCATGCAAAGCGAATCTACCTTTACAGAAATCCGAAAGACGTAGCGTATTCGAAGTACAAACTCCAGGTCCAATTTTATAAGTATGAAGGCACATTTGAAGATTACGCAGAACTATTTCTCGAAGGCAAAGGTTAGTGTGATTTGTAACTCACTAAAACGAACTTATTGTATCTTTTTTACCAAACGGTCACACTTATTTTGCATCTAGCAGGGACGTATGAATCATTTCTGACGTAGGCTGGGAGGGTGCACTATCATACAAGGGCAACCACACACAAATACATATCATTGGTGATTCATGTACTTCAGTGACATGGCAGGAATACCATGTGTGAAGGAAGCAATGTTTGGTGCTCACTCACTTCTACATTGGGAAAAATAAATATTTTGGCTCCATGTGTAACAATGGTTTGGATCGGTGGGAACGTTCGTTAACCCTTTACCCAACGTAACGGCCAAAACCGGCCAGCGCTATTCTCAAAATCGCCAATTAATTTTCAAAATATTTTCATTTCTGTCTCAAAAACATAGGTTATGACCCCTCGTTGGAACGAGCTCGTTCCAACGAGGGGTCATAACCTATGTTTTTGAGACAAAAAATGAAAAAAATTAGTTATTCAAGAATTTTTTTTGCAAGTGTCGTCTGCTTTTCATGTTAGGTAAAGGATTAAATATGGATCGAAAAAATTGTGCAGTTTTTTCTCAACATTAACTCCTAACACTCGGCTAGTTGTGCAAATTTTCCATCACTGACTCAATTTTGCCCAAGCGGCATGAAAATATATCAAATTATATAGCTGAATGAGCTCTGTCAAACAAGATATAATTTATTTAAATCCTCAGTTGAATTGTAAGAAAAGGGAAAAAAATTGCTGCTGAAAACTTTGGTATTTTGACATCAGAATGCAGATATATAAAGTCCGTAGTAGAGAAAAAAGCAAACGAGGGAATTTATGGTCACATCTTAAGAGTAAAGAGTGTGTACCTTCTTCCTGCTTACTCTCTCTCCCAACTATTTCTGGAAAAATGCGTGTGGGAGGAGGTGGAGGACGTGCCTCCTGTTTCCAGCATTTATAGTATCTAGTACGGTTAATCAAGTAAGTTAAACATATTTTCGTTCTGTGGCGCGTGTGGTCATTCCAAGCGTTCGTGTGTGAGTGTTAGGAAAGGAAAAAGCTAATAGTACCAACCAACTGAATAGAAGGGGGAAAAAACCAAAACAAACCCTTTTAAACCCCAAACTGATCAATAGATAAATAAATAAATTTATCATATGACTAGTCTGGTTTGTTCACTTTAAAACATTTTATATTTTGCTTTCATATTAATCAGTGATAAATAAAGCCTTCCGTCAATTTCATTGGTCAATTTCAAAACGAGACAATTTGATTGGCTGAAAAAAAATAAAACTGGGCCACATTTGCATAATTAGAGTAGAGGGCTTTCATTGGTCAATTTCAAAACTGGACAATTTGATTGGCTAAACAAAATACAACTGGGTTACATTTGCATAATTTCAGTAGGGAGAATTTACGTTATCTGTCTTATTTAGGGTGGGTTATATTGTATTAATCTTTTACCTACAAGAAAAAGCGTCATTCATTTTTTTTTTATATTTTCACTTTTTGCTTCCAAAACATAGATTATGCCCCCTCATTGGAACGAGCTCGACGAGCTCGTTCCAATGAGGGGGTCATAACCTATGTTTTGGAAGCAAAAAATGAAAATTTTTTAGTTGTACGAGGATGTTTTTTCCAAGTGCCGTCTGCAACTCAAGTTAGGTGATGGGTTAAAAAGTCATACTAAGTGGCTAATTTGTGCGTGTGTGTGTCATATGATAAATAGAATATGAAATGAGTGTTTTTCTCATATAATATTTATGAAACTCGTCCGAATTTTCCATTTGGGCTCGCCAAAATGGAAAATTCTTAGACTCGTTTCATAAATATTATATCAGAAAAACACTCATTCCATATCCTCTATATATTTTTCCTTTTCAGAAAACTCTATCTTCCTATATAACTGTGCCATAATGGAACTTGCTCCATCAAGAAAGGACTGTTTGAATCAATGCTCGATGTACTGAGTGTGCTCTCTCTAATCAAGAGTCATCTCGAATAGGTGGGGGCGGGGCGAGTGGAGTTGAAGTTGAGGCGGGGCTATCATAATTTGGCTGCGAGTTCAAAAACTCGTTTGAAGCAGTGTTTTAGACAAAGTGAAAATATATATAAAAACTACCCCAACAAAGTGATGTGTGGTCGAAATACTAGAACTACTAATCTGCGGTATTCCTAAGTTGGCTCACTGTCCAGTAAGATACTAAGCCGTTTTCGGAACAATTTGGAAGTGCAGTGGCCCATATAGTGTATTGGACTCTAGATCGAAATTTCATGGTTTCGATTTTCCGCTCGATTGACACTGCGATTACCGAGGGCACTGAATATGACAACACAAAATAAACAAAATAGAAATACCAAGAGGTACAAAAAAGAATGCGGACGTGGTCGATCGTGGAACAAGAAGAAGAGCTTAAGATGTTTATGGAAGATATGATCGCGAGAACGGTAGCAGATCTCGTCGTAGAAAACGAAAAGAAGAGAGTCATCAGTGGAACCATGTTTTGAAACCTGCAATTTTAGGTGAATTGGAAAAAGTCTGTGAAAATTTCCATAGTAACGGTGAGCACGCGAGTAACACAAACGTATAAAAATTAACATTTAAAAAAAAACAATTTGTTATTAAGAAAATAAATAAATATATATATATATTACACATATTATTTAAAAAAACAAACATAACATTAAAATTAATAAATACTGAGCCACAAAAGAAAGTATAATAGAAACAAGTGTGAAAAAATACAATACCAGAAGAATTATGGTAGTTTTTAGGCAGCAATCATATTACATTTATATGGTTAGTTTAGGGTTAATTATCCCAGATCTGTCTTTTTAATCCACAGCTACCTAATATTTCTTTTGTTCTCTGTCATGAAAACAAGCCCTATAAAATCACACCAAGTACGGTTTTGATGAAAACAGATCAGTAAAACAGTACCAATATCTGGATATTGGGACGGTTTTGAAACAGTCCCAATAACTAGATATTTGTACGATTGTCACGGTACTGTAATCATAACCATTCAAAAGTAAAGATGCTGTAAAGGAGGTATGAAAAACTTTCTAACACATGAATTATTACAAGCTTTTCTCGACAGAGCTACTGAATTGAGTGTGCATCGTGTCCAAATTATAATGCACTTTTTAATTTTTTGTTGCTTTTAATAACCTACAGTCCTGGTAACCTAAAAAGGACTCCTGTGGAAACCTCGGAAGTGAAGCAGTGCTTGTTTGCTGTGGTAAACAAGTTCAGTTTTACTGGTAAAATAGGACCTGGTCACCAGTGCCCGGGGTAGAAGTCCCCTAAAATGGGCAGCATGGGTGTAAACGATTGGCTAAACTTGATTTTACACCTTTTTTGCGGTCACAATTAGCCATAGCTCCAGAAAAGTGACCTTAAACACCAGTAAGTAAATAAATAACCTAAAAAAACGCCCTTTTTCAAATATTAAGACGGCAATTAGGCACCACCACCCGCCACCCCTGAGGGAAAGCGAACCTCTTCTTCAGATAAAAAAAAAGAATTATTCTCCAAATGCTTTAAAAATGGGCGATTATTAAATTTATCTGCCGCACTTTCGATGGGGGATTGAATAAGTATTCCACCCTTGAGCTGAGACATTATATTAGCGAGAGAAAAAATTACGTCATGATGTGAGTTCACTTCAAAGCCACAGATCTGTTCACAATATCTGAACTCCTGATGCGTGTCATAACTTCAATAGACTTTCTAGCAAGCAAACAATGGGTTATGCGCATTTTGTTTTTCGGGGGTAGAGCAAGCAAAAAGTGTTTTAAAATGTGTTTTTTCTCGTGTGAAACTTTCTAAAATATAATTTTTTTGACTTTTGTTAACATTGAGGGGCTGTGAATTAAATCACATATATCACTATTTTGTGTACTATATGGGTAAATAATTGTACAGTTGTGCTGGTGTCCTCCAATATTTGGACTCGACTTCGCCTCGACCAAAATATCTCTGGACACCTGCACAACTATACAATTATTTAACCATATAGTACATAAAATAGTGATATATCTATTACTTGTCATCCTTGAGTTATTTCAATGCCCTCACTGTTATCTCAGATTGGGTTGGTTTGCACGAGTTATTTATGACAGCACCTCGGACATTTGTCCTTGATTTCTCGCTATGTATTTGTGACCAGTTAGTCTGTGAATAAGCCAATTTCGAAACTGCCATCTTCGCTTTTAATCTATGCAAGGTCACAGGTCGCGAGGTATAAACATTCCAATATAACGCTTTGTTAGCAATGAAATCGCACTGTTTACACCTCGCGACCTGTGACCTTGAATAGATTAAAGTCCAAAGATGGCAGTTTCGAAATTGGCTTATTACATTGAAACGACTGGGTCAGGTGGTGAATTTCCAATCAAAATTAGGATTGGTGGTCGACGGACTGAGTGGTTTGCTGTACTGGTATTTCGCGGAGGATCAGTAGTCTGTATTTAGTTCTTAGTTTTTCCCATTCGCCAGTATATATTCCGTGTGATTTTCTATTAAGACATGTCAGATATGGATAAATGTTCCAAAATCCTGATCATCGGCCACTCCATGATTTCTCGACTTGCGCGTTTTTTGAACAGGACAGCGCGTCACCACACTAACTTGACCAATGATTTTCGTCTCAATGAGATTAAATGCTGTAATTTGAATTGCCGTGCTGTGGGAAAACCCGGTGGTACTATGACCTCTTTCCGTGGATATGCAATATGCCACGTCCAGGATTTTAAACCCAATGTTGTAATATTACAAATCGCGGGTAATGATGTAGCAGAACATGACCCACTTTCACTGGGAAGTAATATTGATAGCCTCGCGACCGACATTCTGAAACAATCAAATGTCCAATTTGTTCTTGTGTGACAATTATTTCATCGCACATACGTTCGTCCATCAACGAAATGTCCCACAATATCCGTTGTTGAATATAACAACAGAGTCAATACAAAAAGTAATTATTTAAAGGAAGTATTGCCTTCTTCCCCCAAAATTAAGTTCTGGACACACACGCGGCTACATTCTATTGCCACACAACATTTGTGTGACGGGATTCACTTTACTGAGGCAGGGCTTAAAAATATTGTCGCAGCTTACGCGGCTGTATCTTGTTTTTCTTCAATACGGTAGGCCTCCAGTAAAATAATTACATTTTATGGCATTATGTCTTGTATGTATATTATTGATGTTTAGTCAAACAAAACTTCACTTATTACATACATGTATGGTGCGCCATGTTACGGCCCGGTGGCTGACATTGAGCTTGATTAAGATAAATGATTCACTACGTTACATAGATTGAGTTTAGTTTTAAGAGGGGGGGGGGGGGGGGGGTGGGCTTACCTGTCTTGGATACTGTTTTGCCTTTTTAGGCTCTTAAGTCTAACTTCCACCTGCTGGGGTTAGCGGCGCACGTCTATGTTACTCTGCCGTTGCCTCTGGTTCAAGCTGTTGCGCTGCCCGCTTTGTGTACATTCTGTGCATAATTGGTAGCTTCATCTTGTTAATTGTGATCGGCCACGGGGTAGCTGTACCATGTCTCTCCCGTCATCTCCAAGAAACTTTACATGTATATGTTTATACTCCACATTGTACGATTCCATGACATGAATTGCCTTTGATTTGATATCTTTTTGCGGTATGACTCCCTGGGCTCGGCCGTCAGTTGCAGGGGCGACGAACTTTTATTTGTAGCTCCTATAAGGGTTACCTATTGTTGATCTTACTGTAAGATAGTCTTGAACGACTAACATTTATAGTTCTTTGGCCAGATTTTCTCTGGTATGTTACATGTATATTCTGTTGGGTACATAAAGGTGCGTTCATGCTTCTTCATGTGGGAGCTTTATATCCAGATCGGCGAGCCTTACCCGATGTTGTGACTGCTTGCTTGTGTTTATCCTACTTTTTATTCATTTTTTTTTCAGAATGCCCAAACGGCGTAATGATTTGACTGATGGTCTTTCAGAATTATTTCAACCGTCAAATGCCAAAAGGTCCAGTATTCCTAGGGCTCACGCTTCGAGTACCACCACTCATGACAATCCTGGACAGCCTAGGGTGTCTGTTCGTGCTCCAGGGACACCATCGACAGTCCTATTGCATCCACCTCCACAGCTGTTCCGGACATTAGGCCTAGGCCACAATCCCAGAATGTTAAGGGACGCAAGAATAAATCCGGGAATGGTCGTTCTTCTGCACAGATAAGATCCTGAAATAGTAGGGCCGATAGGGTTAGTCCCCCCAGTGCAACAGATATTAATGTTGTACGTAACTCTACGGTCATTTCACTGCAGCAGGAGTTCGTACCAAGTTTTGATTCACCTTTTCCCCTACCAGTAGTTACAGCTCCATACAATTGTGACTCTCGGGGCAGTGCGCGGGGGGCTAATCCTATTTTTGTACACAGTAATTTAGATAGCTTCTCCACTAAAATTCCTGTTTCAAGTATATCAATTCTGGGACATACCACCCTTCATTCATCTGCGAACTTTTTACCTTCGGTTGGATCACAAGTGTCTCCTGATTCCGCGATTTTAACAGTACGTTTACCGCGTCACATTGTGCAACAGTTACAGGTTAATCACGGACAGGGTATACAGACTGTTTCTGAAGCAGTTACCGCAGCATTACAGGCAACAGGGTCTTCCACCATTCCTACTTCCAGTGCCAGTATGATGCCAGTTAGTCCTTCCCGTTTCGACCCGGTACGGGATTCCGTCGTTCCGGAGGCCGATCCATTGTCCAATGAGGATGTGATGTCATTCAATCCATTTCATCAGTCCATGGTTACTCAGCCGACTAGCGGGCAAGGTAATGATCATATATTTTCTATTGACACCATGTCAGTCCAAAAATGAAATCTCAAATATGGGCCAATGAATATGTTAATTTGGCAGCCCTTCTTCCGCAGCAAGAGCATGAAGCTACTTATTCCATGGCAATGCAGGGTAGTGACGAAGGTCCTTCTTAGGTTTTTGTTCCCAAACCTCTGAAATCTATCACCCACTTGGCTCAATGGTTTCGTGCTTTTGAGATTTTTTGTTCAGTTTACGTCGAGAAATTTCCACATCAGATTCAAGCTCTTCTTAAATATCAGTCCAATATTCGTCATATGTCATCAATTGGCTATGACTGGATTTTTTATGATCGGGAATTTCGAACACTTCGGCAAACTAATCTTTCTCTCCAATGGGATAGTCTCCATTGGGAGTTATATCTCAAAGCCATGCCCTCTACCAGGATTTCAGTCGGATCTCAAAGTCAAAACACATTCGTCCCAGGGTCAACGCTTTCAAAGGTAGGCAGTCGCAGCAAGGGCGTTCAGGTATTCCTAATGGATTTTGTTATAAGTTTCATTCTGGTCGATCCTGCCAGGGAAAATGTGGTTTTTCGCACCTCTGTTACCGCTGTCAACAGGATCATTGTGCTGCTAAGTGTTTAGAAGGTCCGGGTAATTCGAGGCAGAATTTTCGTGTGGGCAGAACTACCAATCACCCCACTGAACAGGTCTTTTCAGGAGTGGTTTCACCAGGGAATTTTCAGTACCATAGTAACGCCAGTGCGAGTAAAAGTTCTAAGTGAACTGTTACAGGGTTTTGATACATCTGCTGGTGCCACTCTTATTGACAGATTCCAGCATCGTTTTCGAATTGGTGTGGGGACACCTGTTGTTCATGGGGAATCTGACAATCTCCACTGCTCTCATACTTTCCAGGCCGTTGTTCAGAAGAAAATCGATAAGGAAATTAAAATGAGCAGACTCGAGGGCCTCTTTTCCGAACCGCCTTGCCCTGTTATTATATCACCGATCGGGGTTTTTCCTAAAAAAGCTCCAGGTGAATACCATATGGTTCATCACCTGTCTTTTCCATATGGCGCATCGGTTAATGATAGTATCCCCAAAGAAAAATCGGTAGTTCATTATCAATCTATTATTGACGCAATTCGGGTTGTTTGTCAACTGGGGAAGGTTTGCTATATGGCGAAGACAGATGTTGAGTCTGCATTTCGTTTAATACCCGTTCATCCTGCTGATCAACCGCTCCTCGGTCTTAAATGGAATAAGATGTATTACTTTGATCGATGCCTTCCTATGGGTTGTGCCTCCTCTTGTAAAATTTTTGAAAGTTTTAGCTCCGCGTTACAATGGGTGGCCGAAGGGAAGTACTCTATGCATCAGGTACTGCATGTATTGAATGACTTTTTCTTTGTTGCAAAAAGTTTTACAACTTGCCAATTTTATCTCCATCAGTTTTGGAAGATGTGCAATGAGCTAGGAGTCCCTATCGCACGTGAGAAGACCTTTGAACCTGTATCCTGTTTAACATTTTTGGGTATTGAGTTAGATTCTGTTGCAATGGTTGCCCGTTTGCCGTCTGATAAGTTGCTTAAATGTCGATCATTAATTACAGCTATCATCGGTCGGAAAAGGGCTTCTTTGCAAGAACTGCAGTCAATCATCGGCCTGCTTGTTCTATGGTTGTGCCAGGTCGGGTGTTCTTACGACGTATGATTAATCTTACTATTAGTTTATCTCGGCCTCATCATAGAGTTCGTGTTTCTGAGCAGGTACGGCAGGATCTTCGCTTGTGGTTGTTGTTTCTTGATAGTTTCAATGGTAAATCTATCTTTTTGCCGCTGCAGTGGGCTGATAATGACCAACTTACCTTTCACACAGATGCTGCCGTTAGCTTCGGTTTTGGTGGTATTTTCCGGACTGAATGGTTTTATGGTGCTTGGTCTGAGGTTGATAAACATTACAACATTGTTGTTCTTGAGCTGTATCCCATAGATGTGTCATTACATTTGTTTGGGTCCCGGTTCTCTGATCGACGCTTTTCTTTTAATGTGCCAATACAGTAGTGGTTCAGTGCATTAACACTCAAACCTCCAGTGATTCAGTTCTCCTGCAACTTTTACGACGAGTTGTTTTAATCTGTCTGAAATATAACATTCTTTTTAAAGCTCAGCACGTTCCTGGCAAATCTAACATTTCTCGGTTACAGGTTCAGGAGTTCAAGAGACTTGCACCTTCTTATCATCAGCATCCTGTTCCCATTCCACACCACTTCAGATTAACAGCCTTGTTGAGACCCTTGGAATATTAATGGACAATGAGATAGCACCATCAACAAGTCGGTTTTACCAACTCTCTTTCCATCGTTTTGCACGTTTTTGTGCAGAATTCCGCTTGCGCAGTTCGCTGTCCATTACTGTTGATAGGTTATGTTTGTTTATTGCCCATGTGTATAATGTTGGATATTCCTCAAAATATGTCGTCTCTTTGCTTTCTGGCCTCTCGTACATTCATAAAGTTCATCATTTGTGTGATCCATCAGATAATTTTGTGGTCAAGAAATTGCTCGTGGGTATCAAACGTCTACGACCCTCTGAAGCTGTTAGGCTTCCCATAACATTGCCTGTTTTAGGCAAGCTCATTACTACTCTCTCCATCTGTTCTGCGAGTGATTACCAATGCAAATTATTCCAGTCACTTTTTTCCTTAGCCTTTTTCGCATTTGCGAGGATTGGGGAGTTCTGTCCACTCCGGCCACAAGATAAAGGTAAAGTTCTGCAATTATCTGATGTCCATTGTCATTCTGAGGGTCAGTCGGCTGGCTTCTTACTCATCTTTCAACATTTTAAACACAATTTGGGATGTAAACCCCACTACGTCAGGGTCACACCGCAGTCTGATCCTTCTGTCTGCCCTGTTGCATTCTTGAAGATTTTTCTTACGCTGAGGGGCTCGACGTCTGGTCCCCTTTTCGCTTATCCTGATGGATCACCTATTTTACGTCATACATTCAATGCTGTTTTGCAACGAGGCATAAATGTATGTCAATTGGACACATCCGCCTTCAAAGGTCACAGCTTCCGTATTGGCGCTGCCACTTGGGCAGCCAGTAGGGGTTTTACTGATTCTCAAATCAGGATGATGGGTAGATGGAAGTCGAATGATTTTCGCAGTTACATGTGCAGCTCTCCTCTGACGTGATCTCTTTCTTCAAGCCGGGAGTATTGGCACTGGAAGTGGAGGCGGTGACCTCTTCTATTTCATTTTTCCCCCTCAGTTTCTGTGGGGGCAGCAATTGGGGTTCCATATGATATAGGCATCCATTGGAATTTGTACCAGTCTGCATTTACTTAGTTCCGTTGCGTCAACACTGCTGGGGCAGGGTTGCTCATACTGTCTGCGGTATGTCTCGGGTTGATGGTAGCATGTCTATGTCTATGGTGCTATTCCTTCTGCAGATATTGGTTCTCATGGATTGTTCAACCCTTTGTTTGTTATGGGACATTAATACTATTATATACATTGTTCTTGTTGCGTCCAGAGATGCCGGGGCATTCCTGGCTGCTTGTTTAGGGGTCAGCGCGGCGGCGTTGTCCAGTTATATTGTACATAGCAAATTATTACGCACTCCTGACGTCGCGGGGGCGAAGTCATTAAACTATTTCATTTTATGTTTATGTTATTTTTTGTTCATCGTGGCCGTTATTCATTATTCGTTCCTTGCTAGCGTAGGGTTGTACTACGGTGGCGAATTATTGTTGCCTGTTCGTGGCTTTTCATGGGATTTGGCTACACGTACTGTGTAAGACTTGTCATTCATATAGATGATCAGGTTCGGCTGATATTTCAATTGATGCTCTTCTTGCAGTGTGGGGACACTGTTCTTTCCATTTTGTGCTTTGCTTGTTTCATTCATGTACTTGTCTCCTTATATCGTTGTGAGTTTTTGTCAGGGGAGTTTCTCGTCTTAAATTCTTACTCCTTTTTGTTTCCCATTTTCCTTCCTTTCCTGCTGTTTTGTGGGCGGAATGCATCCCTCAACACGGTTGTCACAGGTGAGTCCGGTTAAGGGATGCATTTTGGGCGTTCTTTCAAACCGCCTACAACGTAGGCAACATTTTCCAAAATGAAACTCCCCATAGAGCAGTAATTATAATTATTGTACTACTCCTTTATTGGCTACACTGTACTTATGATACATATATCAAACAATAAAATCTACATTAGTAATTTACAGTGTAGTCCTAAAACACATACATTAGTTCTTATTAATTGCTCATTGCAAGTTTGGTTTTCCAGTGCATGATGGCTGCATAAATACAATACCATAAGAATTGTGGTAGTTTTTAGGCAGCAATCATATTACATTTATATGGTTAGTTTAGGGTTAATTATCCCAGATCTTTTTGTCATCCTTGAGTTATTTCAATGACTTCACTGTTATCGCAGATTGGGTTGGTTTGCACGAGTTAATTATGACAGCACCTCGGACATTTGTGCTTGATTTCTCGCTGTGCATTTGTGACCAGTCAGTCTGTGAATTACATAGAAACAACTGGGTCAGGTGGTGAATTTCCAATCAAAATTCCACCCGCCCCCCCCCCCCCCCCCCCCCCCTACCAACACCTTTGTAAATTCATTACACTGATATAGCTTGTCAAGTGTACTCGGTATGGGTACAGTTTAGGTTGTGTGGGCGTTTTTTCATACCGCCCACACCGTAGGCAACATTTTCCAAAATGAAACTCCCCATGGAGCAATCATTATAATTATTCTACTACTCCTTTATTGGCTACACTGTACTTATGACACATATATCAAACAATAAAATCTACATTAGTAATTTACAGTGTAGTCCTAAAACACATACATCAGTTCTTATTATTTGCTCATTGCAAGTTTGTTTTTCCAGTCCATGATGGCAGCATAAATAGCATAAAGGATGAACTATAATAGTTCTAATGTTGCATGTTTGTGGACAAGAAGCCGTGCAAAGAGTTTAATGACATGTTGTTGTTGTCCACCAACCGTGTACAATTTTGCTACTGATCTCAGAATAGCACGTGCTACCCAAGAATGTCAAATTGAATGGGTGACCGACGACTTTATTTGTGTTGGTTTGTGCTAGAGAGCCTGGATTATTGAGAAAACGCGCTAGTTTTTGTCTTTCGACATTTTAAAAAATACCAAGGTTAACCGAAAATCAGAGGCTGTGTGCTATTGATACCTCCAAATCAGCTCGCTGCTGAGTTCGGAGTCACTGTGGCCACTATTTACCGTCTCATTGGAAGGTATAGAACCACTGGATCTACTGCCGACCGACCGCGCTCAGGTTGCCCTAGAGTTACGACCCCCGCACAAGACCGACACATCAGGACGTCTCACTTGCTCGATCGCTTCTTTCCGGCGACGATGACAGCAGCAATTACTCCTGGTAGAACTAACAATAAAATCAGTGCACAGACTGTCCTCAACATACTCACTGAACGCGGCATCCGAAGTAGGCGTCCATGCCACGGACGAATCCTTACCCAACGTCATTGTACCGCCAGAATGGAATGGGCACGTCAGCGAGTTCGCTGGACTCAGCAGCGTTGGAGAACAGTTCGTTTTAGTGATCAATCACAATTTTGTCTACGGCGCGAGTTGTTGGTAGGGCAAGCGTGCATCGCCGACGGGGAGAACAGTTTTCTGATGCTTGCGCGCGGGAATGCGACCGTTTCGGCGGAGGTAGTGTAATGGTTTGGGCAGGAATTTCCTTACACCATCGAGCGCAGTTGATCTTCATCGATGGTAATCTGAATGGACAGCGATATGGGGACCAAATGTTTAACGCTGTTGTCCCGTTGTTCAACGCTAATGTCGGGTTGCAGTTATTCCAGCAAGACAGTGCCTGATGTCACATGGCGCGTATCTGTCGTGACTGTCTTGAGGAGCAGAGCATCGAACTTCTTCCCTGGCCACCACTTTCGCCAGCTTTGTCGCCAATCAAGCATCTTTGGGATCAATTGGACCGTCGGGTACGACGTCATGATTTTTAGACATCAGGCGATTTACGTAATGTTCTAAAGCAGGGTGAAACGCAATACCACAGGGTGACATCTAGAGACTTATCAGGTCCATGCTCCGTCTATGTCTTGCCATCCAAGAGGCAAACGGTGGACATACACGCTTGACTGCATGTGTGAACTTTTCATTCACACCATGTCTGAATTGCGACGTTCTGACGTGACGCTGGCAACAGTAAGAACATGAAATTATGCAAATTCATACAGCTAGACTCGAAATATGAATTTACAATAATTTGTGTGGGATTAAAGTCGATAGTACTAAACAAATTGCTCCTCAAAGTTTATTATACTTTCTTTTTTGACTCAGTATATATACACCTGGAACCTAATAAAGCACTCCTTTTTTTTCGCAGGGATGTTAATAGAAACTGTCATTTCTTCGTCAGGTGGCCAACATATGCAACCGATTCACCTGAAAGCACGTTTAGGGGAATCAGCAGCACAAATCTCCAAATTTCCCTCATGTTACTGTTCCTACTGTTGTTTTGCAAACAGTAACCATAGTAAACATTTTGAAAACATGAGGACGAAAAACACGAAAGATAAAACACAGAATGCTTCACCAATATCGATATTATGACTATTCTGATGCCATTTCCATCTCAACATATGCTTGTTAATCAGATGGGTTCAGGGTGGTTACTCTGAATCTCGTTCTTATCCATGTTTTGAGAAAAGGGGTAACATGAGGGAACATTTCGGTAATAAGAGCTATAATTTACTACAGATGAGCCAAATCTGTTATATTGCTAATTAATTCAGATAACAAATCTGCAATAAGAACCCTCATGCGATGGTATACATGACAATATTTATTTATTACTTAAAATCGTTTAGCAGGCTCAATTACCTCCTAACTGTACACCTAGAACTTAATTAACACCTCTTGTTTTGTACACAGTTGTATTAATAGAAATTGTCATTACTTTCTTTCTATCTTCAAAATGGCCAAAAGTGATTGTTTGTGGAAAGACTGTTCTATTGACAAATGAAAGACTTTTGATGGAAATATATTCTCGCGACAATTATGGCGCTGGTACGGCCCATGATGAAACAATACTGGTAATTACGGAGAAAAAATGTAACTTATGATCTCCTGAATACAATAGCAGTGTCTGATGTCAGTAGCGAGTGTATAAACTAAGTGCTGTGATAACAGCCTGAACCCCCCTCCGAATTCTACCAGTGAGCCATCTGATAGGGTCCAGAGGCAACTGCTGCCACTCCTCATGCAATGCAGCTTCCAAATTCTGTATACGCAGATCCCTTGCTAGCACAGGACGTCCAAGATCGTCCCAGGTGTGTACTAATGGATTCAAACCGTGGCCCATTGCAGGCCAAGGTAGTGCTGTAATAGCGTTGTTCTGAAGGAACGCTCTCACAGCATGGGAACAGCATGGGAACGATGTGGCCTTGCATTGTCGTCCACAGATACAGACCTCATACCCATTGCTTTGAGACGGTTTCGGGCAATTCTGTTGCACAAACACCTGTTGGGGAGCCAAAGGCGTTTCAAAATCCCACTTGAAGCAAACGATTCTCTCCTAACGGGGCGTGTCAGACTCCGATCTTCCCGCGGAGAGGCCTTTTGCGGTTGTCCAAGTCTTGGTCGGTTTTTAACATCGTTTGTTTGTTGATGTTTTCGGACAAGTCTGCTGATGACAGAATGACTATAGCCAAGCTGCCTTCCAATAGCTTTGAATGACATGCCTGTTGCATGCACGCCAACGATTTGCCATCTTAGTGGCTCTGACTGTCTCCTCCTTGCCATATCAACATTTATTGATAAAAGAAGAGAGAAGAATGAAAGGTTTAAGCGCGCCTAAGGCGCGCAGGGACGATGCGGGATTTACAAATCCCTTGCGACCCGGTTAATTTTATTTCACTTGGATCACACAGGCCTAGCTTTCCTATTGCCCAAAATGGAGTCTGAGGGGGGTATGCACGCGGTTAGAATACCCGGCAGTTTACGTTGGAGTGTTAGATGGTCATTACTCAATCCCTCAACGCCTTTAAAACTATTAGAGAGTGGGCTCTATTCGGTTCCAGTTCGGCGATGGCAGAGGTTTGAGTCCCACCATGGTGGCGAGCCAGAATGTAATGTTGTGCGATGGCAAGTCTAAGGGAAGAAGAAAAAAGAAAACCAAACAGCAACGCCGGTTTGGTAGCGGCCCCGCTATATGACCATAGCGGTTACAAAAAAGAAGTGGAGAAAGCTCCAACAGTTTAGTTTTGAAAAACCGGGAGTCATCCATCAAGCCTTCTGGGAGATAGGATGCCGTATGTGAATTTGAGGTATCTGGTTATCCTTCTGGAATTCCAAATGACCTCCTCACCCCCCCCCCCCCCCAAAAAAAAAACACCCTCTCACTGACACACACCATCAAGCCCTTAAAAGGGCTGTTAAATCTTTATTCAAATGCTTATTTATATAAAATGTACACTCGTCCCCAGCCAGACAAGCTTATTTCAATCCTTGCCTAGTGTTTGTTGGTTTCTTGTATATGTTGCAGAAAGGTAGGTTGCACCAATTCCTCCTACGCTTTGTCTACCATTTTCATGCGTCTTCTTGATAAGAGTGTTGCAAGAAAATTTGAGAATGTTCAATTAGAAAAGTTATAGGTAGAGAGAAAGATAGGTATCCGCTATGGTATATTGTGCCTGCTGTGTGAGTAAGGGGCGTGTTTCTTCGGAGCCCACTCCCCACACGCAGAGTTGCGAGGCAATCCTCACAGACTCAGTCCTAAAGATCTCAATGAGTAGCGGGGCAATGCTCACTGACTCCACGCAGTTTAATTCTATTGAGTAATTTTAATTTACTGTGGATTATTTTGTTTTTCTGTTTAGGGTTCGATGTTCGTTCAGCTTCACCATTGATTCACTATCCTGGAGTATGTGGAGGGTTTTGTTATATAGATCTTATTAAACGCATTTCAATCGCGCTTCAGCAGAGTTGCGAGGCAGTCCTCACAGACTCTATCCTAAAGTTCCCAATGAGTAGCGAGGCAATCCTCACTGACTCCACGCGATTTAGTTATATTGTATAATTTTTATTTTATTTTATTTTATTATTTTTTTTATTTTCTGGAAACTTATTTTATTTTTCTGTTAAGGGATCGGTGTTCGTTCAGCTCAACCATTAAGCCACTATCTTGGAGTCTGTTGAGGGTTTTGTTTTGTAGGTCTTTTAATCGCGTATCAATAGTTTCTATTTTTGCTAGCTCGTGAAGTTCCTTTATCGGTGTCCATTTCGGTTTGCATAGTGCCACTCGCAGGGCATAATTTTGAACCCTCTGTAGCTTCTGAATGTTGGTTTTGCTTAGGTCGCTTGTTATTATGGCACCGTATTCTAGTACCGGACGTATAAATGTTTTGTAGAGCTTGAGAAGCACATCTTTGTTTGCTCCCCAATTTCTACCTCTGATCATCTTCAGAAAATTGATACGTTTAGTAGCTCTAACCGTAATGGAGTTTACGTGACTGTTTAGACTGAGATTGCTATCTAGAATAAATCCCAAAAATTTGGCCTCTTTGTTTGCTTCTAGTTTGTGATCGTATATCTGGAGATCGATGCTCGGGACAGGTTTTTTCCTTTGCTTTTTGAAGAACGTAACTTTTTGAGTTTTGGCGGCATTGAGTTTGATGCGCCACAGGGCGCACCAGCTCTCAAGGTCGCGAATGGTATCCTGTAGACGATTTTTAATTATGTTTCTGGACTTGCTGGCTGTCCAAATGCCTTTGTCGTCTGAGAACTGCGATTGTTCAACAAAGTTTTTCCCTACTTTTTCTATATCATTCACATATATTATGAAAAGAAGCGGACTTAGAACCGACCCTTGTGGTGTTCCCGCTTTGAGTATTACTCCCTCTGACACCTCGCGATTAACCCTCACCTTGATTTTTCGGTCAGTTAGAAATGATGATATGATCCTTAGAATTTTAGTGGGTAATCCCATTTTCGCTAGTTTATATCTCACGCCATTGCGCCATACCGAGTCCAACGCTTTTTCTACATCCAAGAAAAGCTCGGTTCCGATTTCGTTTGACTAAATGCTGTTTTCATATAATCGACCAGTCTATATACATGTTCGATTCCCTCTTTCTGACTCCTATACGCTCTTTGCCATTTGTTGAAAAAGTTGATTGATTCGAGATAGCTGCGAGGTCTCGTAGTGAGAATCCGCTCAAATATTTTCCCAACACAGCTAAGCAAGCTGATTGGGCGGTAGTTAGAAGGGTTGGTAAGGTCTTTGTCGGGTTTAGGTATCATGACTCCTGTGGCCACTTTCCAGCATTTTGGGAAGTACCCACAGGAGAGACAGCAGTTTAGGAGTTTGGTAAGTCTGCAGTAGAAGATGTTGGGGCACTGTTTCATTATTTTGTAAGAGACTTCGTGTTCTCCTGGGGACGAAGATGACCTGCATTTTCTGATTATATCCATGACCTCTTCTACGCTTATTGGTTCGGTTAATTCATGGTCGTCCCCGTCTTCATGCCTTTGGTCGAAGTTCGGTTCATTGAAAATTGAGTTGTTATCTTGGATAAATTTATTTACTTTTACCTTAAAATCGTTGTCATATCTGTTCCCTTCTTGTGGACGATGCGCCTTCTTTAGAAGTTCGGCAAAAGCGCTGGCCTTTGCCTTGTCATCTATGGCCATAGTTCCGTCGCTAGTCTTCAGCGCATTATTATTGGCAATTTTGCTCTTTTGGCCAGTAAGAGTTTTAAATGTATCCCAGAACCTCTTAGGTTCTCTCTGGCCATTTAGGTTTTCGGTTGCCTTTTCCCATCTCACGCGATTGTCGTTAGCTATGGCCTTTTTTACTTCCCCATGTAGGCGATTATACGCGGTTTTAAGTTCTGCTCTTTTCATTTGATCATTCTCTGATTGGTAAGCCCGGAAGGCTTTTCTTTTTTGTTTGATTATTTGAAGAGTTGTTTGGGTTATTCTGTTTATCCGCGTCTTTACTGTTTGCTTTGGACAAATTTCATCTAGTGTACTGTTGATAACCTCGTTAAGGTGGGTGCAGGCTTTTTCTAGTTCATGAGCATTTGAGGGGTCATTTGCCTTTATTTTTACTTCGATAATGTTTCTAAAGAGGTTCATAAAAGAAGTGACAGATTTTCTTGTTTTATACCCAGATATTACATGTGGCTGATAGTGTTTTTTGTGACATTCGTGGGAAGATTGCTTTACGTTGACGAGGGATCTGTTTGGGGTACGCTGTCAACCAGAAACATCATGTTTCACAAGATGAAATGTACTGGAAGACATGGCAATGACTAAAATATAATAATCAGTAACAGCAACCTCACTGTCATGAAACATTTCAGGGGGTACGTACTTAATTAAGTACCAGGTGTATATCTAAGAAATAAAAAAAACGCGAAACTGAAATTAATATATTATAGAAATAAAAAAAATTAAAAATGGTTAATTTACTAATTTGCAAAATGCCATAATTAAAAATATCGCTAAAAATCTCAAGATTCCGAGTCCAAGGAATAGATACGAACTGATCGATGCTATAAGTGCCGATACGGCGAAGGAACGATTCTTGACTTGAGATTGAAGGCTAGCCAAATGGGTGTGAAAGGTGCGAAATGGTTGAAAAGAGACGAATTGATCGAAAGCGTGGTCCTTGGAGATGGTGGTGGGAGTTTGAATAATGTGATGGTTTCGAAACAGAAAATGAAGCAATCTGAAACAGAAAAGAACAGCAAAGCTCCCATGCAAACGAAATAATCTGAAGTAGAGAAGAAAATCAGAAAATCTCCCATGCAAAAGAAACAATCTGAATAAAGAAGAAAACAGGACAGCTCCCGTGCAAACGAAATGTTCCAAGTAGAGGAAACAAAAAGCAGAGCTCCCGCGCAAACAAAACTTTCTGAAGCAGAGAGGAAAAATAGACAAGCTTCGAAAAAAAACCCAGAAAAGCTTCCATACAAACGAAACAATCCAAAGCAAAGAATACAAACAGAAAAAAGTATCGTGCACACCAAACAGATAAAAAGAACAGCACGAAGCAGAGAACAAAAACAGAAAAAGGAATAAAATTGTCTTATTGGCTGACGATGACAAGAGACTCATACAAGCGTGTGAAACAAGGGCCTTAGTACATGGACACTATTCCCTCAAACTGCAGACAATTCCTCAACAACAGAAAAAGGAAAGTTGTGGATTCTTTGTCGGAAAGGAAAATATAAAAAAAAAACCCGACTCGACGAGAGTCTATTGGATTTCGTTTGCAGTGGAGGCAAATGTCTCGAGAGACAGATGGGTGGCAATGATGGCTCGCGAATTTAAAGCACGAAAGAGACCGACATCCGTCCATAGACAGAGTCTCAAAGCGATGGAGAATTATTTTAAATCGTACAACATTCCCGGTCGCGTAAAGTATGACCTCAAAGCGGTCATGGATGCCACGAAATCATGATGAACATGATGAATTTGTTTAGACAGAACGTGGGTTACAGCATCAAGATAAAGATGATCATGAGATGTTTGATGGAAAAAGTAACGCACACGACAAATGAAACCACGTCCAAAGTTTGCGAGGGTTATTTTCAGTCTAAGGACTCGAAGATGGTTTTGACTTCGGACGAGCGAGAAAGTTTCGCGAAGATAAAATGTGAGATATTGCAATCTACCGCTACCTTTCAGACGAACGGTTGTAATTGGGCGTTCCGTGAGGTGTTGAATTTAGAAATTCACGTGGACAAATACAATCCCTTTTGAAAGTCTTCTCGAATCATTCACGGAAAAGACGAGTTCATATCAGCTGAACGACAATAGTTACTCAAAGAAATATTAAAAACACATGCCTTCGAGATATTGTTTTTACATCAAGTGTTATTTCGACAATAGTCTTTCCATGGTCCCATCACGTACGTCACAAAATTGGAAGGGAAATATACACCTTAAATGTTTGTACACAACTTGGAATTGGAAATCAGAATGTTGTGCAGGCTGTTTAAAAACCGGTCCCGATGAAGCTGTTCACGGACGAACAGAAGAATGAATACAGAAATGTGCTAGAATGTCACATTTATCGAGGACCATGCGATGGCAAACCACCATTCGGACACGAAAGAGTCAGGGATCACAACCATTACACCAGTCCCTTTTAGGATCCCAACTCACAATAAATGTGATTTGATGTTTGGAGACATGAAATTTTACCAGGTCTATTTCAATAATTTGTTGGGATAAGGTTCTCTCTGTTCATTAAAAAGCTAGGCTTTTTCGAAGGTGAAATTTCGTGCATTGCCAACAGTAAAGAGAAATACATTTCGTACATAGAAACGATGGTGGGTAATGGAAGAACCGAACACTCGACACATACGTTTTGTGGACAGTTAAAAAAGCAGGAAGGTCTGGTCAAATATTTGAAAAAGGACAATTCTGCATCGTGACTTGAAATTTCCTAGACTCCGATAAATGGAACAGTCTATTGTGAAAGGGAGTCTATCCATATGATTATATGGACGGTTTGGACAGATTTGAAGAGTCTGTGCTACCTGCCAAAGAGAAAGTTTATACAAAACTTTAGGATGCGCCCATTTCCCATGAGGATTACGATCACGCTCATAAAGTGTGGATGTTATTTAACACGGAATCGATCAGAGATTGCCACGATCTGTATTTGAGAACTGACATCCTTCTTCTTTTTGGCAGACGTGTTCCAAAATTTCCGAGATGTGTGTTCTTGGCATTACAATCTGGATCCGCTTGGTACTCTCGGACTGGCTGTGTCTCACAGATATGCGAAAGCCAAGAATCATTATCTGGGAAATTTCGAGTCCGAGGAATCTAGCAAAATACATCACCTATTTAGACACGAATAACCTACGTGTATATGGTTGGGCCAATTGTCAACACTTGCCCAAGGAAAATTTCAAGTTGCTGACTAAACCAGAAGAGATCGATAATTGAAGACACTACCCGTGTGTTTTGGAAGTGGATCTTTTACTACGATTCCGAACTCCATGATCTTCACACCGAATACCCATCAGCTCCAGAGAATATGGAGATAGATAGTAGTGTGAAAAAGTCATCCCAAATCTAAGATACAAACGCGACTACGTGGGGTATTCAAAAATCTGAAACTCTATCTCGATTATGGTATGACATTGACGAAGATACGTCATCCGATTCGACGAGGAGGATTGGGTGAAAAAATATATAGATCACAACACGCGTTTGAAAAAATTCAGGCCAATACGGAATTCGAAAAAGATTTCAAATTGATGAATAATTCCTTCTGCGGAAAACCATGGAAAACTTGAGGAAAAGATCCGTCATTCATATCGTTTCATCAGAAAAGCATGCTACAAAATATGTTGTGAGACACAACAACGAACTGAATGATTTTCGAGGAGAATCTGGTGGCCGTGCACATGAAGTCTCGATTGGCGTTTGATGTATCGTTTTCATTTCGAGAAAATTCGAGATGTGTATGAAGACATTGTGGAAGATATGAAAGCATGGTTCGACATGGCCAATCTCAATCTGAGCCACTGGGGGGGGGGGGGGGGGGCGGTGGCTCAGTAGGTAGAGGTGCAGACTACAAGCCGAGAGTTCCTCGGTTCGAATCCCACCTGCAAGACACTTCACCCCCATTGCTCATCTGGAGGCACGGTGACGTCGTGGACTAAAGCGTACTGCACGTCGATGGTGCACTTGTCTGCAACCAATGCTAACCCTGCTTGTGTGGAGTTAGTACGTTGGGGAGCTGACAGTTGCTCGCCGTTGCTCGGTGGTTCTCTCCGGGTACTCCGGCTTCCTCCACCCGTAAAACTGTCATTATCATGATTAGCCATTGTGCAGAAAAATGTGACCTTAAAACCCCAATAAATAAATAAATAAATCTGAGCCACTCGTCGGACATCGCTTGGAAAGAGAATAAAAAGGTACCCGGTAAACTCAAACTGGAAACTGCCGTTGTTGAAAGCGTGGAATGGACTAGTTTTAGAGCGAAGCTGTATGTCTACAGAATCGATGGAAGAGAATAAGTCATCAAAAATGCAAAGGGATTCAAATGTACGCTGCCCAAAACAACATAACTTTTGAAGAGTACAAGCATTGTCTGTTCACGCGTAAGCCAATCGACAAGAAAGGTGAATGCAGTTCGAAGCGATAAACATACCATCTATACAGAAATAGTGAATAAAATTGTCTTATTGGCTGACGATGACAAGAGACTCATACAAGCGTGTGAAACAAGGGCCTTAGTACATGGACACTATTCCCTCAAACTGCAGACAATTCCTCAAATTCAAGAGGGGTAGCACGAGTACACGATACAGTAAATTGATAAGGACTTAGAAAATCAAGAAGATAAAAAAAAAAGAAAGAAATGATTTAAAAAAAAACAATAACAGAACAATATATTTTAAAACGAGAGAGAGAGAGAGAGAGAGAGAAAATTATGAACATATGGGTAGAATGTGCTTTTACCAAACGAACCTTTTCCAATATAGATTTGTTAGAAGCAGTAAAAGCGTTTAAGATAAAACATTTTCTCTGGATCAATTATATCTGAACAAAAATTGACAGGAATGATGATGTCTGGACCCTAGGGGGGTTTGATCATCCCCTACTAGGCGGGTCCTCAGGTGGCGGATAGAGGACGGCCTGCTCAATTGGGCAGGTTTGCTAATTTCTAATTGGCAGGTTTGCTCAATTGAGTTGGTTCGCTGCGAAATACATAAATACGCAGCCCCGGACCAAAATGATCAATCCTGCTAATACCATCTGGCAGGCACCTTGTTCTCCCGTGAGGTGCGTTCCGAAGGCCCCGGAAGAAGGAATCCTGGCAGTTGAGGACTCGTGGCCCCGGTTAGGGCAGTCTCCGGGATGGAGCCCTGGTCTCCATTTCGGAGATAATCTTGTTCAACACACTGCTTTGGCCCCAATTTCGGGAGTAGAAGGATGGTCGGATGGTCCGTTCTGGCCAATCGGGAGCCCCCACCCCAAAAAGTACTGGGTGTCACGTCGGGGGGCATTTCATTTCTTTTATTCACATAACATAATTGCCATTGTGTACTGTTTTTAAACACTTTATATTTTAATAGCCACTTAATTTTGCTGCACTGTCTGTTTCGGTTATGCATGGCAACCTTTTATTTCGGTGGTTTATACAGTGATCGATTGGATGGCCGCCATCTGAAGACCTGGCACTTCCACACACGGGCCAATCAGTCAGTGGCATACTTCGGTATCAACACTGGCTGAGTATACTGCCCCATACCAGGTATGTGGGAATACCGGCAACCCGGTGGGTTCACTGCAGGGCAGTAACCCTACCCCTTGTTGGACTCCATGGTGGGTGGGAGCCGGGGCAATGAACGACTTACAATAAAATATGGCAAACATACCAAACAAAAAACAAAAACGCGGGCGCGAACTTCGGTTCACTGATTCTGATTCTGACTCAGATCAAGACATAGGCAATACGTCAATTAACACTTGGCCCAAATTTATTATGATTTATGCTGCAGAGGATGGAAAATTGGCATCAAATATTAACCCCTTTGCATTAGAAAAAGCAATCAAAGGAATAGCTGGGGAGGTCAAGAATGTTAAAAAGTTACGATCAGGTGGGATACTCATTGAATGCAAAAGAGAAATGCAGGCTATCAATTTGTTAAAAATGGAAAAACTGGTTGACATGGAGGTCCACGCCTTTGCACACAAAACACTAAATAGTTGCAAAGGTGTGCTACGAACAAAAGAACTGTCAGGCATTGATGTGCTAGAAATTCAGCAAGAACTAAAATCACAGGGGGTCACTGATGTTAAAAGAATAGAGATTAAACGAGATGGCATGATTATTCAAACAAACACTTATATTTTAACTTTTAACTCATCCCAACCACCAAGGTCATTAAAAGTAGGATACATGAACATCGGAGTGGATTTGTACATTCCAAATCCACTTCGATGTTTCAAATGTCAGAAGTATGGCCACGGCCAGAATAATTGTAGAGGGAGAAATATCTGTTTTAAGTGTGGTCAAGAACATCCAGACCCATGCACAAATACCATTAAGTGCTGTAACTGCCAAGGCAATCATGTAGCTGCCTCAAAAGATTGCCCAGTCTGGAAAAAAGAAAAAGAAATCCAAAAGATTAAATGTCAAAAACAGATCAGTTTTAAAGAGGCCAGGGAAATAGTATCATCAATGCCTGGCATGAATTTATCATCGCCGACATACGCTAAAAAATTAATCCAAAAATTATCAACAACGTCAGTGGAATGCCAAACTCAATATACATGGCTTAAAGGTACAATTCCATCTTTAGTACAGGGTTTCACATTAGACCAAACAGACACACAATCAACAAAAACAAATTCTACATCGCAAACAACAGAGCAATTAAAAGCCAACTTTGAACAGAAAAAAGAACAAAATCCCAAACCTGAACAGACAATTTCAAAAACAACAGAGGATAAACCAGAACAAAAACTAGGAAACAATTCGCCTAAACCCGTACAAAATAAGGATCATACTACGAATTCAGAGCAGAAAAAGGAACAAAACAAAACAAAGCCAAAATCACAACAAGAACAAAGATGACAACAACACACTCTGAGTCAGAATCAAATGAGAAAATTAGACAAAGAAGAAAAGAAAAAAGAAAAGATGAAACAAAAACAGTTATCGGACAGATTACCTAAGGTTCTTCAAAACCCTGTTGTTCGCAACAGGTTTGAAGGCTTTGAGGATATGGACGTAGGTGATTGTATCGATGATACATTCGAACAATTACGTCCGACTTCTTCAAAGAATAGATCCCCGAGGAAAAATTCACCAAAGAATATTACAGGGGCTATTTCGCCCATACGTCCACCCTCTAAATCTCCCTCGAAATATGGCTAATACAAACAAAAATAACATAATACAGTGGAATTGCCGAGGTTTTAGAGCCAATTTTAATGAACTAGGCCTTCTCAGCCAAAAATATAAACCTGTTGCTTTTTGCCTGCAGGAAACTCTTTTAAAGAAACCAGATGGTCAGGGTCATTCAACCCTTAAGCATTATACACCGTATAATGCCTGGGCAGATGATAATGATCTTCATATTCGTGGAACGAGTGTCTTGGTTAGGAACGACATCATTCACAGTTCTGTACCACTACAGACAAATTTGCAGGCTGTGGCGGTACGCCTAACATTGGACAAAACAGTTACACTTTGTTCTATTTACGTTTCACCAAGTAAAGCCTTACAACTGAATGACCTTGAGCTGCTGGTCCGACAACTCCCAACCCCATACATTTTGTTGGGCGATTTTAACGCACATAGCCCCCTTTGGGGTAATTCCTGCAGTCAAGAAGATGCAAAAGGTAAAACTGTAGAAGAGTTCATTACAAAATATGACTTGTGCTTGTTCAATGATGGTTCAGATACTTACCTGCACCCCGCATCTGGTTCTTACACGTCAATTGATTTAACAATTGCATGCCCTTCTGTCTTCCTTGATTTTTCATGGAAGGCAGAAGATGACTTGTGCGGGAGTGACCACTTTCCGATTGTGTTGGAGAGTGTAGTTCCGGCGGATGATGAGAGGGTGCCCCAGTGGAACTTTAAAAAGGCTGACTGGGACACTTTCTCATCACTTTGTTCTGAACGCCTCACACGGGAGAAATTTCAGGACAGTACTGACCAGATTGAACACTTCACCAGGGAGTTGATTGACATTGCAAGCCAAGTCATTCCTAAAACCTCGGCAAATCCAAAACGTTTCACTAAACCATGGTTTGATACTGAGTGCAAACAGGCTATAAAAGATCGCAAGAAATTTGAGAGGGAATTTAATAAGTCACCAACTACACAAAATTTGGATAGATTACGTATAAATCGGGCAAAAACAAGACGACTTTTAAAACATAAAAAGAAAAGTTCATGGGAAACTTACGTTTCGAAACTAAATCAAAACACCCCCATCACTAAAATTTGGAAAATGATTAAAAAAATTAAAGGAAAAGAAACACCATCAGCTGTACAACACCTAAAAGATAACAACACACTCATAACATCAAAACAGGAAATTTCAAACAAGTTGGCCTCTACATTTTCTAAACATTCGTCGTCTGAAAATAGTAACCCAGAGTTCCTCAAACTTAAAAAACAACAAGAAAAACAAAAGATTAAATTTACATCCAATAACTTAGAGGACTACAACGAACCTTTCTCTATGGAAGAGTTAGGTAACTCTTTGCATAGAGCAAAGGATTCTGCCACTGGACCTGATCAAATACATTACAAAATTTTAAAGCATCTGCCACGATCATCACTTGAACTTTTACTGTCAGTTTTCAATGAGATATGGGTGACAGGCCAGTTTCCACCTTCTTGGCATAATGCTACAGTAATTCCCATCCCAAAGCCTGATAAAGATCACAGCAACCCAAGTAATTATAGGCCTATCGCTTTAACAAGTTGTCTGTGTAAAACCATGGAAAGGATGATCAATGATCGACTTGTCTGGTTTCTGGAATCGAACAATCTACTTGCGAATGTTCAGTGTGGTTTCAGAAACCAGAGAAGTACTGTGGATCATTTGGTTAGATTAGAAACGTTTATACGAAATGCCTTCGCCAGAAAAGAACATGTGGTCGCCATCTTCTTTGACCTGGAAAAGGCATATGACACAACGTGGACGTATGGGATTTTAAAGGATCTTTTTAACATGGGGTTGAGAGGGCGTATGCCTCTTTTTATTGAAAACTTTTTAAAGGACCGCCAGTTTCAGGTTCGTGTTGGGTCAACGTTATCTGATCCTCACGAGCAGGAATTGGGGGTCCCTCAGGGTAGTATTTTATCTGTTACCCTATTTTCAATTAAAATTAATAGTATCATCGACGCAATTGAGAATATGGTAGATTCGTCATTGTATGTCGATGACTTTTTGATCTGCTATAGCAGCAAAAAGATGAATGCTATAGAGCGCAAACTTCAGCTGTGTTTAAATAGGATTCAAAAGTGGGCTATCGAAAATGGTTTTAAATTTTCAAAGACAAAAACGAATTGTGTTCATTTTTGCAAACTTCGGAAACATCACCTCGATCCGGAGTTGAAAATTGATGGTAGTCCTATTAAGGTTGTCAAGGAAGTGAAATTCTTAGGTTTGTTGTTTGACAACAAACTGAATTTCACTTCCCACATAAAACAACTAAAAGTTAAATGTAAGAGAGCACTGAACCTACTGAAGGTTGTTGGTAGCACTGATTGGGGTGCTGACCAAAAAACTTTGTTCCATCTGTATAGATCACTTGTTCGATCAAAGTTAGATTACGGTTGTATAGTTTACGGTTCTGCAAGGAAATCATATCTCAAACCACTTGATGCAATTCATAATAGTGGTATTAGAATTAGTCTAGGGGCTTTTCGAACATCCCCGATTGACTCGATGCTTGTTGAAGCAGGGGAGTCTTCTCTTGAGAAACGTAGAATTAAATTATCTCTCCAGTATGTGTCTAAACTTTTGGCCAATCCTTCAAATCCTGCTTATAATTGTGTTTCAGACCCTCAAAATGTTGAATTTTTTAACCGCCACCAGAAACACATTCCTCCATTGGGAATTAGAATTAAACCCCACATGGAGTCTGCCAAAATTGATTCTGATTCTATAAAAGAAAACCGTAAATCACACATTCCTCCTTGGCATCTTAAAAAACCTACAATTATTTTGGACCTTGCTTCTACCAAAAAATCTGATACCAATTCCTTGCAGTTTAAACAAAAATATGCCGAAATAAAGTCCAGGTATAGTGCATATACAAGGATCTATACAGATGGGTCTAAAGATGGTGACAAAATATCATCAGCTGCTGTTACTGGTGAACATATCACCTCAATCAGAATACCGAATCAAAGTTCTATTTTCACAGCTGAAGTTAAAGCTATTCAACTCGCACTTGAGCACATCGAGAATTCACAGGAAAGAAAGTCGATCATCTTCTCCGACTCTCTTTCCTCTTTACTTGCTTTACTCAACCCCACGTTGAAGAACCCTCTCATCATGGAACTTCGTGAGAAGTTAACAACTCTCGTGTCTGACCAATATGATATCGTGTTTTGCTGGTTACCCGGACATGTAGGTATCGCTGGTAACACCAAAGCCGACAGTGCAGCAAAACAGGCTTTAACAAAGCCTCTCACTGATTTTAAGATCCCTTTCAGTGATTTTAAGCCTCATATTAGTAGTTACATCAAATCTATGTGGCAGGCGGAATGGGATGGAGCGACAAATAACAAGCTTCATCGCTTCCGACCAACTATTTCAGATCACTACCCGTCTAGTAACCTTTGTAGAAAGGATCTTGCAATTTTGACACGGTGTCATATTGGTCATACACGACTTACACATTCCTTTTTGTTAGAGGGTAATTTGCGACCAGAATGTGTTCCCTGCCAGCAGGTGTTGTCAGTGGAACACATTCTTTTGAATTGTACTGATTTTAATCATGTTAGAGGGCAGTATTTCACGGTTGGATCTTTGAGAGATTTATTTTATCATACGAGCCCGCAAAAAGTCATCTCATTCTTGAAAGTAATCAACCTTTTTAATAAATTTTAAATTGTTTTTACCATTTTAATTTTCATCTATCTGTATTTATTTCACAGGTTGATTTACACAGTATTTTTGCACTACTGATCTCACCTTCTTATTATGTTTCACACTCATCATTTTTAAACCTCTTATTCAATTTGTTTCATATTTTAATTAATGGTCTTTTTGAAATTTACACTTTCATCGCCACGATATAGCCCAAGCTGCTGATGTGGCGTAAAGCACCAATAAATAAATAAATAAATAAATGATGTCTGGACTCGACACGCACGGTCACAAACTATTCAGTCTGGAGCCTGACGAATTCATATCGAGTGTCGTCTGACAGGACTACACCAACAACACTTTACATTTCTAGTGTACCTTCCATCTTGTCAGAAGTCTTCCACAATTTATTGTGGAAGACTTCTGACAAGATGGAACGTACACTAGACATGGAAGGTCATAGAATCATGACGCTACCGGATCCCATGCACATGACTGATGCCTACACTCTGATCACGGAGGTGGAAAAATAGAATATGCGAGAGTTGATAAGCATGTGGGCCAAGAATAGCGGTGCATTAGATTCTGGCAAATGGGAATGGTCCTTTGAAAATGACGAAAGTGGCCCTCTGCACGATACGATAGGTTATTCCATCCGGATTTGAGGAAAGATCAGTCGAATTTGTTTGACTTCTACCAATATGGTCAATGAGGGTAAAGTCAACATCCAGAAGCTGAAGAATCAATATTCCAGTTCTACGCGAGTCGGAATGGGAGACAGAATTTCAAGACCGTTTCGTCTAATCCCAAAGCTACGACGCCTGTGGTGACTCTGTTGATCGAATGTGGTCATTTCAATAAATAAAAAGCACTTGTGGAGCACGTGTTACCCGCCCCTCACTTTCTCACGTGGGTGCTAAACACGTTTAAACATGCTTATCAATTCGTTCATGTCTTTTTCTCAATTCGTCCATGCGATGATATTTTGATTTGAAGGCTGTTGTATCTCCATACATCCTACAGAAATTGTTCTTCTTGAACGAGGCATTGTAATCTATTGCGGGATATCTCGTTGCATTAAGCATCACGTGCATGTTTCTCACATTCGAATGATCGAATGGGGATGGGTTCTTTTCTTGCGAACCGTTCTTGTCGGTTTGAAAACCTATTATAATGAAGCGCGGTCGTTCCGAAGAACATTTAACCCTTTACCCAATGAATCGGCCGCATCCGGCCGCGTAATATGCAAATTCAGCAGTTGAAAAAATATTATTTTTCAAAAATATTCAACAAAACCATATCATGTGACCCCTCGTTGGAACGAGGGGTCACATGATATGATTTTGTTGAAATTTTTTGAAAAATTTGACAAAATAATATTTAAAATAATTAATTTTGATATCGTCTGCGTTGGGTAAAGGTTTAAATGTCAGTCTTCAACCTAAGGTTCCCGTTCTGAAAATGCTCGCCGTATTACACAGTCAGAATTCCACCAATAGTAGAGATTTCGATTTGATGGTCTTGTAGAGTTTGAATTTTCCGTGTTGCCTGGCTTCACGTGCAACAGTGATATCTTGCTCAGTTTCACACCTCAGGCATGCACGTCGGAAGCTCCCAAGGTGGCGTTACCGTCTCTCATACAACCTAGGCTGACGTTGTATTCGAATCCGTATAGGGTCTTTTCGCAGTCTACAGCAACTCCGAAAATGTGTTTCAAAGGTATCCTGAAAGAAATCATTCCTTTGAGATTTGAGGTCTGAACGATGTGTTTCTGTTTCTCCCTCGCACCTACGTTGTCTACACTCGCTTCGGGTGTGGTGTCTTTCTCCCATAGTTGATTGATTCCTCTGATTCGTAATTATCATTAGGATTTATGAAAGCGAGAATTTCCTGGCTGGCAGCAGGTATATAGTGGAACGAACCTTTACATTCTCTGGCAATACAACTTTCAACACCCGCAGTTCAAATTACTAAGCCTCGCGTCGAATCCCCAACTTGAGCATTATCATTGAGAACTGCATGCGTTCAAAATTCGGTGATGGTACACACTATAATCAGTTGGGTTATAAATTAATTGTGTTCACTCAACCCAGTTGATTTGGGTTGATTTTTAACCTAACTGATTTAAAGTCTAAAAAGATAGTGACATCAGCACATGCACTTATCGAGGAACTACGGACGAAAAAGGCTCGGAATGTGAAGAAAATCGGATACTTTTAGAGAACACACATGTCAGACAACGAATCGTTCTCATGTCTGTTCTGCCCTTATTTTTCGATAACCGGGAACAGAATTTTTCTGTATTGCATTTGCGAATTAAGGGTCTTAAATTAAACCCAACTCACAAGTGGATACTACTTCAGAAGGTTGATTATAGACACGTGGTAATACAAAGGTCTGTCAGATTACATGATCATTGATCCTCCTGTCCAGTTGGGAGTTTATCGTGTTGTTTAACCCTTTACCTAACCTGAAAAGCAGACGACACTTGCAAAAATAATTCTTGAATAACTAATTTTTTTCATTTTTTGTCTCAAAAACATAGGTTATGACCCCTCGTTGGAACGAGCTCGTTCCAACGAGGGGCATAACCTATGTTTTTGAGACAAAAAATGAAAAAATAATAAAAATTAATTGGCGATTTTTGAGAATAGCGCTGGCCGGTTTTGGCCGTTACGTTAGGTAAAGGGTTAATCACGGACTGTCCACTTTTGTTTCACACAAACATTTGCGCATAGTGGACTGAAAGGGTTAAATCACAGTTCGAGGAGATTGTAAAGGACATGGCAGATCTAATAACTTATACGAACACTGACAAAACCAACAGATGTTTAAAAGTGACAGGTAATCAATATACATGGGGCATGTATGTTTTTCGATGCTCTTGGGTGACAAGATGGTTTCCATTACCCAGTGATTAGAAGGCCTACGCGGCATGTTACCCTTTACATAACCTCACGTCTATATCAAATCAGCGTTTCTTACAAAAATCTTCTTTCAAAGTTTATTAGTTTCAAATTGTTGTCCTTGAAACATAGCCCATTACTCCTCATTGGGACGTGTTTTCAACAGACGTTCCATTGAGAGGTCATAAGATATGTTTTGGGAAAACAAATTACATTTTATAGCTACTTCCGCTGGCTACCTAAGAATTTTTAAGTTTTCGGTAAGATGTGCTATGTAATGGTATAAAGACAGTCCTAAATTATTCCAATCTCGTGCGACATCGCAGCATTAAAGCTTGCTTAATTGTTTTTAACGAAATGTCATCCTGTCGCCCTTGCGAGCAAAGCGCCTCCTCAGCACATATATTTACACAAAAACGGAAGTAACAACCTGGCAAGAGGTGTCATCGGTATGTTTATACAGTGCTATGGCTGCAAACCAAACACAGTAGTGGTGCGGAGGGCGGTCTGATTAGCAGTGTTCTCGCTGGTCTGAAATTGTGTGGTGCCACAGTTTTAGCCATTCTGGCGATTGCAGTGCCGAAAAAACGCGACAGAACTCAAAAGTTCTGAAGAAGTCATCGGTAGGCGAAAAGGACGGTCTCCAACATTATATATCTAGGTGCCACTGATTCAGTGAATGGTCTGGTTGATGGCTGTCGAGATGTATATCTGTTGTTGCAATTAGGTAATAATAGATTAATCGACTAATTACTATTAAACCATTGTGCTTAGCGGGTCGTGAGTCTTTACAAACGGCAGTATTTAATTAGATAAATGCTATTATCTAATTAAGTACTGCCTTTGGTGAAGCTGACAACTTACAATGTTTTATTGAATAAAAAACAATGCCTCGTTACCAATCACTGACAGTAACGTTGAAAGTTTGTCCAAACACCATTTCAAAGACCCAAAAAACAAAAGAAGTAATATTTCTTTTGTTTTGTTTCGTCATCGATCGTGCTCTTCACTGCTACAATGGGTTTCCTTCACAAGTGAAATATAGTTTCTAGTGCTGTTGGCAAAATTACCACCCGATAGGGTGAACACTGGTAGCTACCAGACCTCATAGTAATAGGCGAGTGATCGCTCACGTATTTCCTATTCTCCTCTAAATGATTTCAGGAGAGTACTGCTTTACTAGTCTGTCCATAGACTGCTTTTTCGCCCTCTCCGTGCGTGGCTGCATAAATGGATCTACTAGCAGCGTTGGGCTTGAAGTTGGATAGGGTTTAATTCATTCGAACTCACAATTCTGCTATTTTGTAACATTCACATCACTATACAAGGCTAATAGAATCCGAAAAGACGAGTACAGACAGTCCACGGATAACATACATACCGGGCTGTTTCCTCCGGCATGTATGTTCGTTGTTGGCAATAAGCGTAGATGTTCCATCTTTTCAAACCAACTGGCTTTGGTGAGATGGAACATCTAGGCCTTTGAGTCGTTCGCTGCTCCTCTTTACACTAATGGTAAACACTGCGCCCAAATAATGACAGTTATACCACATGCAACCGCTCCCAGCATTTGATGAAATAATAGTACTGAGTAAAACTGTCCCACCCCCTTAGATTACCAAATATACAAAAGGTATCACACTCGCAAATCCGGAACTGGGTGAGACGCTCGCCTCAACTTCGGAAAGTTCATGTTTCAGTCGATTCGAGGTAGGAATACATTAATTTTACCCGCGCCTTGTCGTTATATGTCTGTCTCCATATTCCAGTTGTAGCATGATGTGTTGCGGGTTGGGGGAATAACTGATTAGATGTTTGAATTTTGCCTCTTGGGGTCTCAAATGTCGAGGATTAGGCGATTTTACCCCCGTAATACAGTCACAGCGTAACATCTTAACCCTTTGCCTAACACGAAAAGCAGACGACACTTGAAAACAAAATTCTTGAATAACTACTGATTTTCATTTTTGCATGTAAAACATAACTTATGACCCTTCATTTGAACGAGTTCGTTCCAACGAGGGGCCATAAACGATGTTTTTGAGAAAAAAATAATGAAAATTGAATGAAGGGTTTTGTGAATAGCGCTGGCCGGGTTTGATCGTTACGTTGGTTAAAGGGTTAACATCATCACACGTTATCAATTGGGAGAAGTTATCGTGTGGAATGACTTTATGCCGCATATCTAAAGA
The DNA here is from genome assembly GCA_031216915.1 of Pictodentalium vernedei. Lineage (NCBI taxonomy): Eukaryota > Metazoa > Mollusca > Scaphopoda > Dentaliida > Dentaliidae > Pictodentalium > Pictodentalium vernedei. The sequence continues at coordinate 117,007,294 of CM062292.1, forward strand.
ATAGTTGTCCGTTCCGTTTACGGCTCAGTCAGCGTATCGACATGCCTGTCTGCCTTACAAGTTGCTTTGTTACCACAGAATTTAAACAGAAGATCATGGGAATCCCGCAACACAAATAACTTGCGACCTCTGAATTCAGAATCAATCCCAGTAAATTTGTGGTACGCGCAAGCCGCAAGGAGATGCATGGTGACTTGGTAAAGTAACAAGTGATTTCACGAAAATTGTTTTCAATTCGATGTTGATTCGATGTTGATATTGATATTGGAGCCCCGATTCGAGATTTGATTCGAGGATACGCAACTCCATAAGTGCAATGCTGTTATTATATACAGCCAGAGGCGCCGGAAGCACTTGAGGGCAGGGGGTCAGACCCCGAGAATGGGGCCTTTACTCGCACTAGCAGCTCTGCCGAAGCTTACATGCCTCAAAGGCCGAAGGCTCGAGATGGGGGAGCTTGAGAGGAGGTGTTCCCCTCCCATTGGGAGGGGGCACCTCCTCCGTAACTTTCCCATTGAATTTTGAAGTACCTAGACCGGATTTGCGGTGTATTTTAGCTGTACTTCGAGAATAAATCATTGAAAAAATTGAATGACGAACCTGGGAAGGCATTGCCTGTCTTCACTCGCCCTCGTGGGCCAAAGGCAGGGAGGGAAGCTGCCCCCTGTCCCCTTTCTTCTGGCGTCCTCGTATACAGCCCGTACTAAACACTGGCGTAGGTAGCTTTTTGGTCGTGTGCGTGTGTGAATGTATTTCTGTGCTGGGAGGGGGTAAGCCCAAAATTTCGGACAGAACAAAATACTTTTTCGGCAGACTACAGACTCAGAAACCCAATTTTTATTGTTTTTGGTATCCAAAACGGGTTAACTGTCGGAAATTCAGTCCAGTCTGTACAGTCTGAAAACAGTGGCTGCAGTTTTTCCAAACACAGGGAGTGTAGGCCATCGCCCCAACAAACGTGTTTTGTTTAAGCTGATTAGTTTTAGGTACTACAAAGATTGACAATTTATATAGCAACTTACACCAACACCTCCATTAGCCCAGTGGCTCGGTTTGTTTTTTCGACTGCTGTTTGTCTTTTCCTCACATATTGTTTTCGCTAATCTGATTATTTTAACCCTTTACCCAACGTAACGGCCAAAACCGGCCAGCGCTATTCTCAAAAATCGCCAATTAATCTTCAAAATATTTTCATTTTTTGTCTCAAAAACATAGGTTATGACCCCTCGTTGGAACGAGCTCGTCGAGCTCGTTCCAACGAGGGGTCATAACCTATGTTTTTGAGACAAAAAATGAAAAAATTTAGTTATTCAAGAATTTTTTTTGCAAGTGTCGTCTGCTTTTCATGTTAGGTAAAGGGTTAAAGTGTCTAAAAACATTATTAAGGTGTATTGCAATAAGGTAGAGCAGTTAGTATGAATACGAGCATGAAAGATGCCCCTCGACAGCTCTTAGAGACTGATGCGACAATCGTTACTTATTTCCAGTTCCTTATTCGACATTCGTTTTCAACCTATAAAATCCGCCGCTAAGAGGCCAGATTGGGTTGACCCACAGTGCGAAATTCGCCCATTAACCATGGTACCACTGCCTCACTTGTTGGAATAAACATGAGCAGATACGTCGTCTACAAATAACTGCAACTGAATAAATTAAAGGCACCCTTTATATTAGAATGTTGTATCAGAGTCGAGCTCTTGTTGCTACGGCCATATCTCGACGAGAAGACGAGTCGAGAAAAAGACAGAACGCGATGTGTGTTTGAATCGGTGGGTGTTTTACATAACGAGTTGGAATGGCGTAGTCAGTAGTCATATTTCGCGAGAGCCGTTTTCAACACACATCGCGTTTTGTGTTTATTACACAACCCATGCATTAAAATTCATTTAATTTTTTTTTTAAATTCCGATGTTTAAACCCAAAGATTAAGAGTCTGTTTGTTTTGACTGAAGCTGTACTGACAAAATGGATAAAAAATCAAAGCAACTTTCTTTTCGGGACCAGTGTTTGTTGAAATTCGTATCGCTGTTTCTCTTCGGCTGGTGCCCATTCACGCCTAATCATTTGGTGGCCATTACCATGATTACTGTTAGTAAAAATATATATAAGTACAAATTTGTGCAGATTTGCAAAACAGCTGGGAGAAACATTTTTAAAAGGAGAAACAAGAGAGAGACTCTGATAAACATTTTGTTCATAAACAAACGTCGGAAAGTACAGGTAACAAGATATTTTTCACATTAGTGATTAACTGGTTGAGAGCATTCAACCAGTTGTGTCTTGACAGCAGGAATATATTTGTAATTTAAGCTGCGATAACATTTGGCTCAACTGTTGTCCCTGAGCACTATTCGGGTGAAAATAGGAATTGAGGTAAAACTGTAAAAAATCGAAAAAAAAAAAAATAAAACAATGACCACCAAGTATTAAGGCGCTGTTTGATTTCGTACGTCATAAGACGTACATAAGTATCAAAGGGTTAAAGGTGTAGCCAGCCCTTACTGTGTGTGTATGGATGCGGTGCCTCAGCTTGGCGTTGGGTTGCTGGTCAACTTGCTGATCGACTATAAGCCATGTGTTCCATACGGCGATATATGAGTCCATCTACTGTTTTATACCACCTTTTTGAGAAAATTTAGGTATGACTCAGGGAGATGACTTACATAAGCTGCAAGCTCTCTGTCAAATCCCTCCGTTACTCAGCAATTTGTACAATGTTAAATATATGTTGTATTGTGAGCTACTATGCCTTGAACTGTACCTAATTCTGGTGTCCATGTCTGTAATTTATTACACATACATTCAACTTTAAACCCTTGTATTTAACGGAATAGCCGCTATGACATAAATGATTATGTTTTCAATGGGTGATGTACAAGATGGAACTTTTTTCCAGCACCGTTCATACGAGTTCCTTTCTCATCGAGTCATTTGATACGCTTTGAAAAGCTTCCAAATTTCGTTATACAATTATCGACAGTCTGTCGCATAGTGTGAAAATGAAAACGTCCAAAGCAAAATAAAATAGGTTCACAAAAAATTAGTTACCCCAAACTGAGATAATATTTAAAAAAAAACCCAATCATTTCCAACCAGAACATTAACCCAGTCCCGTGGCAGTCTCGTTTTGTGGATCCGTTATATCTAAACTGGTCAATTTTTTATCGATCCATTTGATCAGTACAGCTTCAGTCAAAACAAACCGACTCTTCATTTTTGGGTTTAAACATCGGAATTAAAATTTGTTTTTTTAAATAAATTTTAATGCATGGGGAAGAAAGCGATGTGTGTTTGAATCGGTGGATGTTTTACATAACTCATTGGAATGGCGTAATCAAATTTTCGATCGAGCCTACGGCTCATGAGAAATATGACTACGCCATTCCAACACGTTATGTAAAACACCCACCGATTCAAACACACATCGCGTTCTGTCTATTTATACTCATCACAATGCTTGCTGTTTCGCTTGAAACTGTATGCGACTGCCTTGAACTTTTGCTATCCTCAGATAAACTTATTAAGCAATGTAGCTTCGTAATTTAATAATTATACTTCTGAGAAGCGTTCTCTCTCTCTCTCTCCATATATAGAAGCGTACACTGTCCATCGCAACGCGTTTCGAAGCTTGTAATGTTCATATAAATAGTAACGAAAGCAAACTAACTATGCTATTGTATTAAGCAGTTGCAAGATACAGATTTTGTACCAGGTGCCCCTGATACACGCTGTATTAGGGTAATTACGGGCCCACTACATACTTATTCTAAGAGAAAATATAGAATATACACTTCATACGGTGTTGTATATCATGTTATTGCCATGGAACCATAATGGTGTTTATGTTGGGTGGGTCATCTTCATTATCACACTAGATTGTATCAATGGCTTATTCTAGGTTAAGAAATACTTGACGGGCAATGAAAAATTGCCATTGAATTGTCATAATGTTTAAATGTTTTGCTCGAAAAAATAACCTGTCGCCCCTAAATGGAACGAGCTCCTTCCAACGAAAGATTATAAGTTATATTTTTGAAGGAAACCATTTTTAAAAAATACTTATTCAATAATTTTGCTTGCAAGACTAGTGTCGTCTACTTTTCATTTTCAGCTGAAGGGTTTAAAATAATTCCTGTTAAGGACCTGCTGAAGTCCCAACATATAAACTGCTATCAGTGCATGAAAAGTATTTTCACAAACTAATCATAACTCGCTATGCGAATTATGAAGCTTGTGATGAGAAGTTTCGGTTTATTAAGAATTAACTGTTGTTTTCTTTCGGTTTATGTGATATAAACCGAAAATGCGCAGCAAAAGCTTCAAAACTCGCATAGCATATATTTGTTGTTGCTGAGATGATATTTTATTGGCGATTAATGCTTGTTCAGATGACAAGGTAGGCGGAGCTTACTTGTTGACTTCAGTGCAAATTCCCAAATAATTTCAGTTACAGATGCGTGGACAGAAATTTTGTTCTGTGGGTCCATTCAGGTTATACAAAAGTCATCTGATAAAGAATGAACCAATCATAAAACTGATTAAATTATAATGCCACACTACATGCTGACACATTTGAGTGGCTAGCTCAGATGCCTCCTGCAACTTTTTCATTGTAAAAGAGCTTGTTACCCAGAATGCATCAATACTTAGCATGTGAGTGTTTACAATGTTTGTTGACTTATCTCCCTAGCTTGTTAATAGAGTTTTCTTATTACAAAAGAAGGAATCACTGATAAACCTAGACGAAACGAATAAACATTTTTACAGACTAGGGCCAAGTAAGTTGGTGGTGCGGTGAGGGTTAAATTGGCTGTCAGGGGATGGGTGGGTATCTAGGATGAAATCGGAAAAAAACTTGTGTCCTAGCAAAAGATGGTGGTGGGTGCCTTCTGCTCGGAAAATTTGTATAGCGTCCTGTGTATGTGAATATTTTCCTGATCCCCTCTATCATTTAGCCAAAATATCAATAATTTCCTTCTATTGTTTTAAAACTGACAAAATGTTAGGTAGGGTGCGATGTCACCCCTCTCTATATATCTATCTCACTGTTACTGAAATTTTATAAAGGTGACAAAAAGGTGTTGGATCGAAAGAGAACTCTGTCGGTTCAATGGGTATCCCAATATTTCCCAACAATCTGACAGATTCCCGAGAAAAAATACGTAACCGGTACAAATCGGTTTCTCGAAAAGATTTTATTCATTGCGGAAGTATTTTTCATAAGAATTGGCAACAGGCATTTCAACATCGCCATTAATGGTTCTGTGTTGCCATATCGGTATTAACAACAACCAAGTTATCAAACATTCAAATTTCCTATATTTCCGTGTGAAAACAGTAAACACTTCAACAGTGCTTCGGAAAGGTAACTACAACTACCAGTACCATCATTAGAATTGAATCAGTGCCTATTGTGAACTATGTCCAAAATGACTGATATCTTTGTTCCAGTGCATTATGGTTCGTGGTTCGACCATACCCTAGAATGGGAGGCCGAGAATAGACAACGAAACACCTTGGCTATTTCATACGAAAGTATGGCTGCGGTAAGTGATTATATATAATCAGTATAGCACACTGTTTTCCTGATACTAATTTCAGTTTACAAAAATTCTCTGTGGTGTCAGTGAAGAAGACCAAGATGTAAGCGATGAATTCGACGGAAGCCATGTGTTGAATCCAAAAGTTTCAGGTCACGTTTCTATGGCAGCGTATTAGCGCCATTGTAATTTAATGTACCAAACTGTTAAACTGTTGTAACCGTTTAGTTAACCTGATATAACAGCTCACAAAACTAATTAAATTTAACCAATTAACGCCATTGAAATTTAATAGATAAAATCATTAAACTGCTATAACGGTTTACTTTTCTGTCATAAAAATTCAATTGAACTGTTCTGATGGTTAGTTAAACTGCTATAACAATTTACTAAACCAGTATAACAGTTTACCTAAAACAGTTATATAGAGGATATGGAATGAGTGTTTTTCTCATATAATATTTATGATACGAGTGTAAGAATTTTCCGTTTTGGCGAGCCTCTGGCGAGCCCAAACGGAAAATTCGGACGAGTTTCATAAATATTATATGAGAAAAACACTCATTTCATATTCTATTTATCATATGACACCCACACGCACAAATTAGCCACTTAGTATGACTTTTTAACCCATCACCTAACTTGAGTTGCAGACGACACTTGGAAAAAACATCCTCGTTTAACTAAAAATTTTCATTTCTTGCTTCCAAAACATAGGTTATGACACCTCATTGGAACGAGCTCGTTGAGCTCGTTCCAATGAGGAGTCTTAACCTATGTTTTGGAAGCAAAAAGTGAAAAAAAAGAAAAAAAATGAATGGCGTTTTTCTTGTAGGTAAAAGATTAATACAATATAACCCAGTCTAAATAGGACAGATAACGTAAATTCTCCCTACTGAAATTACGCAAATATCACCCTGTTGTATTTTGTTTAGCCAATCAAATTGTCTAGTTTTGAAATTGACCAATGAAAGCTCCCAACTCTAATTATGCAAATTATGAAAATGTGGCCCAGTTTTATTTTATTCAGCCAATCAAATTGTCTAGTTTTGAAATTGACCAATGAAATTGACGGAAGGCTTTATCACTGATTAGCATGAAAACAAAATATCAAATGTTTTAAAGGGAACAAAACGGACGAGTCATATGATAAAATAATTTACTAAACCATTATAACAGTTTAACTAAACCAGGTATGACAGTTTAACCCCATCGTAATTTAATTGACTATTTACGTAAACTAGTATCACAGTTTACTAAACTGAACTAAACTAATTTACGCCATCGTACTTCAATATAGAAGACCGTTAAACTGTTATAACAATTCACTGAACTGCTATAACACATTCGATAACATGTTTTAACAGATTAAGTAAACTAAACTGCTATAACATATTCAATAACATGTCATGCCAGATTAAATTGCTGCGCGGTGGCTCAGTTGGTAGAGATGCAGGTTGCAAGCCGAGAGGTCCTTGGTTCGAATCCCACCTGCGAACACCGCGTTGTCTCCTTGGGCAAGGCGCTTAATACCAACTGCTTAATACCAACTGCCCACGTGGGGGCACGGTGGCGTTCTATACTAAGGCGTACTGCACGTCGATGGTGCACTTGTCTTCAACCAATGCTAACCCTGCTTGTGTGGGGTTAGTAAGTTGGGAAGTCTGACAGTTACTCGCCGTTGCTCGGGGGTTCTCTCCGGGTACTCCGGCTTCCTCCATCCGTAAAACTCTCCGACACGAGGTGACCTTGGCAGTCGAAAGTGTCGCTAAACCTCAATAAAAATAAATAATAATAATAACAGATTAAGTAAACCGTTAAACAGCTTAACTATATGTTATAATAGTTTACTGAACTGTTATAACAATCATGTTTTAGTAAAACTGGTGTAAAAAATGTGTTAACTGGTAGAGTGCTAAATTATTTTTGGCTATCAAAATTTGTTCACATATCTTTGCCTTGTTACAATTTGTGGGGGAGTGCTTATAGGCACCACCCCCCCCCCCCCCATAAATTGTAACAAGGCAAGTCCTAACAGATTATTGGTTACCCCGTGTCTGATCACGTGGTACGGGTTTTTATCTACCCGAAAGCAGCCGTATCCCATGAGGGGATACGGCTGGCTTCGGGTAGGTAAAAACCCGTACCACGTGATCAGACACGGGGTAACGAATTTATCTATTGACTTTCCGTTTTAGAAGTACAATCTATTTCATGTGTGAACACACACAGCATGAGATCTTTTATCTTCCATTGTTGAGCCATACAGGTTTCTGTGGAATTTTTGTGCAAAAGAGTTTTTGTGAAAATATGCCGATATGACTAGTATAAAAAAATTATTGAATTTCTTTTTTTCTTTTTTGTCTCAAAAACATAGCTTATGAACCCCAAGATGGCGGAATGGCGGCCATTTTTGTTGTGTTTTTAAAGCTTTTTTTCTCTATTTTCATGTTACCACCCCTCCCACCAACATAGTTCAAGCTACACCTTTCATATTTGGTACATGGATAAATGGTTCTGAGGGGATCATGCACACTCAAAATTTTTTTTTCTAAATCCAAGATGGCGGAATGGCGGCCATTTTTGTTGTGTTTTTTAAGCTTTTTTTTCTCTATTTTCATGTTACCACCCCCCCCCCCCCCCACCAACATGGTTCAACCTACACTTTGCATATTTGGCACATGGATAGAGGGTTGGGAGGGGATGATGCACGTTCAATATTTTTTCTTCAAAATCCAAGATGGCGGCCATTTTTGTTGTGTTTTTAAGCTTTTTTCTCTATTTTATGTTACCACCCCTCACTCCAACATGGTTCAAGCTGCACTTTCCATATATGGTACATGGATAAAGGGGTTGTGAGGGGATTATGCACGCTCAATATTTTTTTTTCAAAATCTAACATCTGTCTGTCTGTCCGTCTGTCTGCCTTTCTGTCTGTTTTTTATGTTACCACCTCTCCCTCTAATATGCTTCAAGCTACACCTTTCATATTTGGTACATGGATAAATGGTTCTGAGGGGACGATGCACAGTCAATATTTATTTTTCAAAATCCAAGATGGCAGAATGGTGGCCATTTTTGTTGTGTTTTTTAAGCTTTTTCTCTATTTTATGTTACCACCCCTCCCTCCAACATGGTTCAAGCTACGCCTTTCATATTATGGTACATGGATAAAGGGTTGTGAGGGGATTATGCACGCTCAGTATTTTTTTTTTCAAAATCCAAGATGCTTATATACTCTAGTGTCTTCTGTGACAAAAACACCTTATGTCACAAAAGCGCCGTAGGGGACTAATACCACCTCGGTGGTCAAACACTTGTTTAAGATTACCCCTAAGTGTTTATGGTTACTAATCTCGGGAATCTGTGTACCACCAATTGCGGCTGTACCGTAGGATTAAGTTTGAGTGATAGTAGCATATTTTCAGTTTTCTGGGGATTGAATTCGACTAACCCTTTTTTGGCCCAATATTCTATTGAGGCTAAATCATTGTTCATCAAGATCGAAGCTTGGTCTGGGTTTTCGACTATAAGATATAATGATGTATCAGTAGGTAATAAAGGCGGATTCAGTACCACCTTGTACATGTAACGTACCGTGTACGGTACATGGTGCGTTTACCATCGTAGGATTCAGTATTAAATCGCGTGCACGTTCACATAAATGTTATTTTTTCATAGTGGTTCAGAATCCGCTATTGTTTTTTGAGGCTCACAGATCGCACTTTTCACGTTCAAAACACCCGTTGGCGAACGCGTAGATTAACACGTCAATCAAAAAAGTGAAAAAATGTATGAAATTGTACATGTAAATTTTCTTAAAAATTTTTGTTTGACGTTCCCATCGTGGATTAGACCATCGATCCATCGTTGGCGAACGCGAGCAAAAAACGCTTTGCGGTTTCTAGACCAGCATCAAAAGGGTGGTTTGCGGATTCTAGACCAGGAAAAAAATCCCACTATGGCCACTCCCATTTCTGACGTAAGTGGGGGAATACCCATAGTGGATTTTTTCCAAAACTTAACGGACTACTATTGGGCGCTCCCATTTCTGACGTAAGTGGGGGGAATACTCATAGTGGATTTTTCCAAACTTAATAGACTACTATTGGGCACTCCCATTTCTGACGTAAGTGGGGGAATACCCATAGTGGATTTTTCCAAACTCAACAGAAAAAACAAAGTTTTTTGGGAAAATCCCTACTGTATAAACTTACTGAGAACGCCATTTGTCACGCTCGAAATGTATTACGGGTTTTCATTCAAATGAGTGTCAATTGTCAGTTAAATAGTTAACTGAAAAACTATTCTATAGATGAAAGCGGAAACAGTTCAAAAGATTAATTGATATGATTTAAACGCGTTTTTGAAAGCGTTACATTACTGATATGTTTACTTGTGATTTTGATTATTCGAGTTTTCCTTATGGTGAGAATAAGCGCGGTTGCGATTTAACACTTTCGAGAGCAAAACTCATTTAGAGAGGTTTATTTTGTAAATGTTTTTTTCTCAACTGGTTTTAGTTATTATATTAAAGACAGAAGATTTTTATTTACTTAAAACATAAAAACATAAAAATAATTATACATTTAATTTTGAAAATAATAAATAACTCACATTGGCATACTCAAAGGAAATATTAATAATTTAAAAACGAAAAAATGTTTTTACAGATGGATGCTAAACGTCGAGATCAGCTTTTAAATGAATATGAACGTGCCAAGAAGAGCATTCAATCGGCTGTCAGAAGCAGACGTCCTGGAGAGTCGGAACTCAGACGCGAAACCACAAAAATATTTAAACCTGTGACGGAGGTTCAAGAGCGAAGCAAGAAGGAGATAGTTGAAGAATTGAGACCTATAAAAGAGAGTTCTTTGAGAATGGGTTCGTTGCCCGGTAGTTTTACAAAACAGTTTTCCTTTCAATCTACACCGGATTACGTTCCCATGAGAATCGAAACCGATCTGAGCGAGACCGACGATACAGCTTCAACTATCACCACTGATAGCGTCGCGTCGTCCGAGGATGGTGGTAAGAGAGATCTGTTGTATGGAATTTATAAGGATTCGGACGGTAGAACTTTTGTGGGCGACACAGAAGTGGAAATGGATGATGAAGATTTAATTGTCGGTTCGAATAAGTATAAAATAACTGATGGACTGCGCAAATTGCTCCTTTTCGACAAGCCTGGAGATTACACGGAACAGGATTTCGACAATTACGGCGACATTCTGGTTCAGACCCACGCTATGAAGAGAAATAACGATGCCAGAGAGACGAGACCCAAAGCCAACAGAGGTTACAAGTGGACGAAAGTGGTGAAACCCATATGGGATATGAATAAGAAGTTCGTCGAATCGGTGACTGGTAAAGGGGTGAAAACCACTTTTCTTCCGAGCGATTCTGACGCTCTGTCTCAGAGATTGAGTTTGTTGATGGCAAGTAGACGTGCTGGTAACACAGGGTTAGATAATGAAATAGTTACTATATGCGACGAATTGTTAAGACAGAAGGTTTTCAATAAAAACCATTAGAAAAGGCTGATGAACGAATTGAAGGATTGATAAGTGGAGAGAAACAAACAAACAAAATATATAAAATAAAAAATAGAAAATTTTACACTAGAATAATAAAAGTATTTAAACAACAAACGATTTACCAGTGAAAACAAAATATATATTATAAAATAGAAATATGTTGGTGATAAAGAACAGGGGATACGTTAGAACTTACGTTCAAGGCGGTTCTGGCATCGTCGATTCTATAATGCGAGCGTTCACGAGTGATGCAGTTAGAAAACTCGCATCGACCGCGTTTGAGGTTGGTAAGAAGACGGCTTTGGATGCTGGTAAGAAAGCCGCTTCCGAAGCCAGTGGTAGGATAGCTTCTGTGGCTGGCAAGAGGGCAGCCGACGCGTTGATCGACAAGTTGATCGACAAGTTGATCAGTCCACCGGCGAAGCGAGCTACGTTAGAGCGAACGCCGAAAAGTTGGAAAGATTTTAAGGATGCTGTGGTACCCATACAAGATTTAGCCAAAATGACGAGTGGATCTGGATTGAAGAGAACTCGCGACGGTGTAATATAAATAAATAATAATATTAAAAACTGAGTTTGAAAAAACATAAAAAATTGTGTTTGAAAAAATCTAAAATAACAAAACAAAACCAAAAAAATAAACAAAGATGAACATTTAAGATATGTCTTGGAACGACGCCGCGACTAAGAGGTTCAATAATGAGTTCTTTCCCAAAAGCATAAGAGGCTTGATAGTGGGAAAATCGAATTGTGGAAAGACCAATATGTTGATGAATCTGTTGTCCCGACCCGACTGGTTGGATTACGACAGATTGTTTGTGTTTGACAAGAGCTTGTTTCAACCCGAATACAGATTGCTTCGAGAATGCATGGATCGTAGATTGCCTAAGGACGTCATAGCCAGAATCTTTGACAGTAGGGAGGAATTCGACAAAAGTGAAGCTTCTCTTTCAACCATTTTGGACGGTGCGGCGATGGAATTGATGAAGAGAAATGCATCTTCGGACGTCGAGTGTCGATTTTATGAGAACGTTAGCGACGTTCCGGATCCTAGAGAATTGAAATTGGAAGATAAGAATCTCATGATTTTTGACGATCTGCTTTTGGAGAGACAGAACCGATGCGAATCGTATTACATTAGGGGTCGACACAGCAACGTGGACTGTTTCTACCTGTCCCAGAATTATTTTCGATTGCCCAGACAGACGATAAGGGAGAACGCTAATTTTCTATGGCTCTTTCGCCAAGATCTCAAGAATCTCAATCACATCTACAGCGATCACGTCGCAAACGACATGAGCGCGGTGGAATTCAGGAGATTCTGTAAGAGGGCTTGGGATGGAGGACTTTACAATTTCGTCGTGATCGATTTGACTAGCGAATTTAATCTCGGAAAATATCGGTGCGGATTTGACAAGTTTTATGTTTCTGATGATAATAAGATAGAGTGTGGAAATAAAAAAAATTAGAAAATAATAAATCTTCAAATAATTAGTTTTGAAAAAATAAAAATAAAATTAAATATAATGTTCGAACAAGGAGAATTGTTAGAACGGATAGCCGAGAATACGGCTGCAAAACAATCCATTCAAATCGTGGTGAGTGGCGATTCGACTCGATTAGCAACGAAATTCGAACCTTCCATCGAATTGAATAGAGAGAAAAGATACAAGATGGCGTTGGTGAATCTGGAGACTTATTATTCCTTTCCCAACGTCACCGAAAAGAATAACTCGTTTAAGTATTCCGACGGAGTGGATTGGTTGGAGATTCGAATTCCCAAAGGAAGTTACAACGTAGACGATTTGAACAATTACATTCAAACGCGAATGAAGACGGATGGAAAGGGAAGCAACAAGATCAGACTCGCTCCCAACCCTAATACCTTACAGACGATGTTGGATTTGGAAGATAATTTTCGAGCGGATTTCAATACGGACGATTCTATAGGCAAGATGCTGGGATTCGATCGAAAGATGTATCGAGACCACGCGGCATCTGAAAATACGGTTGACATTCTCGCAGTCAATAGCATTTTGGTAAACATGGATGTGATTGCTGGAAGCTACGTGAATGATAGCGCTCAACCGACGATCTATTCCTTCTTTCCAAACGTGTCGCCGGGTTATAAGATCGTGGAACGACCTCGAAATTTAGTTTATCTACCAGTGATTTTAGACACATTGATAGTCTCAAAACCACGTTGACGGATCAAAATGGTGAACTGTTAGATCTTCGCGGAGAGAGGGTGACGATACGATTTCACATAAGAGAAATATAAAAGCAAAAAAAATAAAAATATTGTGTATATATATAACTAAGAAAATAAAATAACGCAATATTAATTTTACAAAAATTATTTAATATATATAATTGTCATTAAAACAAAAAAAAACAATTGAAGAAAATATATTTAAAAAAAAGAATTATGACACAATACGTGGTTAAAAACGTGAACATATCCGCAGGACAGAGGAAGAAACTTAAGAGAGCGTTAACAACTCGAGGTGAGGCGTTGAGATTCAAATTCACTCACGAAGATCTGACGAGTGGCAGTCAGGATTCGATCGCCTGGACCAGAAGTCAAATCAAAAGGATGGCGAACGCGATTCGTGATGGAAGAGGGTTGACGGTGAGATTGAGTCCTGCTCAATTGAGATACAATTTGAGAATGAAAGGCGGTTTCCTACCGTTATTAGCAGGAATCGACGCAAAAGCATTACCCTTTGCCGCAAAATCATTACCCTTTCTCGGAAAGACTCTCAGCGTGGGAGCTCTCTTGGGACTCGCGAGTTCGGCAGTTGAGAAATTAATGGATGGTAGCAGACTGTTTTTGAAGAAGGGAGGAGCCGTGTGTCGCGTCCACGTGGACGACAGCGGTAAAGGATTGTATCTAGAACCCGTTAGAGGTGACAACTCTTTGAGTGGAAATGGTCTATATCTAAAGAGTGGACGGAACATTGAGCGACTCGGCAAGGGTTTGTTGTTTGGTGAGAATTCACCATTTAAGAATATAACGATTTTGAGTATGCTATTATAATGTAAAAAATTATATAATTATATAAAATATAAATCATAGAAAGTATAAAATAATATATAAAATGGATAAAAAGGAGGAAAAACAATTAGCCGATAATGATGAATATCACGAGATAGAGTGCGAAAAAGATGTGGAAAAATGATTAGACGCTAATGATGGATATCTTAGGAAAGAACTGATAAAAGAGTTAAATAAAGATCGGGATAGATGGTTGAAATTTAAAAGAATGAGACGTTTTCTACCGTCACCACTACCTTCTGAAGAGAATGGTAATGATGCGAGTGTTACCGAGAGATGCACAACATTCGTTCATAATTATGATTCGGATAAACAAATGTGTTCTTATAAAAAAAACGTAACATATCACAAAAAAAAGAAAAGAAGAATCGACGCTGAAATTTGAGAAAAAAGGAAATGTTATTATAATATATGGGTGATAGTGAAGAAGGAAAACAAAAACAAAAAAACAAACAAAAAAAAGTAATGAGATCTAGAGATGATCAACCTCTCTAGATCTCATTGTTTTTTTCCTTTTTCTTCGCTAAAAAATCAATCTCTCTATTGTTTATATTTCCAAGTCCGTTATTAGCATGTTGACACTCGTGTCTTTTCCTTTTTCGAAAATGTGTTGAATGTTTATCTTTACTTTTTTGAGTTTTTTTACATCGGTGAACGCACTCTCACCACCCGAATTGTCCACGCGTTCGAGTGAGATTTTTGGATATATGTAACTTCCATAGGACAACGACAAATCGTCCTTGTCGAATTCTCAATCTTTAGTGATGACGATTTTCTGTAGATCGCTTTGGTACTCATAAAACAAATCAAGCATGGCTTCCTCCAATTTCAAAGGCATGTTATATTTGTCATAGTAGCACTCTAAGCCCTTCATCTCGACCTCGTTCAATTCGATGGAATCGTGTCGTTGTAATCTATAGATTTTAAAACCGAATTTCTTACATGTTTCGACTCGTTTCAATTTCAATTCGCATCTTTTAGGTGTTGTTGTCATGATCAATTATTTAGTTTTTTGTTTTTTGAATTCTTGCAAATAATATATATTTTAAATTTTGTATTTAAATCATAATTTGTTAAAAAAGTTTTTTTTTTTTTACTCTTTATATATATATAAAAAAAAAGTTTTTTTAATTTTAATTTTCTTTAATGTAAAATTTTTTTTTTCTTTTTGTAAAAGTGTTTTTCTCTTTATATAAATAAAAGTTTAAATTTAACGTCCTTTTTTCTCGTATTAATTCAATTGTTTTACGTTAAGGAACATAAAATAAATTGATTAATTTCATGAAAAAGAAATTTTTTTTTTTTTTGAAGGAATTAAAACATATATAAAAACAATTTTAAAACTGTTAACAAATTATTATTAAATACAAAATTCGAAAACAAAAAAAAAATATTCTTATAAATGGAGCAAACAAATAAAAAAATGGAAAATTTAAAAAAGAAAACCGTACCTCAGTTAAACGAGATTTGTAAAATATTAAAAATTCCACATTTCAGAAATCATAGAACGAAATAAAAAAAAAATGAAGTCATACAGGAATATTATTTGCGAAACGATGGAAAGGCAAATGAAATGTCGATAGCAACAACGTCAAAAAATGCGAAAAATTGTTAGCGAAACATCAGGAATATTCCAATGAAAATCAAGGTGCCGCCATTGAAATGCCCAAACCCAACACCATCGTGAAGTTTGAAAATTGCAATAGAAGGTTAAAAGTACCATTCGTCGTTTACGCTGATTTCGAATGTTTCACCGTGAAAATGAGTTCCTGCCAACCTAACGCTCTTCAAAGTTACGTCGAAAGATATCAAAAACACATACCTTCAGGCTATTGCATTTACGTGAAATGCGCTTTCGACTCGCAACACGACATGGGTCCGCTCATCTATACGAGACAGTGCGAAGACGACGACGTGGCTCAAAGATTTGTGGAAGAGTTAGAATCGAAAATTCAAATGTTATACGATAAATTCAAAACTGTGGCGAAAATGATCATCACGCGAGAGCAGCAGGACGAAAATAACAGAGCCACCGAATGTCACATATACAGACAATCGTTCGATGAGAATTCCGAGGAAAATAAGAAGGTCAGAGACCACGATCATTACATGGGTCTGTATCGAGGTCCGGCTCACAGCAAGTGTAATTTAAAATATCGAGATGCCGTTTTCTATCCGGTGATATTTCACAATCTCTCGGGTTACGACAGTCATCTGTTCGTGAAAAATCTCGGCACCTCCCACGAACAATTAAATTGCATAGCGAACAGCAAAGAAAGATACATTCCCTTCACAAAATGGAAGGTCATGGAGAAGAAAAGAGTAATTGATGGAGAGACGTTGAAAGAAAAAACAAAATCCATTTGTAGAAGCATACGTTTCATCGACAGTTTTAAATTCATGTTGACTGCTCTGGAAAAATTAGTTGATAACATGAGCAAGGATAAATTTAAAATCACGAGCAAACATTTTGGAGAATGAGTAGATGTCATGTTGAGAAAAGGAGTCTATCCTTACGATTACATGAACGATCTAAAGAGATTCGCCGACACCGCACTACCTTCGAAAGAAGATTTTTATTCAAAATTATATGAATCCAACATTTCCGACGAGAAGTACGAACATGCCAAAAACGTGTGGAAATCATTCGATATGAAAACCATGAGAGATTATCACGATCTCTATCTAAAGACTGACGTTATGCTCTTGGCAGACGTGGTCGAAAATTTTCGAGACGTTTGTCGTCGAAATTACGATCTGGATCCCGCTTGGTATTTCACCGCACCCGGTCTGGCATGGGACACTCTGTTGAAGACCACCGAAGTCCAATTGGAATTATTATCCAACGTGGACATGTTGCTCATGTTCAAAGAGCTACAAGAGGTGGCGTCTCGATGATCTCCCACAGATATTCTGAAGCTAACAATCCCTACATGAAAGAAGGTTTCGATTCGAAACGGTTAAATAAATACATACAGTATTGGGACGCTAATAATCTGTACGGTTGGGCTATGAATCATCCTTTACCGATTGGAAATTTCAAATGGGTAACGGAACCGGAAGAGATGCAAAAATGGAGAGACTATCCTTGCATTTTAGAAGTCGATTTGAACTATCCGGAAGAATTACACTATCCACACAACGATTATCCGCTGGCTCCCGAATGAATGGAACCGAACGAAGGAGACGAAGAAAAACTCATTCCCAATTTATTTAACAAACGTAACTACGTCGTCTACAGTGAGAATTTGAAACAATTCGTCGATTACGGGATGAAATTAGTCAACATACATAGCATCATTCGATTCAACGAAGAGCCTTGGATGAAAAAATACATCGATCTCAACACGAATCTCAGAATTTGCGACGAGAACGATTTCGAAAAAGATTTCTTCAAACTCATGAACAACTGTGTGTACGGTAAATTGATGGAAAACATCAGGAAGAGAACCGACGTTCGACTCGTCACATCTGAGAAAAGAGCTAAAAAATTAGTGGCAAAACCCAATTACAAACACCGAACCATATTCGACAAAAATCTAGTGGCCGCTCACATGCAAGAGATGCACCTGAAGTTCGACAAACCATATTATCTCGGACCAATCATCTTAGATATCAGCAAGCGATTGATGTACGAGTTTCACTACGATTACGTCAAACGAAAATTTGGTGATAAAGCCAAACTACTGTTCACCGACACAGACAGTTTAGTTTACGAGATAGAGACAAAAGATGTGTACCAAGATATATCTCCGGACGTGGCCACATGGTTCGACACGAGCAATTATCCCATCGATCACCCGTCCAACATTCAATCGAATGACAACAAGAAGGTGTTAGGTAAATTTAAGGACGAGAGCAGTGGTAAACAAATCGTCGAATTCGTGGGCTTGGGACCCAAACTGTATGCTTATCGTCTAGAAGATGAAGAGATCAAGAAGTGCAAAGGGGTTAAAGCGTGCATGGTGAAGAAAAACATCTCTTTCCAAGAGTATAAAGATTGTCTGTTAGGAAGTGGTCCAGTGTATAAGACTATGAAATCGATTCAAAGCGAAAATCATGACTTGTATACCGAAATAGTCAACAAGATTTCGCTGACGGCTGATGACAATAAGATATTCATGTTAGACAATAAAATAAGCACTTTAGCACTCGGACATTGGACTTTGGATCTAATTTTAGATGATAGGATTTCAGATATGATTGTGGATGATAAGATTCCAGATATGATTAAGGATGATAGGATTCCAGAAAATCAAGAGGAATTAAATGGATTCAAGATTATGGAAGTTGAGGATTTAGACGGATTCAAGATTATGGAAGTTGATAGAGTTAGTTTAAAAAGAAAAAGAAAAAAAAAAAAGAAAAAAAAACGTCATTTTAGTGAATTATAATAAAATAAATAAATAATAAAAAAAATATATGCATTTATGAATAAGAAAATAGAGATATCCGTAGAAGGTGTCATCTTACCTAACGAACCCCTATCCAACATCGATCTGTTGAATGCGGCGAAGGATTTGAAAATCAAAGATTTTTTAGGCGTGTTTTCCAGAGATGTCTTGCCAAAGAGAAGACCTCGACAATCGGATTGCGGAATTTTAAATCTAGACGATTTATCTGGTGAATGCACTCACTGGGTGGCGTGGTTCAAGAACGGGAAGAAGAAGAATTATTATTTCGACGGCTACGGAATCTCGCCGCCGAAAGAAATAAAGAACTATTTCAACAAATCGATGGTTCGTTACAACATGGGACGAGTGCAATCACCGGATCAAGTGTTTTGCGGTCACCTGCGCCTTTACGTTCTCAAGAGATGGTCTGAAGGAGATCGGTTTCAAGACATTCTCAAGGATTTACATTAGAGAGAGATTTTTTTATAGTATATAAAGGTAAAAAATTATTAAACAAATTTTAATCGAATAAAAACGAAAAAATAAAAATAAGTGAAATAATTCATTTTTTAATAAACTGCGTTTGAAATATATTTTTAAAACAAAAATCTCAAAACAACATGCCAGTCGATAAATTTGGTAGAAGTGACGACGAAAAAGTCAACCTAAAAAAGAAGAGGAAGACGCTCGAAGTCGGTGATGGTTACGACGTTGCCAACTTGGACGAACGTTACGTTCGGAGAAACGAACCTCTAGAGGAACCTTTGAACATGAATGATAAGAAGCTCTACAATCTTCCCGAGCCGATAGATCTTGCAGATGCTGCGACTAAAAAATACGTCGACAGGGGGAACGTGGATTTCAAACGAATCATGCTAGATAATTACGTGGATAAAGCCATGACCGACGATCTCGATCTGAAATCTAAATGTTTGGTGAACGTCGCAAATCCCATAGATCCCACTGATGCCGCGACCAAGAAATACGCTGACGACTCTCACGCGAGATTCAGCGAACACCTGCGAAATAGATACGTTCAGAAAACGATGCACTCGGAATTGAACGCTACTTCTAACAAGATAACGAACGTGGCCACTCCCACGAATCCCAAGGACGTGGCGACCAAACACTACGTAGATCTGGAACAGAGAAAGTCTGACAAACGAGAAATGAAATCGGATCTGAACGCGGGATTCAAAAAGATATTGAATCTGTCAAAGGTCGACGACACGGATGCAGACTCAACCGCAGTCAACAAGGGCTATGTAGATTCTGCCATGACACGATCACAAGAATATGTAGAATCACAAGTGGGCAATCTCTACCTGAACAAACAATCTGGCGGAACCTTGGAGGGTGGTATCAACATGAACGGTGAGAATTTATTCGGACTCCATCACGATCCCGAATTCGATTCCAGCGCAGTCAGCAGGAAGTATGTAGATGACAACTCGGTCTGGAGAAAGGGCGACATCATGGAAGGTAAACTAGACATGGGTGGACACGCGCTCACAAATCTACCGGATCCCCTAAACATGACAGACGCCTGCACCCTGATTTCGGTGGTGGAGAAAGTCAAATATGCTAGGCAATTGATCACCGTGTGGGCCGAGGAGAGCGACACCTTAGAGGAGGGAAAAGCTGAGTCGTCTTTCGGAAATGGAGGTAGTGGATTGCAACATGGTGAGGTGGGATATCCCATGCCGTTGGGAGGTGAAATCATTCGAATAAGTCTGGCTTCCTCGGATTTGAATAACAGAGCGGTCGTCAATCTCATGGTGAATGGAGTAGAGAGCGATAAGAGATACAGCGTTGAAAAGACTGAGAATCAACACGCGAATGTTAGCACGTTCGGCACACCTCTCAAAGTGAACGCCGGAGACAGGATTAATTTCGTTACGAAAACCAATAATCCTGAAGCCGCCACTTCCGTGGTGAGTCTACTGGTCGAACTAGATCCTTTGAACAAACAGTGAACACGTGGAAATAATTAATTAAAAAAATAATATGTGATTATTAAAAACAAAAGAAAAAGTAATGAGATTTAGAAAGATGTTCAATCTCTCTAGATCTCATTACTTTTATTTATTTATTTTTTTTTTTTGTTTTTTTCTGTTTTTAATAATTACTCATTACTTTTTTTATTTTGTTTTTTATTTTCTTCACACACGTCTCTCATCGAATGATCGACATCTTATTTCCATCCGATTCGAATTGTAATTCTCTGTCCGACAGGACTAGAGCGAAGGCTTCGGTTTTTCTCGACACGTTCGTATCGAATCGCATCTTGATCTGAATATCTAAGACGCTACTCTTGAGTCGTTCACTCTGTTTACTAACGTCGAATACGAACATAGGATACATCGACTTGTATTCGCCGGGAGATATATTAGGGTTGCTCATCAATTCGTCTAGACAGTGATACTTCTTTCTAAAATCAGCGGCATCGCCGTACAGTCTGCAGAAATCATTCTTGTCGAACGACTCATTGTAATCGATTGCTGGATATCTCGTGGCGGTCAGAAACACTTGCATGTTTCTCAGATTGCAGTGATCAAACTGCGATGCATTCTTTTCCTGAGACCCATCCCTATCGGTCTGTAACGCAACCACGATGAAACGCGGTCTCTCAGAAGTGGATTTCACCGTCAGTGTCCAATCGAAGTGATTCGTGGAGAGTGGAATGCTAGCCATGTCGCACTGTCTCATTCTAAATCCCACAGGTAATTTACTCTTGGATTCTATGATCTTGTAGAGACGCGCTTTTTCCACGCTCAAAGGCTCAACGTGTGGAACGAACCACGATATCTTGTGTAGAGTTAACTTACCTGCATCGGTCGCAGGGAGTCTCACTATTGCATCGTCGTTTCCTTTTCGAATCAACGTCAGATTGTGTTTGAATCCGTACATGATCTTGTTGTAATCGTCTGCGAATGCGAAGATGTGTTTCAAAGGTATCCTGAATGAAAATGTTCCTTTAGGTCTCGATGTCTTGACGACGTAGTCGAATATCGCGGCGGCGCCGGCGTTAGCAGGGCCGACGGTGTCTTTCACCCACAACTGATTAAGTCCTGTGGATTTCGAAAAATCACCCGGATACGTCAAGAGTCCGAACATCGTAGTGGCCTGACCAGGATGAAACACAGATTCTATCTCTTGTCATGATAGCATGTATTTTAGATTACTGAATAGATGCATGATGCCATTATTGGCTAGAGTAACCGTATCGTCGTCGGCGTAGTCGCTCCCATCTTCCTTGGTGAGACGTCCCTGCACCACTATATAACTCTCGCTAGGATGGATGAATAGATCTTGAGTTTCGATGTTGATTCTTATCTCTCCCGCATTGTTCAAACTCGTTCCAGTTACCGGTTCATATTCGTGAACCTCATATTCTTGAATACTTTCATCTTTCACTATGCTTTGTGCTATATCTAGTATATTTGCCATTTTTTAAAGGGTTTTTGTGTATTAATTAGTTTGCTTTTTTTTATCTAAAAATAGTTTTAATTATTTTTTATTATTATTTTTCTCTCCTATATATATATGTGTAAACAAGAAAATGGTAAAGAGAGTAAATAAAAGAAATTTGTTTTCTTTATCAAAACTTTGTCTTCTGTAATTGTTGTTCGTAAAACTTTCCGATGATCTCTTCTCCATCCAAAGCTTTGATTTTGTAAGTCACCGGATCAGTGTGAAATATTTTGATTATCACGAAGATTTCAGAGGTCCATCGAGGAGTATAACCCTTTTCCAAGTGCTTCTTATAAGCGGAGATTCTCACTCCATCACCGACCACAAATTTCGGCGTTCTAGACTTCTTCCTAATCTTAGATCTCTCAGGATATAGATTCGCGTAGACCCGTTTTTCATTTCGAGGATCGCTAGCTTCCACCGGAGTCATCTTGATCGATCTATGTCGCGTGTTGTTGTAATCTTTAACCAGACCGTTCAGAGCGTGTATGTATTTCTTGGTCGAATTCGCCGTGAAGTATCTATGCATCTTTTCCTTCATCGTTTTCGATCGAGTAGATGTCGACCAATCGATGAACGTGCTTGTTGTAGAATTCCTTTCCCTTATCCACCCACAATTTATTTGGTTTTCGAGAAGACGAGTCGAACACGCTCTTCAGAGCCTCGGCGACGCAAGGTCCCGATTTATTCTTCAAAGCTCTGATCCAACCGTATTTGGAAAAATTGTCGATGATCGTCAATAGATATTTGACACCCTCGTTTCACCTCGAAAACGATCTTATGTCGACCATGTCGGCAGACCAAATATCATCTAAACCCTTCACGAACACCCTTCTCTTTCGAAATTTACGCACGATGGGTTTGTGTAACTCCTCGGCCAATTCGCTCGTCAATAATCGTTTCTTCTTCTTTTCAGATGCGCTTTTTCTTTTTGAACGCCCCATCAGAATCGACGTTTCGCACCGATCAAATTGCCGACCAGCGAACGTTCTATCTTCTCTCTCCTGGTCGGATTCGATATACCTCTCAATTTCGCCAACATGTTTTCATCACAGACATCGTTGCGAGTCTTGGTGTCGGGATGTCCGGCATAGCATAGATGGTGATCATACGCGGCCGCGTCCACCCTATTCACAGGTTTGCTCCAAGATTTAAGAGTCAGATCGGCGTTGAATCTCTTGTTCAATTTCGTTCCAGGTCCCGTGAAACTGTGACCAGGCAGATGCATTTCGAAAGGTAGATTATTGATAATTTTATTCACGATGCCTTCACCTTTGCTCGCGTTGTTTTTTTTTTGACGAATCGAGTCTTGATAGAACCACACACGTCGCAAATTCCGCGAAGCATCTGTCTGTCGTTTTTAGGTCGTACTTCTTGAGAATTACTCGTCTCGGTAACTCTCTTACATTTTACGCAGTACATTTTTTGAGAGTTATTTAAATTAATTTCGTTTTTATTTTATATATAAATTTAATATTTCTTTTTTTTTAAAAATTCTGTTCTTATTATATATATTTTTTTTTTTCAATCGCTGCTCTTGAGTTCTATCATCTTACTGAATTCCTCCCTGGCCTCTTTCCTTCCCTTTTCCACGAGAGAATCCTTCATCTCTTCCTTAATAATCTGACGAGTCTTGATTCTCACAGCTTCTTTCATGGCATCATATTTCGTTTTCTCACCCAATATCATGAAGTATTCTCTGTCTGATATACTACCGTCTTTCATCGCCATCGAGATCATTTCGGATATCGTGTCGATCTTGGAGTCGGCCAAGATGCGAATCTTGTGTTTCCTCGCCTTCAGATATAATTTGCTACTCAAAAAGTTTCCGATCGTGCTAAACAATCCAGCGGCGAGAGCTACTCCTTCTACGGTTAACATGATCGGAATATCGACCACAGTCGACAACAATCCGATGCCGGGTGCTTGTAAACCCATGGAAATCGTGATGAGTGTCGTGTCAATCGCGTTGATGAATTTCACGAAACGCGAATACTCCTCCTTGAGAGAATGACGAGAATCTCTCTCTTGAGTTAGATACGCTTGGATTCTACTGATTTGATCGATGCGGATTCTACTGCTTTGATCGATGTGATACCTCTCTCCTCTTTCTTTTTCTTCTAGCGACGGTGCCGTCGGCAAAACGCCGTTCGGCTTCTCGTCCTCATCGTCATCTAACGTCGTATAAAAATTTATTTCTAGTTCTCATTTTTGTGTTTTTTTTCTTTCTAATATTAGATAAAACATTTATGTGTGTATTTATTTTTATTTTCTATTCTGCCTTATTTATATCAACGAGAAAACTTATGCTTCATTGAACAATAATTTCATGATGCATCCCTAGTCTTCTAAAGTCAGACTTCTACGCGCCAATTTCAGTTCTTCCGAAACTGTGGGCTTGTCTCGATCCTTACAGAAGAGTAATCTCTTCCAAAACGTGATCACTTCGTCGATTTGAACGCGTTCGAACGCCGGTTCGAAATATTTGACGACCATATGTTCCCTTTCCATCGTCAGACACGAATGATTCTCATGATCGAAGTCTAGGTGATCCCGACATCCAACGCATCGTTCTAACAAGAGGCGACCTAGTTGTTCGTTCACGTAGAATGCGTAGGCTCTCATCAGCATTTTTAAAAGAAACCTTGCTCTAATAGTCTGGGAAGCGTTCATGATTTACGCATTTCTTATTTATTCGATTTGATATATTTATTTTTAAATAACTATTTATTTATATTCTATATATATATCAATCACTTTTTTTATTTCCTCGCCTCAAAACCGATTCCAGTTGAGAAAAAACATTTACAAAATAAACCTCTCTAAATGAGTTTTGCTCTCAAAAGTGTTAAATCGCAACCGCGCTTATTCTCACCATAAGGAAAACTCGAATAATCAAAATCACAAGTAAACATATCAGTAATGTAACGCTTTCAAAAACGCGTTTAAATCATATCAATTAATCTTTTGAACTGTTTCCGCTTTCATCTATAGAATAGTTTTTCAGTTAAACTATTTAACTGACAATTGACACTCATTTGAATGAAAACCCGTAATACATTTCGAGCGTGACAAATGGCGTTCTCAGTAAGTTTATACAGTAGGGATTTTAAAAAAAAACTTAGTTTGTTCTGTTGAGTTTGGAAAAATCCACTATGGGTATTCCCCCACTTACATCAGAAATGGGAGTGCCCAATAGTAGTCTATTAAGTTTGGAAAAATCCACTATAGGTATTCCCCCCACTTACGTCAGAAATGGGAGCGCCCAATAGTAGTCTGTTAAGTTTTGGAAAAAATCCACTATGGGTATTCCCCCCCACTTACGTCAGAAATGGGAGTGGCCATAGTGGGATTTTTTTTCCTGGTCTAGAATCCGCAAACCACCTTTTTGATGCTGGTCTAGAAACCACAAAGCGTTTTTTGCTCGCGTTCGCCAACGATGGATCGATGGTCTAATCCACGATGGGAACGTCAAACAAAAATTTTTAAGAAAATTTACATGTACAATTTCATACATTTTTTCACTTTTTTGATTGACGTGTTAATCTACGCGTTCGCCAACGGGTGTTTTGAACGTGAAAAGTGTGATCTGTGAGCCTCAAAAAACAATAGCGGATTCTGAACCACTATGAAAAAATGACATTTTTGTGAACGTGCACGCGATTTAACACTGAATGCTACAATGGTAAACGCACCATGTACCGTACACGGTACGGTACATGTACAAGGTGGTACTGAATCAACTTTATTACCTACTTGTATCATCCGCAAAGAGGCGTATCGAGCTAACTAAATTTTCAGTAATATCATTGATATATATAAGAAATAATAGAGGGCCAAGTAGGGAGCCTTGTGGAACACCTGAGTTGATGGGTTTCCAGGCGGATGATTCAGAGCCTATGATGACTCGCTGGGACCTGTCCTAGAGATAAGATTTTAAAAACAGCAGAAGATCACCCAAAATTCCGATTCGCTCAAGCTTGTGAATGAGACCAGCGTGCCAAACCTTGTCGAAAGCTTTACTGATATCACAGAATACCACCCTAACTTCTTTTCCTTCGTCTAGAGCTCGACAAAATTCATAATATAAATCAGTAAGCTGGAAGACATTCAAGTCGCCAGGAGCGAAGCCTGACTGGAACTTACTTAAGATATTGTTTTCTTCAAGGAATTGCCACAGTCGTCTAAATATACATTTCTCAAATATCTTGCCAGCACAACTAATCAGGGAAATTGGACGATAGTTCGTTACCAAATTTGATGGGTTCTTTTTTAAAACAGGTGTAGCATTGGCCCTTTTCCACACGGAAGGAAAATAGGAGTTGTTAAGAAGAATATTAAACAAGATCAAGAGTGGTTCGCAAAGAGATCATTTACATTCTTTTAGCAGTCGAGGGCTTACGAGATCCGGGCCACATGCCTTGGAAGGTTCAATAGATTTCATTGCTTCATATACATCGCTGCATTGGAGGGTAATGGTGTCAATAGTTTGTGAAGGGGTGGGATTTGGGCCTGGGATGGAAGCGTTAGTATCATCAATCGACGATATCGAACAGAAATATCCATTGAACACTTCCACTTTCTCTGTGTTAGATGAGTAGATATTGTTTAAATGGGTAATAGAAGAGATTCCTGGTATTTTATTACTAATGAATGATTTCCGTTTTCCACCACTGCGACGGCAATGTTTCGTGACTACCTATAGTGAGGATTGGACTTTTGAGAGGTATGAATTCTTGGCCTTTCTAATGGCTGCTACAACTTTCTTTTTTATATTTTATCCATGCTTGTGGAGACCCATTGCGCTTAGCTTTACGATATAACCGTTTTCTTTGTCTAATCAATAGTCGTATTTGGTTATGCATCCATTTGGGTTGGGTTGGCCTAAAAGTTATGAGTTTGGTGGGAATATGTTTGGATGCAGTATCAAGTATCTTACGTGTGATATTGGAAACTATCGTATCAAGACATGCGTCGTTGAAAATAATGTCCCATCGTTCATTGCTGAACGCCGCGTTTAAGGTTTCGTAATTTCCCTGTGAGTACAACCATATACGTCTCTTAAAATTAGAGGATGATTGTTTCGTAAATTCAATCTCGATGGAAATTGGACAGTGGTAACGAATAATCTCTGGTAATAATGGCTCTAGAACTTCATACGTTATTACGTTGACTGAGGTGCTAACGGCGAGGAGATCGACGAATGAAGCAGACGACTCATTGAAGTAAGTGGGCTCACTCACAAGCTGTCGGAGGTTAAAATACTTAATTATATCTGAAAATCGGCCGTTCGGATAAGCTAACTGGTTATCATTAAAATCACCTGTAATAAGTCATCGATTGACGTATCTTTAGCTTTTTCAATGGATTCAGCTATATTATCCCATATTTCTGGATCACTGTTGGGTGGACGATAGAATATACCTAATAATAACGGTCTACGGCATATCGTGGATACTTCTGCCCATAGGCATTCAGTGTTCGGGATTTCTCGGTCAGGTCTATGTCAAAAGCAAATATTGTCTTTAAAATAAATAGCCACCCACCTCCTCATGTCGAACGGTTGAATCGCAAAGGTTCCCGAAAACCATGCATCAGGATATCAGATGATGGATCAGTACTTTGTAGCCAAGTCTCAGTGAAAGCATGCTCTGACGATTCACATTCAATAGTATCGAGTTTGCTTTAACCCTTTACCTAACATGAAAAGCAGACGACACTTGCCAAAAAAATTCTTGAATAACTAATTTTTTTCATTTCATTTTTTGTCTCAAAAACATAGGTTATGACCCCTCGTTGGAACGAGCTCGACGAGCTCGTTCCAACGAGGGGTCATAACCTATGTTTTTGAGACAAAAAATGAAAATATTTTGAAAATTAATTGGCGATTTTTGAGAATAGCGCTGGCCGGTTTTGGCCGTTACGTTGGGTAAAGGGTTAAGCTCTGAATGTTCTGATGAAAAATTGTCAGGGCGTTTGGATTATTTTCTGAGTTGACGAGACATGGACCTGGGTTTGTCTCAATATCTCCCAACAATAACAGTAAAGCAACCAAGATAATGAGACACAGGCAGAGAATAGGGGCTGCAGGTATTTGAGCGACTTCACACTTAGCGAAAAAACTATCAGTTTGCATGACTGATGATAGGATTTTATATCAACTGGATGACGCTCGATATTTATTGGATTCAACAAGTACATAGTAACGGGATCTTTCGGAGTCAAGAAATACAGGACAACTGTGGCAGTGAAACTTTTACGTATCTCGACACCACTCAGTCTTTGGTAAAAGTAAAGCAAAGCACATAATGATGGATGTCGTGGTAATCTGTCTTTTAAGCTGCGAACATAGACAGCGGCATTGAATGTTCCAATTCGAGCACGGTACAATTCACTATTGCACATTATGAAATCTATGAGTGGAAAGGTATGAAATTCCTATTAATTCAAGTTGGTTAGAGGATAAAGGCTAAAATTAAAATAAAATAGTTGAATGATTAACCCTTTGATACTTCTGTACGCGTTATAACGTACCAAATCAAACAGCACGTTGATACTTTATGGTCATTTGTTTTGTTATTATTTTTCGATTTTTAGTTTTAACCTCAAATTCCCATTTTCTCCCGAATAGCTCTCAGTCATAACCGTTGAGCCAAATGTTATCACAGCTTAAAATACTAATATAATCCTGCTGTGAAGACTTCTTAACTGGTTGAATGCTGGAAGCCACTATGAGGGCTTTCAAAAAATGAGGATATCGGAGCAAAAGCCAACACTCTCCTTGCTTATATTTCATATTCAGTCCAACACAAATAATATTTTGTTTATAAAAATTTGTTTATTACCAATTATTGGAGAGTGCCTGTAGGCACTCTCCAATAATTTGTAATAAAACAAGTTTTTAATAACAAATTCTAACCACCAAAAATAATCTAGCCCGCAATCAGATAATCTCTAATTTGAAAAATATCTTGTTATTTGCACTTTCCGACGTTTGATGTCGCATGTTACAAAACGTTGTAGAATCTGAATTCCTAGTGACGTTTGAACGTCACGATACTTAAAGTCTCAAAGGGTTAAGAGGTGTAACAATTGGAAGAATAAGAAACATTAACATATGTACAGGTATGACAAATAGTATTCGATAGATAAAGATTCCCAAGGAAAAAAAGAGTTTGAGAATTACATGTCCACAAGTGATACAAAGTCATCAGCATTCAAGAGGTTACAGGAGAATGATTTACTGTAGGTGGTTAAACAATAGATTGTTAGCTGTAATGGGAAGGCGGTACTTAAAATATTCATACTGCAATTTTTTCCAATGATAGTAAGATTAAATTTTAATATAACAAGGCCTTAGAGGGAGCCAACTGTAACACTGCAGAGATTAACTGACGCCACAGTGGTTGCGCTGGATTCGTTCAGGCATAAGGTATCAGTGCCTAGTGTGAACTCATTACCCAACAGCAGGTGAAAGATACAGTAACAAATTGCAACCAGTTACTCGGACCACAGCGCATAACCCATCGCCAGAATGAGCTCGACTAGCTCCCTCCAACGAGGGGTCAAAGGCCGTACTCTGGAAGACAAATTTCGATATTACACTGGCGGGATATGACAGATCGTGGAGTAGAAGGAAATATGTTAGCTCAGGTGACGGAGTTGTGGTTTTATATATGTAGATAAGAAATCATTTCCCTTTTTTCTGTGTAAAGACAAAGTGCACATTTTGTGGGTTTTGGCTGAAAATTATTATTATTATTATTATTTATTATGGTATGAACGGATCAAATCGATCGAATTGTCATTTAACGTGTTTGGAGTGGGTTAATATCTTGGAAAAGAGGGGATTTTTTGAAGCCACATATTTCATGGTTACATGTCAATCAAACTGAAAACCATCTTCACCCTACAACTTTCTTACAGTTCTACAGCCTTGTGCATTAGACTCTATCTCTCTCCAAACGGACAGCAAAGGAATGAACATTTTTGTTTTGTTTTCAGGATCCACTCAAAGTATTGCGAAAGATTGCTAATTACCTTGAGTTAGAAGCTGATGAAGGATTTCTACGTTCTGTTGTGGAAGCTTGTGGTATTGACAAAATGAGACCCAGAAATCCAATTCCTGGTGTTGAAGTGGTCCGCAAAGGTAATACAATACCTTAAAACGCTACCCACAGTATACGAAATGTTACGCGCAGAAAATATTTCATTACAACATGCAAAACAACGTGTTGGGGTACTTGGAATGTCTACTAACCCTATCTATTCTCTGAGAATATTCACCTCAGCCTCCAGCGAGATAGAGAAGTTCAGCCTGACAATCATAGAGCTGTTGGGTGTAGGCCTATCTGCAATCGGGATCCTTGGTACGTGTAAACCCTAAGAGTTCCGACTCATTTTGGAGCTTTATCTTTTCGTTTTTAGCTCACCTGTCAGCGTCGGCGTCGGCGTTGGCGTAGGCGTTGGCGTTGGCGTTGGCGTCAGCGTACGTGTCCAATAATGTTAAAGTTTTTGTTTAGGTCACTTACTCGCCCTATTTCCATATCATGGCTTTATAATGCTGCTATATGATGATTATTATCATTCTACCATGGTTTAACCCCTCACACAGCATTTTAAACATTTTTCTTGACATTTTTAGTTGCGTTTAGTTTTCTGTTGAGCTCAGAATTTCATGTTTAACTTAGTGTTTAGCACACCTGCTTTGTTCCTTCTCTTCCCATGGTGCTTATATTCATCATTCATCTTCTTCATTATCATTCTACCATGGTTTAACCCTTGTATAGTGAATTTCTTAAAATTGTTCTTCCAATTTTGAACGTTTAGTTTTCTATTTAGCTCCCACTTCGACATTTTCAGTGGGTTAAATTTTTTGTTTACATCAACTGCTGACACCCTTTTCATTCCATGGCCTTTATAATGCTACCACATGGTGCTTATCATCATTCTGCCACTATTTAACCCTAACCCAGTGTGTTTTAAACGTTTCTCTTAACATTTTTTAGTTACAATTACTTTTCTGTTTAGGTCAGAATTTCATGTTTAACTTAGTGTTAAGATCAGCTGCTGTGCTCCTTCTCTTCCTATGGCACTTATATTCACCATATATGTTCCTCAGTATCATTGTTCCATAATTAACCCCTCATACTCTGCATTTTAAACATTTTTCTTGACATTTGTAGTTGCATTTAGTTTTCTGTTTAGCTCAGAATTTCATGTTTAACTTAGTGTTTAGCTCACCTGCTGTGTTCCTTCTCTTCCCATGGTGCTTATATTCATCATACATCTTCTTCATTATCATTCAACCATGGTTTAACCCTTGTCCAGTGAATTTCTTAAAAATTTTCTTCCAATTTTGAACGTTTAGTTTTCTGTTTAGCTTACACTTCGATATTTTCAGTAGGTTAAATTTTTTGTTTACATCGACTGCTGACACCCTTTTCATCCTTTATAATGCTTATTATCATTCTACCACTATTTAACCCTCATCCAGTGTGTTTTAAATCTTTGTCTTACCATTTTAGTTTACTTTTCTGTTTACCTCAGAATTTCATGTTTAAGTTTGTGTTTAGGTCAGCTGCTGTTTTCCTTCTCTTCCCATGGTGCCTATATTCCATCATACATGTTCCTCATTATCATTCTAGTATCATTTAACCCTTGTCCAGTGTATTTCTTCAAATTTTTCATCCCATTTTTAGCCCGACTGTTTACAGTGAGGGCTATAGTCATGACTTTTGTCCGTCCGTCTGTCCGTCTGTCCACATTTAGAGTTTTGGTTAAAGTTTGTGGTTAAAGTTTCTTATTGAAGGTTCAAGTGTGTTTTTTTTCCTATTTTGTTGACATTTGGAGTTTTGGTTAAAGTTTGTGGTTAAAGTTTTTTATTCAACATTCAAGTACAGGCTACACCCGGTAGTTCTTGTCTGATCGTCACGAAATTTCATATGCAGGTTTCAGGTCATATCTACATGAGAAAGTCCCCTTTTGGTCGTGATCGGTCAACCGGTATGGTTGCCCGACCCCAAAATCCGAAAACCATTAGCACAGTCTACAGGTCGTAGTTATGAAGGGATTTCATTGTAACTTGGTAGGATGCCTCTGTGTAATGCCTAGATGAGAACGTCCCCTTTTGGGCATGATCCGTCAACCGTGATGGCTGCCCAAGCCCGAAACCCAAAAACTTTTAGCACAGTCTGCAGGTCATGTTTAATATGGAGGGATTTCATTGTAACTTGGTAGGATGACTCCGTATGATGTCTAGATGAGAATTTCCCCACTTGGGCGTGATCTATCAACCGTGACGACTGCCCGAGCCCAAAACCCGAAAACCTTTAGCACAGGCTACAGGCCATATCTGTGAAGGGATTTCATTGTAACTTGATAGGTTGACTTCATATAATGTCTAGATGAGAAAGTCCCCTTTTGGACGTAATTGGGCAGCTGTGACGGCTACAGGGGCTCGAAGCCCGAAACATTTAGCACAGTCTACAGGTCATATTTATGAAGGGATTTCATTGTAACTTGGTAGGATGACTCCAAATAATGTCTGGATGAGAACGTCCCATTTTGATCGTGATCATTCAGCCTTGATGGCTGCCCGAGCCCAAAAACATTTAGCATAGTCGAAAGGTCATATTTATGGAAAGACTTCGTTGTAACTTGTTAGTTTGACTCCATATAATGCCTAGATGATGACATCCTCTTTTTTTCGTGATTGGTCAACTGTGACGGCTACAGGTGCTTGAAGCCCAAAAACCTTGAGCACAGTCTACAGGTCATATTTATGAAGGGATTTCATTGTAACTTCGTAGGATCACTCCACATGATGCCCAGATGAGAATGTCCCCTTTTGGTTGCGATCATTCAACCACGATGGCTGCCTGAGCCCGAAAACCTTTCGCACAGTCTACAGGCCATATTTATGGAGGGATTTCATTGTAACTTGATAGGTTGACTCCATATAATGTCTAGATGAGAACGTCCCCTTTTAGGCAACAGGGGCCCGAAGCCCGAAAACCTTTAGAACAGTCTACAGGCCATAATTATGAAGGGATTTCATTGTAACTTTATGGGGTCACTCCGGATGATGCCCATATGAGAATGTACCCTTTTGGTTGCGATCATTCACCCATTTTTGCATTTTGATATGAATTCAGAGGGTTAATATTCCAGTCTCAACAGTTTTTCTGCACTGATCGGTTTCGATGTCTCTGTATAATATGACCCCGAATATATTTTTCCTCTCATCTCAGCCACGATCCACAGCTGGGGGAAGGATAATAGTATTATCCTCAGCTTCTTACCTTTTAATTAGTCTGTATGAAATACGGGGCATTGTTTTGTATGCTTCCTTCTTCTTTTTCTTCTTCCATGGGGGCACGGGTCCGGGGGGGGGGGGGGGGGGGGGGGGTCAGGCCCCCTCACTTGTTTGGCAAACAGTGCTCACAATATTGGTAAATAGTAAACAAATGGGGTCTATTCTACTTATCATCAATTCCAATTTAAAAGAACTTATTTTTGAGTCTGTGATTATTTCAACGCCGTTCAGTACACTAATAGACCTTCACTAATACTCGGCCATCTATGTTTTTCAGGCTTCTGGTAGCATTTGGTTTGCCCCCAGAAGCGATCTTTTTTTCACTGCATTGTCCGCACGATAACGCGAATACACATATTCTTATCTCGATGCTTTTTGGCATACTGATACACAGATACTAATACTCCGCTAGCAGTGGTTTTTAGGATAGCTTGGGTATGGACCTATGGGCCCTAGGGTTTTCAACGCCTTTAATTTTGTTGGTAACAGTAAATATATCTTCAAGCAGTAGCCAATGATTTCATTTTTAAATCCATCCTATTGAACAACCATCAATTAAAGCCACATTAGAAGAAACGGATGAATTTAGAAAAAAACGCGAAGCTTTTTGGATCAATACGCTTAAACCCTCTGGCCATTTGGTATGAACATATCAGAGGGAGAATACGAAAGGAGGTCCGTCATTCCTTTCACTTTAACATACAACAGAATGAATATCGAAATAGTAAAAATGTTAAAAGATGAATTCAATTTAACCAATGCTAAATTAAATGAACCTTTGAATCTTCGACTGGTCATCACCTATAAGAAAAACAAAAGCTTGCGTAACATCCTTGTAAGGACTAGATTAGATCCCATCAATGAATAACATCAATTATTGCCAATCAATTTAACCAGTTCCTAAGCTCATCACTCAGTTTAAATCAATTTTATGTTTTTTCTGTCATGTTTCAAGCCCATCAGGGTTCAGTAAATGAAAACAATTTTTCGGCGGCATATTATAAAAAAAAAAAAAGTTTCAGTAGGAAATATCTGTTCCAGTGCTAATTTTTAACCTCAAATTCTCCCCCCCCCCCCCCCCCCACACACACACACCCAAAAGCCATTAAAACGGTTGTTACATAATTATTCATTTGTTTATTTAAAATGTGCGCTGGTCCCAACCAGGCACAATGATTTCGGGTGAATTATAATTGGTGTGAAGATATTGCATAATCATACGTAATAACTCGGGTATGATCCGAGTAAAAACATCTATTAGGTATTAATTTCTAATTTTAATTTTCTCAATCCCATTATATGTTTATATTATTCCGTTTTCCAATCTAATCCCAATATCATACTCTGATTTAATTCATTTAATACCAAACATTCATGTATTTGTGGAATTCCATTAAAAGAGATATAAATATGGACCATACCTCTAGGTCTGATATCAGTTCCAGTCACATCTGTTTTTTGACTGATTTTTATTTCTCAGCAATCATGGATGATGTCGCAGATTGCTTCAAAATTTTGTACTAATGCAGGATGTCTAAGCGCCAGAATCAATTAAAGCTCTTATCTTTTGTTTTCTCACATTTACCATGTCACTATCCAATGAAGCTGTGCCAAAATTCACATTAGCTGTTTCTTGTTGATTTTTTAATTGCTTCACTGTTCGCATTTGATGTTGTACTTGATTTGGGCTTTTACTATTTGTCTTGTTCTCATTTGTTTTTCCCAGTATCATATTTTCTGATTCAATGATATTAGCTGTCAGCATTATTTTTATATAACATTTTTTCTGACATTTATTAGTCTCATGTTTGTTATTCTAACATATTCATACTCTTTTGGAGCTGTTGGTTTCATAGTCATTCTGTTTAATGCTCCGCGTTAACATAATGACATTCCTTTAAATATTCGTAAGTATTTCGGCATTCTCCTGCAAAATGACCAATTTATTCACAACGGAAACACTTTTATAACCTTTCGTTGGTTGGTTGCCATCTGTATGTGTTTTGTAATTTTTACTGACAATCTCTCTCGTAGTGTCCAGGTCGAGGACACCTCTGTGACAAATGGTTTCATGTACCATACTGGTTGTTAATACATACTACTTACTGTACTGTCTTTGGTTGTTATACTGCTATTATTACTATTTTTTCAGATTATTAGTTTTTGTAATTACATATTCCCGATTTTGGCATGGGTTGAATGTTCCTTGAGCTCCCAGGATTTTCTTCTACATCTTGGTCATACCTATGGATAGTGATACCTCCAATTATATGATGCTTCGGTTCGGAATTGACACATGCTCAGAGGCTGTGTGTTAACAGTGATTTAAATTTTCTGAGAGTTCCCGTGGAACAGGCTACGAATTTACAAGCCTTACCTGCTGTTCTTTGGGAACCCAGGGCTGCTGCTTCTCAGGAACCCATGACTATCAGGAGGAGCCACAGTAGGTGTTGTTGATCCACCATCTCCACCATCGGTTAGTGCTAGTCCAGAGTGGTAATGGTCATACTGATCTCAGAAACTCATGGTTACCAGGAGGAGCCAGGATAGGTGTTGTGGATGCATGCACTATTTCCACCACTGGTCAGTGCTAGTCAAGAGTGGTGATGGTCATACTGATCACAGTTGATATACTCATGGTGGAGATCCCTTGTTCACGAAACAGGGTACGTAGGCATTTGGCCCACATTGCACTCAGAGGATGGTTTCACAGATTTGGTGGATTTGTGGGGGCATGGTTTCACTGTTCATGAATAATCTGTATTGCCCTGTTGAGACTTCAAAGCTCTGACGCTGTACCCCAGTCTACTGGTCTTAAGAGGAGAGTCTTCTGAGGTTTAAGTGCTGTTTCCTGCTTTTAAGTTAATTTGGTTTCCACCTTCTTGAAGGCCTGACCAACACAATCTAACATAATCATCAGAATTCTACTAACAGTACCTGGTGCCTGCCTCTGTTCAGTGATTCTACAGTGTCTATACCCCTGCAGCCGCCTCATCCAATTCGTTGTCACCCAGTTCATTGTCAAACGTTTGGAAAGTCGCAACAGATTCAGGAGCAGTGTCTGCCGCCCTTTCTGTCAGTCTTTGAATCCCAGCTCACATTGTATGGCATTAGTACAACCAACCAGGGCCGGGACAGTAGATAATGCAAACAGACGTTCATGATTTGGACTGATGAGTCGGCCTTTTGTTGCAGCCGCCCATCCTTATTGAGTTCAAACTTTAGAAATCACCGCCTAGTGCAGGTGTTTGCCCTGTTTGTGCTAGAGCATTATATTAGTCATTAATGGCTGCTTGCCAAAAACTCTGTTGTAAAGAACCCCACCCTACTGTCGACCTCTTACTTCTAACTATCTGTGCATTCCGAGAATCAGAGAGATATCGTTATCCGCACTGATTGAATGCAGGGTTATCAAATTCTATGCCATCCATGTTGCAATTCTTTAAATTTCTCAAAAGGGAACAGTTATGTTGCTACCTGTGTATTTGAACAATTAAGTCAAATGGTTCAATATGGAATATATCTTATATGCCATACAACGATGTCTTCTAGTCAATGCGGATGCAAGCTAGGCTAATAACACAAGCTGCGAGATACTCTAGGTGCCAAGGGCATACAACAATATGTTGTGATAACAAATTTGCTCTCAACAATGGACCAAAGTCAGCAGCAGCTACTGTGTTTCACCAACCTAGGAGCTCCTGCTATTATTGTGCCTGGTATTGCGCATCTTGCTTTCACCATGGACATGACCTCCACTGACAGATCCTTGCTGTAGAACGTAGAGTATGCAGTGGTTAAGAAAACCACAAGAGTGATGGCAAGGGGGTCATGTCTATCGACGACAGCGACATGTATCATTACTATGGTGGCATCTGGAAGACCGTGCAGGAACGCGAAAATGCACAGCACCGAGTAGAGGAATTGATTTCTCAACCAACGGGAATGTAACTAAGTAACAGGTCAATGGGGCGATAACGGCACCACCGAGAAAAAGACAAGGCTATCGCTGACGTCTTTAGCAACAGGTTCCTTATCCCAGGAACACCTGGAAGATTACATGCCCCTCTACCAGGGCACGCTCTGGGCAGGTTAGAGTATGGACTGGTCTTCAATGACTACAGTCAAGTTATCCAAGCCTCAGGCGATACTTCTGCCCATATCGACATTATCAGCCTGGAGTATATATTGACCTGGTCAGACTAATTTGCAGCCAGTATGTTGGATGCATTGCCATCCTTTATGACTGTATCCTCCGACACCCTTTGACATAAGAGCAACACACTATGGAATATCAACTTGAACGTTCCTATGAGAAGCATGAGGGACATTCTGATACTCTTGGGGATCCAGCTGGCAAGTGTGCTGCTTACGATATTAAGACTTTTACGATATTAAGACTTTCTACAACCACAAGATCACAAAGGTCGAGATAACCATTGAGGGTTTTCCCAACCAGCTCAACGGCCAGGTCATGCACACCTAACAGCAGTGATATAAGGCCACAAAACAGTTCGCTGTCTAACTCGTCACCAAACAACACTTTGAGGTCGCAATGGCCGCAAAAGAGCTAGCTCTAGCAGGGGTCTCAATGGGTGAGTTCTTGACCGTTAAATACATATTGAAGACATACTCGAGACCGGCTTCACATCAGTGATAGCAATACTGAAAATGCGAGCGAGGGCGCCAGCATCAGGATCACCCAGGTCGCTGAAAAGGCTACATTGAAATCTACTTATATGTGATCATTGATACCCAACATCCAGGATGGCCACAATGTCTCAACAATATACTGATCCGATATGCAGTATCATGTACCACATTTCATGAGTAAATATGATACGCGATACTATGTATCATATCAAGTGTCACACAACAACCTCACTCAGCGATTATATGTCACCAGACCTACTGCGGGAAGACAGTTTTCGTATGTGACCTGCTGGAAAGTCCTGAGGCACATTCAGACACATATTGATACTTGCCCAACAAGCAGGTATAACAAAATGTATCAGACCACTCATGGATCTGGTCAGACACAGAAATTTACACCGTAGACCCTGGAGAGGGCTCCATGACTATTTGTGGGCATTCTTCAATCAATTCTGGAGAGAACCCACCATGTACATCATCCATGATTGTTCCGCCTTAAAGGCTCTAAATCTTTGATCTGGTAAATGCGACAAACGGGAGCAACGGCACATGCTCTCATATCCTGCTTGTTTTAAAATAGACAACGCATTTTGTTGTTTTGGCCATTTTAGCTTGTCATATTAGTAGTGCCTCACACTGATAAAGAGAATCATTTATGTGACGCGTACGGATCCAAAGATGTTTTTACTCGGATCATACCCGAGTTATTACGTATGATTATGCAATATCTTCAAACCAATTACAATTCACCCGAAATCATTGTGCCTGGTTGGGACCAGCGCACATTTTAAATAAACAAATGAATAATTATGTAACAACCGTTTTAATGGCTTTTGGGTGTGTGTGTGTGTGTGTTGGGGGGGGGGGAATTTGAGGTTAAAAATTAGCACTGGAACAGATATTTCCTACAGAAACGTTTTTTTTTATAATATGCCGCCGAAAAATTGTTTTCATTTACTGAACCCTGATGGGTTTGAAACATGACAAAAAATACATACAATTGATTTAAACTGAGTGATGAGCTTAGAAACTGGTTAAATTGATTGGCAATAATTGATGTTATTCATTGATGGGATCTAATCTAGTCCTTACAAGGATGTTAAGCAAGCTTTTGTTTTTCTTATAGGTGATGACCAGTCGAAGATTCAAAGGTTCATTTAATTTAGCATTGGTTAAATTGAATTCATCTTTTAACATTTTTACTATTTCGATATTCATTCTGTTGTATGTTAAAGTGAAAGGAATGACGGACCTCCTTTCGTATTCTCCATCTGATATGTTCATACCAAATGGCCAGAGGGTTTAAGCGTATTGATCCAAAAAGCTTCGCATTTTTTTCTGAATTCATCCGTTTCTTCTAATGTGGCTTTAATTGATGGTTGTTCAATAGGATGGATTTAAAAATGAAATCATTGGCTACTGCTTGAAGATATATTTACTGTTACCAACAAAATTAAAGGCGTTGAAAACCCTATGGCCCGTACCCAAGCTATCCTAAAAACCACTGCTAGCGGAGTACTTGTATCTGTCTATCAGTATGCCAAAAAGCATCGAGATAAGAATATGTGCATTCGCGTTATCGTGCGGACAATGCAGTGAAAAAGATCGCTTCTGGGGGCAAACCAAATGCTACCAGAAGCCTGAAAAACATAGATGGCCGAGTA
Source organism: Pictodentalium vernedei (assembly GCA_031216915.1). NCBI lineage: Eukaryota > Metazoa > Mollusca > Scaphopoda > Dentaliida > Dentaliidae > Pictodentalium > Pictodentalium vernedei. The sequence goes on from CM062292.1 coordinate 117,046,931, forward strand.
TTAGTGAAGGTCTGTTAGTGTACTGAACGGCGTTGAAATAATCACCGACTCAAAAATAAGTTCATTTAAATTGGAATTGATAAGTAGAAAAGACCCCATTTGTTTACTATTTACCAATATTGTGAGCACTGTTTGCAAAACAAGTGAGGGGGACTGACCCCCCACCCCCCGGACCGGTGCCCCCATGGAAGAAGAAAAAGAAGAAGGAAGCATACAAAACAATGCCCCGTATTTCATACAGACTAATTAAAAGGTAAGAAGCCGAGGATAATACTATTATCCTTCCCCCAGCTGTGGATCGTGGCTGAGATGAGAGGAAAAATATATTCGGAGTCATATTATACAGAGACATCGAAACCGATCAGTGCAGAAAAACTGTTGAGACTGGAATATTAACCCTCTGAATTCATATCAAAATGCAAAAATTAAATTTTAAGCTGCAAATGTTACCCATAATAGAACTAGAAATTTAATCATTTCAATCTTGTTTGACAGAGCTTATTGAGCTCTGTCACACAAGATTAAATTGGTGAAATTTCTAGTTGAATTATGGGACAATTTGCTGTTCAAAATCTTGATATATTGACATCAGTGTGCAGATCTTTAAAAGGACTGTATTACAGAATTAGTTTGACTTTTGCCCCTATTGATACCACCTGAAATCTCTCAAGATAAAACACTATCATAGATATCAGCTGGTAGACAAGATTTCCTGAAATGTAATTGCAATGACCATAAAAACGCCAAACAAAGCGGTGCTAGTATTTTACGGGTCACCTTCTGTTCCATTCCGGATGCCATGGAATCATCTACTGTAAAAATAAATAAACGACCTCTCATATACGGATAGAGAATTGTTCATTGTGTTGATTGACGATGCCAAAGTGTTTGTATGTCAGCAATAATCATTTACTGTTTCTTCCATAAACATTAAAACATTGTACTCCAAATATTTTTACTCCAGTAAGTACGTAAATTCAAAGGACACAAATGTCTGTAAATATGTGTATTGTTAGTGAATCCCCGTGTGAATCAGGAATGTGAATGCAAAAACATTCAGGGAAAACGCTTATCACACACCTATTAATGTAAAACACGGGGTTTCCGCTGTTCTTCATGTACGATAAGAATAAAATTGCATCGCACCTGTGGTGATACAAAACACGTTCTATTTCGTTTCCAACATAAATAGAGAAGGAGCCAGTCTAAAAGAATTCACGTCAATCATTGGTCGGATGCACCGGAGTTGAGATTCTAATTTTGATTTGTTTACCTGGGATATTTAAACAATCATATTCGAGTCAAAAATTTTCAAAATAAATAACATTCTGACTGCTTGTTACTTGACAAATACTTTCCGCAAGTGGTTATATAATGATGAACTGTGCTAAACTTATTAGCTATTTAAAAACTTTTTGTTGTGTTATTCCCCGCAGTTTTTAGTCAATATTTGAAGCTGGATCATAGAGACCGTGAAACTTATCGCTGTCAAATTGGTTTTGACCAATTGAATACCGTAAAAATAGGCCGATTAAGTCGTCAGATGTGTACCCATACGTACAACTAGTAGAAAGCTGTATGACGGAGGACCACCCCGGATGCCGACATTATGTACACCATACATGGTATGGGTACATATAGAAACGGATTGGAGGAGTGTCTAATTTGATGGATAAAGGTTTAATATATCCGGATCAAATTATTAGATTTACATAAAAAAACTATACAGCACAGCACAGCACATCAGTAACCTGAATACATATATGAAGTAACTCGATAATCGGATTAATATTTTTTTGAGCTATCGCATGCCGAAGAAATGGATTGGAGGAGTTCTCAATTTGAAGGATAAAGGGTTAATATCACAGGATCGAATTATCAGATTTACATAAAAAACTATACAGCTCGGCACATCAGTAACCTGAACACATATCTGAAGTAACATGACAATCGGATTAATCTTTTTTAGTTATCTCATGCCAAAGGGATTGGAGGAATTTTCAATTTGAAGGATAAAGGGTTAATATCTCAGGATCAAATTATCAGATTTACACCAAGAACTATACAGCTCGGCACATCAGTAACCTAAACACAAATGTAAAGTAACTTGACAATCCAAGCAATATTTTTCAAGTTATCGAATGCCAAAGGGATTGGAGGAATTTTCAATTTGAAGGATAAAGGGTTAATATCTCAGGATCAAAATAACAGATTTACACCAAAAACTATACAGCTCGGAACATCAGTAACCTGAAGATATATATAAAGTAACATGCCAATTGGATTGATATTTTTTGAGTATCTCATGCCAAAGGGATTGGAAGAATTCTCAATTTGAAGGATAAAGAGTTAATATCTCAGGATCAAATTATCAGGTTTACACCAAAAGCTATACAGCTCGGCACATCAGTAACCTGAACACAAATGTAAAGTAACGTGACAATCCAAGCAATATTTTTCAAGTTATCGAATGCCAAAGGGATTGGAGGAATTTTCAATTTGAAGGATAAAGGGTTAATATCTCAGGATCAACATAACAGGTTTACACCAAAAACTATACAGCTCGGAACATCAGTAACCTGAAGATATATATAAAGTAACATGCCAATTGGATTGATATTTTTTGAGTATCTCATGCCAAAGGGATTGGAAGAATACTCAATTTGAAGGATAAAGAGTTAATATCTCGGGATCAAATTATCAGATTTACACCAAAATCTATACAGCTCGGCACATCAGTTACCTGAACACAAATGTAAAGTAACGTGACAATCCAAGCAATATTTTTCAAGTTATCGAATGCCAAAGAAATGGATACGAACGCCGGATGGACGGACGGACAGATGAAGGATGGACGAACGACGAAGGTCTATCCCGGATGCTGGCATTATGTGTACCATACATGGTATGGGTACACATAACAATTGAAAAGTAAGTTAGGGTTAGACCATTATCAGATGTCTGCTTGGCAACGAAGGAAAGGCAGCAATTTTGAACTTAGAAAGTGCTTTTAGTTCAATTTTCGTGTACACTGGTTAAATAGAGAACCGCACATATGTTTGAATGGGTTAAGAGTTATCGCACGAGATTGCAGTTTGACCAGGATATCTGGAGAGCCGAAGGACAAAGCAATTGTTTACTGGTTTCATGCTTTCAGTGGCACAAAAACGAAACAATAATAGATTGCTAACCGTAACAATTGATATTTCTAAAACAAATACACCATACTGGAATGAAAAACAAAACAAAATGCAGATTAATGAAATTATAGCAATATCTGAGCGGTTCATGTACTTAGGGTGTCCTCACGGTAATAAAGAGATATAAACATTGGTGACTACTTCATTTTTATGAGAAATATTGTTGATGTTTACACGAAATTTCATCAAATCAGCAGGGAATCTATTGTGTACGGCGGGTCTGTATTCATATGTTTCGAAATATATCACTTTCACATTACGTTATTTCCATTTCAAATCTGTGATAGGCCTATATACTGCCCTCACGGAGAGTCCCATCTCATCACCTATGGACAATGACTACAATTACAGTCTGCACTAAGGAAATTTAAGTATTGCTATACTAAGGACATCTAAGTAACAAGAAAGACCCCACCCAAGTTACAGGATTGCCCTCGGACATCCTGAGCAACCTTCATAATAGAATATATTAATAGAATATATAGTAGTTCACCGCGGACTCGTCACTTTCTACGGGTGGGCAATATTTCCACGGATGCAATAATATTAGATTCCAAACACTAATAGGAAAAATCAGCAACATTTTAATTACTTAAGCCCCAGGGACAACCCGGTGCTTCATTAATTAAAATTTTGCTGATGACTTTTATTACCTGCTAAACGCAAGCATGGACATCACTGCCCACGCGTGCATTTTGACAAGTCCACGGCGGCTGTAATGTACTTCAAATCACAAAAGGACAACGTTCATAGAGTCATGACACCCAATGTTTTAAGTCCCAATTGAAAAACAATTCTATCTCTGACATCAGTATTGTTCGTGTCGAATAATGACATTTTTATTAGAAAATGATTTTCTTTCTTGTATTTGCCATTATCAAACTCGTCTTATATGGCTTCAAATTCAGCTGATATAACGCCGATCTCGGCCGATATGAACAAAGCTAGAGTTATCCCCCTTGACGCGTTACTTGGCGCAAGCGATTTGTTTACATCGAAATACTCAGTTATTCGTCGATTCCTATCAAGAAATTTGACGGCACCAGGCATGGTGGAGTGATTTAAACCAGAGTTTCGTATGATTGGAATTATTGGTGGCAAATGGGGTTCTGTCTAACACGTCTAGCGCGAAAGAACGCCATGTAAGAACGTATCTGATTGATCATTACATGCAGAGTGGCGTTATGATGAATGGAATGCCTAGACACAAAACGGAGTCCGGCAAGAAAGTGATCTGATCGCCGAGATTTATATTTTTATTTAAACATCAGCTTCATTCATTTAATTCAAGTTTAATCGTGGTATAAGTACAGAACACAACTTGGGTAGAGGACGTGAGATATTAATCCACGACCCTTGTTGGAGGTTTTTCTCTGTATTTCACAAAGGCGCATGAGAAAGGTCGTTGATTTCAATCTCCTTAACTCCACCCCGTTGTGTTCTGTCTTAGTCTGTGCATTCTCTTCTCGGGGAAATAATGCCCGCAAAAAAACTAATTAATGACGGGAAATTTGTATTGGAACATGCATGCCAGCCCAAATACGGACACAACTCAGTTTCTTACGGTTTTATTTTCAGGTGTAGCCGGTGGATGGAGGAATCATTTCACCGTTGCACTCAGTGAAAAATTCGACCGTGTGTTCAGCGAGAGGATGAAGACATCCAAGATGGAATTTATCTTCTGAAGCCGCTACCCTCCAACAAGAATTCCAAATGTTACATTCAGCTTGACAGATCCACGACAAACTAAAAATTACACAAATAATAATATTATTCATACTACTTGCTTGGTAAAAGGGGAGGAGACGCTATCGCATTTATTGCTAATTATTTCCAAAATGGTTTACTTTATTTGTTAATTACTTTGGCTAATGGATGCGTACTTCATTAAATATATTCATTAAATATCTTTGGAGAATTTTGGGAGAGTCGGGCAAGTTCTATACTAGGGGCCGAGATATCAGAATTTCAAATGAGCCGATCGGCTTATGGTCATGCATACTATAGACGACTACTTCTATAGAACGAATGGGCATTGTATAACAAACAAAATAATGTAAAAGCGAATTTATTTATTGCTGTTTAAGGTCACATACTTATGCACACTAGCTGCTCGTAGATCGGCTTATGGTCATGCATACTATTCGACTACTTCTATAGAACGAATGGGCATTGTATAACAAACAAAATAATGTAAAAGCGAATTTATTTATTTATCTATTGCTGGATAAGGTTACATACTTATGCACACTAGCTTATCGGGACCGTGGCAGTTTTACGGGTGTAGGAAGCCGGAGTACCCGGAGAGAACCACTGAGCATCGACGAGCGACTGTCAGCTCCTCAACATTCTAACTCTGTTCAACCTCCGCTCAAGCAGGGTTACAACGATTGAAGACATGCGCACCATCGGCGTGCAGTACGCCGTTAGTACACGGTGTCATCGTAACCCTATGTAGGCAACCGGGATAAAGTGCCTTGCCCAAGGACACAACGCGGGTCGTCCCGGACGGGGTTCGACCTCTTTAGCTTCCAATAATTCAAACCCAATTGGCACGGTGATCTTCTCGGGGATTAATGGAAGTGATGTTGGATGTGGAGGCTTCAGTCCTTAAATTGCTTTAAGTATCTGCTCCAACAAAATGGTGATCTGGCTATCTGATTCTGTTTGTACACCCACTTCTTTTGTGGTTCTGCTAACATCATGCCATACCCCTGCATCAATCTTTATGAAGTCGTCAAAATTGATGTTTGAAAATTCTGTCATTTTTTCAGTGTAATGGGAGATGAAGAAGACTTTGTTCGATTTATATCTTTACAGAATTTTTCCCTCCATTTTTTAGGCGCCTAAATTTTACCCAATGTGGGGAAGGCGGTGAAAAATACTCATTTTGAGAATTTCACCCGGTTAAAACTAACCAATGGGGGGGGGGGGGGGGGGGGGGAGGGGGCGCGTGAAATACTCACTGCATTTGCAATGCGTGCTTCTGGCGCCTTTTGCCCTCCCCTATTTGACTATAAATACACTTGGCCGGGATCATAAACTCATTTTTCTTACTGCTAACCACGAAACTACTTGAAGCATCTATCGAAATAGAACTTCACAAGAGGGTGACTGTAGGGAGCAGAACAATGATCACGCTGTTATTCCAAGAAATAATCTGCGCCAATCAGCAAGACAGGTTGGGGGACGAGATATCTCATCACCAGCATTGGACGAAGCAAAATATATCTTTGAGTTATTTCTCAGAAGATTGATGGTTGATAGTTGCTGTTATGCCATTTCCAGATCCGGTGTATCACAAAAGGTTATTATTACGAGACACGATGTGACTATAGCTGCCAGACAGAAGCATGATATAATTTTGCGAAAATAAACAATTTTTTGTTTATTGAAAATCAAACGGCCCTTTTCAGGGCCACCATAATCTTAAAAAAGAGTTTTCATTATACAAACCATGTATATTTATTTATTTATTGGTGTTTAAGGTCATATACTTATGCACAATGGCTAATCATGACCGTGACAGTTTTACGGGTGGAGGAAGCCGGAGAGAACCACCGAGCAACGACGAGCAGTTGCCAGCTCCCCAACATCGTAACTCCGCATTGCAGCACAGGCAGGGTTAGATTGGTTCAAGACATGCGTAACATCGACGTGCACCGTGCTCCGATGTGGACAATCAGGGTTAAGTGCATTGCCCATGGACACAACGCGGGAGTCCGAATTGATCGCTCAGACGGTTACCCATCCGAAGATTAACCGGGCTCGACGTTGCTTAACTTCGGTGATCTGACGAGAACCATACAAACCATGTCACCACATTATTGATTCTTTCGTTTTTTAAAAGGAAGCAAGCCTCATATTTTTTTTCAGGAAAAAAATAATTTTTATTTTTTACAAAATAAAAATTATTTTTTTTCTGAAACAAAAAAGTAACTAAAAGTTTTTGTATTTTTGTTTCAACAAAAAATAATTTTTTTATTTTGTAAAAAATAAACAGTCTTCGTTTACCGCGGTGAACAGGCAGTGCTTCACTTCCTGGTTTCCCGAGGGGAGGTTAAAACACAAAATGAAAAGATCGTTAGTGCGCCTCAGTGATTTAGACAAAATAAAATGCCTCGGCATAAGAATGGTCAGGCATTTCGAGGAAAATCAGTCTCTGCAATTTAAAATACTCTCTGGATTTTGTAATAAAGATCTGACAACACATGCACAGTTCAAAGTGACTCAGTTTCATTCAGAATAATATGTGTCAACTGTTCATTGCTGGAAATCAAAACATTACATTCTTCAATTTTTACCAGATGTGTAGGTTTGGGGAAACTTATTTGTCTGATAAGAAAAAGTTTAAATGTTCTGTTGAATCTTTTTCCTGCAGGAGGCAAAAATACATCTACCCAGTATGTCACTGCAATTTTGGTTTTGATATTTGCACTACTTTCAGTCATTTGTATTCAACTACTTACAGTCCCATGTATTTCTCAACCCTCTTCACTCTACCAACACTTCTACTACTTCGGGTAACACACAGGTTTGGGTATTAGTGTGTAAAGTTTTATTTACTTTATTTGTCTCTGTTAGTTTTTTCCCTTACACTATTATCACCGGCTTCTGTTGTAATCTCTGTTAACCTTTTCCGCTGTCTGAAATATGTGTTTTCTGTTTTTACGATACGTTCCACTATTCGTTTCAATGCGATACGAATGAGGTGTGGCTTTTGCATCAATTATCACACTGCATTCCCACTCGTTATTGGTTTGTAAACGATTTGATGATCCTTTATTTATCGCATTCAGGTCTTTGCTCGAATCGTCGTAGTAAAACGTTTGATTATTCTGATTGTGTGACAATCTCGCCTTTATTGATTCTTGTGGTATTACCTTCGGTTGTAAAAAGTTGTTGCGTTTGAGGTAAATTTGGAACTAAGACGGAGGTTTATTAAGAGTTGTGCAGGTGAGTTAAGATTAAGTGCTGGGGTGTTTCGATAGCACAAAATACCAACATGTTTTGTTTTGTGTGTGTGTTTTTCAAATGACGCTATCATGTTTTAGAGGAATTTTGAATGTTGGTTTCTGATCCCCCGGCGCCTGGCAATCAGGAGACCAACGCCTAAGCCACTAGGCCATTGCACACCGTCAAAAACGATGGCTGGAATCTAGCTTTTTAGATGAAGTCCTCATGATTACTTGGTTCATCTTCCTTTCGGCAGCAGCATGAAAGTGTGGAACGCGCCGGCTACAGTACGACGAAACTGCTGTGGATGGCCTCAGACGAAGACTGGCACGGGCTTGTGTGTGCCATTTTGTTCGCCATAGTGTCATTTCAGGAGGCAGAAAAAAGATTTTAAAATGCTTTCCTGCCTCCAAAAATGACACTATGGCGAAAAAATGACATTATGACGACAAACGCCTATGGTGAATCCTATGTTAATGTTTTCGCCATAGTGTCAACATTGGGGGCTGGGAAATTCAGTGTTAAATGCTTTTAGCCATAGTGTCAGCCTTCACTACTAATGGCTCGTGCAATTAACTCAAGAATGATTTGATTGATCAGCCCCAGCTGGCGTTGACGTATAGAAGATGGATAGTGGAAGGTTCCTTCCGAAAAGTATCCAGATTCCTGAATGATTGGCAGTCATATTGATTTTGCCACGGTAGTCCTCTTGATTTGAATTTCCATTAACAAAACGCTTTCCCTAATATTTTTCATCTCTAGATGATGTGTTAATGGTAGGTAGCGGTAGGTTCAATTCGATAATTAGATTGTCACTAACATTTGTGTTTCCGTTTGGCGGCATAATTATGCTATCCATACTAATGATAGGGTGGGGATGTATCCCACGCTTAGCTTTGCTCTTTGTTTCTGTACATGCACATTACACCTTCATCTTCCTGAATCCGATTCCACTGCCGACCATTTGTTCGACAGATTGTATTCGTTACATAAATTTCAAATCTAGTCTAGTAGGAAAGTGCTTGATTCCTTGTGGGGACCCCACGGCTAATTCTTCAGAAATCGCTGAATCATCCATTGCACAATCGCAAGGCTCCGTTGTCGTCCTGGGGAAAAGTTACAGGGCACGAATCTTTTCTCAACATTAAACTGCCCTTCTGTATTAAGGAAAGTTTTGTAATTTTCCCAACTACGTGTACTTCTAATGCGTCTGATTGAACTGAATCGATGCGAACGAGTTGAATTCGTACGAACCTGCAGAATTCGTGTGCACGAACTGAATTCGTGTGCACGAATTGAATTCGTGCGAACGAGTTGAATTCATGCAAAGGAACTGAATTCGTGCGAACGAGCTAAAGAGTTGAATTCGCCCAAACAGCTGAATTTGTGCAAAGGAGCTTAATTCGTACGAATGAGTTGAATTGGTGCGAACGAGCTGAATTCGTGCACGAGTGACTCCTATTGCGGATCCTGGTTTTTAAACAAAAAAATGACCATCACAGGTCTTAGACCACTACAACTGTCATACCCATAATCATCAACATCTAACCTATGAAGTTCCAATATACTATAGTCTTTTACTGGTACTGTAGTCACCCAATAGGCAATACTTCTACCACCCATACAACCTTGTACGATTACTATTGACGTATAGCACTACTTCGTACTTCCTAGCTATACCTTACCCTGTTCCAATCTCTGTTCTCGTTCGGGTCTGTAACAGGCCCAATCAGATAGCTCCACTCATCACAATCTGCCTCATTCTACACAATTGTTTGACCTTGAGTACGAAAGTGTAGCTTACAAATGAGAAACAAACAGGTTGTTGATTGTACAGAGATATGCTTGTGTGATAGTGCACAATGTGTACACATCGCATGTATACCCGATGTGCCTTTATGTGCTTACGTGTACATGTACAATGCGCGCACAACACACGCTGCACATAGACGCATGCGATGACAAAGCTATTCTGTAACCACAGACATATCCTAAAAAGGAATTCCACGGTACCTGGGACTGATATTTGGTGGGATGTGGTTTTGTACTCATTGTGTGTAGAACACGGGAACATGTTAGATAGGTCGATAGGTGCTTATGCGAAAATTGCTCAATGTGTGCTCAACGGGGGTTTTGCAAGGGATTCTAAAAGGGATTCCACAGGACGTGGGGCTGATGTTTGGCGGAACTGTGAACACACTGCATGCGAGACATGTTAAGAGGCGCCGATATGTACTTTAGCAAAAATACCAGAATGAGTGACTCCACATAAGACTCTTCAACTCATCTCGTAAAAATGTGGTGCTGCAAGTGGGCTGCTACAAACGACAAGCCTCTTACTCGAGGACACGAAAATGGATTGATAACGCCTAATGAACATTTGAGTAATTCAACTACGTAAACTATTGCAAGAACATACAGACAACCCCCAAAGCTGCTTTGGAATCGAACAAATCAATGTCGACACCCGAAACATGAACGAGCATGACAACATACCCGAGTACAATAGGGTACTTGAGCAATACAGAACAATTATTTATTTATTTATTGGTGGCCACTAGTACACAAAATGGACTGAAACACGTTTCGCCCCACCATGACGCGCTTCGATTGCGCACTGACATAACGGATCACTATGGTAATGGCGTCGCCAAATGGCCGCGATCTACCACTAAAACAAATATGATGTCACGTGACCATGACGTCACACATGAGGTCCTGCATGAGATCATGCTGATGAGGGATTAAAACCACATTCCACACTACTTCTGCCACATTCATCATTCACACTTCTGACTTCAGAGCGTGAGCATCTCGACTGACATGGAAATACCAGCTAGACTAGAGAAAGCCATATCAGCTCTGGGCGTCTCTTGTCCAATCTCCTGGACTATCCAAGAAAAAGGCAAGAGCGTCCAACTGACTTTGGATTTCATCATTGAAGAGAACAACACACCACCCTCTTCGGGGAGAGGTAGTACCTTTGGAGAGAGGATCCCCTCTCTCACTGGTCCTCACCCGAAGAGGCTCGGAGGCCCTGAAAAGAGAGAGAGGAAGAAAAAGAAGAGCCCTTCGACCAAGCGCAGGAGCGCCCTGCGCCTGGAGGCCTTCCGGAATAGGAAGAAAGAGGTGAGCGAGAGGATGGAGGTCCTGGAGGCAGCTGCCAGTTCCCCTCCTAGTCACACTAGTACACCCAACCAACTGCCAGCTCCTGGGCCGGTACTGTTGGATGAGGAACGTCTGCTGGAGACTGAGGAGGAACCGGAGGTTGCCTTTTCACCACCTCCCACCCCTCACTCCCCACTTCCTTCTCAACCGGACAGCCCGGGTGAGCCAATCACAGAAATACAGCCACCTCAGTCTGCAGTCACCATCAAAGACCCAAGGATAAGGGGAGCATTAGAGTTGGCCCAACGAGAACTTGAGTTGGGGAAACAAGCCGTCGCCGAAAGCCGCGCGTCCAGGGAAAATTCAAAAAAGACACTAGACACAATCCAGCCACTAAACTCTGCACCACCGCCAGCCATATCACCAAGCCAACCGCCACCTAAGAAAAAGAGCCGGAAGAAGCATAGACGGGGTTAAGCCACCTCCCTCCTTCCTTTTCCTCCTCCACCGCGCCTTGACATCCTACAACAACAACAAACAGCTAACGAGGGTCGAAAGGGGCTTGTCCTCCAAATCGTCCCTGCGCGCCTTCGGCGCGTCAAACCATTTCGTTCGTTCGGCCTCATTAGGTCATCACTTAAAGGATAACACTTGCCTATCATTCATTTCGACTCATATATAATATTCAAGTGGAGTTGATCGGACAAAGCTTTAATACTTCTGACAAATGATTCTGGGGTAAACCACTTCTTTCTCGTTCATCAATGTTAACATTCCTTTTTCCATCTTGATCCTTCTATTGTTGTACTTATGGAAGACAAAAACTTACTTTCCTGCTTATGGTGATCGAATCTTTGTTCAAAATTTCAGCATTAAATTTTTGAAGAAAGATGCAATGAGTATAATCTTATTGAAACTTGGTATAAGAAAGCAGGAAGCGTCAGAGAAATGACAGTAGTTATAAAGAAGACGAGAATACAGACAATTGCAGTAATAGATACGGAAACAAAAAAGCCAAAAGGTCCAGGCGGTGTATTGAAATTGGGTGTCTGCACAAAGACAAGAATACTGATATATTTAAAAGCAAGTGCGAAAAAGGGGGCGGGGGAGTTAGGAAAATTTCCGTGGATAAAACGTTCAAAGAAAATTTATTACAAACTGGGAAAGATTTGTTTTTTCCAGACGGGTGTTCTCTTCAAGGCACAGAGGAAGAATTAACGTTTGATTAAAAAGACTTCCAGCAGAACACACTGGGTAATGTTGAAAACCATTGGAGAAATGTACTAAAAGACAAAATTATTGTTGTTACGTTTTTACATAGTAACTGATCAGAGATCTTGCGTTATCGATTATTCCCGGGATACAAATACAGAAGCGAGTCAGTCGGGGTATTCAGATCGAAGGTATGTCGAAGAATAACACCTAGACATTCTGATCACCAGGGAAGATGATTATCAATCAACCCCGTTAGAAAGCGAAAACGAGAAGTGCGGAAACACCAACAATGCCAACAACAAAGAATGGACAATGGATTTTCCGTATACATTTACACGGACCGACTCGAACACACAGATGAAAGATGCCACACATATTCAGCAAAACGACTAGTCAAAAAATCTGCCCAAAATTTCGTGCAACACCACACATTTGTTTCATGCTGTAAAACAGACGATGAACAAACCGTCAGTAGTGAAAGCAGATTTGTAACCTCACTAAATTCATAATGTACCATCACGCAGGGTCAGATGGTTCAGTTTGGTTCATTTGTTGATACCGGTTGTCCGAAACTCTTGCCGATCATAGTTATCAAATTTTTTGCCTAGATGCAGCGAGTTCATGCGCTAGTACACAAAAAGCCTTTGGGCATACATGAACTCTTGATATGAAGAGGGTATACATTGATTGACATAGCAGACGCGTTTGAGAAGAATGGTTCAGTCAAATTTGTGGTGGGTGTACTTTGTGTTAAACGTTTACTCCCGAATGGATAGCTGGAAGTGGGCGCTGATTTAGTTGAAGTTCTCAGAGGTACACACTCATAATTTTGGGAAGAATTTTAGCACTCCTGCGCTCTGGGGACGAAAGTACCAATTCTCAGGCACGATTTGATTCCCAGTAAATGGAATACAGTTTGCTCCTTCATTAAAGTTGACTACCATTAGTGTGGATATTTTCCCGTGACAATAGCGCCAACTTTGTTTTATGACACTTTAGATAAGACAACCAGTATTTTAGAAACAGACACGTAGCGCCTTATAGAAGTTTTTTTTTTAAATTTTGCAAATGAACAAGAGAAAGTAATTCCAGATCTTGCTCAAGAGAACTTCGAGGAAGTCGACAAAGACAAGCCGACGACTTCCAGAGATAAAAAAACGTAAGACAAACAACTGTCGACGTGGCGGGAAAAGACCTGATACACGTACCAAAATTTGTAATTGATCTATGGGGCTCACACAGTGGTAGAAGCAAATGTGCGAAACCGAATCTAACCTTGAATGGACAGCAAAGTCCTGTAGAAAAGTCGGCATGGACCACCGCATCCATTAACCATTTATCTAACATGAAAAGCAGACGACACTTGCAAAAAAAATTCTCGAATAACTAATTGTTTTCATTTTTTTGTCTCAAAAAAATTGGTTATGACCCCTCATTGGAACTAGTTCGTTCCCAAGAGGGGCCATAATCTATGTTTTTGAGATAAAAATGAAATAATAATGAAAATTAATTGCGATTTTTGTGAATAGTGCTGGCCGGTTTTGGCCGTTACGTTTCTTAAAGGGTTAATATTCAAACAAGGCATGGTGCCCTCTACGCTACCAACTTGGATAAATCATATCATTACCAATGGATTTTGGGATTTTCTGGTGGAGGCAACCCACCCTGCAGTTATTTTATCAACGTGATAAAACATAAATTGACCAAATACAACGGGGCTGGACTTTTCGCCGAAAGTACATTTCGCCGGAACGAAAAATTAGACATTTCGCCGAACAATTGGACATTTCGCCGGAAAAAAGCTGGACTTTTCGCCCAACATTTGGACACTTCGCCGAAACTTTGGACACTTCGCCGGAAAAAAAGACTATTCGCCGTAAAATATCAGACAGTTCGCCGAAAATTTTATTTCGGCGAACTATCTGATATTTTACGGCGAATAGTCTTTTTTCCGGCGAAGTGTCCAAAGTTAATTCTTAGTGATTTTTCTGGAAATTATAAACAACAACACAAGATTTTTTTATTATTTTTATATCGAAATAACATTGATTTGCAAATAACACAAAACTGTAAAAGCAGTAATGCCAACATAGTAAATTTTGAAGTGCATAATACATGTGTACATAAAATATAGCCTATTGGTCTCCTTTGATAGGCAATAAATATCTTTTCGGGATTTTTTTTTGTTTGTTTTTTTTTGTTTTTTGAGGAGGCGGGGGTTGGGGAGAGACAATTTATCATAAGATGTAAGTTAGCCACTGTTTTAATTTTTTGGTTTGGTACGTCCACGTATTTGCCCCCCTTCATGGGGAGTCCCCCCCCCCCACCCTAGTTGCCCCCCCCCCCCCTTCCACAAAAAAATTTCCCCAACCCACACACTCTCCAATTGTCAGACAGGACAACTGTCCCCTTTTTAAGTTGTCCACTAATACAAGTAACCCCCACCCCACCCCCAACACCCAGGCGACACTTGATTTATCCGATAATTACAGATCAAAAGAATGTTTCTATCTTAAGTACTGATTACACGTGCAAGCCAATAATTCTATAAAATACATGTACTACTCTAATTAATCAAACAACTTTTATGTGCAAATTAATTAGTATTCGTTAAGCTGTCAGGTATAAATTAAACTACAATTAGTATTTGAGCTGCCTGGTATAAATTATAAGACAGCTATCAAACGGACTTCACTTGTTAATTATCACACTAAGTTTGACTACATTTACAATGAGATTTTATGGTTTTATGGACCAATATGTTTATTGTTTGGTTACATGAAAGAACAATTCTACATTCTGTTGTGTTAATCCTAAAGCGTTTGTTATTCTGACAATACCCTGTGGGAACCCCGGAAAGTGAGAAAGTTAAGCTCTCCCCCCCTTCCGAAAGAGAAAACCTTTCTTCGCCACTGGACTTGCACATACAGCTATATTTATTTGTGTGGTGGTAATGTCAAATTTCTTAACCCTTCACCCAAAGATCAGGCCAAAAGTTTGGACAGAGGCCAAATCTTACGACAGAGGTTGCCACGAGGGCAGTTCGCACCCCCCCCCCCACCCCACACACGCTCCAGGGATCAGGTGGTACATTGCACCCCCCCCCCCCCCCACACACACACACCAAATTACATTACATTGCTTCTTGTTCCTTCTTGTCATTCCATATATAATAATAATAATAACTCTTTGGCCAGCCGCTGATTTGTCGCGGTCCTCATAAGAGAAGGCCATCATTCCCCCTGCACCCCACCCCCTCTTCCCCTCCTCTCCTCCCAGCATTCAGATATAAACTGCTTAATAGTGTCCCTCACTTCCTCTTTTTCAATTTCTTCAATAAGCATTCCTACCCTCTCCCTCGTGTCCCCCTTCAGCCATCTATCCTTTGTTTCTTCACCCCACTTCTGCATTATTCTTCCAGTAAATTTTATTCTATGAGGTATATACTGTGGGCATTCCAAGAGAAAATGTTCCAGGGTCTCCACTACTCCAGAGTGGCACATTTGGCATCCCTTTTCCCCATCTCTCCCAATTTTTCCCCGAAGCTCCAGTGATCTTGATCTCAGTTTGAACAGCAGTGACCCTCCAAAGGTGCCATCTAGGTACTTCTCAAAAGTTGGCTTTTCTTTATATTGTAACCCCTGCAGTGATCTTTTCACGCTAACCCCTGCTCGCCAGTTTCGATTGCAATCTTCCATGACTCTCTCTTTGACAAACCTTTTGCCTTCTTTCATTCCTACTTCTATGTTTGTGACCTCTATAGAGTAATTGTCCATTATTTCCCTCACATGTTTTGACCACCCCGTTTCTATATTAGAATTCCAAATGGTATCGAGCATCAATTTGCACCACCGGTTGTCAGGCAGGTTTCTCAAGTAGTTAAAGTAACACAGTTTTCCCAAATCTACCCTGTCCTTGATTTTCATCCACCCAAGCTTCCCCCTTACTGCTTCCAAAGCTGCAGCATTACTCGACCCTGTTATCCATCTGCCGGCATCATTCTGAGTACTTTCCAACTTCTTAATAACGGTTTGGTTTAATGGAATCACGTCCGTGCCATACGTTATACTTGGTAAATCCACCCTCTCCCACAGTGTTTTCCCCACAAAGACCTTGTTGAAACTATTTTTCCCTAAAAGTTTTAGTTGGTTCAGAATTCTTTTCCCCTTCAGAATCAGTTTGGCTGAGTAATTTCTGTACACCCCTCTTCCCGTTATATTTATGCTTACCCCTAGATACTCATACTCTCCCGTTTCTCCTACAGTGATTTGTTTGCTTTCCCCTTCGGGGATTGAGAACTCCCCCACTCTCCATCTCTTCGTCATATCTACCTTGCGTCCAACGGATATTACCTTGCTTTTATTTTCATTTAGTTCGAGCCGCCAAGTGTTCCCATATCTACCAACAATTTCCAGCAGTTTCTTTAGCCCCTGTTCAGTTCTAGACATTAACACCATGTCGTCCGCAAAGAATAAGCCTGGTATCTTTATGTCTCCAACATTTACCCCCTCCGCACTCTGAATTAGTTCGTCCCCTAAATCTTTAACATACAATGCAAACAAAATCGGTGAAAAGATACACCCCTGCTTGAGGCCTATATCCATAGGGACTCGTTTTGTAGTGATACTCCCTAGACTGAGTTGGCTTTGCACATCTGTATACAGTGCTTTCATGATTCCCACAAAGTCACCCCCCAGTCCGATGCCCTCGAGCTTTCGCCACATACCTTCCCTCCACACTCGGTCGTACGCTTTTTTCACATCTAGAAATGCCAGAAACATCTTTTTCTTTTCAGCCTTTGTTGATTCTATCAGTTGGGTGAGTGTAAATAGGTGATCAGTGACTCTTCGTCCTTTCCTGAAACCATTTTGAATTTCTCCTAAAAAACCTTTTCAATAACTTCCTCTAGTCTACCGTATATGACCTTACAGAATACTTTTCCGATGTTACTACTAACTGATATCCCCCTATAGTTATCTAGAACTTCCTTATCCCCCTTTTTGTGTATGAACGACACCTTACTTTCCCTCCACTCTCTGGGGACCTCTTGCTTTCGCAGAGCCAGGTTGAAAAGGTTTGTCAGGACTTCAATAAGTGCCTCCCCTCCATTTTTGAGGAATTCGTTCGGAATTTCATCAGTCCCTCCCGCTTTACCATTTTTTCATTTCGAGACCACGTTCCGCGCTTCTTCTGCCGTTATTTCGCTACATACACGATTGGATAGGTTCTCCTCCACCAGTGTATTTCTTTTTGGTGGGGACCCACTGCCCCATCGCCTATCGTTTATCTTTTCCCAGTGCTTGACTAACTCTGAAGCGATACGGCCTTTATCTTCTGTACTTTCCCCATCCACTTTGATACTCTGCACACTACTTTTCCCCCGTTTATTTACCCAGTTCCAAAATACGTTTGAACTTGAACCCCCCGTTTTCGTTATTGTTCTGGCAAGACTGCAATTGCGCTCCTTCCTATTATTATTCTTTATCTCATTCACCTTTTTCCGTGCCAGTTCATATTCTCCTTTCATTAGTCTCGTGTCATTGTTATCCACCCCTTTAAGCTTCCTACTTCTTCTGTAAGCAGCGCATTTTACCTTCCTTTCTTTTATAGCCTTTTTCAGTCCCTCGTTAACCCTGTATCCAAGCTCTCTCGTTGGGACCCTCACCCTTCCTATACAATCCTTCCCTGCCTCTGTTAGGCTATTAACAATGCCATCTGAAATACTCTGGACATTTGCATCCCTAGGTATACATTCAAGATTTGGTTTTAGTTTTTCCCGAAACTGCTTCCAGTCGGCTCCTTGTTTTAGTCCCCAAACTTCCTTGAAGGTATTTCTGTCTCTATTCGTCTTTTTGCCCATAATCTTAACTGTTATCAGGTTGTGATCACTACCCAAGTCATTTTTTCCCTCGTCATCTATTTCTACATCTATAACCTCCCTCCATACGCTAATGTCAGTGAGTATATAATCAATTATTGTTTTCTTATCGTTCCTCTCCCAGGTCCATTTACTCTTACATTTCGCATCCCTGTTCAGGATCTTTAAACCAAGCTCTTTTGATAGGTCCAACATCTTCCTCCCATTCGTGTTAATTTTCCTATCACCTCCCTGTATGCCCTCCTCCTTATCCCCGATGTGCCCATTGAAGTCCCCCATTAGGACAATACTGAACCCTCTGCTTCCAAGCTCTGTGATATTCGATCTAAGAGTTGTATATATTGAATCATTCCACTCGGGCTTACTTCCCTCCACTGCTAAGTATACAACACCAACGGCAACACTCCTGCTTCCTAACTTGATTTTCGTTGGATACTGGAATCTGAGTCCTTGCTTCTGTGAGATCTGTAATCAATGAGGGCTGTAATTCCTCTTTAGCGTAGATGCCAACACCCCCACCCCGTTTCTGACCCTCAGTTCGCCCAGCTCCTATCCACACGCAACCCTTCATCTGATCAACCCGCTCATCCCGTCGTATCCACGTCTCACTTAGACCCATTATATCGAAGTCTCCTTCGTCCATCATTGTTGATATTTCGCTTACTTTCTTGTGCAGACCCTGGATGTTGCAGTACCCAAACTTAATGAATCTTTGTTGTTTTGTCATCACTGGCACATTATTATAACCCTGGTATGTCCCTGTATTGTGCATGTTTGTTGTTCTCCCTATGTTCCCAGCATTTGTGCCCCTCTGGGTTATCGGCTGTGGTCCCCTACCCCCCTTTTCTCCAAAAAAGGCCCAGCCACCTGTAAAATTTTTTGGCCCAACAGGTCTGTACCCATCCTACTTAAATGCAATCCGTCTCGCCCATACAACTCTCCTTGTCCCCAGAATGAATCCCAGTGGTCAATGAAATGTACTCCCAAGTCTTTGCAGTGCTCTTCCAGCTCCTCGTTTAGTGCCATAATCCGCGAGTTCCTCTCATTCCCACCACCCATAACGGGGAGCACCCCTGAAACGATGATCCGAGCATTCCTGCTAAGTAGCTTACTAATTAGGTCCTTGTATGTGTCCACCAAACGAACTGATTTCCTCTCCCTGATGTTATTGGACCCCACATGTAATACCACTACCGGATCAGGCCCCGACCCAGCTACAATACCGTCCACTCTATCCCTCAGGTCCTCCACTTTAGCCCCCGGAAAGCACAGAACTGTTCTATTTTTACTGTCCGGACCACAGACAACCTTGTCGATCCCCCGAACTATGCTACTTCCCGCAACCACCAACTTACTTTTGGCCCTCGCCCTATTTATCTCCTCTAGTCTCCTATTGTTTACAGCGTCCTCTTCCTCTCCAACAGCCCCACTCGGAATCAATATCGGTATCTTTGACCTAGGATTACTCCTATCCTTGTCCCTCCGTCTCTTTCCAGGCCCTGAACTACCTGTACTACCTGGACTACTCCCCTGGTCTTCTCCCGGATCCCTCCTCCTTTTTCCTGGCCTAGACCCCAAGCTACTATCTGTTGCAACTACCTCCGTCTCCTCCTCTGTCTCTTCCGAATCGAGCACATCAAATCTGTTTCTGGTGCTGCACTCCCCACTGCCTTTGGACTTTACACCCCCATCTACCTGCTTCTCTGCCCCCCCCCCCCCCCCCCCTTTCCTACCACTTTTGATAGTCCACGCCAAACGCTTTACAGCATTGCTCCGGCCTGGGCCCCCCTCATCTGTCCTACGTACTTTTCTAGCAGCCCCCACCTCATCACCTACCTCATTCACATCAAAGGTTCTACCCCCATGTTTCCTCTTGGAACCACCGACAACCTTCCATCCTTCTCGGAAAGCTACTTTCACAGGCGTAACTCCAGACAGCCCCGCCCTACCAAGTTTTCCCTTCAGCTCAGCAATCTCCCCCTCAAACTTAACAATTGTCTCAAGTAGGCGGAGGATTTCCTGACAGTTTGCACATACCTCTCCATATCCCATCGAGCGACAGTCCCCATACATCATAGAACACTGTTTACAAACTTCAAGCCCAATATCGCCATCGGTGGCCCCACCAACCCAGCTCTGACCGACACCCCCAGTGACCTCTGTCTGCACACCAATACTTACCCCGTTGGCACCGTTGACCTGGACCGCGATATTACACGTATTTACCTCCATACTTACCTCCGTCTGAACAGACTTGCTCGCCATCATTAAGACAAATTACACGATCGAACAGGGAAAACTGTAAACACGCGACAAAAGGCAACACGACAAACCGTTCGACAACTTAGCGCTCACAGTTTTATTTAAGACCTCCTAACTTTGTCCCAGTTACTATACTAAACTAACTCCCCACAAAGTTGAATAAAATAACCTGAAAATGAAATATATATGATTAGTAAACAATAAAAATACTTAATTTCGATTCGTAACCAAGGAGACTTCTTCTGTATACTTACCTTAAAACTCCAATTAAGAATAATAAGATTGTGAAATATATTACCTCTTATTGCTTTTTTATACATATAGTATGAAATTCCAGTACCACATCTCAAGTGATTCCATTTCTGACATTTATCACAGGTTATTGCATTATTTCGTGGATTAACTTTCTTTAAGCATGTAATACAAAACACAGTACCAGTAGTGGTATCCATTTTTTCAACTGATGAAGAAAATCAAAACTGCGCGGTATAAATAACATTCTCCTCAAGTTTTGAGTAAACAATGTTGCACTTCAATAGCATCGGCCGACGTGGGCAATCAAAGCATGTTGAAAGAAATCTTCTTTTAGATGAACGGCGCCGAGAATTGTTTATCTTATGTTGAACAAGCCACGAGGGACTTCGGCTGGGAAAAGCCATACGAATAGTAAGCTGAAACATAAATCGTTGAAATCACTTACGAGGGGTGTAAACTGTGAACAATAACTTCTTTCTTTACTATGGATTGAAGAAAAAATAAAACATATTGTGGAAGTATCTGGAACTGAATAGTCTGTAAAGAATTATTACCGATTGATAAGTTGGTGGACGACGGAAAAAGGTTATATTGGTTACTTTTTATCATTTTCATTGAAAAAAAAAATTCGCCGAATTGTCTGTTTTAAAAATGTTTTGTTTCGGCGAACTGTCTTTTTTATTAGAAAAAAAAATTCGGCGAATTGTCTCTTTAAAAATTTTATGTTCCGGCGAACTGTCTTTTTTATTGGACAGAAAAAAAAATCAGCGAACTGTCTTTTCCGGCGAAATGTACTTTCGGCGAAAAGTCCAGTATTCAATACAACCACTGTGGTAGAAAACAAAATGACACCCATCTTGTGCAAACTAGACGTAACATGATCTTTGATGTCACCCCTATTGATTGACATTTTACCCAATTTGGGTTTTTTATCGTTCTGTTATCTTATAAGGAAAAATATAATAAAAGAAGCGTCTATTAACGTTAAGCCTCACCTGTTTAGATATATGAACTGCAAACGTGGATTCCTCAGCAAATTTTTAAGGTCCTTGGCTATGGTGAGTTCATTTTTTATGTTCTACGAGGGAGTGCCCCGACTGTTACAGAAATAGTTAACAGTACAGGGCGGCCACCATGGACTGGTCACTTTTCACGGGTGGGCAATATTTACACAGGCACAATAATATTAGATTCCTAACAATAATTGTAGGACAAAGCATCAAAAATTTAAATAATGGAGCACCGGCTACAACCAGGTGCTTCATTAATTAAGCTTTTGCTGATTATGATTTTTATTGCCTGGTAAACGCATGCATGGGCACTACTGCCCACGCGTGCATTACGACCAGTTCACGGTAACTATACTGTAGAATACACGAGGGAGTGAGTTGGACGAATAAGCAAGTGCAATTAATAGCCGGTTTCCCTTCACCCCACCCTTAGTATAAAGTATGGCTGGAAATATAGGGTCTGCTCTGAAAAAAGTTGATTTTACCAAATTTTTCAAAATCATCCGCTAGCTGAGAGTGTATATTTCTAGCTAATTCCTGCTGTTAAACAGATTTGGGGTTATTTAACCAAATGTTCCCCTCGTCAGGTGGCCAACATGTGCAACTGATTCATCTGAAAGCACGTTTAACCCTTTACCTAACATGAAAAGCAGACGACACTTGCAAAACAAAATATTGAATAACTAAATTTTTTCATTTTTTGTCTCAAAAACATAGGTTATGACCCCTCGTTGGAACGAGCTCGACGAGCTCGTTCCAATGAGGGGTCATAACCTATGTTTTTGAGACAAAAAATGAAAAAATAATAAAAATTAATTGGCGATTTTTGAGAATAGCGCTGGCCGGTTTTGGCCGTTACGTTGGGTAAAGGGTTAAGGGAATCAGCAGCACAAACCTCCAAATTTCCCTCATGTTACTGTTCCAACTCTTGCAATTAGTAACAATAGTGAACTTTTTGATAAGCGGAGGACGAAAACCATGAAAAATAAAATACTTTTAAATGTTCAAAAAATCGCCTTTAATCTGCTGAGTAAACTGTAAAGAAAATGCTCACTTTAGCATAAAAAAATCGATAGCCTATAAAGTCAGTATAGAGTCGTAGAACACCAAAGAACTTCTGGAGCTACAAATAACATTTTCTGTCCTTTTTTAAAATATTTAATACTTTAAATCAATAAATACGGTACCTTGAAAATATTCTTGTTTTAATTCAAATTTTGAAAATTCGAAACGAGTAGAAATGCATCAATTTGATCAAAATAGTAAAGGCTGCTACTCACCTGATATGAAATAATATCAGGTGAATTACCTGATACGGCGTAACCCTTAGATGGTATTCAAGAATTCTGATTGGACAAACTAACTTTGAGGCATAATTAAATACTTTATGACTGCTGGACGTATATATCTGTATGTTAAAAGATACCGCCTCTATTATGTGCTACCATATAAAATAGCGAGAAATGTCTAAAAATACGTAGCAAATGTGCTGTAATATCTAAAGTAACAACAGACTAAGGGAATAGCTCTGTGGAAGTGAAACGCACTGCGTTTAGGCCGATATCACCGCGCGTTTTCGGCGTCTTAATTGCAGTCAAAATATGCTTTTACAATTAAAACATACTGGAAGGCATACAAGGCATATGATTAAAAATGCTTACTGCTTTTCTACCTTATTCGACATTTGTTATCACCGATAAAATCGATTGATTACGAATGGCGAATAAAGAAGTGGGAATAAGTAACCGTTGTCATGTCAGTCACTTTATCTTGTCAGATAAAATATTTTGCCTGTCCAGAGACGGATTGTTATTCTAGCTCGTCTCTGGACACTTTCTTCTTTTCTTGCCACATTTGTGGTGCACTGTAAGAGACTGCAATAGTATTTTTTATGCAAACTGAGCCTCTAGTGGTTTGGAAGATAAAAGTTCTCAGCTTTATCCGATTGGTGGAAAATGAACTGAGCTTGTAAGTGTGAATAAAATTCGAAAGTGAATGTCTTGGACAAATTATAAAATATTGATGATAATGATAATGGTCTTCAGAAACGTGTGAGAAAAAAATCAAAATTGGGCGGAGGTATTAGTGTTTGATATTCTACTGATTTGGTTTGTATCTTGTTCCAACGTTGTTGCATACGATGGTATGAAAAATTCATTCCAGGCCTTTAAATTACAATCTCTCTGGCTTCTTTAAATGTAATCTGTCTCTCACATTTGACTTTCTGAATTTCTTTCTCCCGTTTCCAGACAGGGCAATCCTTGGATGAAGCTACATGATTGCCCTGACAGTTACAGCACTTTATGGTATTATTACATGGCCCTTGGTGTTGTTGGCCGCATTTGAAACATGTTTCCTGTCCTCTACAGTTATTTTGCCCGTGACCATACTTCTGGCATTTGAAGCATCGGAGTGGATTTGGAATATACAAGTCCACTCCAATGCTCATGTAACCCACTTTAATTGACTTTGGTGGTCGCGAAGAGCCAAAAGTTAAAATATATGTATTGGTTTTTACTCTGTTATCCATCTTTTTTAATTTCTATTCTTTTCACATCTGTGATATTCTGAGATTTAAGTTCTTCATTTATTTCCAATACCGCCATGCCAGAATGTTCCCCAGTTCTCATTGCGCCTTTACTGGTGTTCAAAGTCTTATGTAGAAAATCTTATCAATTTTTATTAAATTCATTGTCTGAAATCCCTTCCTACATTCTACTAATAACCCGCCCGATCTCAATTTTTTAACTTCCTTTACTAAGCCTGCAATTCCTTTTATAGTCTTTTCAATAGCGAATGGATTGAGCGTTGATTTTTGTTTACCTTCTTCTTCCGCATAAATAAAATAAATGTCGACCAATTCGTTTCAATGGTGGTGCTTTCTTGATCTGAGTCCGAGTCTGATAGAATCAATTTCACTTCATTACCACGTTTTTTGTAGTATTTTTCCATGTTTTTGTTTGTTTTTAATTCTTCATTCCATGACTCTCACCCTTACTCTGAGCCCAGCTTAGAGGGTATGTTCCAGCTCAACACGAACTGGAGACAAAACCAATTGTTCCTGTATCAGTATGCATCGCGTCTTCTGATTGGTCAAAGTGACCGAAACAAATAGCCATGGTGTCGGCTATCTTCAAACATGCCGGTGATAAGAGCGCGCGCCGTTGTTCCCCGTTTGTCACTCGAGAAACATCCAGGTGATAAAATAACCTTTGACCCCGACTGCAGAAACTCCTATTAGAACTGTTAAGTTATATCCAACTTATTGTCGTATTGTAGTGAATACTAATACAAATTAAAAAACATCGTTGCAGCCCTATGAGTAGAAGCACTTGTTGGCTGTCGTATTCGATGAGAACTGAACAGATTGGATCGGGTTCGCAAATATACTTTTGCGCTTTGCGGGGTAAGAACATCAAGGGGAGCAACTCATCTGTTTATCTTCGATATCGCTTGAGCAGAATACAAAATGTCAATCTCTCGCTTCGCTAGTCACTCCGATGGAGACATCGTTCGCAAACGGATTGAACTCACGCCTAAATCCACTGGCAAATCAAATAATACTTCCGCACGGCTTTTTAGAGAGTATTTGTCAGAGAAGGACTTTCATATTGACTTTGAATCGGTTTTAAAACTTCACCAAAGTGAAAAACTTCTCCATGTGTGACCTGGTTTATAAACAACGATTCGGAAATAGACTCGGTCTATTTATAGTTTTGCTGTGACGTTTGTTTCACTCTTCAGTTCAAAACCTGAGGCTCAGTGTGGGGTTTAAACTCCGTCGCCTGAATCTTAATGTGGGATCATATTTTACATCTCGGCATTATTTCTGTGTTAGGAGGCGGGACAAAATCTCTGTCAACATTCAGGGTACATCCTGGAAGAAGATGGGTTGATTGCAAACAGACTGGTACAGTTTGGTTATTTTGCTGTGTTTCTAGTCAATCAGAGGCAGGCCAATATGAAATTGCAGTATTAATTGAGCTAAATGTTATTATCTGTGCAAAATAAGCAGGTTTTAACCCCCTTTGACCAAACTTGGATTGGAGCATATTTTTAATCTGAAAAACATAGTCAAGTTCATTATTGATTTCCACTTGCTAACTAACCCCCATCCCCAAATATAGTTTGTAGAAGTATCATTTCTTCCTATTTCAGAATTTAACCCCGTGTGTCTATATATGCTTACTGAAAGTGTGATTTCTTACATTCCGGTGTGTGAGAAACAGTCATTGAACAGGGATTTTTCTTTATGTTGGCAGTGCGGTGGTCAAATTAATGAGAAATATCCTGTTTCAGCCTGTGATCTGATTCTAATGTTGTTTTGCTGAGATGCACAGTACTCCATGAGAGCAATTCGGGTGTGACACTACTTGATTTTTCTATATTGAAATAACTATTTTCCCTTATTATTGAATAGAACTGTAGCTACATTATTACCCTTGATTGCTGGACACTTCTGGGCAACTTTCTAATCTTATTTTGGAGAAAAGCTCTGCTTTGAAGTGTTTTGTGTACCCAAGAGTTCAAAAACTACCTTTGTGGCAATTTCTGTTGCACAAAATCACTACACTGTTAGCAACTGCTCCTCTCATATTCTTTGGGCTTAACATTTCTATTTTCACAATCAAACTTGCAGCTTCAAGGGGTCAATCTGTAACAGTTTGGTCCGTTATATGCGCTTTGTTTTTCACAAAGAGATGCTTTCACTGGAATGTAGAAATCTGTCTTATAAAAGGCATTTTGTGTGCTTCCTCTGTCCTTGGTGTTTCAAATGTCATTTTTCTTACCAAGTACTTCTACAACCATCTTAAAAACTTGCATTCTGTTCATGTAGAAGGTAATATGCCATATTTGTTATAAACCAATAAAGAGGTATATCTAGTAGTTTAAAAGACTGTTGCATTAGGAAGATTTCAGTTAAAATGAGTTGTTGGCCAGCAACTTTTTTTTTGATAATGTCAAACAAGTGGAGATAGAGTGGATTTGGCATGTGGCTAAATGTACTATGCTGGCTTGATACTCGAGAATGTGGGTCAGATGAAGAAAAGTTGTGATATTGTACAGAATTGAGAGACTCCAAACTGAATCGTGGTTTTATTTGGGACAAATCTCTTTTTTATCCCCCTCCCCCCACGTTTAATCTAACTTGATCAATTTTATTTAGAAATTTTGCTCCCATGAGTACCACTGGATGCCTCATATGGTTAGTACTCACACATTTTTTATAACATGCAGGCTCAGCTCAATGTGCAGAGAGCACACCAGTTCTTAATCTGGTCTCAGTACAAAACCAGAGGAAATTTCCACTTTCATCTCATTTTGGCAGTTTCTGTATCACCCACATGTAGGATTTATTAATTGTCCAAGATCTTGTTAACCCTGTGCACTGTATACGTGGGAAACAGTTGTGGATTCTGTCACTGAAATTGAAGTGTGTGGACTCAAAAGGGTTGGGTGTAGGTTTTTTTGCAAAACTGGTGGCAGGGGTAGGGGTCATATAGCCAGCACTGTATGTTCGTTTGTTTCTTTCTTCATTGAGGTCAAATGACTATCTCATGTTAGAGTGTGCTTCTGTCACATGGTGTACTTCTACTGTAAATTGTATTTTATCCAAACACCTTTATGAAACAAAAATACATTTTTGTCATTTTGGGAGTAATGGAAGGGTTAATGTTTTTGGCTTTCATTTCTTTGAGAATAACTTTTTGACTCGGACAGTTTATACAGCTACTCTGTTGGTATACGAATGTAAAATGATGACGACTTGAGGACAATAAATTCATTAAAAGTGTTGTTTGGAGTCAGTTTAGAGGGAAAAATGTAAAAAGTGACACGATATTTTTTTACTCAAACAACCAGGGAGGGTTAATTGTAATGTTGATAGATCGGGCAAAGAGCATTGGAATTTGAAAAAAAGATACTTAATACATTAAACAGAATTTCTTCTTTAATTTAAACCCATAATTACATATATTTTTATTGACTGTAAAAAGCTTAGGCTTCAATACAGTGTTTTCATGCAAACAGTGCCTCTAGCGGTTTGCACCCCTGCTTTTAATGGAGGAGAAAAGTTCCCGGCTTTATCCCATTGGTGGAGAATGAACTGAGCTTGTAAGTGTGAATGAAATTTTAAAGTGCATGTTTTGGAAAACATAAGATTGATTTTGGGCCGAATTCGGAATGCATATCCCAATACAAGTTTCTCCTCATTAATTAGTTGCTTGTGGGCATTATCTATCTCAAGAATCACGGTATTTTTATTAGATACGAAATCAGGCAATTTTATATAGGAAGATGCTTTCAAAGGGTCGTGTCTATCCACGTGAATCTCGAGATTCAATACCTTCTCGAACGTCAAACCATTTCCCTTGTCTTGATAATGAGCCACAGATTCCAACATCTTGTCTTTCATCACTTCGTAAACATCGGCTAATTCGTCGTCTCTAAATACAGTTTCGATTTGAGACTGGAAATGGGCATCTTGCACCATGTTCTCACACGTGTTCGTATCAGCCTTTTTCATCAGACAATGCAAGATCATTTTTATTTTATTTTTAAGCCCACAACAACTAGATGTTCTCGAAATACATCCAACACTCCACCCTTCGCCCGTTCCATGAACGATTCGGGATCGAATTTTGCGAGACCGGGAATCGCGTCGAAAGTTTTAAAAAATCCTTTGATGGCGACGTCTCGTTCTATCGGAATCAACAGTGACTCCAACGCTTTGAATATGATTCCACTTATCGCATCAAATCCCTTTTTCTCTTTATGCGCTCTCTCGATTGCATTCATCGTTTTTTTTCTGACAAATCATCATCTCGAACCGCGTCGCTTTTCATTTTTTTATTATTCTCTTTCGAAACCTTCAGTCGCTCCACTTTTCATTTAAAAGCCTTCTCCTTAGTTTCCACAGTCATTTGCCGACGTTGTTTCATTTCCACCTTCTCATTTTTCATGATTCGAGTTTTTTTTTTTGTCGCTGCGTAGATCTTTCATCCATTCCCTTTCCGTCGAGCAAATGACCGATACATTCGTCTTTTTTCATGTATTTAACACCTTTCAAATTCAATGACTGAAGTACTTTGGCTTGTAATTCCACCAGTGTTAGATCACAGGTCTCTCCACGCACTGCTTCAATCAGTTGTCCCAAATTTGGTTCTGTAACGACTGTAATTTTTAATTCTTAGATTTCTACAGTACTTTTTCAAATCGGGTACGGTAGAGGAATATAACTTTTCCACGATATACGTTTTAATTTTTGGCATTTTTTTGTGTGTGTGTTAACCTTCTTATTTAATATATATATAATATTTTAGGTTTAAACATTTTTTTTGCGAATTGTTAAACTTATTTAATATATATTTTTTTTCTTTTAATGAAACATCAGTAAAGCAAAAAAGATTGTATACCACAGAAAACGAGTACTACCTCGCTTTCCCACTTCATTCTAAAACAGAGGTGAATAGTTACACACATTGAAAAACAACTCGCCCCAGATTCTATATTATATAAAATCCATTGACTTTGCATTTTTCTTCACTTCGTACAGTAATGAATACAGGCATTTCGAAAATCAGTTCTATTTTTCAAATAAAAATAGCACAATAAAAATATCCGGGTGTTCACACAGCGATACGTGCATAGTTATATATAACAGTGCACACTTCAAACTGGCAAACATCCGGTTATTTTTATTGTGCAAAAATAAA
Organism: Pictodentalium vernedei; assembly: GCA_031216915.1. Taxonomy (NCBI): domain Eukaryota; kingdom Metazoa; phylum Mollusca; class Scaphopoda; order Dentaliida; family Dentaliidae; genus Pictodentalium; species Pictodentalium vernedei. Next base: position 117,076,530 of record CM062292.1, read on the forward strand.
CAGTCTGAGTGAAATATTAATCGAGCGTGAACACACACACACACACATTCCTCAACTAAAAGAATGAGAGATATGAAATACACTTTAATGGGTTTTCGACTCGAGATTAAAAATCTATCACTAACTCCTTTTTTATAATTTCATGTCCGTGATGAGCATATTTACTTTAAAAATATCCTCTCCCCACTGATAAATCCATTGGAAAACCAGATTCACACTCTCGAATGTTCGTTCTTCTTCAGTGATCAGATTCAATCTGTCGACCACTTCTTTAGAAATATTCGGATATATATTACTCCCGTAGAACAACGAGAAATCGTCTGGGTTGAAATTTTCTATCTTCTCCGAAAGGATTGCCAATAGATCGTCTTGCCATCCGTACATTAAATCCAGGGCGGCCTCGTTCAATTTCAAAGGTAAGACATATTTGTCGTATTCCTCTGTCAACCCACTCATCTCCACGTCCTTCAATTCGATGGCATCGTGCGATTGCAATCTATAATTTTTAGTATCGAACTTTGAATATCTTTCGACTCTCTTCAATTTTAATGTGGATTTTTTAGGTGTTGTCAATTTCGTGACTGATTATTTTTTTGTTATCGCCATTTTTTTTTTTAAATATTAAATTTTTGTTTTTTTTTTTTAAAAAAATGATAATTATTAATTGTAAAAATATTTTGGGTTTTGTTTTTTTCTTCTTCTTATTATATATATAAACAAATAAAATAACTTTTTTACAGTTTTTTTTCTTTAATGACAAAAACAGTTATTATTTTTAATTTATCATTCATCTCACAACTCATAACACATACATACATTTTTTCAATCACGATCCATCCATCCATCCATTCCAGATCACGCCATCGAGCTAATCTAATTTTTTTTTACTCGAACGTGTGATCTCTCTCTATAGGCCAACCCAATTTACCACCTAACGTTCCAGCCCACTTTATAAATTCACCGGTTGAATCGGACTCTTTTTTCCTATGGGAATCAACGTTCGATCCCCTAACGTTCCAACTCACTTACTAAATTCACCAGTCGAAGCAGACTCTTTTTTCCTATGGGAATCAACGTTCGATCGCAGATTTTTCAATCTACGATCGCATAAAAGCCATGTTTTTTCTGAATTTTTGCCAATGGGAATCTCAGTGCTAATCGTACTTCTGGTCACAATCGTCCAAAAACTCCTTCCGGAAATTCGAAAAAATTCACCCCAAATGGCGAAGTCGATGTTACATTATGAAAAAGTTAATTTTTCACCAAGGTTTGTGTCAAATTTATAAAAAAAAAGTGAATGTTTGAAATCGGTGAAATTTTAGACATTTTTAACAAATTCCGTCGAAAGTGGGCCGAAATGTTCAAATTTTTAACATTTTCCGGGAAAATCCCAGGGTTTTTGGGCAAAAATTGAATTATTTTGGGGAAAACCCAATATTTTTCCACGAAAATCAACTTTTTTTACCAGAAAAATAAAGATTTTTCTAAAAATAACTCAATTTCCCAGCATACCTAACTTTCCAGCACAACAGGATTGAAATGTGATGGACGTGTGGTGGCACTCTCGATTTTTCCCTACTGATGCGTCTTACAATTGCTGCCGAGATTCGGAAGGAGTTAATGATTGTGTTGAAAGATCACAATATGGAACTTGCACAAAAAGTGACACTGGAGAATCTGGAAAAATTTACATGGTCCACACTGACTGGATACATGAAAATAAAGACACCGACGCTTCTCGGAGTTTTGCTTGCATCAGCTGAAGGCAAACAGCAGAAAAACACAAAGGAAGCAACATTTTTTGAGGATTATTCTCACTTGCCGTTTGTTTAATTATTCTCGGCAAAATACCAGTAGTCACAACATTATTTTAAAAAACCAACCTCATAACATGGTAAAAATGTAAGTTTCATATTTAGGAACTGGCAGGTGTACAGTTAAAACTAGAATCTACGCATTATGACCATAGTTAGGCTATCAAATTCTCTACATATGACTTGTGCACAAGCAATGTTTCAGCCAATCGAGGTCCATTGGCAGAAAAATTGCCTGTGTTTGCTATGAATAACCAGGAGATCCTGCCGTGCTTTGGATGCCATTCGATATGGCAATTGCGCACAAGTCCTATGCGCAATTAAGTCTAGATAAGCGCACAGTTCATGACAGGACATCTAGTTTTAACTGCAGGTACAGAGAAAGAGAGATGTTTTGTTCTGTCAACGGAAAATACATTTTAGGGTCATAAACATGAGAATCTTTATTTTTCTAATATCGTTTAATTTTCCAGGAATCTGTTGGGTGTGGTTTTATCACAAGATGTTTTCCTCTACCCAGTCATATGTACTGCTGCTTGAAAAAGAAATGTAACTCTTTCCATTAAGGTGTGCACGCTTAATTAGTCTATTGTTTAGGGCGGAACTGGGACTCTCAGCTGAAGATATATAATTAAGACACTACCCTCATTTCATTAATTTATAACCAATGACTGAACAAAGGTAGTTTTTTCTGTGTTACAGGAACACCACACCTTCACCCGTCCTGAAAACTGTTGGGTGCTTGTTCAGTGTGATGATGTTCTTCCGGAAGAAAACATTCAAGCTCCTCCAGGTGGTTAATTCCATACAGATGTGGAGTGGAGGGTGCAAAACGTCAGTAAGTATTCTCTTTATCATTGACGCAGACGATAAGCATAGTTTTCCAGAGGACGGTCCATGAGAATGACTTTGATCAAACCTTTACAGAATCACATATTTGATATATTTATTTTATGTGTGTGTGTGTGTGTGTGTGTGTGTGTGTGTGTGTAGTACGCCAGTGGTGATTTTGGACAGTTAATCCTTTGCGTTATCACACTGAGCGTCGATCACTGTGTATCGCTCTGGTTGGACTTGGTTGATAAAGGTTTTTATTTCTACATGGGCCTATCATAAAGTGTGTATGTGGTCTTGCAACAGTTCAAGTTATGTACATTGCTTCAGCGTGTCCTTGTGTTAAATAATGTATTGATAAATCATTTTCTGATTTGAATGAATTCTATCTTTTTTTATATTTCAGAAGAATTTTGAGATAACATTCATCTTGTAAATAGTGTGCCCATCTGTGACGAATAGAAATTAACTGAATGGGAATAAAACAAAAATCTTAAAGCTTGAACCGCATAAGTAATTACATGTCGCAAATATTTATGTTTTAGGTTATCAAACAGTTTAATAATATGGGATGGTGTCTTGGCACAAAGGCAACAAGATCTGCGATAGATAAAACAAGAGAAGGCTTCAACAGAGATATACACGATTCTAGGAGAAAAATCGAGGTTAGTTAGGATTCGAATTTAATTTAGTAATTTTTATGTTCTGTACATTTGGGAGTGCAATGAAATCTCCATTGTGAAAACAAGATATACACTACTAACACCCTACATACAGATGTCAAAATATCTAAATTTCAGCCAGAAAAACTTTCCCATAATGCAACTAGAAATTTAACCAATTCAATCTCGTTTGACAGAGCTCATTGAGCTCTGTCAAACGAGATTGAATTGGTTAAATTTCTAGATGCATTATTCACATTTTCCTTTAGCACAGGCTACACCCTGTAGTTCTTATCCGATCGTCACGAAATTTCATATACAAGTTTGAGGTCATGTCTAGATGAGAACGTCCCTTATTGGTCAACCGTGATGGCTGCCCGAGCCCAAAACCCGAAAACCATTAGCACAGTCTACAGGTCGTATTTATGAAGGAATTTCATTGTAACTTGATAGGATGGCCTCTGTATAATATCTAGATGAGAACGTCCCCTTTTGGTCATGATCTGTCAACCGTGACGGCTGCCCAAGCCCAAAACCCCAACACTTCTATCACAGTCTACAGGTCATATTTAATATGGAGGGATTTCATTGTAACTTGATAGGATGACTTCGTATGATGTCTAGATGAGACCTTCCACATCTGGTCGCGATTTGCCAACCGTGACGACTGCCCGAGCCCAAGACCTTTAGCACAGTCTACAGGTCGTATTTATGGGGGGATTTCATTGTAGCTTGATAGGTTAACTCCATATAATGTCAAGATGAGAACGCCCCCTTTGGGTCACGATTGGTCAACTGTGACGGCTACAGGGGCCCGAAGCCCGAAAACCTTTAGCACAGTCTATAGGTCATATTTATGAAGGGATTTCATTGTAACTTGCTAGGATGGCTCCAGATAATTTCTAGATGAGAACGTCCCCTTTTGGTCGCGATCATTCAGCCGTGACAGCTGCCCGAGCCCAAAACCTGAAAACGTTTAGCACAGTTTACAGGTTGTATGTACGGAGGGATTTCATTGTAACTTAGTAGGTTGATTTCATATAATATCTAGATGATAACATCCCCTTTTGGTCGCAATTGGTCAACTGTGATGGCTATAGGGGCCCAAAGCCCGAACACCTTTAGCACAGTCTGTGGGACATATTTATGAAGGGAGTTCATTGTAACTTGGTAGGATGACTCCAGATAATGCCTAGATGAGAACATCCCCTTGGTCACGATCATTCAACAATGACGGCTGCCCGAGCCCAAAACCCGGAAAACTTTAGCACAGACTACAGGTCATATTTATGAAAGGATTTCATTGTAACTTGGTAGAATGACTCAGTATAATATCTAGATGAGGACGTCCCTTTTTGGTTGTGACTGTTACACAGGCCCAAAGCCCAAAAACATTTAGCACTGCCTACAGGCCGCATTTATGAAGGGATTTCATTGTAACTTGTTAGGATTACTCATTTTGGGATAATTGCACCATATGGTGGTAGCTTTCGTTGATTTACATTAACTGTGAGGGCCACATACAGAAATTAACATATTCCCAATTATCACAATTCTTGTCTTATTTCATAATATTTATTTTCATTATCCTTCTCATCAAACATAACACATAGACAAGTTAAGCTACAGTGTCATTAACACTTTCATTCTATATCCGGTTATTTACACGTTCTATTTTCAGGCTTCAGTGCGGGGAAGCGATGAGTTCAGTTTTGTTGATGATAATGTCATGACTCAAACACCTCCCCGAGGTCCAGCAGCAAGGAAAAAGTTGTTCATTGAATCTTTCACAGAAAATGGTAAGATATTAATTTTTTATATTGCCTAACACCACCCCACCTTCACCCGTCAAAAGGCAAAAGAAAGAATGGAGGTAGAAAATATCGTAATTTTATATTTCAGACGATTTGGGCAATGCTTTAATGGTAGAAAAAAAGAGAAAGAGATAATATCCATGGAAGACGATCCTCTGCCGGGAACACCGGGTTTGACCCAAGAACCGATGAAAGAATCTTTCAGTAAATCTCATATAGAACTAGGTATGTTGTTTCCTTATTCAGAACAGAAGAAAGGTTTATTTTGCAAACATTTTATTCTTTCCAACAGATATTGAAAGAATACTCTTCTATTTCAGATAATCATCCAGGTCATACCATGTGTTGGGACAATATTGGGCGATATACCAAAGCTCGTTATCAGAGAACACAGAAGCAAAATGTGATGCATCTTTGGACTTTAGCCTATGCCGCAGTGAACAGAGTTCCAACTACACACCTGGATAGACAGAAATCATTTCGGCAGTTGATATACCGATCCTTCAGTTTATTCCATCTCCGGATGAAACAACGATGTTGAGGGAGCGCCTTGTATTGCTGTGTTCGGAAATATTGGTGCATTATTTGCCCTTCTTTCATGAAAATTTTGCGGACGTTGCAACAACTGTGGAACATCAATATTCCGAGATGTCACGGAAAAGCAAGCTAGTAATAATTGATATTTTCTATCCCCCGCCCCACAGGCACACTTAGAGGCATATCCCCCACACACAAACACACCTGCTATTCGTGTCTTGTTTATAAGAAACGTATACTTTTATGGAGTCGAAAGCCACATTTAACGTTTTCCCTCTAATATTTTCTTCAGGTCAATCTTGGTGTGATTCAAGAAAACCCCTCCACCACATCCGGAACTATAGCAATAGTGGAGCATCTGCAGAGGTATGTTCCCCGTAACGAGGATGATATCCACACTTGCATTCTGTATGGTGATGGACTTTCGTGGGAGCGACATAACGACGCCCATAATACAAGAACCAATGCACTGACACCCCTCCAGAGACTGGAAGGTCTAGAGCCATCACCGCAAGAATTTCATAAAAAGATGATACTTTTACAGGTGATTTCCTTAATTTTGTTTATTTTATCATCACACAGAGATTGTTTGTTTTACTGCCTGCTGTAAGCATATCAGAATAACTGTTTGATACAAAGAATGAAAGATAATCCTTTTTCTAATCCTTCCTCTATTTATTTTATTTTGTGGTGGTACTGGGTGGGAGGAGGGGAGGGGGCATCCATGCAACACGCACATTACGAATATTGTTATACCCAATGTATCTTTGAAAGCGGCACAACTTTCAGAAATGTAAAGAAGTAGTGTGCACCCCCCCCCCCCCCCCTTTACCCGCAGTAGCCGAAACGTCATATTTATCGTTATGTATAACTTTATGTATTTATACCGTTTGTGACTCAAAGAGATTGTACAAAAGGTTTCAGCATATATTATGCATTTTGAAATTAACCCTTTACCTATCATGAAAAGCAGACGACACTTGCAAAAAAAATTCTTGAATAACTAATTTTATTCATTTTTTGTCTCAAAAACATAGGTTATGACCCCTCGTTGGAACGAGCTCGTTCCAACGAGGGGTCATAACCTATGTTTTTGAGACAAAAAATGAAAAAAATAATGAAAATTAATTGACGATTTTTGAAAATAGCGCTGGCCGGTTTTGACCGTTACGTTGGGTAAAGGGTTAAGATGTATACAACATTTGTGTAGATGCTCTCTTGGATCGAAAGATTATTTTTTTCTCTTCGAGCTGTCAACACTGACGAATTTATCTCTCTCGTCCTGAGTCGTGTCAAGTTGTCAACATGAATGTATTTGGGAGTCAGTGTTGAAGGTGCTTTGAGAAGTTCCATGCAATATGAATGACAAATGGCAACTATACATATCCGCTCAGGACATCCTGGACATATTTTCAGTCGTTCTGGGGCACTATGTAGGTTACATACTATTTCAAAGGTGTAGTTGACGCATTTAACTGTACGTTTTCCACAAGGAAGAGAACATGTCACTCAACATGAAAAACCAGGTTCGGACAGCAGTCTTTACAGAAAGATGTTTATAATAAGCTACACTTTTTTTCAGGACACAATGGATATTTTCTTCAATGGTCGGAGTACCACAGAGAAAGGCTTGATGGCTTACTTCAAGAATGCATACGGACACCGATCAGTGCAGAAAGATGTTAATAAGTGCTTTAATCACGCAGTAGACCTGTAGACCATTATACGGACAGTTTCCTTATTCTGTTAGCTATGAACAAGCTGAAAATGAAGAGGATATCAGATACTCCATCAGTTTCCAGCTTACGACATTGGAATTGAAGAAGACGTTCCTTCAAAGATTATGTGAAGAAATTGTGAGTGTGGTGCTGCAGGACTGTGACCTGGAATCTTTATACGAGAGTTCAGATGAAACTTTTCAACAGAAAGACGCGGAGTTCAAGTGCTGCTTTTGCCATGAAGGTATGCTTTTAATTTTGTCATTCGCCGCATTGTTTGTAACACATTAATTGCAGTCTTCTAAATGATCCAGCGATGGCCACTAGGTTCGTTCCTGTTCACTGGGAATCTTGTTGGATTCGTGGAGCTGGCCACGCGTCCGTCTGTTTGCTTTGATTTACACTATATGCCGGTCACGCGATGGGGTGGCGTGGCCATACACCCTTCATTTGCATGAACAAACAGAAAACTATGCATTCCTGTCTTAGGGATTTTTTCAGCGTCAAAAATGTGGAAGGCAGGGGCTGATTTCATGAAATGGATTCGCCACGAAATCCAATGGGAAAGAAGTCGGTTAAACTTGTGTAGCAGATATATATGTCTTTATAGCGCATCCATGTCCTCAGACACATTTCCAGTTTCGCAAGTGATATTTGTCTTTCAGGTTTTTCATATTACAGTGGTGTTATTAGGAACGATGTTAACTGAAACCTTTTATTCTTTCTGTACGTTTTTTCCAGATTACGACGATAGTGAAGATACGATCAACTGTGACAGCCCAGCGTGTTTGAATACATGGTTCCACGTGGATTGTGTTGGCCTAAGAACAGAAGACATGGATGGCAATGATGTGTGGTATTGTTCTGATGAATGTAGACAGGCTAAGCCTTACGAATACTGCTTCTGCAAAATTGACTTGTGTCCAGATGCTCCCATGATAGCATGCGACAACTCAAGGTGCCCCAATGGAATGTGGTTCCACTTTGATTGTGTGAAGATCAGAAACATCCCAGGCAAGTAAATTTATAGTTACGCGTTTCTCATTCAATACCGGCCCTGCGCAGAACATTGCATTATCATTGTTGGCACATCTGTAAAATGTTGTTTTCTTTTTGTACTTACAGCGGGAAAGTGGTTTGTTTTGACACCTGCTGTTCAACTAAAAGAAAAAAGTCAACAGTGAAGCAAACCGACGAGACCGACTATAAATTAGATTATGCTTCTGCTCCACTTTAGAGAGGGTTGAACGACAGAGTAAGAGAACTGGCAGTACGGAGTGGTGATGGGAAGGCTATGATGACATACTGGAAATTCGATCTTCTAGAATTCTTTTCAAGACATCATAATACATATGTGATACTGTCTCATCGGTTGCTTGCAGGTTAGTGATCCAAGCAGTTCTTTGCCATTATATTTTCTGACAACTTGCCACAGACATTGTACATTATTAATACTTAGCACTACTAATTGAAGACACATGGTATCATTTCCCAGAAATAAATGAATATTTTCCATTTTTGTTTCTACATCCTGTGATTTCTAAGCCACCGCTTATGCTAATTCCAATGAGGGATGAAAAGGTACGTTTTGGAATCAAACGTTCAAAACATTTTGGATAGCACTGTTGTTTATAGCACTTGTTGATTTTCACGGGGAAAGTATGTAAATTTAAGTTTGCCTTCACTATTACACCAGTTACCTTCTTCCAAATTTCCGAATAACCATGCACTTATCGAGAGAGTCCCTACCCAGTTCGGGTTCAAGGTTGAGGGCAATTCCACGCCCTGGCTAAGCCGCCACTGCCCGCCTCTGCCGTATATAATTTCAACCAAAGCTGTAGATGAGCGATCATACGCAGTTGAAACGTAAAAGATCAAAACTATTGTTTTTATTTCCCTCAGATGTGTTATTTTGTTTTTCAGATTTTGGGATGCAGAAGTATGTGTGCAATCACAATGGAAACTAGAAATGGTTATTGTTTGAATACTGCACACAATTCACGTGGTTAATGTGGTTTAGGAAGATTTTTGCATATGCTCTTTAAGTTATTTACAAACATTTTGCCATGGAACATTGTTAAAGCTTTTTAAACTCGTTGCATTGCCAAAGCTGCAATACAAGGGACACATTTCTATAATATTAGATTTACTTTCAGTTATCAGCGGTTGGCTAACCGAAAAACAAGTGGCAGACGTAATTTGGAATAGGACTGTGAATTACTCTGGAGGAAGATGTGGTAATATTGAGATGGATTTTGTCAATGAATATTTAAATAGAGAGTTTGTCATGAGTCTTCAAAAGACAGGAAAGCTCAGTACAGAAACGGTAGACAAGCGTGGTACGATGATTGGAAGTTTAAGAAAGGCACTGGATGGAATTTATTCTGCAGTAGCCGGAGAGGGAGCTTTGTGGCGTAGTGCTGGTGGAAAGCATAACAGGGCTCAGATGTTCTCGAGCTGGTCAAGAATCTTGAAAAAGAACGGCTTTTTGAAAAGCAGAAAGGGCGTTCATTCAAATCTTTCCTTGGATTCAAGTACAACGTTGGCATGAAGGAACCAGTTAGGTTCCTGAACAAGCTGAAAGATTTATCAAAGAAATTAGGCAGGAGGAGACGAGTGCTCAGGAAATCGTAACTATTCTTTGAACAGTCGAGTTGTAATTTGTATATTTTCATTTTGGATTCACTGGACATAGAGGTCATCAACATTTGCTTTCTTTTATTTCTACGGATTACATGGGGGAACTACGTAGGCATTTGTTTTTATAACTTTAATATGTATAAGAATTCAACCACAGGATTTGTGACAATTATTCAGCATAAGTGTCGATCGATTCAAGCAAGCACTATGTCAGATACTGCTTTAAAACAGGATGGTTACATCAATGTTGATGACGCAAGGTGACTTAGGTGAGTAAACTTGTCTATACTCTCCCCCCACCCCCCCCCCACCCCCCCCCCCCACCACCCCCAGAGACAGAACTGGAAACTTATATATATAAATACATTTGTTTAATTTCAGGTGAAGAGAAGCTAATGGTCATATTTATATTTATTTCAGATGGAGAGAAACTAATATTCTTGCTTTTGTCAGATGGTTCACAAAGTCCCGCTTAGAACCTCCACGTGGTGTGAACCGGTAACGTAATTTATTCAACATTTCGAATAATTTGCGGCTAAATCTAAGCGAGCGCAAGATGGGACACTTTGTATTCCTTATCATATCAGGGAAAGAGACACACTTCTGAATGCGCAGTACAATAAAAATGCCCCCCCCCCCCCTCGCTCAATAACTTTATCATTAGCAACCTCATCTGCAGCCGGGAATAAGCGAAAGCTTAATATACATTCCCATTTTCCAGTTTTGAGTTCCCATAAAAACTTGGTGGGAACTTTTTCTGTAGGATTGAATGGGAAGAATCTGAACGTAGAGGGGTAGCCGCTACGTTCAGATCGCTGAACTATGACCTCTGCAGCCACACCCATTCTATCGGCATCTTCATATTAGAGTTTCTTTGGCATTATTCAAGCTACAGGCTTTTCTTACATGAACACTAGATTCAAATATAAACTTGGCAAAATTATATTTCTCTAATACGATATATATTTCAAATAAATATATCTGATCAGGTTCAGAACTACTTCAGATGCCTGATATTTACTAGCGTTCACGCGTTAAAAACCTGAGAATTATGTCGGACGCATATGAACGATCACCGCTAGAAATTAAACAGCGCTCTTTTTCAGTTTTGTTAACAACGGACGCTTTAATTACCTTCAGTTTCGTTATGTAAACAAGCCATAGCACCTGATTCATGTAAACAAGCCATAGCACCTGATTCATGTAAACAAGCCATAGCACCTGATTCTACGCAAATGTTTCTCGTCTTATTTCTGTTCAACTTTCCTTAACACTGTTTCCCATCCTTCACATTCTCTGAACTGGTATCTTTGTTTTGTCCGTGCACCTGCTACTCTCTCATGAATCCTGCCAGTTACATTGCAAGAAAAATGCAGTCCTGATGAATTATGACTTCTAAGTTTTCCCTCTATGTTCCAGCTTTGGGCTTTAGGATGTCGAAGGGAAAGGATTCAGTCTGTTGAGATTCGTCGTAAATCTCATGGTAGCAGATACGGTGGTACCATACGCTGGTGCAAGAGAACTTTGGATCTGGGAACAGACTCCATCCATTCGATTTGATGAACCAGCAGGTTTTGCTTACGATGTTCTTTGATAACAAATCGCTTTTTGAATCAATCCTCAGCATCGTCAATCTTTGAAAATTTCGTAAATGGTCAATGTTTAATGTGAGGATTGTGGACAATGCATATTACATCAGTGACCTGTTGCCACACCCACTCTATCGGCGTCTTTATATTAGTGTTTCTTTGGCTTTATTCAAGCTACAGATAGTTATTCTTACACGAACACTAGATTCAAATATAAACTTTGCAAAATTATTTTTCTCTAATAGGATATATATTTAAAATAAACAAGTATCGTCTTAACAATCTGACATTTGGGTCCAGAACGATTTCAGATGACTGATATTTACTAGCGTTCACGAATTAAAAACCCGGGAATTGTATCGCACGTGTATGAACGATCACCGGTAGAAACTAAACAACGCTCTTTTTCAGTTTTGTTAATAACAAACAATCGCCTCAATTAACTTACATGTAAGTTTCGTTAAGTCAGCATCCGCCCGCGTAATTTGTAAATTGAGCAGTTGAAAAAAAAATTCCAAATATTTGAACAAAACCATGACATGTGACCCCTCAATGGAACGAGCTCATCGAGCTCGTTCCAATGAGAGGTCACATGATATGGTTCTGTTGAATTTTTTTAGAAAATTAAAAAAACCCAGTAATTACAATAATAAATTTGGATATCGTTTGCGTTGGGTAAAGGGTTAAAGATTAGAGACATAATAATTAAATTATTTCGAATGATTTCTGGTATCGAACGCGAATTGGATGTCATCGGTGTAACCACATGCGTTGGACGCCTGGATAATAAAAAATACGCCCAAATTCATTTATATAAGACCATTATCAAATATTACCCATTATATACTCGCACAAAAAAGAAAGTGTGCATTGCAGAAATTGATCAAACTCCCAAAAAATAATTTCGTAGGTGTAAAGAGTGTTAACCTGTTCATGAATAAGTTATATTGAACACAAAAACAGCTTTCCCCGTTAAAATTGCATTAACGTTACATGACGTGCTGCACGTTTGTGAAAAGGCATGTTTTGCACGTGGAGAGTCTGAAAATTCATGCAGCAGTGTGAAGGGGGTGGGGTGGGTCACCCTCTAAAGTATCCAACAATGGTTTTACTGACAGGCGAAACTTAGTTTTGTTTTTATTATTCTACTTTTATTTTTCATCGGCCAAGCGTTCGTGTTTAGGAATACATGAGATGAAAATGAACAAATAAATGGAGAAAGGAATAAATAAATAAATAAATAATTAAGTAAATAAATAAATTAATAAATATAAATAAATAAATAAATAAATACCCCCCCCCCCTTTGTCCTCCTCCTTCATCTTCATCGAAATCACCCCGTGCACCTCTGTAGACCACCACCCCCCCCCCCCCCCCCCACTCCGTGGGGAATCAGTGAAGCAAAACCGTGCCTGTCCACCGTGGTAAAATACCCTGTTTTTTCTAGTAATAGACCTCAATCACCAATGCCTGAGACATATGTCCGTTAAAATAGGAAATACGGGTGTACATGACTAGCCAAACGTCATTTTATATCTGTGTTGTGGTCACGATTAGTCTTTCGTGCATAATTATATGACCTTGAACACAAATACTCAAATGAATTATTCTCCTGAGGCAATCAACAAAATAAATTTTGTGCACGCTTCATATCCCGTTTACGTGAACTCAAATCACGAATTCCAGCTTTCTGACACACTACAAACAACCAAACAAATCGATCAAGCGGCGTTCCAGCTGACAACGTTTGTTTGTCAGTACACACAAATGATTTCCAAATGCAATAAGCATAGTGAAGTGAAAATGGGTGATAAATCCTGGGTCTCCCCGTGGGAATCCGGGATGCAACGCTGGGCCTGTTCAAGGTGTAAACAAGCCCTGCTTTGCAGTAGAGTAGTCCCTAAATTTAGTGTAGAAGATCTCAAAAATGGACAACATGTGTATAAAAGCTCAGATAAATTTAGACTGGTATCTGTGTTGGGTTCACGATAGGCCTTTCTGTGCACAATTATTTGACCATAAACGCTGTAAAATAACTTGCAACTTTTGAGTCTGTCTTTGATTGATTGAATGGAACCTGTTTGGGACTCAATGGGGTTATAGATGGGGTGTCTTATAGATAGGGTGTCTTTGATTGATTGGATGGAACAGATTTGGGACTCAATGGGGTTATATATACCGTGTGTTGGGGGCACAATGGATGTGTTGATTTGACCCTTTGCCCACGCTGCCTTCGAGACAAACAATTGAATGTTTTAACTTTTAACCCATAATTTTGAAAATATTTTCATACAAATATAAAGGTATGGGAATCGTTGCAGTCGGCTTGGTAAGCCGATTCTAATGATGCCCATATTTTTATTTCTTTTTTTTTTTTTCTTTTTTTTTTTTTTTTTTTTTTTTTATTTATTTCTTTTCCCGTGGGGAATCCGGGAAGCAATGCCGTGTTTCTTCACTGTGGTGAACAAGCCCTGTTTTTGCCGGTAGAATAGACCTCAGTCACCAATGCTTGGGGTAGAAGTCCTCTAAAATGGGCAACACAGGTATTTGTTTGTTTATTTGTTTATTGGTGTTTTTACGACACTTTAACATCCAGGGTCATATCGTGTCGGTGGCAGGTTGAAGGGTGCAGGAGGCCCTACTTGTACCCTACTTGTACCGCCCACACCTATTAGACCACAAATGTACAAACGGACCGCCGTTAGGGGGAGATCTGAGTGCAGCTTTACTGTTCCGAAGTGCATGTATAGTTTCTTATTTTCTAGAAGCAAGCATTACACCGTCTAGCAGCGCGATGGGCTGTGCTTCCCGGTTCCACTTAATGTGCGCGCGGGAGCGCGCACGGTATGTGCGCCTAGGTTTCGAAGCCCGTTGTCATGCTGATTTCACTTCTTATTACAGAATGTAACCCATTGAAAAGGTAATGACTCACGTGTGTATTTCTCGCCGTCGCCAAGTAGATGTTTTGTATTTATTTTATTTATGTCTTTTCGAAACTTGTTGCTGATTTCGTGTTCGGGTGGCGACTTGTTACTCTTCTGAAGCATCGATGTGCGTGGGAACATTACGGGGTGTGGTGGTGTTACTCTCGCGGCTTTTAGTGCATAATGCATAATAAGAGACGTATCTCCACACCTGGAATGGTGAAGCACAAACAGTAAGCTTATCATGATTCCAAATGAATCTCACTTTCCTTCATCTAAACATGTTCTCAAGTATTTTATTTTATCTCAGCTGGTTTTAAAAACTGAATAGAATGTGTCCAAAAAATAATTGGTACATTCAGTTCTTGAAACGACCCTCTCATCTGCACAACCTCAACATAAACAAATATTTGACTCTGACTTCAGCACTCTGTTCACATTTTAGTCCTCAGATCAAGAAAACTCTTTTTGGTAAATTTGCCCTTAATTTGAAATTTTCAAATGGCTAATGTACTCTCATTCGATGAGATACAGAGCAGCAGAACATTCGACTTCATTTCCCAGTTCAACGCTGGACTGACTGAGAATGATGCTGACAATTCAACCACCCCACTCATTTTAGAAAAAAATAATTGCGAGTATTACACCCCGGAACAGTTTAACACGAAATTCGCAGATAAAAATAACCCACTTGTGCTTTTAAACTTGAATTGTCAAAGCTTAAATGCCAAGTGGGAAGCTTTCTCTAACTTAGTCAGTAGCCTACAGAATCAATCCAACGTGTTGGATGTAATAGGCCTGACAGAAATCTATACACTTAAAAGTAATTATTCACTGGAAGGTTACCACCCCCTAATCTCAAGACAAAGGCCCGATAAAGATGACGGCAGAGGGGGCGTAGGTCTTTACATTAAAGAAAAAATTCCCTTTAAAATTCGTGAAGACCTCTCTGTATTTATCCCCCATGTATTTGAATCATTGTTTGTAGAAATCTCCACTAAGAAAAAAACCATTGTAGGTGTAATCTATAGACCAAATACCGCCCCAAAAGCGGATCTTGACCTGTTTTTGAAAACAATGACGGACATAACTAACGTCTTAGCTGGAGAAAACAACCATGCGTACTTGATGGGCGATTTTAATATTGATTTACTAGGTTTTAAAAAACATAATAAAACGGACTCATTTATTGAAAATATGTTCAGTACTGGCTTTATGCCGCTCATCTCCAAGCCAACAAGAGTAACAGAATTTTCGGCAACGATAATTGATCATATTTTTTCCAACAAAGTTTGTCCCAACACATCCGGAATAATTATTACAGACGTTAGCGACCACTTTGCCACATTCTATGTAGACGAATCTGCTAGAATCCCGACTCGTCCTACCCAGACTTACAAACGATCTTTCAAACAGGAAAATATAAATCGATTTAAATCATTTCTGTCTGAAGAAGATTTCACCAGTGTACTGACCTCGCACTGCCCAAATGAAGCATACAACAGCTTACTTAACACAATCCACGTAGCATTTGAACACGCCTTCCCTGAAAAATTGATAAATATTCCACAAAGATACGTTAAACGGGAACCGTGGATGACGTCGGGTATCTTACAGTCATCACAGGAAAAACACAAACTATATTTGAAGAAACTAAAATCACCGACGGTGGATAATAAAATGAGATACAAAAATTACTGTGCAAATTTCAACAGACTCAAAAGGGCCCGGAAATCAGATTATTATAGCACGATATTGACAGAAAACAAACATGATATGAGAAAAACATGGGAAATTTTGAAAAACGCAATTGATAAAAACACCCCCAGTTCAGTGTTCCCGGCAACATTCTTTGAAGGTGGTGATGAAATATCTGACCCAAATGAAATTGCCGATAAATTCAACACCTACTTTGTTAATATTGGTTCGAAGCTTAACGAATCCATGCCCACAGAAAGTCCCCCCTTTACCGATTACATGGGGAAGAGTAATGTCGACTCATTTTATATTACACCAACCACAACGATTGAAATAATACAATGTGTTAAAAATCTAAAACCCAAATCGTCTCGAGACGCTGATAACATGTCCAGTAAGCTACTAAAGGAAGCAATTGAAGTAATCGCAATCCCCTTAACGCATATAATCAATTTATCATTTGAAACTGGCATTGTCCCAATAAAAATGAAGGCCTCGAAAGTAATTCCAATTTATAAATCAGGTGACAAACAGTTGTTCAGCAACTATAGGCCAATAAGTATTTTGCCCACTATGTCAAAAGTAATAGAGAAATTAATGAATACAAGGTTATTATCTTTCCTTGAAGACAAAACAATACTCCATCAGTACCAATTTGGATTTAGAAAATCACACTCAACTTTTCATCCAATTCTGCATCTACTAAACAGTATAGCGGAAATGAATGACAAACCAACAAAGGATGGCACATTTGGTCTCTTTCTTGACTTTTCGAAAGCGTTCGATACCATAAACTATTCGATTCTCTTGCGGAAGTTGGAGCATTATGGAATCCGAGGGCATGCCAATTTCTGGTTTGAAAATTATCTGTCAGAACGATCACAGTCAGTTCACATTCCAAATGCCAGCTCAGAGTATCAGACAGTTTCTACGGGAGTTCCACAGGGCTCTATCCTCGGTCCGCTACTCTTTATCATATATGTAAACGATATAATAAACTCTACAAACCTTAAAATTTTATCGTACGCTGACGACACAACAGCATATATACATGGCCAAAGTCCAGAATTAGTCATACCTGTGATCAATGACGAATTGAAAAAGATTCACAAATGGTGCGTTGCAAATAAACTATCATTGAATGAAAAGAAAACCAAATATATGGCATTTCATCCCCGGAATGATACACATTCGTGTAGCACTGACACCCAAGTCACTATTAATAATACAAACATTACGAAGGTTGCCAATAATCAGGAAGAAACTTCTTTGAAATTTCTCGGTATCTACGTGGATGAAAACCTAAATTTTAAAAGCCACGTTGCGACACTCTGTTCAAAAATCTCTAGAGCAATATATTGCATGAATAAAGTGAAAAGAATTCTTCCCAAGTTATGTCTAAAAAAGTTATACTATTCCCTTATTCACAGCTACATGTTGTACGGCATTCAAATCTGGGGGCACTCTAACTCAACCGGAAATATTCTTAAACTACAAAAAAAGGCTATTCGCATAATATCGATCAAAAAATACAATGCCCACACTGAGCCACTCTTCAAACAACATGGCATCTTAAAATTTCCCGACCTTTATAAACTTCATGTATCATTATTTATGTATGACTGGTATAACAACAATCTTCCAGAAAGTTTTAAAAATACTTTCAAGGTATACCACAACCCATCAGGCATGAATACGAGACAATCCGGGAAACTCCATACTCAAAAACCCAGAACCCAATTTTCTGCAAATCTCCCTATCCACACTTTCCCTAGACTGTGGAACTCAATAGAACCATCAGTACAAAACCTCACGAGACCTTTATTTAAAAGAACACTTACTGAACAGTACCTTAGCCTATACGCGCCACAAGTAAACTGCAACAACCCACATTGTCCCGATTGCGCACTGGTACGTTATTCTAACTAACCCACAGTGTTTGTACAAAGCCAGAATTAATATCAGGCTAAAATGCTCAGGCATTAGCTCTGAAATCTCATCCCCAATTCCGATTTATCCCTTTACACAAAACACAATTTGTTGTCGAGGATCTACTGGTGACAAAATCAATGAATACACTGTTTTTGGAACGAATAATTCTTCGACAACTACCTTATTTCACTTATGACTCTTAATCAAAGAACTTTTCACGTGGAGGATTTAAACTACCGAACAGAAATAGTAGTGAACGCAAATTTGATAGGACATCAACATAAATTTATGTACATTGTTGCTGTTGGGGTTGTGCAGTAGTATTCGCCTTCGGATCTAAGGGAATGACGGGAAGACGGTCCTTGAGGCCACGTCATTTCCCTGCAGTACCTCTAACCACACGATGTATATGCTAATCTATGTATACTTGAAGTTTATGTTATACTGTATTTTTTTTTTTTATAAATGTAAAAACATGTACTGCAAAATAAATAAATTGAAATTGAATCCTTGGGTATTTAAACACTAAAGTAAGGCCTTCCTATCGTTCACATTCAAACTTGCGCTGCTGTTAAAACGACTCCACATTAGCATGCCAAGATTGACAATGAATCAACGTCTCCTTGCCCTGGGTATGATTAGAGCTGGCAGAACACACAGAGAGGTTGCCCAGCATTTGAACTGCCACCGTAACACTGTAGATAGGCTAGTCCATCGACATGCACAACATGATGACGTTCGAGACCGACCCCGCTCCGGGAGACCCCGAGTTACCACCCCTGCACAAGATCGGTATATCTGTGTCGTCCATCTCCGGAACCGGCAACAAACGGCAACGACGACAGCCAGGAACATCCCTAACCTGAGATGGATACATCCCCAAACAGTAATCAACCGGCTGAGAGAATACGGCTTACGTCCTCGAAGACCTGCAATTCGTCCGATTTTGACTTTACGTCACTGCCCCGATGTCATTCTACAGCAGGACAACGCTCGACCCCATGCAGCTCGTGTTGTTCAACAGTATCTGCAGCAACTACAAGTGGATTTTCTTCCCTGGCCCGCAAATTCGCCCGATATCTCACCCATTGAGCACGTATGGGACGAAATGAAACGTCAGCTACGCCGGCTTCCCCATGCACCGTCAACGCTTGTGGAACTCCAAAGACAGCTTATCAGAATACGGAACAACATCCCACAACACTTCTATGCTAACTCGTTCCCTTCCATGAGGCGTAGATGCACAGCCGTAGTCGATGCAGACGGAGGTCATACCAGATATTGAATGTATGACTTTTGTGTTTGACCCTTGGTGTCTTTGACTCTCCATGGCACCATGAGTATTCGTCGTAGCGTAATGAAATTTTTCGTGTTGATCACAGATTGATTTATCTGTGATTGAATAAAATTTCCATGAATGAAAATGATATATATGGTTTTTTTAGTGTTATTTTGTAGCATGCGCACTTTTTTTTTTGGGAGAGTATATAAATAAAAAAAGGAAGGTGTGCAACGAAGTTTGAAACTCGAAATTAGGTAACATCTATTTTTCTTATGTACGAAAAGTTTCCAAGCAGTTTCAAGGCTTTGATGAATGGATAATATATTTATCTTCACGTGTGCATGGGTTTCATTTATTATTCACTCCTCGTACAATCATACCAACTTCATTTTTCATGAAATTCAGTTCAGTTTTCAATCTTGTCACCATCCATTCTACAAATACGTCACAGTCCACCGCAGGGAAGAAGGGTGCGTGTAAAAATAAATTTTACCGAGAAACATTGGAAGCCGGACGAAACGAACCGCTGCATTAACAGTATCGTCAGGCACTGAATAATGCAAATTACACTAATAATAGTAACATTATCCCTTTGTTTTTATTTCAAGAAGTCTCGATTCCAAAGTCTACAGAGTCTCAATTCTATATTTTTGTCAATAGCGTAAAACAAGTACGATATTGAAAAGGCGTCGACAGATTAATACAGTTGTGGTTGGGAAGGGGGTAGGATTTTGCAATATAATGTTCGCGAAGTCCTATCGACCATGCCAATGGTGCCATACGTTCTCGGTGAGCCTGGGTACGTCTCTTGGTTCTTAACAATAACATTTTATCAGGGGCGGCGGAAGCTCCAAAAAAGTGTGTGTGGGGGGGGGGGGGAGGCACATTTTTTTTTTGGGTAACTGCCGGGTGTACACATGCGCACGATTTACCATAGTCCAAACTTGGTTCCAAAGTCCGTAATGTAATAAAATTACATTACGGACTTTGGGTTCAAACATTTTTTTGAAAAGCCATCTTTTGACCTACCGATGAGAGGGTCGCTTTTACATGGACGTCGGTAACATCAATGCAATTTAGACAGAGAACCATTTATGTCACATATTACTAAACATCGCTGTAAACTCTGATTTGTTTCCATCAACAGTCATGGACTGTCCTCGTTATCTTCAAAGACACATTGACAACAACATAATCACATCTGGAACATTATTTTAACTAAATAGCTTATTGTTTTACAAAACATTACATTCTTCAATGCTCGTCGGTTCTCTCCACATTATTAGACTTTCTCTATTCCTAAAACGTTTTTTTTTTTCTCAGTATTTTGCTTCGGATTTGTTTTTTCTAACTTTTGTCGGTTGAAAAAGCAGAGATGGCTCAGCTAAATGAAGAGCAAACTAATTGTTTGCACATTTGTCTAGCAGGACAGAGCGTATTAGTGACAGGACAGTGTGGCACAGGGAAGACTTATTTAATGTGGTCATAATATCACAGGAACTTGGAACAGTAGGAAAATATCGCCAAATTCGGAATATTCACTACAATAATATACCTCACCATACATCGATAAGACATGGTGCTGAGATTAATTTCTGGAAAGTCTCTATGAAAGCTTCCCTGAAAATAATGCCAGAACCTAGTATTATCGATGTTGGAAAAGTAGGTTACACAGTTTATAGTGGTTATCCTACAACTTATTTTGCCTTGTACATGTACCACACAAGTGATTTCTTTCCACCCTTTACCCAACATGGCGGTAGAAAACGGCCAGACAATTAGCCAAAATAGGGCAAAGAAGACTTTAAATATCTCCATAGTCTCGATAAAACGATACAAATATTGATGTGAGAGGATCCGTCTCGATGAGCCGGCTCCATTTATACCCATATTTGTATGGTTTTGTTGAGACATTTTGAGAAAATTAATAGAATTAGATTAAATTTTACCTTCTATTTACGAGCAAATGTCATTTATCTGAAGACAAGACATATGAAACGGTTTGTAACAGGACCACCCCCCCCCCCCCCCCCGACCAAGAAAACCCCACACTTTCTGCATTTAAAGAGAAAAATCCATAAAGAAAAAACAAAACAAGATAAAACCTCCGTACAAGAAATATTATTTTTAAAATATGGTGAAAATAAAAATGTTAAAACCCCCTGAAGACAAAAAACCCTAACAAGAAATATTATATGGAATATGGTGAAAATAAAATGTTAATATATCAGGGTAGCTGTTATTCGTTAAGCTTTCTTGGCTAGGGAGTCGGGAGAATGTTTCCCGGGACGTTTTGGCATCGAGAGGCCCACGTACTCCTTCAGTGGGCTTGGTCCATTTGGCACGCGAGTACTCAATTATTGCCATTTTGACCTCGCCGTGAAGACAATACAGATATTTTGTTTTGGGGTTGACTTTAGGATCGGATTTGTTATTTAGGTCTTGAAGACCCACCTCTTTTTGTGCGGGAAAATGACATGTATGGGAAAGGCTAATTACTGGAATTCAGTGAGAAAAGTCCTTCAATTAAAAATAGTCTTCCCACCTTCACTGCAGTCATTTGATTTCCAGCAATGCAAATGCATTTAGCCTGTTTCTGTACAGGGCGGCCAGTAAAACAGAAAATTTAATATACGCAATAGGTCTACCACCCGAGAAATAAATTACTCAGTTTATTTGTCGAAGTGTTTGCTGTCTTGTTAGTACTGTCTGTCAGCCTATGTGTCTGTCTGTCTGTTAAATATCCAAAGTACTTACTTTCTATTTTTCTGTATAAAAGTACATGCCCATCTGAAGATGTAAAACTGTAATTTAACCCTTTACCCAATATAGCGATTAAAGAGCATATAAACATAGTAAGTTGCATAAAATTACCTTAACCCCTTACACAACGTAACGGCCAAAACCGGCCAGCGCTATTCTCAAAAATCGCCAATTAATTTTCACTATTTTTTTCATTTTTTGTCTCAAAAACATAGGTTATGACCCCTCGTTGGAACGAGCTCGTTGAGCTCGTTCCAACGAGGGGTCATAACCTATGTTTTTGAGACAAAAAATGAAAAAAAATTAGTTATTCAAGAATTTTTTTTGCAAGTGTCGTCTGCTTTTTACGTTAGGTGAAGGGTTAACAGAGCCGAAATTTAATAAACTATACACAAATAAACGCCACTAGAAGCGACCCATAGAGTCTGTTCCAGTGACATCCTTAGGTGTACGGTTTTATTGGAAGTTTTTAATAAATGTATCTTAATTAAAGGTGCGTCAACTCGTAAAATTGAGGTTCTTAACCCTTTCAACACTGGCGCCCTGATAGATATTATTTCAGTCAATACTGTCACTATCGGAATGGTTTGTTAAGAGATTCAGTAATAATTTAATCCAAAAGCTCTGTCGGGCTGTTGGATTAAATTATTACCGAGCCTCGCTTCAGATGTTTTGCTTTTTATATCGTCTGCTCGTCCACTACATTCTCTTCTTCACGCAAAAAAAAAAAAAAAAAAAAAATTATGCTCACCGATTTGAAAAGAGTTAATTTTAGAAAATTGCTGCACCGGGTGAATTGTTTCCCTGCTAATCTAGTTGGGGAACAGTTAATCCCGTGCAATAATTTTCCAGGATTTGTAGAGACGGCTATATAGTTGTTATGCTCGGAACTCAACAAAGACATTTAGAATCGGCTACCGGGATACTGGCATTTTCCTTCAATCCGTTCATCATAGCCGTACTTGCCCATCAAGTAGGCACCATAAGCTGGGGTATGTCCGGGGGGGGGGGGGGGGGTTAGCGCCCCCCCCCGGACATACCCCAGCTTCAACTTTCAATTTTACTTATAACGGTGTGTAGGGTAAAGGGTTCGAGCCCTATCCCCCTGGCGTTGTCTTTGCGGGGCCTGAGCGCACATCTTGACGAGGCTTTGAAAAATGTTGCAGAATCGCCCGAGTTGCTTTTGGCTGAAATGGTCGACTGCGTGGGGCATATGGCAGTGTTGGCTGGCCTATACTGTGCAAGAGTGGGGTTTGTATTCAAACCATTTCTGACACCCCTTTGTTGACAGAACAAGTTCTGAATTAGATTTGAGTTTACAAATGCCGGCGATATACTGTTTTTACCATTCAACACGTTAGTACATAAGGATATGAAACCCTGAAAAGAGGAATTGATATCCTCCCTTGCCTCATGTGTTATGAGATGTTTAGATGGTGTGTAAAGTTTGGAATGTGAAATTTCATCCTCCCAATTGTTAAAGAATGACAGGGGAGCGCGGTGGCTCAGTAGGTAGAGGTGCAGGCTGCAAGCCGAGAGGTCCTCGGTTCGAATCCAACCTGCGACAACCGCGTTGTGTCCTTGGGCAAGACACTTCATCTCCATTGCCCGCATGGGGGTACGATGACGCCGTGTACTAAAGCGTACTACTACACGTCGATGGTGCGCATGTCTTCAACCAATCTGACCCTGCCTGTGCTGCAGTGCGGAGTTACGATGTTGGGGAGCTGGCAGCTGCTCGTCGTTGCTCGGTGGTTCTCTCCGGGTTCTCCGGCTTCCTCCACCCGTAAAACTGTCACGTCATGATTCGCCATTGTGCATAAATATGTGACCTTAAACACCAATAAATAATAATAATAATAATTAAAGAATGACAGAACAGCTTGCAACTGGCCAAGTCTGTCGTCGTTTGGGCTAGCAATGGGTCTTACATCATGAAAGATGTCGACTAATAAGCATGTGTTTTTTAGCAACTTTATCGTTGAGTCAAGCATCTGTGGCTGTTGCAGTGTCTTTTGATTACATGACATTAAGTATAACATATTTTTGTTCAAAACCTCACAAGCTAACTGGTTTCTCATTTTAGCTGCAGGAGTCAATTCAATATGTTCAGATGTTAATTTATTGTGGATCCTGAACCCATTTTAGAAATTAAATTTAAAAGCTTGTTCCCAGTGATCCCATACTACAGCTACATCATTTAATACAAGATAGCGCCCAGCGGCAGCCTTATGAGAAGTTTTGCTTGACTCAATACTGTTCCGATTTTTTTTCAGCGCGTGCATAATATCCTGAATTACACACAATGCATGATCAACATTGAAAATATCATGTGTTTTGAATAGACTCTGCCGGGGATCACCAGGGAAAAGCATATTTGTGAATGATCGGTTGGTCGAGGAGCCATCAAACACCATGTAGTCAACATTAAAATTATGCTCGTCTAATTTATCGACCACATCCCAGAAATTTACATATATTTGATGGGCTGTAGCAGTAGTTGATCCGTAGTAGGCTACAGGCCAACGGAAGCCAGTGAAGCCGTGGAATACATATTGGAGAGCGTGCGTTGCAAGTCGTGTCTTCTTTTCTCCATTTGAAATGATACCAATAATATTACTAATGGTACCCATATCTGCAGCACCCACCAAAGACCACGAATCCCCCCGTTTAACAATTGAAATATCGTCTTGTATTGCCATTTCGTCGATTAGGATACCGCCGAGCATACCGAACTCTGGCACGTTCATTTCTACGGCATCCTTTGCCATCCATTCAAAATTGTCATCATTCAAACCAGGTGTTTGCTTTACACTATTCTTATAGTATTGAATTAAACGTTTTGATGGCAAGAGAAGCATACCAGTCGACCGTAGTTCATTGTAAGCACTTGGCGACCTGCATTAAATACCAAGACAAATACTGATAATCTGTGGATCCCATCTACGTTGCCTGGGGTCTTTTTTTTAAATGTCTTAACTGTGACTGAAGAAGAATGTTTAAACAATCTGGTACACCCTCTGACAAAACTGATTTTAAAATTGCTCTCCTATCTGTATCGTCCTCTGTGGTTAAAGATATGGAATTTGAAGAGGTACTTTCAAGGGGCTTATCACATTTGGTTTTAACTTTAGGCTCTTGTTCAATACTTTTCATAATTTTTGAAACGCCATCTGCGTTGCTCAAGTGTCGTTTTTCCACAGTTTTTATATTACGGTTGCAATTACGACACAAGTTACATTTCGTAGCAAATCTTAAAACTGTGAGACACGTTTTAGACCATATTCGCGTTTTAAAAGAGTTTTCATCATAAGCTGCTGACCACATTTCCTTGTTGAACTTTGGAGATATCTTTTCTGTTTCGTTGGCTTCCCTCCCTTCACATACCTTTATGCCCTCAAGTAACTGAATGCAGCCATCCACAGTACTTTGATTCAATGCTAATGAAAAGCCAAAATTATGATAGAAACTTCCTACATTTAAAATGACACTTTCCTTGCAAAATGTCAAATTATATTGGAGTCTATGGTTGTTGATTATAAACAAAGAGGGACATGTTAATACGAATTGGTCCTTTTCATTTTTTTGCTAAAACAATGGTCGGGTAGACTATAGGTCCATTATTTTCGTCTGCAACACTCCGCTCAGCTAAATTTTTATATGAAACAGTTTTTAATCTATTCACATATTTGTAAGAAGATTGTGATTTAAAAAGTTCTTTAAGGACACCGGAAACACATTATTTAGTCGACGTTACATGTCTCAGATTGCTGAAGTGTTCTGCATATCTGCCATATAGTATCTTGAACTCTACCTCGTCGGTAGAGTTAGCTGTAGGTTTGAATGAGATGGCTAACCTGAAATAAAATGAATACACCTGGGCTAAGAATAAAGACTCACGTGTCAACACTGAGGTGCAGATAATGAGAATCAACTGTGATTCACAAAAAGTGCCAATTCGATTCCTGTCATTGATGCCGAAAGTGTTCTTAAACCTTTAATACTGTTCTAATGATCTGATTCCTCATAAACAAGGTGACTTAGCATACTAACGTCTATACCAAGTTCATTTTTATGTAGGCAGCCAAGACTTCGGTACAAAATACTTAAACTAAATATCGAGGTAATCCAAAGTGCTTCTCGCGAATCGAAACATTGTCAAGCTAATAAACGCAAGGCGCACGGCACTAAGGAGCTGAGGGTGGGTCTGGGTGGTTGAGGGGGGGGGGGTTAAAGGTGACTTCTACGGGCTGGGAGGGACTAACAACTATGAAGCGTTTGAGTTGTGCCCATTTCTAGGTTGAAAGAATTACATTTGGCGCCTTCGTAGCGGTTATGAACCGTATGCTGAAGGAATGTAAGGAAGTATTGTCGGGTCGATTTCAAATCGATGCACCTGATCAGGTAAGAATGCGAAAAATAGAGCGCACCGCATAAGACGAATCTCATGTAGGGTTTTAACACAGTCCCGCCTAACGTGGCAGCGTTCACTGGACGAATGCGGTAATTCTTCAAAACACCCTTGTCACGTTTCTCTCCACGGTGATGTAGCCATCTCACTGCGAATGCACGTGAGTGACGCCACATAACACGCACACGCATTAAGGCAGGCATTTTCCTAGCTCTTTGATAAGGGGGTGTTAGGACTTGACATACTACTAGTTTGAAGAAACCGACCTTTTCCTCTCCCCGATTTATACCTAAAGGTTATAATCTTTTATGTTTTCAGATGTATTATTAAAGCACTAAAGAATGAAAAGAGGATTGCCGTGACATCCACTACAGGTATTGCGTCATCTGCACTGGCATGCAACGCAACAACAATACACTATTGGTCGGGAATGGGAGCTGGAAGATTTCAAAGGAGGAGTTGGATGAATTATTTAAGTGTGATGACAGATACAGCGACGCAAAAAAAGGATACCTGCAGCCGATGTGTTAATTTTGGATGAAATTGGTTTGCTTTCAAAGAAACTCTTTAGAACGTTGGAGTTTGTGTGCAGAGAGACAACGGCAGGGTGTTCGGAGGACTGCAGATGCGGAGGACTGCAGATGATTGCCTCAGGGGACTTTAAACAAATTCCACCTACCGAACCTGTTTTACAGCCATGATGGCTCTCACTGTTTCAATCATTCACACTTTTATGCCACCTTCCCTCATCGAATTAATCTTACAAAGGTAATTACAACGAACACAGTGTGTCAAATAGTTAGTTTTTTTTACAGTTAACTATTAATTTAAAAACCTACTCTTGTGTTCCTAATAAACATACATGGACCAATTTTGGGGAGTTTTTCCACACTATATGTTCCTTATCTGGGCATGTATGTTTTATTAAAATTGCCCTTCCAGCTGGTAGGAGATCTTCAAATTAGTAATTCTTCACTAGATTGTGTGATAGTCTTTTGTTCAGCACAGCGTAATCGCTGTATTCATGATTTAAGGGGCTGGCCACTATAAATGAACTCCGCCAAGAGGCATCAGATTGAAAATCTTTCAGTCTTTGTCACCTTTCTCTTCTGATGGAATTTTCGAAGAGTTAAATAAGTTAACATGTGCATTCTGTTAGGAAAAACTAAGTCATTTTAAATATATTTCCACAGGTTGTCAGACAGAACGAAGATGACCTTATAGTCGCTGTGAATGAACTATGCGAGGGCGCCCCATCAGATTCAACAGAGAGCATGCTTAAAGGACTATGTAGACCATTAATATTGAGAGACGAGGACCAACCCACCATTATATTTGGCAGCAACTTCGATGTAAATGTTCACAATCAGGAACAACTAAATCTCATGGCAGGAGAACAGAAATGCTATTGTGCTATTGACGAAGGTAAGCGAAAAGCGAATTTACTGAGCGAGAGAGAGAGGGGTGTGTGTGTGTGGGGGGGGGGGGGGATTGAATGTATATAACACATTTTTATCTCAGTTTATTGAGAGGTGTCGACTTGAAGATAACACCTAAATAGACATTTAGTCTCCAGCGCAGTCCACTTGGTACTCACCAAGATGTCTACTATCAGCATCTGCCATTTTTAAATAGCGGCACCAATAGAGTAGAAGAAAGATGTTTATCTTTAGGGAGTAGAAATTGTGCGGTTTTGTACGTTGAAATGGCCAGATCACTCCCATTTCTGCATCATTTTTTTCCGAGGGATTATGTGATCGTCTTGAACATAAGTGAATGCATGTCACGCCAAACAACAACATTTGACGCACTTTAATGCCCGAGAGTCACGTTGATTATTCATGTTTTGATCTCAAATGTTTATTTTTGAGCAGGGCATAGTGAATCGTGAGGTGCGCCCAACACCCGTCAGTTTGACACCAACCACATCACTGTGCCGCAATTAGTTCAAAAGTTACAGCTGATTTTATCTTTTCGACACCCTCCGCCCCGGCCCCGGTAGGCCTCACTCACCCACGGACGGCGGATGTATGTGGCTTAGCGTACAACGTGATACTGTATGGCGAAATGACACACTGTCTCCCGTTACCTGTACATGGAAATTGAAACTGGATTTTCATTCAATCATTGTCGGTATTTATAAACTTTTTTTATTTTAAAGTGAGAAAGTGTGCCCTTTCGCCATAGCGTGTCACGTTAAACGCAAAGTCAAATTCGTCCACCGCCCGTGGGTGAGGCCTACCGAGAGAGAGCGAAAAGATAAAATCTGCTGTAACTTTTGGTTGAAAGCAGGTTTTCCATCAGCGCGCGATACACCCAGTGCCACTGCACCACTACCCCCTCCCCTCCTTACGAACAATAGGGTAAAAGTGTTTTGCTCAAGGGCACAAGGCATGTGGCCAGGTCCAGGCTTGAGCACACAACCGTACAACAATTAGTTATGAGTTTTACTCTCAAGCTAATGACCTCGCGCTACGCTGCGCCGCCCCCTCCCTTCCCCCGTTTTAGATATGTCTGTCTGTCTGTCTGTCTGTCTGTTCGCTCGCCCGTCTGTCGTTAACCGCTTTTAAATATAACTTTCTTTTTGTTTTCTTACATTGTAGGTCGACAAGCTCTGTTAAAGAATTGCCCTGCACAACGATTACTTGCCCTTGGAGTTGGAGCTCCATTAATTTTGATCAGGAATATTTCAAATAATTTGTTTAATGGTGCGCGTGGCGCAGTACACAACCTTCCAGAGAACGGTGAAGTTCATGTAAATTTTGGGGGAAACATTCACGTAATGGAAAGGGTTGAGTTTCAGGTTTTTGATGCAGTTAAAAAGCAGACTCTAGCCACACGGAAACAGTATTCCCTGTAACTTGCGTTTGCTCTGACTGTTAACCGTGCACAGGGCCAGATACTCAATCCGTTGATTATAGACTGTGCGTCGTTTTATAGGCCTGGTCAGATGGGAGTTGCAGTCGGGAGAGCTGCTTGCAAAGCGGGTTCACAAATTGTTAATTATAACTCATACGCAGCGCAGATGAAACATCCAGAAGATGTGTACCAGTTTTATGGAAGGCCGTATGAAGAGATTTATCAGATGGTTCGTGTTGTGACAAAACCATAAGCAGTATCGAGGTACTATCTTCGAGTGAAATAAATGTTAGTTTATTAACACCTATTTATTATGTTCCCGCAACACCTATGCAAACAAACATCGGTTTACAAACTTCTTCGAAACTGGTTCCGTCAACATCTAAGCAACCGGATCCTGATTTACCAACATGTTCAGAACCTGCTGCTTCGTCATCTACGGAGGATGGGTCAAGTCTATCTTGCCCATACAAGGCGACAGAATTCTTTGAACTTGAGAAAGGTAGAAGGTTTATGTCCTGTGTATTTGAGGACCTAATGTCATCCGCACGTTTAATCAATCATATCCTAGGGGGGTTTGATCGTCCCCTACTAGGCGGGTCCTCGGGTGGCGGATAGAGGACGGCCTGCTCAATTGGGCCGGTTTGCTAATTTTTGATTGGTAGGTTTGCTCAATTGAGTTGGTTCGCTGCGAAATACATAAATACGCAGCCCCGGACCAAAATGATCAATCCTGCTAATACCATCTGGCAGGCACCTTGTTCTCCCGTGAGGTGCGTTCCGAAGGCCCCGGAAGAAGGAATCCTGGCAGTTGAGGACTCGTAGCCCCGGTTAGGGCAGTCTCCGGGATGGAGCCCTGGTCTCCATTTCGGAGATAATGTTGTTCAACACACTGCTTTGGCCCCAATTTCGGGAGTAGAAGGATGGTCGGATGGTCCGTTCTGGCCAATCGGGAGCCCCCACCCCAAAAAGTACTGGGTGTCACGTCGGGGGGCATTTGGTGGCCATTCAATCAGTCATTTCTTTTAATCATTTATCATAATTGCCATTGTGTGATGTTTTTAAACTAATTTTTTAACCAAATACTTATTTCTGCTGCACTGTTTGTTTCAGTTTCACGTGGCAACCGTAATTACAGTGTTTTATAAAGTGATTGGTTGGATGGTCGCCATCTGAAGACCTGGCACTTCCACACACGGGCCAATCAGCCAGTGGCATACTTCGGTATCAACACTGGCTGAGTATACTGCCCCATACCAGGTATGTGGGAATACCGGCAACCCGGTGGGTTCACTGCATGGCAGTAACCCTACCCCTTGTTGGACTCCGTGGTGGGTGGGAGCCGGGGCAGTGAACAATTTTACTTACAAACATGGCATCCAAACCTAACAAATCAAAAAGACTTTTTTCGGCTACTGACCTAGTAAACTCTGATTCTGACGACGATTTGATAGCTTCTCTGATACCACCGGAAGATAATATACCAAAATTCATTTTGCTGCACTCAACAGATGAAAACAAGAAACTCAGCACCATCAATCCTTTTGCCCTTGAAAAGGCCATCAAAGGTATTGCGGGGACTGTAAAAGATATAAAAAAATTAAGATCAGGTGATATACTCATTCAATGTATTAAACAAATTCAGGTACATAATCTTATGCACACTACAAAAATTATTGATTTTAATATTAAGGCCAATTACCATAGAACTCTAAATACAAGCAAAGGTGTCATAAGAACTCGAGAACTGGCAGAAATGGAAGAAAGCGAAATTGCACTGGAACTTAAACCCCAAGGTATAACAGCTGTCAAACGGGTGGAAATAAAAAAAGATGGAAAACAAATTAAGACCAATACATACATATGTACCTTTGATGGCACCAGGCCCCCAAAGTCTATCAAAATTGGTTACTTGAGCATTGGAGTGGATTTATACGTCCCGAATCCACTCCGATGTTTCAGGTGCCAAAAGTTTGGACATGGACAGAATTCCTGTCGAGGCAAACAAACATGTTTTAAATGTAGTTTAAGCCATGATGGACCTTGTGAAACATCCACATATAAATGTATCAACTGTCAGGGCAATCACATGTCATCGTCAAAGGATTGCCCTGTCTGGAGGAAGGAAAAGTTGATACAAAAGATTAAATGTGAAAAACAGATTAGTTTTAAAGATGCCAGAGACATCGTAACATCTATGCCTGGCATGAATATATCAATACCAACTTATGCCTCAACTTTGAAACAAAAGAAATCAACCGAATCAGTTTCATGCCAAACTGAATATACCTGGCTCAGGGGTTCAATTCCAACCACATTACAATCTTTTACAATAGAAAATAATTTAACTCAAGGAAGATCTACACAAACAAACAGCACTGCTCAAGAAACGATTAAGACACAACACATAAAGGAACATCCACAACAAAAATCTACACCAGCGGAAGCAAGACAGGACAACCATAAATCAGATCAGCCAACTAGAAAAGACAACACAAATCCAAAAACAGATCATATACAGAAATCGCAGCAGCAAAATATGAGTCAGAGTCAGAGAAGAAAACAGGAAAATTTGGAAAAAAAGGAAAAAAAGAAAATAGAGAAAGAAAAACAAAAACAGTTATCAGACAGAACACCAAAGGCCCTTCAAGACCCTGTTACACGTAACAGGTTTGAAGGTTTTGAGAAGATGGATGTCGGTGACGGCATTGACGAAATGTTCGAGCAACTGCGCTCAACATCTCAGAATAAGTCCCCCAAAACAAAATCACCAAAGAAATACACTGGGGCAATATCGCCCATACGTCCACCATCCCAAACTTCAACCAAATATGGATAATACACAGCGAAATAATATCATACAGTGGAATTGTCGAGGTTTTAGAGCTAATTTCAATGAACTTGGTCTTCTAAGCCAAAAATATAAACCTGCTGCTTTTTGCCTGCAGGAAACTCTTTTAAAGAAACCCGAGGCTCAGGATCATTCAGCCTTTAAGCATTATACATCGTATAATGCCTGGGCAGATGAAACTGATCTTCATATTCGTGGAACGTCCGTCTTGGTTAGAAACGACATTATTCACAGTCCTGTATCTTTGCAATCAAATTTACAGGCTGTTGCAGTACGCCTAACCTTAGACAAGACAATCACCTTATGTTCTATTTACGTTTCACCAAGTAAAACGCTACAGCTGAATGATCTTGAGTTACTGGTCCAACAACTCCCAACTCCGTACATTTTGTTGGGTGATTTTAACGCGCATAGCCCCCTTTGGGGTAATTCCTGCAGTCAAGAAGATGCAAAAGGTAAAACTGTAGAAGAGTTCATTACAAAATATGACTTGTGCTTGTTCAATGATGGGTCAGATACTTACCTGCACCCCGCATCTGGTTCTTACACTTCAATTGATTTAACAATCGCATGCCCTTCTGTCTTCCTTGATTTTTCTTGGAAGGCAGAAGATGACTGTGCGGGAGTGACCACTTTCCGATTGTGTTGGAGAGTGTAGTTCCGGCGGATGATGAGAGGGTGCCCCAGTGGAACTTTAAAAAGGCTGACTGGGACACTTTCTCATCGCTTTGTTCTGAACGCCTCACACGGGAGAAATTTCAGGACAGTACTGACCAGATTGAACACTTCACCACAGAGTTGATTGACATTGCAAGCCAAGTCATTCCTAAAACCTCGGCAAATCCAAAACGTTTCCATAAACCATGGTTCGACACGGATTGCAAACAGGCTATTCATCAACGCAAAAAGGCTGAACGGGATTTTAATAAGTCACCAACGACGAATAATTTAGATAAATTACGTATTGGTCGAGCACAAGCCCGACGGCTCATCAAACAAAAGAAGAAAAGTCCTGGCAAAATTATGTTTCAAGATTGAATCAAAATACCCCCATCAAAAAGGTCTGGAAAATGATCAAGAACATTAAAGGTAAAGAATCAAAATCTACAGTACAGCACCTCGAACATAATAATAATAAAATAACGTCTAAAAAAGATATTTCGAACACCCTAGCTTCTACCTTTTCCAAAAATTCCTCTTCTGAAAATTGCACTCCGCAATTTATCCCTGTTAAAAAGCAACAGGAGAAACAAAAACTAAAATTCCAATCTGATAATGATGAAAATTATAATGAACCATTTTCTATTGATGAGCTACTAGCGTCATTGAGTAAAGCAAAAGATACAGCAACTGGTCCTGATGAAATACATTATCAGATTTTAAAACATTTGCCAAATTCATCGCTCAAGCTTTTACTTTCTATTTTTAATGATATATGGGTGACTGGCCAGTTTCCATCTGACTGGCGCAAAGCAACAATCATTCCTATTCCCAAGCCTGATAAGGACCACATCAATCCAAGCAACTATAGACCAATAGCACTCACTAGTTGCCTTTGTAAAACCATGGAAAGAATGATCAACGATCGGCTTGTTTGGTTTCTGGAATCGAACAATCTGCTGGCAGATGTTCAATGTGGCTTCAGAAACCAGAGAAGCACGGTTGATCATCTAGTCCGCCTTGAAACGTTTATTAGAAATGCCTTTGCCAGAAAGGAACACGTGGTCGCCGTGTTCTTTGATCTGGAGAAGGCATATGACACTACGTGGACGTATGGGATTTTAAAAGACCTCTTCAACATGGGGTTGAGAGGCAGAATGCCACTTTTTATTGAAAATTTTTTAAAGGACCGCAATTTCCAGGTTCGTCTTGGGTCAACATTATCTGACCCTCACGACCAGGAATTGGGAGTACCTCAGGGTAGTATTCTATCTGTTACTCATTTTTCAATAAAAATCAACAGCATTGTTACAACTATTGAAACAAATGTTGATTCTTCATTGTATGTAGATGATTTCCTCATCTGCTACAGTGGCAAGAAAATGCCTGCTATTGAGCGCAAACTTCAGCTATCCTTAAACAAGGTTCAGCGCTGGGCTACTGAAAATGGTTTCAAGTTTTCAAAAAGCAAAACAAATTGTGTTCATTTCTGTAAACTCCGGAAACACCATCTGGATCCGGAGTTATTTTTAGATGGAACTCCACTTAAAGTTGTAAAGGAAGTGAAATTCCTTGGCTTGTTGTTTGATGAGAAACTAAGTTTTAGGTCTCACATCAAACAACTAAAAATTAAATGCAAGAAAGCACTTAATCTTCTGAAGGTTGTTGGCAGCACTGACTGGGGTGCTGACCAAAATACTTTGCTCCATCTGTATAGAGCTTTTGTACGGTCAAAGTTGGATTATGGTTGTATGGTTTATGGTTCGACTAGGAAATCCTATCTGAAACCTCTTGATACCATCCATAATAGTGGTATCAGGATTAGTCTTGGTGCATTTCGTACGTCACCTATAGACTCTCTTCTTGTCGAGGCAGGTGAGCCTTCTCTGGAAAAGCGTCGTGTCAAACTCTCTTTACAGTATGTTTCTAAATTATCTGCGAATCCTTCAAATCCTGCTTACCTTTGTGTTTTTAAACCGCAAAATAAACTGTTTTTTGACAAAAATCCAAACCAGATTCCTCCATTGGGACTCAGAATCCAACCCCATATGAGGATCGCTGGTATTGCTCCTGATTCTGTGGCAGAGAACTGTAAACCAGATATACCCCCCTTGGCGACTGTCAAAACCCAAGGTTATTTTAGATCTGGCCTCTTCTAAAAAGGCAAACACAAATTCTTTGCACTTTAAGCAAGCGTATGCCGAGATTAAGTCTCACTATAGAGCATACACTATGTTCTATACAGATGGATCCAAGGATAATGATAGAGTGTCATCTGCTGTTGTTAGTGGTGATCAGACCACCTCAACCAGGATACCTGATACGAGTTCCATTTTTACAGCTGAGGTAAAAGCTATTGACCTTGCGCTCGATGAGATTGAGGCTGAAGAGGAATGGAAGTCCATTATCTTCTCAGATTCTCTTTCTTGTTTACAGGCTCTTCTCAAACCCAGGTTGAAGAACCCTCTAATCTTGTCACTTCGTGAACGACTTACTGTAATGAAGTCTGACCAATATGATGTTGTGTTTTGCTGGTTACCTGGACACGTCGGTATTGCTGGTAACACAAGGGCAGACAGTGCAGCGAAACAGGCTCTGAGTAAGCCAATCACTGATTTTCCAATTCCTTACAGTGATTACAAGCCACTTATTTCTAAATACATCCGGTCTTTGTGGCAGTCGGAATGGGATGGAGCTACCAATAACAAGCTCCACCGATTCCGACCAACTGTGTCTGATTATTATCCTCTTTCTCATCTTTGTCGGAAAGATCACGTTATCCTTACACGATGTCATATTGGTCATACCAGACTCACTCATAGTTTCTTATTAGAGGGCACTCTGCGACCTGAATGTGTTCCTTGTCAGCAGGGGCTGACAGTGGAACACATTCTTTTAGATTGTACAGATTTCGATCACGTTAGGCGGCAGTTTTTCACTGTGGAGTCTCTTAGAGACCTTTTTTACACTACCAGTCCGCGCAAGCTTTTGTCTTTTCTAAAAGAAATCAACCTTTTTAGCAAGTTTTAGAGCTTTGTCTTTTAATCTTCCCATCATGATTTGGTATCAATAGGTTGATTTGTATTATATTTGTTGTTCTTCTTTCATTATGAATATTCATTTTCACATTTTCATTGTATTATCGTTCATCTATCACATTTTTTTTTTCTTTTTAAAAGCAGTCCTGACCATTGCCTTTTAACTCATTTTCATGACTTTGTCGCCACGATATGGCCTTTGTTGCTGATGTGGCGTTAAGCACCAATAAATAAATAAATAAATAAATAAATCAATCAATCATATTGATAACCTATATACACGACTTATATCCATTATGAAGCTGAAGCATAAAACGTCAAAAGGATGGACCGACATTTACCGAGAAATAAACACTTTTCTTATAAGTCCCCAGCACATTTCATTGTGCAAAGTACTTTTTTTTTATTCTGATAGCATATCAAAAGAGCAAAACAAATTATCTTCGAAACTCATGTTATGGTTGACAAATAAAACATTGCAATCGTATTCCGATAAAATTTTGTCTTCCCAAGCCGAACAGATTTGGCCTACGAGTGATAGACAAATTTGAGCGCGTGTCAGGCGCCTCTTCGGCTAAGCTTCGGTACTTGGCGGGCGTCTGCATTGCCAAAATTTCAAAAAGATTACGTGAATTTGTGGAACGTAAACTGGGGAAAGCACAAAAGTCAAGTAAACTGCAATTGAATATGGACTTCAAAAAACATTCATTGTTGAAGCAACTACGAATCTTAGAAACTCAGGCGCAATAAGAAAGTGAAGAAACGGTAACTTTAACTGAGATTGAAATGAAACAAGGCAAGACACGTGGACTTTATGTCGTGAATAAGGATGTGTTTGATTTTTTGTGAAACTTAATTCGACTCTCAGTCTAACCCTTTCAGCAGAATTGTTCCACTTGAAGATTGAAAATATACACCAGTCATGTAGAAGGGTTGTCACTTGCGATGTTGATTTGTTGGAATGTTGGTTTAGCCTATTTTCTTCACCGGATAATGACGAGATTGAAGGTGAATTGTTTACATCCTTTTTAATGGATCTGTTCGGTGATATTGTTCAGTACTTTATTCGAATCGCCATTGTTGAAGGACTCCATAAATTTAAAGAAACTATCCCAAAGAAGACAAAAACAAGCCTTAAGAGCTAAAGTTGAAGCCCTGGGTGAGCGTTCTTCTTCAAAGCGCAAAGCCCATGATATGGTGTCCACAGAGAAAGAAGAGATTTATGTATGCAGTGTTTGTACAAAAGAGTGTGAATGGAAACCGTACAATCCAGAAGACAATAGCATAGCATGTGATACGTGCAACCGGTGGTTTCGCATTAAATGCGTTAAAATAAAAGGAACCGAAACGTGGCTTCAGAAGGAGAAATCAAAGTGGGTTTGTCCGTCTTGCAAGGGATCTGGAAGCAAAGAGAAAGGCAGGGGAAAGGGGCGTGGTAAAAAAGTAAATCGGCGTGAATCGTATCATAAATGATATTTTGTTAACCACTTAACCAAGTCCAAACCTGGATGTGGATTCGTAATATACTTTTAGGCTTGGAAGGATCGTACCAAGCACAAAAGTTTATTACAGGCCCACCTACAAGTATGGGCTACCACTCAACTAACACCGAGGTAGAACAGTTGACCTCTTTTGAAAAAGAAAAAAACACACTTTGTCAAAAAAACCCATATATAGATATCTTTCGAATTGCATACCTTGAGAAACGAGCAATTTCTCTCACTTACCTATTTCTCGCCTCATTTTATTTTCTAGAAAGCTCTTTGTCACTCGCCTGTCACTCGCAGTGACTCGCTTATTAACAGAAAAACGATCCGAAAAGAAACCAATATAAGGCTAAGAACTAGGGGCATAACTGTTGTCCTATTGAGATGAGGGGAGGACATAATGTTTTTAGGGTGCCAGGTCGATATATGCCATGGGGATATCCAAAGGCCGGAGGCCTGAAATGAGGGGTAGGTTTGGCCCTCCAAATGGTGAGGGTTCGGGACCCTCCCGAACGCCCACCAATGGGAGGGCCACACCTCCCACCTCAGGCCTACGGTATCCTCTTACCATTCGTGGGGGTCGGGAGGGGGTCCGTATTTTTAATTTTTTTTGAAAATTCAATACCCTGAGAGTGAATCTGGAAACCTCTTCTGGTGTTTTAAATTTTCCAATTTTGAGGGGGATGTAATTTGTCATTATGGCGAAATAGCTACACCCCCTACCCCACCCCCAGTACGCCATTGTTAAGAAGGCCTTACATACCTACATAGTTTTTCAATTAAACCATACAAACATGCATATCTATGGAGCCGGTTCAATGATATACACATTTGTATGGATTTATTGAAAAATTACAGTTTAAGCACCTAGGGGGGTTTGATCATCCCCTACTAGGCGGGTCCTCGGGTGGCGGATAGAGGACGGCCTGCTCAATTGGGCAGGTTTGCTAATTTCTAATTGGCAGGTTTGCTCAATTGAGTTGGTTCGCTGCGAAATACATAAATACGCAGCCCCGGACCAAAATGATCAATCCTGCTAATACCATCTGGCAGGCACCTTGTTCTCCCGTGAGGTGCATTCCGAAGGCCCCGGAAGAAGGAATCCTGGCAGTTGAGGACTCGTTGCCCCGGTTAGGGCAGTCTCCGGGATGGAGCCCTGGTCTCCATTTCGGAGATAATCTTGTTCAACACACTGCTTTGGCCCCAATTTCGGGAGTAGAAGGATGGTCGGATGGTCCGTTCTGGCCAATCGGGAGCCCCCACCCCAAAAAGTACTGGGTGTCACGTCGGGGGGCATTTGGTGGTCATTCAATCAGTCATTTCTTTTAATCACACATCATAATTGCCATTGTGTACTGTTTTTAAACATATTTTACCAAATACTTAGTTTTGCTGCACTACTGTTTGACTCAGTTCTACGTGGCAGCTTTAATTACAAGGTTTTATAAAGTGATTGGTTGGATGATCGCCATCTGAAGACATGGCACTTCCACACACGGGCCAATCAGCCAGTGGCATACTTCGGTATCAACACTGGCTGAGTATACTGCTCCATACCAGGTATGTGGGAATACCGGCAACCCGGTGGGTTCACTGTGAAGCAGTAACCCTACCCCTTGTTGGACTCCGCGGTGGGTGGGAGCCGGAGCAATGAACTTTAAAAAAAATAAAACATGGCTAAAATACCACAAAAAAAACAAAAAAGGGAACTTGAATTGAATACTTCTGATTCTGACTCGGATTATGGAACCTCGCAAAGTTTAAATCATTGGCCAAAATTCATTATAATTTATGCTGCTGAAGAGGGTAAAAAGGCAACGGATATAAACCCGTTTGCCTTGGAAAAAGCCATTAAGGGAATAGCTGGGGATGTGAAGGATGTAAAAAAGTTAAGATCTGGTGGAATTTTAATTGAATGTCGAAGAGAAATGCAGGCACTCAATTTATTAAAAATGGATAAACTGGTTAATCTGGAAGTTAACGCCTTTGCTCACAAAACACTCAACACAAGCAAAGGCGTTGTACGAACAAGAGAGCTGTCTGGCATTCCTGAGACGGAAATCCAGAATGAATTACAACTGCAGGGAGTGAATATTGTCAAAAGAATTGAAATCAAAAGAGATGGCAAATCGATACCAACTAATACTTATATTTTAACTTTCAATACAGCTCAGCCACCAAAGTCTATTAAAGTTGGTTACATGAACATCAAAGTGGATTTGTACATCCCAAATCCACTTCGATGTTTCAAATGTCAAAAATATGGTCACGGCCAAAATAATTGTAGAGGGCAAAAAAACATATGTTTTAAATGTGGTGATGAACATCAAGACCCCTGCACGAATGCCATCAAATGTTGTAATTGTCAGGGCAATCATGTAGCTTCATCTAAGGATTGCCCTGTTTGGAAAAAGGAAAAGGAAATTCAAAAAGTCAAGGTTGAAAGGCAAATTAGTTTTAAAGAGGCCAGAGACATAGTGTCATCATTGCCTGGTATGAACACAATATCACAAACATATGCAACAAAATTGTCACAAAAAGCACCCACCCAGTCAGTGGAATGCCAGACCCAATACACTTGGCTCAGTGGAACAATTCCTTCTTTAGTGAAGGCCTTTATTATAGAACCGATTGAACCAAAATCAACCCAAACACATCCAACAGCTCAAATAACAACAGAGGAAATACCCAAGAACAGACAACAACCAGAAAAAAAAAATCATAAAGAACAAAACTCTAAATCAGAACACAAAAACGAATCAAACAAACCAAAACCAGATCAAAAACACAAAGCACAACAACAAAATCTAAGTCAGAATCAAAGACGGCAGCACGAGAGAGAGCAGAAAAAAATTAACAAAGAAAAACAGAAACTAGAATCAGATCGCATACCTAAGAGACTTCAAAATGTTGTGACAAACAACATGTTTGATGGAATTGAGAAAATGTCAGTCGATGAGTGTATCGACGACACGTTCTCTACTAAACTACACCTGAATTCTTCACAGGGTAGGTCGCCCCACAGAACATCACCAAAGAAAAACACGGGGGCAATATCTCCCATTCGTCCACCTTCAAAATCACCTACTAAACATGGGTAATAAACCCAAACAAAACATTATACAGTGGAATTGTCGAGGTTTTAGAGCTAATTTTAATGAACTAGGTCTTCTAAGCCAAAAATATAATCCTGTAGCTTTTTGCCTGCAGGAAACTCTTTTAAAGAAACCTGAAGTTCAAGACCATTCAGCTTTTAAGCATTATACTTCGCATAATGCATGGGCTGACAATAATGATCTTCATGTTCGTGGAACGACTGTCTTAGTTAGGAACGACATCATTCACAGTTCTGTACCATTACAGACAAATTTACAGACTGTGGCGGTACGCCTTACTTTAGACAAAACAGTTACACTTTGTTCAATTTACGTTTCACCAAGTAAAGTCCTACAACTGAATGATCTTGAGCTACTGGTCCAACAGCTCCCAACTCCATACATTTTGTTGGGTGATTTTAATGCACATAGCCCTCTTTGGGGTGATTCCTGCAGTCAAGAAGATGTAAAAGGCAAAACTGTAGAAGAGTTCGTTACTAAATTTGATCTGTGTTTGTTTAATGATGGTTCAGACACTTATCTGCACCCCGCATCTGGTTCGTATACATCGATTGATCTTTTAATTGCATGCCCTTCTATCTTCCTCGACTTTTCGTGGAAGGTAGAAGATGACTTGTGCGGGAGTGATCACTTTCCAATTGTGTTGGAGAGTGTAGTTCCGGCGGATGATGAGAGAGTGCCCCAGTGGAACTTTAAAAAAGCTGACTGGGACACTTTTTCATCGCTTTGTTCTGAACGACTCACACGGGAGAAATTTCAGGATAGTGCTGACCAAATCGAACATTTTACAAACGAGCTGCTTGACATTGCAAACACAGTCATCCCTAAAACCTCGACAAATCCAAAACGTTTCAACAAACCATGGTTTGATGATGAATGCAAAAAGGTTATAAAGGATCGTAAGAAAGCTGAAAGGGAATTTAACAAGTCACCAACTACATATAATTTAAACAAACTTCGTATAAATCGGGCAAAAACAAGACGACATATAAAACAAAAAAAGAAAAGTTCTTGGGAATCTTACATTTCGAAGATTAACCAAAACACCCCTATCACTAAAATTTGGAAAATGATTAAAAAGATTAAAGGAAAAGAAACAAAATCAACTGTACAACACCTGAAGGAAAACAACACCTTAATTACCTCTAAAACAGAAATTTCAAATACTTTGGCCTCCACATTTTCGAAACATTCGTCATCTGAAAATTGTAATCCAGAATTTATCAAAATTAAAAAACAGCAAGAAAAGCAAAAGATCAAATTTACCTCCAACAATTTAGAGGATTACAATGAACCTTTCTCTATGGAGGAGTTATGTAACTCCTTGCATAGAGCAAAGGATACTGCCACTGGTCCCGATGAAATTCACTACCAAATTTTAAAGCATCTGCCTCAATCTTCACTAGAACTTTTATTATCAATTTTTAATGGCATTTGGGTGACTGGCCAGTTTCCACCATCCTGGCGTAAAGCAACAATAATTCCAATTCCTAAGCCTGATAAAGATCACAGCAACCCAAGCAATTACAGGCCTATTGCCTTAACCAGTTGTCTGTGCAAAACCATGGAGAGGATGATCAATGATCGATTTGTCTGGTTTCTGGAATCGAACAATCTGCTTGCGGATGTTCAGTGTGGTTTCAGAAGCCAGAGGAGTACTGTGGATCATTTGGTCAGACTTGAAACGTTTATAAGAAATGCCTTTGCTAGAAAAGAACATGTGGTCGCCATCTTCTTTGATCTAGAGAAGGCATATGATACAACGTGGACGTATGGGATTTTAAAAGATCTTTTTAACATGGGGTTGAGAGGGCGTATGCCTCTTTTTATTGAAAACTTTTTGAGGGACCGCCAGTTTCAGGTTCGTGTTGGGTCAACGTTATCTGATCCTCACGAGCAGGAATTGGGGGTTCCTCAGGGTAGTATTTTATCCGTTACCCTGTTTTCGATTAAAATTAACAGTATCATCGATGCAATTGAAAATATGGTAGACTGTTCATTGTATGTCGATGATTTTTTAATCTGTTATAGCAGCAAGAAAATGAATGCTATAGAGCGCAAACTTCAGCTGTGTCTAAACAAAATTCAAAAATGGGCCACAGAAAACGGTTTCAAATTTTCAAAGATGAAAACAAATTGTGTTCATTTTTGTAAGCTTCGGAAACATCACCTCGATCCGGAGTTAAAACTTGATGGGAGTCCTATTAAAGTTGTTAAGGAAGTGAAATTCTTAGGTTTGTTGTTTGACAGCAAACTGAATTTCACTTCCCACATAAAACAACTAAAAGTTAAATGTAAGAGAGCTCTGAACCTACTGAAGGTCGTTGGTAGCACTGATTGGGGTGCTGACCAAAAAACTTTGCTCCATCTGTATAGGTCACTTGTTCGATCAAAATTAGATTACGGTTCTATAGTTTACGGTTCTGCAAGGAAGTCATACCTAAAACAACTTGATGCTATTCACAATAGTGGTATTAGAATTAGTCTAGGGGCTTTTCGAACATCCCCAATAGACTCGATGCTTGTTGAAGCAGAGGAGCCCTCTCTCGAGAAGCGCAGAATTAAATTGTCTCTCCAATATGTGTCTAAACTTTTGGCCAATCCTTCAAATCCTGCTTTTAATTGTATTTCAGAACCTCAAAATGTTGACTTTTTTAACCGACATCCGAAACATATTCCTCCATTGGGAATTAGAGTTAAACCCCACATGGAGTCTGCAAAAATTGATTCTGAATCTATAAAAGAAAACCGTAAATCACACATTCCTCCTTGGCATCTTAAAAAACCTACAGTTATTTTGGACCTTGCTTCTACCAAAAAATCTGATACCAATTCCTTGCAGTTCAAACAAA
Source organism: Pictodentalium vernedei (assembly GCA_031216915.1). Classification (NCBI taxonomy): domain Eukaryota; kingdom Metazoa; phylum Mollusca; class Scaphopoda; order Dentaliida; family Dentaliidae; genus Pictodentalium; species Pictodentalium vernedei. Next base: position 117,120,011 of record CM062292.1, read on the forward strand.
AATATGCCGAAATAAAGTCCAAGTATAGTGCATATACAAGGATCTATACAGATGGATCTAAAGATGGTGACAAAGTATCATCAGCTGCTGTTACTAGTGATGGTATCACCTCAATTAGAATACCGAATCAGAGTTCTATTTTCACAGCTGAAGTTAAAGCTATACAACTTGCGCTTGAACACATAGAAAATGTGCAGGAAAAGAAGTCGATTATTTTTTCTGACTCTCTTTCCACTTTACTTGCTTTACTCAACCCCAAGTTGAAGAACCCTCTCATTTTGGAACTTCGTGAGAAGTTGACAACTCTCATGTCTGACCAATATGATATCGTGTTTTGCTGGTTACCCGGACATGTAGGTATCGCTGGTAACACCAGGGCAGACAGTGCAGCAAAACAGGCTTTATCCAAGCCTCTCACTGATTTTAACATCCCTTCCAGTGATTTGAAACCACATATCAATAAGTACATCAAATCTGTGTGGCAGGCGGATTGGGATGGAGCGACAAATAACAAGCTCCATCGATTCCGACCAGATATCTGTGATCACTACCCGTCTAGTAACCTTTCTAGAAAGGATCTTGCAGTATTGACGCGATGTCATATTGGTCATACAAGACTTACACATTCCTTTTTGTTGGAGGGTACTGTGCGACCAGAATGTGTTCCCTGCCAGCAGGTGTTGTCAGTGGAGCACATTCTTTTACATTGTACAGATTTTAATCATGTCAGAGGGCAGTTTTTCTCTGTAGGATCTCTGAGAGATCTTTTTTATCGTACTAGCCCGAATATGATTCTCTCATTTTTGAAATCAATCAACCTTTTTAATAAATTTTAAAACTGTTTTTATTATCTTAACTAGAGTCTTTAAGACTTAAATTCATCAGGTTGATTTGTGAATTATTCATCTTTCTTGTTTCTCACGCATCACTGTTCATATTACATTGAGTATCATTTTTATTATAATTGTTTTTTACTCATCTTTGAATATCGTTTCTGCCATGGTTTTCTTTTAATGTTTTCTCGCCACGATATGGCCTTAGCTGCTGATGTGGCGTTAAGCACCAATAAATAAATAAATAACAGTTTAAGCACAGTATGTGAGTGCAATAAAATCCTGCAAGGTTGCAACGTAGAGCATCGTTGTTCTGTACGCTCGCTTTCATTTTTCTTATATCAAGGTCTGGACTTGGCTCTTAGATTCAAAGATTCGCCTCCATTTGCATCAGTGTTTGTGTAGTTTTATTGATAAAGCATGGAATGTTTAATGTGGCTTCAGTTAAGCCAATGTTTCACATGCATGATAATGCGGGACTGGACGATTATTATTATATTTATATGAGGTTAAGGACTCTTTCTGCCTCTGAAACAAGAACTAAACGAATTTGTTTTTCGAGGGTTTTTTCGAGAATCACAGTTTATTTTCGTTGTCCCTGCGAGAATAGTTTACTCAAATCGATTCAGATTTTCACAATAATGTCAGCCTGAAAAAAAATTAATTGTATCAGCTTGTATAATTGTGATTAACAACTAGTCCCATGAGTTCCAATGTGTTCTATGTGCCAGTAGGCACATGGAATACATTGGAACTCAGGGGACGAACTGTTTTGCCATAAAACAACTTAGTAATACCACAATTATTTTCGTGAAAATATCATTGTGAAAACTTTCAACGCACATCCATGCTTGTTGTATTCGGGAAGTGACTCAAATTGATTTTCAAGACTTTCAGACAACACAAACAATTACCCATTTTTCTTAGGATGTGCTTAGATCTGAAACGGTTAAAGGGTTTTCTTGATCGATTAATCACTTGGATTAACCTTGGTTAACTGATTAATCACTTGTCCAAATGGATATCTGAATAATTGCCATACCGTTGATGATTTACAGCATGAACCCTTTACCCAGTGTAACAAATAAAACCGACTAGGCCTATATACAAAAATATCCATTCAATTTTATTATGTTTTAAATTTTTTTCTCAAAAACAAAGTTTATGACCGCTCATTGGAACGAGCTTCGAATTTATTGCTCATGTAATTGTTCATGTATTGCTAAGGTCGTCAAAGCCAATCCTGTACGAATTCAGTGCTTATGTAAAGAAGATTGGTCTCTCAGCCAAATGTCTTAAGTACCTTGACCAAAAATATTTGCACATCGTATTGAATGGGCTAGGACGATATTTGACCAATAAACGTCACAAGAGGTATTGTGAAGGTCAGAGCCTCCGGAGAGGGGACATGGGGAAATTGTCGCATGGCCTTTGGTGCTTTCGGTGTCTCTGGACATTCTGCACGGGAAAAAGTTCCCTGAAAATATGGATGCCCCCCCCCCCCCCCTCTTCACTGCTTCAGGCATCTTAGGTGAGGATGGAAAAAATAGAATATTTACCCCCGGGCGCAGGTCATGTGGACCCACGATAATTGTAGTGGAAACATGAAATTGAAAACTGGTTGAATATACAGCGTCGTCCTCCGGAAAAGAGTCGCGAGAAGCTATTCACGGAGAGAGAAAGGGGAGACAGAGAGACAGAGAGAGAGCTAATTCAAAGCCAGTTCTGCACATGAGGATTGGAGTAGCTCGTAAACAGTCCACGGGTCTGTTCAGTCCCAACCCCACCCACCCTTCCCAACAATTTGCAAAAACGAATGGGTGGGCTGGTCTTAACGACAGCCCCATTTCGTATATATTTTATGAATGTTGTGATTTTATATTGTGGTGGGGTACTATATTAAATAATAACGTACCATAAACCAACATCTAGAGAATCTTTAAGTTCCATCTTTTTCTATTGTCAATTGATCTGACAAGCACACTTGAAAATCTTCTCGTCTCAGACACAGTTCCAAACGTCAAAATTCAAATGTCCCGCGCGGATAAAACACGAGGGGTACAGGAAGATCGACCTCGGGAAGATTAGGCCGGGAAGATTCGGCACCCACAAAGGCCGAATCGTCTCACTTCAGCACATTTAGAAGGTTAAAATTTGATGTTTTAAATTTTTTATTTGTAAATATATAATGTTTTCAATTTCTAGTACAGATGTCATTGGAAATAATTAATTAAATTGGTTTCAATGGCATCTATATTTGTGGAAATATCCGATGAACAAATACGACAGGTAGACAGCCAATCTAGCTATGCTGTTTCCTTGTAGTATACATTGGTATTGCCGTGCTTGAGAAGTGTTAATTTACCTATTGTTTTTTTGTATCCTTAAAACACTCTTTACTACCGTATGTATCATTTCTATTTGTATCATGTATACTGCAAAATAAAGAAATCAATCTATCAATTCGAGACAAAACGTCCGATGTTCTGAACAAAACGCCAATTTTCTAGCCGAAATGTCCGATTTTCTGTGACCAAAAGTCCGTTCTCAGAAACCTGAGATCGGACGTTTTGTCCGAAAAACGGACGTTCCGTCCAAAAATTAGGGGAGGTAGTTCATGTGGTCACATGTTCTTATAAGGGTGGTAGAAAAAGAGAAGTAATATTGGAGAAGAAATATCGATGATGTAATAAAGATATTAAAACTGCAGCTCTGTCGTTTGTTGTTTACTTGACTTGTAATAATATCACAGTATTTCGTAATAACGAATAGAATGGTTATGAAGATGTATAAGAATTTTTAGTCTTGTTTGTTACCATTGAAAATACCAGAGCGTAACATTAATTCATAGAAAGCCTATAGAGTTTTCTAGCGAGTAATGTTATGTACTGGTATTTTCAGTGGTACCAATACTGAGCTCTTTTTGTTGCTCTTGTTTAATGAAGACATGATATGCCGGAGCCGAATCTTCCCGGTCGAATCTTCTCGACCGAATCTTCCCAAGGCCGAAAAAAACAAGTCGAATCTTCTCGAGGGCCGAAACTTCCCGTTCCCAGTACGAGAGAAAGAACCCGGTTCATTTACTTGTCCGTTTCAATTAATCCGTATTATTGATGAATCCACGAAATCTCATCACAAGTTAGGTGAAAATACAAAAAAAAAAAAAAATATATATATACCTCTCAATGCGCCGATAAAATATTGAGAAAAATATTACGATGAAAAATATTATAAACTTACTGTACATCAACATATAGAAGTCTGTTGTGTTATTGGGTGGAGCATGGATATTTCTGTAGCCTAAAATTATATATTCTGGGGTGAAGAGAAACTTGTCCTTCAAATGTTCCCAAAAATTCAGAAGAACTGTTTTCACAACAGAACATTCAAAGAACAAGTGAAGTATTGACTCCTTTGTATTGCCACAGAAGTACATAGTTCCGTTTCAGTGACTTTCCATTTATAAAGTTTTGAATTCGTATATAAAATTTGGTGGCCAATTTTGAAATGCAAACTTTGTAAATATGTATCGTCCGTTATTGAAAATGGGATTTTATGTATAAAATTCCAGTCATCCGAGTGCAGATTTATAACCAAAACCTCATTCCATTTATTCTGCATATGAATGGGAGGTGTTGAAGTAAATTATTAGCAATAAATGCGATAGTGTCCCCCTTTTACCAAACAACTCCAAATTATGGGTTACATAAATATCTTTGATGTCATTGTCCCCATGAGTACTATGAATAATATTATTATTTCTGTAAATTTTGGATCTGTCAAACTGAATGTAACATTTGAAATTCTTGTCAGAGGTTAGCGGCTTCAGAAGATAAATTCCATCTTGGATGTCTTCATCCTCTGGGTGAACACACGGTCGAATTTTTCACTGAGGGCAACGGTGAAATGATTCCTCCATCCGCCGGGTACACCTGGAAATAAAACCATCCAAAAACTGATTTTTGTCCGTATTTGGGCTGGAATTCATGTTCGAATACAAATTTCCCTTCATTAATTATATTTGTTGTGGGCATTATCCACCCCGAGAAGCGAATACACAGACTAGCACAGAACACAACGGTGGTGGAGTTAGGGAGACTGAAATCAACGACCCGAGATGGTGTTTTTACTCTATTTCACGCGCGACTTCGTGAATTACAAAAAAAGACTCCACCAAGGGTCGTGGATTAATATCTCTCGTAGTCTACACGAGATGTGTTGTGTATTTATACCACGATTAAACTTGAATTAAGTGAATGAAGCTGGTGTTTTTAAATAAAAATATAAATCTCGGCGAGCTGATCACTTTCGTGCTTGACTCGTTTTGTGTCGACGCATTCCATTCGCCATAACGCCACTCTGATGTGTAATGGCCAATCAGATACGTTATCACATGCGTTCTTACGCGTTAAACGTGAATGTTATGACCCTGATTGCTATGAGACTGACTGGTATTATTACTATCATCATCTACCGATAAATCACTACTTTCTTCACTGTTGTAGGCGATCTCGCCACTAGACATTTCTTCTACACTATCTTCTATTTCTGAATCTTGCTCAGACACTGCAACTCCAATAATTTCCTCCCCAGACTCGATCCTATCAATGTCATCATCTGACACTTCGCTGCCACTTTCATGTTCCTCGGCAGTATCATCCGTAGAGCCTCCTGAGCGGAGTAGCGTTTTGGCCTTTTTCTTTCACTCATCGTTTATATGGAACAAGAGAAGAAAAGTCATAAAATGCTAGTCCTGGGGGCAAGAGTGTTAGACAGAATCCCATTTGCCACCAATAATTCCTATCATACAAAACTCTGGTTCAAACCACTCCACCATGCCTTCGTGCCGACAATTTTCTTAATATCAATCGACGAATAACTGTGAGCATTTCGATTAACATAAATCGTTTGCGCCAAGTAACGCATCAAGCGAGACAACTCTAGCTTTGTTCATATCGGCCGGGATCGACGTTATACAAGCTGAATTTGAAGCCATACAAGTCGAGTTTGATAATGGGCAATTACAGGAAAGAAAATCATGTCTAATGAAAATGTCATTATTCGTCACACACTGATGTCAGAGATAGAATTGTTTACCAATTGGGGCTTTATACACTGGCTGTCATAACTCTATGAACGTTGTCCTTTTGTGATTTAAAATACATCACAGTACAGCCGCCGTGGACTTGTCAAAATCCACTCGTGGGCAGTGATGTCCACGCTTGTGTTTACCACGTAATAAAAGTCATCAGCAAAATTTTAATTAATGAGGCACCGGGTTGTCCCCGGTGCTTCATTAATTAAAATTTTGCAGATTATTCCTATAATTAGTGTTTGGAATCTAATATTATTGCGTCCGTGGAAATATTGCCCAGCCGTGGAAAGTGACCAGACCAAGGTGAACTACTATATATTATATTATGAAGGTTACTCTGGATGCCCGAGTGTTCTCCTGTAACTTGGGTGGGGTCTTTCGTGTTACTTAGATGTCCTTAGTATAACAATACTTAGATGTCCTTAGTGTAGACTGAAATTGTAGTCATTGTCCATAGGTGATGAGATGTGAGGGCAGTATATGCGTCTATCACAGAGCTGATTTTACATAAAAATGGAAATAACGTAATGTGTAAGTGATATATTTTGAAACGTAAGAGTACATTAGAATAAAATATGTAGTCGGCAGACCCGTCGTACACAATAGATTCCCACCGGATTTGATGAAATTAGGTGTAAACATCAAAAATATTACTCATAAAAATGAAATAGTCACCAATGTTTATATCGTTTTGTTACCGTGCTGACATCCTGAGTACATGAACCGCTCAAATATTTGCTATAATTTCATTTTTTATTTCTGTATCTTTTGTTTTTCATTCCAGTATGGTGTATTTTTTAGAAATATCTATAAATGTTACGGTCAGCAATCTATAATTTTTTTCGTTTTTGTGCCACTGAATGCGTGAAACCAGTAAATAATTGCTTTGGCCTTCGGCTCTCGTGATATCCTGGGCAACAGCAATCTCGTGCGATACCTCTTAACCCATTCAAACGTGTGTGCGGTTCTCTATTTGTCACACACCTCCCATGTAACAACCAGTTTACACGAAAATTGAACTAAAAGCACTTTCCAAGTTGATAATTGCTGCTTTTCATTCGTTGCCAAGCAGACGTCACTGTTAATGGGCCAACCCTAATTTTTTTGTGTTTGTCGAAACCAATTTGACAGTGATCAGTGTCATGGTCACGATGATCGAACTTCAAATATTGACTAAAGTCACTTAACTGCGGGGAATAACACGGCAAAATACGTTTAGCACACTTCATCATTATATAATCATGTGTGGAAAGTATTTGTCAAGGAACAAGCAGTCAGAATGCTATTTATTTTGAAATTTTTGACTCGAATCTGATTATTTGAATATCCCGGGTAAACAAATCTAAAGGGGCGCGGTGGCTCAGTAGGTAGAGGTGCAGACTGAAAGCCGAGAGGTCCTCGGTTCGAATCCCACCTGCGGCAACCGCATTGTGTCCTTGGGCAAGACACTTCACCCCCATTGCCCACGTGGGGGCACGGTGACGTTGTGTACTAAGGCGTACTGCGCGTCGATGGTGCACTGTCTTCAACCAATGCTAACCCTGCTTGTGTGGAGTTAGTATGTTGGGGAGCTGACAGTTGCTCGCCGTTGCTCGGTGGTTCTCTCCGGGTACTGTCGAGGTCATGATTAGCAATTGTGCAGAAATATGTGACCTTAAACACCAATAAATAAATAAATAAACAAATCTAAATGAGGAACTTGGAATTTTCATGCGATCTCGACCCCGGTGCATCCGACCAATGATTAACGTGATTTATTTAGACGGGCTCCTTCTCTGTTTATGTTGGAAACGAAATCGAACGTGTTTTGTATCACCACATGTGCGATACAACTTTTTTCTTATCGTTCAGGCAGATCAGTGGAATCCCCGTGTTTTACATTAATAGGTGTGTGATAAGCGTTTTCCCTCAATTTGTGTTCATTCAGATTCCTGATTCACCCGAGGAATGCATGTATTCACTAACAATGCACATATTTTACAGACATTTTTGGCCTGGGAATTTACGTACTTACTGCAGTAAAAATATTTGGAGGACAATGTTTTAATGTTTATGGAAGAAACAGTAAATGATTATGTGATGATAAATCAATACAATGAACAATTCCCTATCCGTATATGAGAGATCGTTTATTTATTTTTACAGTAGATGCTTCCATGGCATGTGGAATGGCACAGAAGGTGACTCGTAAAATACTAGCAACGCTTTGTTTGGCATTTTTATGGTCATTACAGTTACATTTCAGGAAACCTTGTCTACTAGCTGATAGCTATGATAGTGTATTTTCTCGAGAGATATCATCTAGTATCAATACGGGCATAAGTCAGACACATTCTGCAATAAATTCTTAAACCTCTGCACTTTGATGTCAAATATGAAGATTTTGAGCAGCAAATTGTCACATAATTCAACTAGGAATTTAACCAGTTCAGTCTTGCTTGACAGAGCTCAATGAGCTCTGTCAAACAAGATTAAAATGATTAAATTTCTAGTTCTATTATGGGTAACATTTGCAGCATAAAAGTTTTGCATTTTGACATGAGTTCAGAAGGTTAATATTCCAGTCTCAACAGTTATTCTGTACTGATCGGTTTCGATGTCTCTGTCTAACATGACCCCAAATATATTTTGGAAGTGCTTATTTCCACATACGTATGTGGAAATAAGCACAGCATTATTGACACATACATATGTGGAAATAAGAGAACCACAGTGAGTTGCTTATTGACACATACATATGTGAAAATAAGAGAACCACAGTGGCACCACATTGTATTTATGAATATTGTTACCTAATTTTCTGCAATATAATGAATTCAGTGAAGACTGTCATAATATTAATTGACTTATCCATAATCCATGCAGCTTCTAATTCCTATATTAATCTCAATGGCTGTGGGTTTCATAAATTAGCCTGTGTTTTTATTAAAATTGAGGAGATTGAGCAAAGACAATTTTGATAGCTCAAGTGTGAAAATACCAGTATAAATCATCGGTGTTTTGTCTATTAACTGTTTTTGTTTGTTCACATAATGATTACAGCCAGAGGTTCTGCAGCTAATAGAACGGAGGGCTGTTAATCAATTCTGTTGGGCCGCAAATGAACCATAATGTCTTCAAAAATCATGTTATTACTATTATAACCACAAGTTGTAATTTTCTTTCTACATAGAGTTTAATTTCCTTTTTAAATAGTATTCTTGCGTTTGTAGGTTGAAAATTTAGCTAAAAAAGGTCATATCTATATTTTAAAGAGCACAACACATAATTGAACTCAAGTAGCATTATAACAATAACACTGTTAACACTGTTATAGCAGGCCCCGCTGATGAACTGTAACGCCCTCCAAAAGTCATTTTATTAATTGTTATATTATTCTACAAAGTAATTATTTTGTGGGATAATAAGGTAACAATATTCACCCAAAATAATGTAAACATAGGTATGTGTCAATAAGCAACCCGCTGTGGTCCTCTTATTTCCACATACGTATGTGTCAATAAGCAACTCACTGTGGTTCTCTTATTTCCACATACGTATGTGTCAATAATGCTTGCCATATATTTTTCCTCTCATGTTTCCGCTATCGAAAAACAAATAAAAGTTGTTTCTGAAAAAGTCAAAGATGGTTGTGAAAATATGTTAGAACTAACTAATGAACTGCAAAATCTTAGAAATAAAAAAGTACAAGGCATGATTATCAAATCAAAGGCCCGAGGGAAGGTTGAAGGCGAGGAGCCTTCAAAATACTTCTGCAAATTAGAAAGGAGGCAGTACACAGAAAAAATAATACCCAAATTAATAGGGTATGACGGTACAGAGTGTACAGAAATTAACAACATACTCACCGAGCGACGTAACTTTTACGAATCACTGTACAAATCAAAAATTAATAGCAATCACAAAACGGACCTTTAGAAAGCTTATTTTTGATTCTAAAAATCCATACATTTGCAAACTGGATACAGAAGGACGCTTACTACTTGATGAAAAACTAACTTTAAATGAGTGTGGTTCTGCTTTAAAAGACATCGGTAACAACAAAACACCCGGTTCTGATGGATTTACAATCGAATTTTATAAATATTTCTAGGGCGATTTGGGCAAATACGCAGTTATTTTCCTAATTCTTGGCCATGAGATAGGAAAATTATCTATCACTCACAGTCAGGGGCTTATTACATGTATACCAAAAGAAGGGAAATCGAAAGAATATATAAAAAATTGGCGACCGATCTCCCTCCTTAATGTTGATCAAAGAATAGGCTCTTCAGCAATTGCCAACAGACTTGAAAAAGTTCTCCCTAAAATAAACTCCGAAAGTCAGCTCGGATTTATGAAAGGAAGATTCATAGGTGAATCCACGCGATTGGTCTTTGAAAAATGCGAATCTATAAAAATTCCTGGAATGTTAGTTCTAGCTGACTCCGAAAAAGTATTTGGTTCACTTAAATGATCTTTTATCAGAAAAACTCTGAATTTTTTAAATTTTGGCGAATTCTCAATCCAGTGATTCAGCACCTTCTACGGCGAGGTTTCTAGCTGCATTATAAACAATGGGCATTGTTCAGATTATTTCAATATTCAGAGGGGAGTACGTCAAGGGGATCCATTGTCTCTTTACCTGTTTTTTCTGTGTGTCCAAATACTTAGCGCATTCCTTAACCCTCGTCCGAACAAGAAACTTACAACTCAATTTGAACAATGGGGGGGTCCAATCAGACCCCCCCCCCCCATAAATCTGAACATAAAACACATGTAGACATGATTTTTCATTATTTTTCAACATTCTGTTTATTGTACTTAACATACACTATGAAAAGAAAAGAAAAATTCGCTGCTTGCGATCAGTTTTGACACTCCAAAGTCATATACAGTATTGCTGGAAATAAGTTGTCATACACACGCAAATCAATTTATCATCATTTGCTTTCATTGATAACACTAGTCTTGGGCACCGTTTCTTGGGAATCTCTCCGAGAGAGCTTTTCAAAAAATGGTGCCAAGGCCAGTGCTATCATTGAAGCGCTGTTACGGATAACATTATTTTGCGATTATATACCAACTTATTTCCAGTGGTTCTGTAATATTGGGAGGGTAGTAGATTATTTCTGAACATACACCATCTGGTCAACTAGTCTGACTCTCTTCCTGGCAGAGAGTACAATTGTATTTGGTGAAATTGATAGCATGGGTTAGACAAACTGGTCTATTACATTCTCCGCACATGTGCTTTGTCTTCCTATCTTTCTTCTTGCCGCATAAATAACAACATCGCTTGGCACCGATTGGTTCTGATCCCTCCGGCAAAGCAACCTGGAAGCCCGCGCCTACAATTGCTCTCCTAACTGCTTTTGATTGTGGTTTGCTAGCCCTCTGCTGAACCTTTGGCGTTACTACGTCTCTAGAAAGGGCTTTCAGAAAGAGTCGCCTACGATAACGCTTCCTTCTCTCCCAGTCAGGATTATTCAGGATCCAGATGATCATGGCGTTCAAGGCTGCAATATCCAGTATGTCGAAGAAGCAAACAACAGGCCAACGGTTGATTTTCCTCTTTGTAGAATATGTATGGAGGAGCTGATCAGCTGTCTCTACCCCGCCCTTTGTTTTATTGTAGTCCAGAATTATCTGTGGCTTGTTATCTGGCGGGGGGTGCAAAGACTGATCATGATGCATACCGGACAGAAGTATCACTGCTTTATTCTTTTTGGGAACATAAGACACAGGTGTGAGGTCATTGTCAAACCCAAATAAAGAGGACTGTTCATTTCGTTGTTTTGAAGGTAGAAATTCTTTTGGAATTTCGGTTTTGTTTTTCTGTCTGTCCTAACAATTGTGATGTCATAAGCAAGCAATTGTTGTGCCAGAGGGATACTTGTAAAAAACTGTCGGTAGTCACATTTCGCCCTGAACCATTGTAGGACTCGGTTAGTTGAAGCACTATGTTGTGGCCAATATTCTTAGCTGTAAGCTGGCCACTCTGCTTTCCGACATATATGTCCAAGTTACACAGGTACGCGTTATCAGAATCACAGCAAAGTCACCACTTTATACCATATTTGGCAGGTTTAGAAGGTATATACTGTCGGAAAGGGCAGCGTCCTCGGAAAGGTAGAAACTGTTCATCTATAGTCAAGTAGGGCCCAGCGCTGTAAGGTTTTTGGAGAGTTTGTTGGAATGCATTCAGCGTATCTCGAAAAGGAGCTAATTTATCCTTTTTCCTGCTTTCCTCGCGGGTTTCAAAGTCGTCAAAACGTAGAATCTGTACAATGCTTTTGAATGGAACAAGTCCCATAGTGGCACGAAATATAGGCCTCCCGGTGTCTTCCATCTTCCACAGTTCACTCGGTGTTTCTTTGGAAGATAGAAGGACACCACTGAGCATCAACAACCCCAGAAAAGCATCAAACTCAACAATGTCAAGCTCTTTCCACCTCTTAGACTGCTTTTTCTCAGCATTCAATTGATTGTAACAAGCAATAGCTGTTTGGTTAGTACATTCGGCAATCGTACGTTTCAATTCTGGCGTCAAAAGTAGTTCAAACGCTTCTACCATACTTTGAACATGACCTGCCCTTTTCAGACCAGCTTTTTCTCGAAGTACATTATGGGAACGAGCGCGCCTTCTACTATCTGCTGCTGTCTGCCAAATATACCCTGACTTGGATTTATACACGCCCCTACCATGAGCCTGAATGTTATGACCCTGATTGCTATGCGACTGACTGGTATTATTACTATCATCATCTACCGATAAATCACTACTGTCTTCACTGTTGTGGGCGATCTCACCACTAGACATTTCTTCTACACTATCTTCTATTTCTGAATCTTGCTCAGACACTGCAACTCCAATAGTTTCCTCCCCAGACTCGATCCTATCAATGTCATCATCTGACACTTCGCTGCCACTTTCATGTTCCTCGGCAGTATCATCCGTAGAGCCTCCTGAGCGGAGTAGCGTTTTGGCCTTTTTCTTTCACTCATCGTTTATATGGAACAAGAGAAGAAAAGTCATAAAATGCTAGTCCTGGGGGCAAGAGTTTTAGATATTGGTGGAGGGGTGAACTTCAGGGAGGTCTGTCTGGACCCCCCTTTGTTCGGATGAGGGTTAAATTCAGCCCAAAAATAACCGGAATCACAATTAATGATTCTAAGTATGTAATCAACCAATATGCCGACGACAGTACTATATTCTTAGATGACAACCAAGATTCCCTAAACGAGGCCCCAAATGCTCTCGGCAACTTCGCTGCGATATCCAGATTAAGCATTAACTTTGATAAAACTCATATCGTTTGGATAAGATCTCAGCGAACTGGAAACAGAAAAATGTATAAAGTAACGGAATGTTTACCATACTTGGCATAAAATTTGAATTAAATTCGGACAGTTACTTCTACAAAAACTTTTCAGAAAAAACAAACAAAATGCAAAAACCTGTAGCAGATTGAGCCCTCAGAAATCTTACACTAGTCGGCAAAGTTGCAGTTATTGAAACGTTAGCGATCCCCATCCTAATACACTCTCTTACTGCTCTCCCTGATCTTGCTGATAGGATATTAGATGAAATTCCAAGTACACTTTTTAAATGTCCATGGTCGAACGAAATGGACAAAATTAAACATGAAGTAATAATCAATTTAATCAAAAATGGCGGGCTCAAACTACCCCACGTAAAAACACAGTTGCCCTTTAAAACTGATATGGATCAAAAAGTTACTAGATTCAGAAATAATGGCCCAATAGAAAACACTCATAGTCAATAATTTGGAAACATTTGGGGGGGGGGGGGGGGGTGGGCAAAATGTGGTCTTTGATAAATAAACATGGTATACTTAGAATTTCAAATTATATGGACCCATTCTGGAAAAACGTGCTTAATTTATGGGCTCTCTTAAAAAAATACCGATCCAACAACCCCGACCGAGATCCTCTCACAACCACTATTTTATAATAATTAAATACAAATTAATAATGAATAGTTCCTGTACAGACGTTGGTGTACAAAGGATGTTTTCTTTATAAACGATATCCTTAAAGCTTCAGGAGCCCTTATAGACTTTCAATATTTTAACATTGTTAATATGACCTTGATATACCATTCACCAACTACCTCGGTGTGGTGAAAACAATACCAAGGTCATTAAAAAAGATAATATCCAACAGTACAAAACTTGAATATGTTTCAGATCCCTTGGGGAGTGACATCATATCTTGCACTAAAGCAACCCGCCATTTCTGCCCCAAATTTCTTAATAAAGTATCACAAAAATGTACACATATCCAAGAGAAATGGAACACCACATTAGATGAAAATCTCGACCATAATGATTGGTAACACATTTACAGACAATCTTTTAGGGAAACAGATGATACATATCTACAAAGTTTACAATATAAGATTAACCACAAAATACTATTCACAAAATCTAAACTCTTTAAATGTGGGCTTTTGGAAACAGAGCTGTGCTCTTTCTGTAAAATACGAAGGAAACAACCACACATCTATTTTATTATTGTTATTTCTCAAAAAAAGTTTTACTTTCGGTAGTGGAAAAGGTTAACTTTAATCCGGATCCGCAAATTCAACTAAACGTAAATAAAAGAGAAATATTTTCAGGCTCAACTTCAGAGCATGCCTATCCAAATGTCTGGAATACCTGTCTCCTCAACTACAAAAAGTATATTTACACCTGTAGCCGAAATAATATTCTCCCCTCCCCTCTTTCTCAGGTCTTGCAAGAGCTATAAAATCCTACAAAAACATTGAAATATATTCTCTATACATGTACTCAATCGGCAAGTCTGAGCGTATTCACTCTTTACCTAACATGAAAAGCAGACAACACTTGCAAATAAAATTCTTGAATAACTACTTTTTTCATTTTTTTGTCTCAAAAACATTGGTTACGACCCATCATTGAAACAAGCTCGATGAGCTCGTTCCAATGAGAGGTCATAACCAATAATTGGAGAACTACTCTGTATGCTTATATATTATACTGTAAAAATTCTATTTTGTTGTAATCTTATATGATGCATTATTTTTCTAATGATGCCAATAAAAAATTTTTTTTTAAAAATTTCCTCTCACATCATCCACGATCCACAGCTGGGAGAAGGATAACAGCATTATCCTCAGCTTCTCAGCTATTGATTAGTCTGTATGAAATACGGGCCATTGTTTTGTATGCTTTCGTCTTTTTCTTCTTCTTCTTCTAATGGGGCAAGGATCCGGGGAGGGGGTGGGGTCAGTCACCCTTCTTTAACAAACAGTGCTCACAATATTGGAAAATAGTAAACGATTGGGATGAATGCTTGCTATTCTACTTGCCGTCTTCAATTCCAATTTAAAGGGCTCTTTTTTTGAGTTGGTGATTATTTCAACTCCATTCGATACACTAATAAACAGTCACTAATACTCGGCCATCTATGTTTTTAGGCTTCCAGAAGCCTTTGGTTTGCTCCCAGAAGTGATCTTTTTTCACAGCATTGTCCACATGATAACGCGCATACAAATATTGTTATCTCGATGCTTTTTTGGCACACTGATAGACATACACTACTACTCTGCTAGCCGTGGCTTTTAGAAGAGCATTGGTGTTCGACTGGAAGACACTGCTGTATGAC
This sequence comes from Pictodentalium vernedei, assembly GCA_031216915.1. NCBI lineage: Eukaryota > Metazoa > Mollusca > Scaphopoda > Dentaliida > Dentaliidae > Pictodentalium > Pictodentalium vernedei. The sequence goes on from CM062292.1 coordinate 117,135,572, forward strand.
ATATAGGATATATTCCATATTGAACCATTCGACTTAATTGTCCAATATACAAAAGTAGCAACATAACTATTCCATGGATTGGCATAGACTTTGATAATCCTGCATTTAACCAATGCAGATCAAGATATCTCTCTGCTTCTCAGAATGCAGCCGACAGATTGTTAGAAGCAAGAGGTGGGACTGACAGCAGGGCGGGGTTCCTTACAGCAAGGTCTTCAGCAAGCAGCCATTAATGACTAATATAATGCTCTAGCACTAACAGGGCAAACTCCTGCATTAGGCAGTGATTTCTCAAGTTTGAGCTCAATAAGGATGGGCAGCCACAGCAAAAGCCCGACCCATCAGTCCACATCATGAACGTCTTCTTTCATTATCTACTGCTGTAGGCTTGCGTGGTTGTACTAATGCCATCCAATATAAGCTGGGATTCAAAGGCTGACAGAAAGGGTGGCAGACACTGCCTCCTCAAGCTGTTGCAACTGTCCAAACAGTTGACAATGAATTGTGTGACAGTGAATTGGGTGAGGCGGCTGCAGGGGTATAGACAGCATAGTATCACTGAATAGAGGCAGGCACCAATTACTGCTAGTAGAATTCTGATGTTTATGTTAGATTCTGTTGGTCAGGATATCAAGGTGGAGACCAAATTAACTGAAATGCAGGAAACAGCACTTAAACCTTCAAAGACTCTCCTCATAAGACCAGTGGACTGGAGTACAGCATCGGAGAACTTTGAGGACTCAAGGCAATACAGACTATTCGATATGAGCTGATCAACAACCAGACCAAACTGTCTGAGCTTGATGTCTGAGCTTGATGATATTTCTCTTGAATAATGGAAATTTGCTCAAAGTGATGAGGTCTATTTGATCAGCTTACTCCATGTCACTTCGCCCAGCTCCTGCATAACTTAGAAGATGAACAATCAGCTTGCTTGGAGGTGGCCTCATCGAACAGTGAAACCATGCACCTGCAATTCACCAAATCTGTGAAACCATCCTCTGGGCTCTCAAGGAGAACACAATGCACGCCAAGTGCCTACATACCCTGTTTCATGAAAAGGGATCAACTGTGATAGTATGACCATCACCACTCCTGACTAGCACTGACCAGTGTTGGAGTGCATCAACAACACCTACCCCGGCTCCTCCTGGCAGCCATGGATTCCTGAGATCAATATGACCATTACCACTCAGGACTAGCACTGACCTGCAGTGGAGATTGTGCATCAACAACACCTACTCCAGGCTCCTCCTGGTAGCCATGGGTTCCTAAGAAGCAGTGGCCTTGGGTTCCCAAAGAACAGCAGGTGAGGTTTGTGAAGTCATAGCATGTTCCACAGGAATGCACAGAGCATTTAAATCACTGTTAACACCCAGCCTCTAAGAATATGTGTCAATGGGGATTCCATACCGAAGCATCACATAAGGGGAGGTATCACTATCCAGATAGGTATGACCAAGATGTATAAGAAAATCCTGGTAGCTCAAGGAACTTCAACCCATGCAGAAATCGAGAATATGTAATTACAAAAACTAATAATCAAATATAATAGTATAATAGTATAATAGTAATAATAGTAGTATATCAACCAAAGACAGTACAGTAGTATGTATCAACAACCAGTATGAAACGCGAAACCATTTGTCACAGAGGTGTGGGTGACCTGAACACTACAAGAGAGATTTTTAAAAAATTAAAAAACACATACAGATGGTAACCAAACAACTAACCAACTGAAAGGTCAGAAAGCTGTTTTCGTTGTGGATAAATTGGTCATTTTGCCCGAGAATGCAGAACTACTTAAGGACATTTAAACAAATGTTGTTATGTTAATGCGGAGCATTAAACAGGGTGACTATGAAAACAACAGCTCCAAAAGGGTATGTAATATGTAAGAATAACAAACATGAGGCTAATAAGTGCAGGACGAGAAGTGATAATTAAAAATACTCTTAACAAAAATGCAGTTGTACATCAATGCAGAAAGTAAGGGAAAATGGGTCACGAGTTAGTAAAAATAATTCCTCTAACAAACAAATTACAGAACAAAAAGGTCAAAAACAAGAATAAACCTATAAAAATATGTGATCTGAAGAAAATTTACCCTCCAATATGATCAAGTATGTGAGAAGTCTGAATTGATGGGTCATTTTTCAAAATAATGTGAGGGAATAAGAAAATGTGATAGAAGTACAGAAAAGGGTCAGTTTACTAAAGACTGTATAGGGTGTTACGGAATATAAGTTTTTCATATTAAGAAAGTAAAAATATGGACAAAAATAAATGTGCATGAAAGATATCCCAGATGCCTAAAAACAAAGAAGGCCACATCAGAAAAATCAAGTGAAACGGAGTTAGAATATGGGCCAAAAATAGTGCTGAAAACAAACACCATTGAATCAGAAAATAATAAACTGGAAAAAACAAATGAGAACAAGACAAATAGTAAAAGACCAAATCAAGTACCACATCAAATGTGAACAGTGAATCAATTAAAAAATCCACAAGAAATGGAAACAGTTAGTGTGAATTTTGGCACAGCTTCATTGGACAGTGTCATGCTAAATGTGGGAAAACAAAAGATAAGAGCTTCAGTTGATTCTGAAGCTTAGACATCCTGCATTAGTCCAACATTTTGAAACAATATGTGACAGCATCCATCATTGTTGAGAAATAAAAGTCAGTCAAATAACAGGTGTGACTGGAACTGATGTCAGTCCTAGAGGTATGAAATACATGAATGTTTGGTATTAAATGAATTGAATCAGAGTATGATATTGGGATTAGATTGGAAAACAAAAAGTAATGTAAACATATACTTGGGATTGAGAAAATTAAAATTAGAAGGTAAATTAATACCTGCTGTAAAAAATCTGCATGCTTTCTGTTTAACAGCTAGGCCTACTTGTAGAAAACAGTACATCAAGAAATAAAAAAAAAATATCAGTGATGTTAGTGAATAGTACAAATAAACATTATACTCTGTAGATAGGTTATATTGTGGGAAAAGTTGAACCTGCGACCAAAGAAGAAATGTTATTAGATATAAAACCAGTAGTTATGAAATCAGAGATAACTGATAATAAAGATAAGATAAAAAATAGTGATATATAAGTTCCCTAAGATAAACATGATATGTTAACGAAAATAAACATCTGTTTGCACTAAGTGACAAAGATTTGACCCAAACAGATACAGTTACATTGAAAATAGATACTGGGGATGCAAAACGAAGAAGTGCACTACCAGGCTTGGTCTATGTTCCCTGACAGCATGTTCTTAGATTGGACATATTTCCAGAAAACAAATTTTCAGAGTTGAAAAAATGGAAAAAGGGCCATAACTCAACCAAAATTGGTTGGACTGCACCCACATTGGAACTTGACCTGCATATTCATAAGTCAAGCCTATGTACAAAATGTGGTGTTGATTCAATAACTCAAACTAAAGTTATCAGCAGGACAACTAATTCTCAAAGTCCAAAAAATGGAAAAGGACCATAACTTTGCCAAAATTTGGTCAAACTGAGCCCAAATTCGAATTTGACCTATGTATTCTTGAGACAAACCTGTGTACAACATTTGGTGTTGATTCAATAACTCAAACTAAAATTATCATCTAGATGTCCAATTTTCAGAGTAAAATTAGTGGAAAAAGAGCCATAACTCAGCCAAAACTGGTACGCCCCAACTCACGTTCGAAAGTGACCTGTGTATTCTTTCGACACATCTATGTACTAACTTTGGTGTTGATACAGTTTCTCAAACTGAAGTTATCATACAAACACCAAATTTCCAATGTTGCAAAATTGTGCCTTAAAGCATCGAAAAAAGGGGCATAACTCCAACAAAAATTATTGGATCCACCCAATATTCGAAATTCACCTAATCATTGGGGTAAGGGACATATACACGAAATTTGGTTTTGATTCATTGACCTAAACTTTAGTTATAACTCTGGATGGATGGACAGATAGACAGACAGATGCACACGCACATACACAGATGGATTCAGCCGATTACAATAGTCCTCCGACAAAATATCAGGGGACAATAGAGTTCCTTTGTTGAAATGAAAAATTATGGGCAAAGCAATACAAGAAATACTAAATACAGGAATAATTCAGAGTTCACAAAACTCTTGGGGCTTTCCTTGCTTGTTGGTAGACAGGAAAGATGGCTATAAGCATTCTGCTTCAATGTCTGGACATCAAAACAGGTCAATAAGGTTGCAAGCTGACTTCTGACCCTCACTGACGATGTATTTACTCTGTTGAATGGATGTCAGTACTTCACAATACTTGACTTGAAGTCAGGGTACTGGAAAATCAAAATGGATGAAGTCCAAGATAGCTTTTACGAGCCACAAAGGGCACTATGAGTACCATGTCATGCATTTTCGACTTTTCAGTTCACCTTCTTCGATTCAGGAGCTCATGACAGTGGTACTAGGTGGAATGAGTGATTTCTCTTTGGCTTGTATGGACAATATTTTGATTTTCAGTCACGATGGAAATTCTCATATTGAACATTTACAGTATTCAGTTGATTAAGACAGCACAAATTAAAAGCTAAATAGAGCTCATTCTTTCAAACTGAATCATCTTACCTTGCTTTTGTGATATGTAGAGATGGAATTAAGCCCGGGCCCAGCAAGGTAGAATGTATTAGAAAATTAAGTCCACCTACAACTGTAACGAAAGTAAGAAGTTTTATGGGAATGGCTGCATATTACTGAAGGTTTATTCCAAATGTTAGTGAGATAACAAAGCCCTTAATATAACTCACAAAGAAATATGCTAGATGTCATTCAAAAGAGGCCCATCACAAGGACTTTCAGTATTTCAAAGATAGTTTAGCTCTGATGGCACATTAATCATACCCAAACCCTAGAAAACTGTATGTTCTTTACACAGATGCCTCAGGCAAATGTTTTGTTTTGATACAGTTTGGGCTTAACCTTCTGAAGGGGGTGAAGGTCAGTGACCAGGGGTACCAGCAGAAAAGCTTATAGTATGTTTGTTTCGCAAGTTAAGCGAGTTACAACAGAAATGGTCAACTTTCGAGAAAGAGGCATCTCCTATGCCTTGGACAAACTCAACAATTATTTACCAGGAGCACAGTTGGTTATTAAAATTGACTATGCTCCCCTACAATATTTGTTGAAAAGTCTGCAAATCACTGCCAAAGTTCAATGCTGGGCAATAAAGATAGTTAGTTACAAATGTAAACTTTAATATTTACTGGGGAGACAAAATACTAGTGCTGATTTATTATCAAGATTACCCGAGGGTTTAGCTAATGGAAATCCAAATTATAATATGGACAATGGTGATACAGATAAGGCTTTGACAGTAGGGGAAATAAACAGTAACAAAATACATTCAAACAAGTTTGATCATCAGTAGTGATATACAAAGTTCACCCATGGAACCTAAGAGTAGAAACTATCAAGATTTGAATATGAAGCAAGAGCAAGAAAAAGATAATAAAATTATGGAAGTTAAAAAGAAGTATCTTAGCAATAATACCCCAACCAATATCAGAAGTAACTATCTGTCTAATCGAGGAAGTTTTATATTACACAAATTCCTCCGAAGAAACCCAAGAGTTACGTTATGTATACCTGAACATTTAATTGGGGAAGTGTTAAGACAATAACATGATGACTTGGGACATTTTGGGATAGATAAAGTGTATTATAATATTAGTAGAAACTATTATTGGCCAGACTGATACTAAAATAAATATTTATCATTATGTGGGAAAATGTCTTATGGGTAGAGCGAAAGGTACACAGAAAGTAAATTTACCCATGAAAGAGGCAGATGACCAACTTATCCTTTTGCTGAAGTAGCGTTGGATATGTGTGGACCATTTCCGATTACCTTGTCAGGAAACAAACACATAGTTACTTTCATAGATTTGTATTCTGGTTGGACTGAAGCATTTCCAGTACCGAACAAGATGGCAGAGACAATAGTTAGTCAACTATTGATTGATCAGATATTCCCAAGATTTGGTTGTCTTCGTGAATTTTTAATAGACAATAGGGTCGAAATATTGTAATGAGATTATGAAATATTTGAATGAATATTCTAAAATTCACCACGTGACAACTTCACAAAACATTGTCTTAGCAAAAATGTCTCAGAAAGAACTCGAGACAATGGGATATTCCAAGTTCAACCATTACCGGTTCCTTTGGTAAACATAACCCAGAACATTTCCCAAACAGTAAATAAATTAGTCACACTGTATAGATTGGAGGCAGACACGTTAATTGTTGACAAACAGAGAATTAGATATATACTTGAACTAGGCCATGACAAATATGTGGACAATAAAAAATTATTTTGTTCACGAGTCGGAGCCATATGTACCATACAAAGAACTTTCCGTTGTTTGTTGGTGTGATTCCTTAATATGAGAGATAAGGTGAAGTGCCTACCTACCACTGATATCAAATTAAATATGAATTTACCTTTTAAGACATTTGTCGAAGAAGGCTTGTGGTATATCACTACTGATGTACCATTTCTATATTCGATAACTTGTCCAAAACATAAGAATCCAAAACCTAGAAAAGTATTTCTACCAATGGGATTATTAGAATTAAAACCGCTATGTATTGCGACTATTGGTCAATTGTTGTTATATAGTTATTTTCAGGGCAATGAAAATTGAACATATCAGCTAATGTCTAAGATAATCTTGCCAACATTTTGTTCATCCAATTACAGATTTGGCAAGCTGTCCTAGATAGGGTCAATATTACACAGTTTGAAATTCTAAAACTCTTTAGCGCATTTGGATAACTTACCAATGGATGACCTTGTGCATGAACTTAACTCAATGTAGTTGGCCCCAATGAACCATTCATTGTACCAAAGTGGGAATATTTCATTGGTTCGTCGGCTTCTTATTAATTACATTGACAATATGTTTTGCTACAGGGCAAGAAGGCACATTCATTTGTGAAACTGGATATCATGAAGTAAACAAAGGCATAAAATTGTCTTTTCTGCTGATGAAGTGGAGTGTCTAATAATGTTGTACACGTTGAGCATGAGATGAATACTCCGTAACAATTGAGTAAATGGCCACAAGTTTTATCTTCAACTTCAGCACAACGACCCAGGCATGTCAACCGATACCGGTACCGCCGGTTCCCTTATGCTCCAACCGTCCAATTGTGCATGTTTATTTGTGTGAATAATGTGAGACTATAATTTAGAAGAAGAAACTGATCCTCATCTGTTAAGCTATAGACCACTTTCTTGTTGTATTCGATTCAGTGGCAGCGCTATGGGGTGGGGGGGGGCATTCCCCAGTTGCCCCGCCCCCCCCCCCCACCAATTGCCCCCCCCCCCAACCATCTCGCATGCATTTCCATCCACCCTCACACACAAACACATTCAGTCACTCTCTCTCAAACACACACACACCCCTCTCTTTTTTATTCCCAATAATTTCCCATACACACTTAGCCCAAAGCCTCAGGCTAGCTGGTGAACACATCCAGGCAGCAGAGATTTAAAGACTCAGATGCAGATACTTATAAGTTATAATTAAGTTATGAGCCAACAAAGGCATGTCTATCCATATCCCTTGTCTAAAAAAATTCATGGATTTCGCATTATGACAGACGGGCATTATGAGTCTCTCTCTCTCTCTCTCTCTCTCTCTCTCTCTCTCTCACACACAGACCCACCAGACGCGGATCCAGGATTTTTTGAAAGGAGGACCGCTAATTACCATTACATTTAGTCGAAACTTGGACCCAAAGTCCGTAATATAATTTTTTGGTTTGGTACGTCCACAGGACGTACCAAACCAAAAATGTATATTACGGACTTTGGGTCCAAGTTTGGACTACCTCATAACAAAGTAATGATATGATCCTTTACGTATTTGCCCCCCTTCATGGGAGTCTGCCCCCCTAGTTGCCCCCTCCCCCCACAAAAAAATTTCTGGCGCCGCCACTGATTCGATTAAATTTAACTGTTTACCAGTGGTTACACTGAACACATATCAGAGGGAGTTTTGTAGGGCGATTGGATTCACATATTTAACAACTGAACCAGAGTTTGGTTGCATATTCTTTGACTTTGATATGGCCATATTTTTATCAAGTTAGAAAGGGAAATTACTTATTATTATGATTCCTTAATGCCATGTCATGTTGTATTCGAAACAAACTCTCATTTCATAGAAATACAAAACTGTCCAGACCTGATGGATTAAACATGTAGATTTTCAGGGGTTTATACGTACCAAGGTTTCCCAATTGCAGTGAGGCCTACGCCCGGCAGCTCCAAGATTGTAAGGCTGAACTTCTCTCTCTCGCTTGGGGCCGAGGTGAGTATTCTCAGAAAATAGACAGGGTTAATATGCATTTCGAGCACACCGAACACGTTGTTTTGGATGGTGTAAATGAATATTTCCTTTCCATAACATTTCTTATACTATGGATTGCGTTTTAGAAGTATTGTATTACCTTTTCGGATCACTTCAGTGTCAGGAGTTGGATTTCTGGGTCTCATTTTGTCAATATCACAAGCTTCCACAACAGAGCGTAGAAATCCTTCATCAGCTTCTATCTCAAGGTAATTAGCAATCCTTCGCAACACTTGGAGTGGATCCTGAAAACAAAACAAAAATGCTCATTCCTTTGCTGTTCGTTTGGAGAGAGATAGAGTCCAATGCACAAGGCTTATCGATGGTCTTCGATAATTCAAAGCAAAATGAAAATCTGTACATTCTATAGTACAAAACATAATCGAATAATCACTTTGTGGAAAGGCAAAGTTTGAATATTAAACTTATATTCGAATATTCGCCCCATATCCTCCCACTTTCCACTGAACAAATATCAGCTACAGTCTTGGGGCCTTAAGAAACAAAAGTAATAATATAAATGAAACTTTTTGGAAACGTAAAGCAGCGTCTTAGTACCAATGTGATTTAATATACAAAACTGTCACTAACTTTTACTACACTGTTATAACAACAGCTTAACTGGTAGAATGCTAAATTATGTTTGGTCATTAAAATTTGTTCACATGCTTTTGCCTTGTTACAATGTATGGGAGAGTGCCAACAGGCACTCCCCCATACATTGTAAGAAGGTAAATCCATACAGACTAAATAATTTCAATTCAAAGATGACATGAAGCACATCCACTGAATATGAAGTCTCTAAGGTACGGGACCTGCACTTCAAAACAAAGAGCCCATATATGGGTTTCAAACACTCTACTAGTTAACTAAATGTTTACAACAGTTTTACTAAAACAGTTTGTTATAACAGTTCAGTAAGCTATTATAACATATAATTAAGCTGTTTAGCGGTTTACTTAATCTGTTATTTGGATTTTCCTAAAGGGAAAATCTATTTGTTATTGCAATGATTATTATTTTTTTTTTTTTTTTTTTTATTATTATTATTATTATTATTTGGATTTTCCTAAAGGGAAAATCTATTTGTTATTGCAATGATTATTTTTTTTTTTTTTTTTTGGTTTTTTTTTGTTATTATTATTATTATTATTATTCTTCCACACTTTTTATTTTCACTATTTCTCGAAAACGCTCTTGACGATTTTTTTTAAAGTTCCTCTACTCATAAAGGGTCATAAGTTTTAACTAATCGTCATATTCACATTTTTCTGAAAATGTTTTAATTAACCCTTTATGCCAAAAAACACAAAAATATTTGGCAGCTCATATCTTTGGACTGGAAAGGGCGATTGATTTGAAATTTTCTCAGACATGTCAGCAATACACCCCTCTATCAGCATATGATATAAAAATGTATCTAGTTAACACCTTTCTACCAAAATATTTTTCGTAACGAAAAAAACATTCAAAATTTGACCATTTTTTAACTCAATCTCGGGACAGGGATATGCTGAACCATCTAAAATGGCTTAGATATGAAGACTGTATCACCGAATTGTAAAAACCATCGAAAAAATTTCGATTCGAATTTCCGACAATCCAAAATGGCGGCCGAAAAATCGAATTTTTATTTTCGGTTATTTATGCGTTTTAGGCCATTTGGAGACGAAAAAAAAATTTTTTTTGCACCAGAAAAATTTTCGGTTTGGACTTAGAAATTTTCGACCAAAAGTCGGAAATTTTTGTTTTCACTGGGCTACTTTGCCGTCACAGTACTCAACAAGGGGGACGATTTGAAAACTTGTAAGGGTAGAAATGTTGAAGTCACAGTGTACATGAACAGTTATCATCTTTTGGAAATGGAGTTGTTCTTAATTTGGCTTATGCTAGCAGTCAAACATGTCTTTGGGACACTGTGACCAAAAATTGAAAAAAAAATTCTTGTTTTTTTACTTTATTATGTCTAGATTCATTATTTCTCATAAATAAAAACTATCAATGACGGCCATGAGTCCTAATAAATAAAACCATCAGTATTTGGGGCAAAATGTTTCTTGTTGGGCAAAAACGCCCCAAAACGTCCAATCCTTTATAGGCCAATATCTCATGAAGGAAAAAAGGTATCGACTTAATTTCTTGACAGACTTGTCAGAATTACTCTTGTCTAAAACAAACATAATCGGTATTTTTTTCCATTTTTTATGTTTTCTGCCAAAATTTTTCACAAAACGGAAAGTTATCTCGAAAATCGGCCATTTTGGATTGAAATATCGAGATTTAAATATAATGAGCCCTCTAAAAGGGATCCAAATTGAAGGCAGAATACCGCTTTATAAGAAAAATCGAAAGAATTTCGATTCGATTTTTCGTTAATCCAAAATAGCGGCCAAAAAATCGAAAAAAAATTTTCTCCTTTTTTATGCATTTTATTCAATTTTGAGACAAAAATTTTTTTTTTTGAAAATTTTCGGTCTGCTTCGGACTTGGAAATTGTCGACCAAAAGTCGGAAATTTTTGTTACGTCCGGGCTACTTTACCGCCTAAGTACTCAACAACAGGGATGATTTGAAAGCTTCTAAGGTTAGAAATGTTGAATTCACAATGTACATGAACAGTTATCGTCTTTTGGAATTGGAGTTGTTCTTCGTTTGGCTTCTGCAAGCAGTCAAACATGGCTTCGGGATACTGTGACCAAAAATTGAAAAAAATTTTCTTGTTTTTTTTTTACTTTATTATGTCTAGATTCATTATTTCTCATAAATAAAAACTATCAATGACGGCCATGAGTCCTAATAAATAAAAACATCAGTATTTGGGGCAAAATGTTTCTTGTTGGGCAAAAACGCCCAAAAACGCCCAAACCTTTATAGGCCAATATCTCCTGAAGAAGAAAAGCTATCGACTTAATTTCTTGACAGACTTGTCAGAATTACTCTTGTCTAAAACAAACATAATCGGTATTTTTTTCCATTTTTTATGTTTTCTGCCAAAATTTGTCACAAAACGGAAAGTTATCTCGAAAATCGGCCATTTTGGATTGAAATATCGAAATTTAAATATAAAGAGCCCTCTAAAAGGGTTCCAAATTGAAGGAAGTAATACCGCTTTATAAAAAAAATCGAAAGACTTTCGTTTCGATTTTTCGTTAATCCAAAATGGCGGCCAAAAAATAGAAATTTTTTTTTTTCTCGTTTTTTATGTGTTTTGTTCAATTTTGAGACGAAAAAAAATTATTTTTTTTTTTTACACACCACCGCCAAGAAACGAAAATTGGTCTTCAGACTGGTACTTTGACCTAATTATACTGTACTACCGCGGAGTGGGTTAAAAGCGGCGGTGATTGCGAATGTGTAGCGCATATATAGGTAAAAAGATTCCCCGTAGTTTGGAAGCACAATTTTGTTGCGTTTGCCTTCGGGCGGTCGCCAAACGTACACTGTCGGCCTCTCAACGGTCCGTACACCCTCTTTTTGGCATGAGAATACTCGGAATTCTTGACTGGTATAAGGATTTGGTGATGCATATGGTATCATTCACGGTCTGTTTAAACCTTTCCCCACCCCATGGGAATAAGGTTTTATTTCACTTGGCTTCTGATGTCTGGAGAACTACCACTCCGGTTCGGACTTTTCGACCGAAATCCGGAAATTTTTGTTTTTGTTTTTTATGTGTTTTGTTCACTTTTGAGACGAAAATTTTTTTTTTTACACTTCAAAAAACGAAAAATCGGTCTTCAGACTGGTACTTTCACCTAATTATACTGTACTACCGGAGTGGGTTAAAAGCGGTGGTGATTGAGAATGTGTAGCCCGTATATAGGTAAAAAGATTCCCCGCAGTTTGGAAGCACAATTTTGTTGAGTTTGGCTTCGGGCGGTCGCCAAAATACACTCTCGGCCTCTCAACGGTCCGTACACCCTCTTTTCGGCATGAGAATACTCGGCGTTCTTGAATCGTATAAGGCTTTCGTGATTGAAATGGCAACATTCACGGTATCTTTAAACCTTTCCTCACCAAATGGGAATAGGGTTTTATTTCACTTGGCTTCTGATGGCTGGAGAACTACCACTCCGGTTCGGACTTTTAGACCAAAATCCGGAAATTTTTGTTTCTGTTTTTTTATGTATTTTGTTCAATTTTGAGACGAAAACAATTTTTTTTTACCTGGAAATTTTTTGATCCGGTTTGGACTGAAAATTTTTGATCAAAAAACAAACTTTTTTTTTTAGATCACCACTTTGACCTGACAAAACTGTACTACGAGGCGGGTTAAAGTGGCCGTTATTCAGAATGTGGATGTTGAGGCTCTTCCTCCACCAGTAAATCTATCCGACGCGACTGCCCAACCCCCACCCAAGGCAAACACGCATTAGACTCTACAGACTCGGGCGTCCAAGCCAGGAAACACGTCTGAAAAACCTTGATCATTTTGCACCCGGCGACCTCAATTTCAGTGAACGTTGTTCATAATGTTACATGGTATTTTGTATCCTAAACTGAAATCGAAAGTAGAACACTGAGAGTCTGTTATTTTTTATGGGAATATGACTCCAGCTACTCATCCCCTCCCCCGTCCTCATTGAATTTGATGACGGTGGCAGTTCCGACGGTATTGCCAGAGTGTTACTAACTGTGTAGACATTACATAGCGACACATCCCTAATTTGCCTGGCTGCCATTACCGAATCGGACTGTATCAAATTTTTGCGGCAATCCACGAAGCGATTTAGAACAATTCTCACACGTGTACGGCTCATCATTACAAACAATATTTATGCGAACCCTGAAAAACTTTGCGAGAACCGTCGAGGATTTCGAAGCAACCCATTTTTCGTTCGCGTATTTTTCAATTCAGGCGACCTCCAGGCGAACCAAAAGATCGTTCGCTTAAATAGCAGGCCTTTTGTGTTAACCACTGACTAAAAGCAGAGCCTTGACAATCCTCAAATGAGGCATTATGAGGCTCTAGAATAGTTATCAGAGACTCTTATTAAAAACAAATCGGGAAGGGGGGACCCCCTCCAATACCCTCTCTCACCTCGGCGGGGCTGTGCATTTTGGGTATGCCCAATATATTACGGACTTTGGGTCCAAGTTCGAATTAGCCTTAGGTACAGAGTTGTCCCCTCCCCCCCCCCCCCTCCCCACACCCATGTCGAATTTTTATATAATGCTGACTTCGGGCCGGGGAAGTTGCCTTCTGGTACCGCGTTTCAATGTCAGGCTTTCAACATAAGAGCTCACGGCATAGATAAATAACTGAGAATTATTCATCTACCCTGCGACGTACATGTAGATAAGAAGCAACAGGAAGGGTTGGGGAAATATGACCAATGTCTGGTGCAATTCCTCTAAAGTGACAACAGAATACATGATTGGTTAATCTTGATTTTAGGCCTACACATGTTGTGGTCATACAAATCCATGTTTGTCATTGTCAGAATGGCAGGAGGGCCATAATGTTCCGCCTAGAATGGGTCCAGGTGGGCCATTTTTGTTCCACCTTAATTCATTAAAAGCGGGCGACTTTCTTGAGTTGACACGAAGTTAGTTGAGCTTTGCCAATCCAGTGAATAGTGATGTCCCACAAATATCAAATAGTTTACCTTGGGTACCGGCAAGAAATTTGGTGAAAAAAAACACCAAAGAATAATACATAGTGGTAAATATATTGGAAGAATTTTTACTCAATAAAGAAATATTTTGATATGCTGTTATTTCGAAAACAAAACGCTTCAAAAAACGGAATTGTGAAAGCAAGAAAAGAAACTTGGAATGCGATGCTGAAAACAAAGCTCTGCACATCAAGGGAGAGTACTCATCACAATTCTCTTGCCAAAGCCATCTGTTTCAAAAACGCATTGTCATTCACTTCACGTGGTTAGAAGCCTCTGCACTGCTCAACACGGCAAAAAGACAATTTGTGTCTGTCACATTGAGACATGCTGGCACTCAGATCTAAATACATGCATTTATGACAGAGAACAGTTATATTCAGAAAAAAATGCGCTTTTAGATTATACAGGGTAGGAGTTTGATTTACTGCCAAATGTCGTCCACCCGTTGACATTTAATGAGGTCGACATAGTGATAACGCGCAGTGTGAAATGTCTGTGGTTGTTTCAATATATGGAGCCTTGGCGGTCAGTACAGAATTTCATTAGATGCAACCTCTGGGAGCTGGCATACTGTATAGCGATCCTGCCGACATTGCTGCTGTTTTGATTCAGTTGTGTATAGCCACGGAATTAAGGGGAGGGGAGAGGGGGGGGGGGCAAGTCCCTAAATGTTTCCCCCTCCACCCCCCCCCCCCCCAAAAAAAATAAAAATTGACCCAGTGCAATTTCATACAACATAGAGCCCCCACAAATGCTCTCCAATATAGGGCAGCACATGCTACAACTGCTCAGATTGAATCTTAAGAGTACTGAACTTTGCAAAATATTCTCGGGAAGACTGTGTCCTTACTAGGAGTCTATGACCCTCTGGACATTACCCCCTCCGCAAATTTCTCTGTACTAACCCAGAAACCCGACAACGACCTTCCAAATACCATGGTAGTTATCACACTTTTCTCCTGAACAATAGCTGCTGGTCACACGAGAAGACCCCAGTGATTTACATCAAACAACATGGTTTCTGTAAAAAAAATCTTGACATTATATCGTCTACCGTCAATGTGTTAATAGGCTCATCAAAAATCCTTTTTTTCTGCGTTCTTCTCAATTTTGAGAGGAAAAATAGGAGGAAAATCCTGTGTATTGTGCGGGCACAATCACTTCATCTAGTTATTAGTATTATTTATTATTTATTGGGGTTTAACGACACTTTCGACAGCCAGTGTCACCTCGTGTCGGACAGTTGTACGGGTGGAGGAAGCCGGCTTACCCGAAAAGAACCACCGAGCAACGACGAGCAACTGTCAGACTCCCCAACGTACTAACTCCACACAAGCAGGGTTAGCATTGGTTGAAGACAAGTGCACCATCGACGTGCAGTACGCCTTGTACACAACGCCCCGTCCCCCACGTGGGCAATTGGGATTAAGTGCCTTGCCCATGGTCACAACGCGTTTGCCGCAGGTAGAATTCGAACCAAGAACCTCTCGGCTTGCTGTCTGCATCTCTACCTATTGAGCCACCGCGCTCCCACTTAATCTGTTATAACATGTTGTCGAATATGTTATAGCAGTTTAGGTTAACGGTTTACTTAATCTGTAATAACATGTTATCGAATGTGTTATAGCAGTTCAGTAAACTGTTATAACAGTTTGACAGTCTTGTATTTTGAAGTACGATGGCGTAAATTAGTTTAGTTTAGTTTAGTAAACTGTTATACCAGTTTACGGAAATATTCCGATAAATTACGATTAAACTGTCATAACTGTTTTAGTTAAACTGTTACAATGGTTCAGTAAAAATTATTATTGCAGTTTAATTAAACCGCCAGAACAGTTCAACTGAATTTTTATAACAGTACAAATTTCGACGGTGTTAATTAGTTTAGTTTAATTAGTTTAGTAAACTATTATGTTAGCTTAACTAAACTGTTACAACAGTTTAACAGTTTGGTACATTACTTTGTATTGGTGTTTAAGGTCACATACTCATGTACAATGGCTAATGTAACCGTGACAGTTTTACGGGTGGCGGAAGCCGGAGAGAACCCGCGAGCATCGGCGAGCAACTGTCTGCTCCTCAACATTCTAACTCTGTTCAAGCTCCGCTCAAGCAGGGTTACAGTGGTTGAAGACATGTGCTCCATCGACGTGCAGTACGCCTTTGTATACGGCGTCATCGTGCCGACGTGTAGGCAACCGGGATAAAGTGCCTTGCCCAAGGACACAACGCGGGTTGTCCTGGACGGGGATCGAGCTCAGGACCTCTAGCATAGAAGTCCAGCAGTCTGCCACTGAGCCACCGCGCTCCCAGTTTGGTACATTAAATTTATACGCTGCTATAGAAACGGGACCTGAAACTTTTAGATTCTACACATGGCTTCCGTCGAATTCATTGCTTCCATCTTGGCCTTCTCATTGAAACCACGGAAAAATTTCTTTTGTAAACTGAAATCAGTATCTGGAAAATAAGAGTGCTGTACTAATTATATACACTCACTTACCTTAACCATTTTTTCGTATGAAATAACCAAAGTGTTTCGTTGTCCATTCTCGGCCTCCCATTCTAGGGTGTGGTCGAACCACGAACCATAATGCACTGTAACAAAGATATCAGTCATTTTGGTCATAGTTCACAATAGGCGCTGATTCAATTCTAATGATGGTACTGGTAGTTGTAGTTAACTTTTCGAAGCACTGTTGAAGTGTTTACTGTTTAGACACGGAAATGTCGGAAATTTGAATGTTTGTTGACTTGCTTGTTGTTAATACCGATATGGCAACACATAACCATTAATGGTTATGTTGAAAGGCCTGTACAGTTTTCACGCGCGATTGTCAGATTGTTGTGAACTATTGGGATACCCATTGAACCGATACAGTACTATTCGATCCAACACCTTTTTGTCACCGCTTTAAAATTACAGTACCAGTGGCATAGATATATAGAGACAGGGGGTGACATCGCATCCTGTCAAACATTTTGTCAGTTTTAAAAATATAGAAGTAAATTATTGTTATTTTGGCTAAATGATTGAGGGGACCAGGAAAATATTCACATACACAGGGCACAAAAAAAAATATTTCGAGCAGAAGGCACCCACCACCATCATCTTTTGCCAGGAAACAAGTTTTTTTCGATTTCATCCTAGACACCCACCCATCCCCTGACGGCCAATTTACCCCCCCCCCCCCAAGTCTGTAAAAAAATGTTTATTCGGTCCGTCTAGGTTTATCGGTGATTCCTTCATTTGTAATGCCCAAAAAGTGTAGTATATGGTAGTATAGTAATGTGGTGGACTGTACAGTAGTGTAGTAATGGCATAGTATCGTATGGTATAGTGGGCTATAATTTAGTTTGGTATAACATATTAGAGTATTGTATAGTATAGTGTGGGTGGTGTGCTGCAGTTCTCCTATGGTATAGTATGGTACGGTATTGTATGACTTGGTGCGGTACGGTGCAGTGCTGTACGGTATGGTGCTGTGCTGTACTGTACTGTACTGTACTGTATTATACTATACGGTACGGTGTAGTATACGTATTCTTAAAGTTATTCCTAATCTATATTACCTTCTTTCTCTTATGTTTTGTTCAGTGGGTTGGTCAAAGCATGGAATTGACTTGCAATTGCCATCGGGATCGACCTTGCATCTATCTTACATTTACTCTGCATTTACCTTGCATGACGCTCCCATATTTCCGGAGCCGCCCATACAGCGTTTGCAATTGACCACTTATCAGTATTCGGTTCTGTATTAATGTCGCACATATTGTTTCTGGTTGTTCTTGAGGGAATACCAGGTAGACAGCCAATCTGGCTACGGTATCCCCTAGCGGTACACATTTTATTTTTACCAGAATAGTTATTCATATGCATTGTATTGTTTGCTTTTGTGTACCTGCTGAATAAAGTTATCTATCTTTCTGAGCTATATTAACAAACAAGGGAGATAAGTCGCCAAATTTTGGAAACACCCACATGCTAATTGTTGATGCATTCTCAGTAACAAGCTCTTTTAGAATGAAATAGTTGCATGAGGCATCTGAGGTAGGCAGTCAAATGTGTCAACATGTAGTGTGGCCTTATCACTTAATCAGTTTTATGACTGGTTCATTCTTTACCAGGTGACATTTGTATAACCTGAATGGACGCACAGAACAATGTTTTTAACCACGCATCTGCAACTGAAATTATTTGGGAATTTGCACTGAAGCCAACAGGTAAGCTCCGCCTACCTTGTCAGCTGAATAGGCATTAATCGCCAATAAAATATCAACTCAGCGACTAACAAATATTTTTTTATTTTAAATAAACAATAACATTACTGCATTGTAATTGAGAAAAAACAAACTGAAGCCCTGTTTATACGGCGATATTCGCCAAGATGTGTATTTTTTGCATGCGTGTAAACTTGCTTATATGAGTAAACTTGACCGTCTGAACGCATTTACTCAAGTGCAGATTTTACTCAGAAATGCAAATTTACACCTAGTTGGAACTGCGTGCAGATTTCCTACAACCTGTGAGCAAATGCATTTTAGGCGTGCATTTTTTGCTATCATGCGCAAATTTGGTCGTATGGACGTATAGCAAATGCACGTGGTACAGTAAGTATATTCCCCAACTGGTTATCAATTATTATTAATTATTGATTATTAAGAGATCATCAACTGTCCTGTATTCTGCCGATGATATTAGCCATTAAATGGCAGTTGCTACCTTCTTTTTGGGGCAACCAGTGGTTTTTCAACAGTATCTCTGGGAGGTGATAGTTCATCTTTGAGTCTTCCACAGATGAAATTGAATGTTTCTCTCCTCATTCTGAAGTTTGTTTTAGCTAATCTGTCTCTTCAAAGTTCTGCAGAACACTCTTGTTGTATTATTTCATTGACCTGGGGTTTCTTCTGATATCTCTGGCATTTCAGCAATCCAGGTTTAGAGCAACACTAAGGAAATGAGGAAACGTTCTGCGCCTACGGTGCTTTCCCAGTCTGACCCTTTCCATTGCTATGACAGAAGTGAACGGTTTTGAGAATTTACTACAAAGTTACTTCTGGCACCACAATTTCGTATGAACGCACAGCAAATATTATTGTGCTGTGCACGCGTGTGAAAAATTGCATCTGTGTGCAAATTTGCATATATGCAATTGTTCGCCGTATAAACAAGGTATTAGAGACCCAATAATTTAATATACAACTTTTCAAGTTTTTTATGAGACCGTCTATCCCAGCGTATCTGTGTCCCGTACGTTGATGTTATCGACTGCACTCAAGTGCGGTACTGAAGAAAAAATAAATTATTTTCGTTTAAATAAACGCTGATTATACACTTTATCTTTCCCGATATCTCTCTTTTCAATTATAAGAATTAATTGTTATTTTTATTCGGGCTATGCGATAATAATTTACGCATATGCCCCGCTCCCGCATGTCATTGGTTACAAGCCGCTTGACATTCGTCCAAATCGTATAAACCACATCGCGTAACGATTTAGACTGTCTTCATGTTCGCGTGCCTGATCAAATTTTGAAGACCCGAAAAGCCCCCGCCCACTCAAACTAATTGTCACCGTGACACCCTACTGAACGATCGATATTCCTTCAGTGAGCTAGAGGACAATAAAAATTTATTGGATCAAATAATTTAATAGAAACACCGAAGATGGAGATAAATAAAGGGTCTCATTTACTAACATAATTTTGAGGGAAGGTGAAAAGAAAATGTTTTTAATGATATTGTTACATGCAGGGCTCGATTTAACTGGATTAGCATAGCACTTTGCTCTCCAATTTCTGAATTTTGCTATTCAAGATTTATTAGTTTCAAGTGCTTTTGGATCAACTGCTAATCAATTTTTCAGGGTGAATAGTAAATTGCTATTCAAAATTTTCAGATTAAATCAAGCCCTGGTTACATGACTTGCTAAATATCCATCGTCTGTGATCGAAATTCAAAACGAAAACTAACAAACTTCATACTGTGTTTCACAAATTCAATATCTAAATTCATCATGGCTGAGGAATGGTATGGCAATTTCAATATTAGTGATCCTGCGGAATTTACCAATTTTAGAGGAGTGACAAATGATGACTTTCAATCTTTATTTAGCAAGCAAAACCCAAGATCTGTGCATAATTCTTACGAACAGTTGAATGCCTTTGATGAATGCCGACAATCCAAATCAGCAAAAATAACTTGATGACGTTGTGCAAAACATTGATTGAGACGGGCCATTGAAACGTCGAATTGAAATATGATTGACGTGACCTTTTGTGACACACTTTCCTGTGTTTACCTGTAGTACTTTTGCAGAAATTTCATGTTTTTCGTTCGAATCCAGATAGTTATTATATTTTTCTGTTAATGCCGGTGTGACAGGAATGATAGTCCTTATAGTCCTAGGTCTAACATTTCTAGGAATAGTAGTCCGGCGGACTACTATTCCTAGAAATGTTAGACCTAGGACTATAATTCCGCGGAATAATAGTCCAGAGGGACTAATTTTCCTACGGACTACCATTCCTGTCACATCGAATTATTAAATTTATAAGAATAACTGTTGTTTTCTTTAGGTTTGTACGATATAAACCGAAAATGTTCAGCACAAGCTTAACCATAACTCGCTACGCGAGTTTTGAAGCTTGTGCTGAATATTTTCGGTTATATCGCATAAACAGAAACAACAGTTATTTCTTAATAAACCGAAACTTCTCAGCACAAGCTTCATAATTCGCGTAGCGAGTTATGATTATTTCTGAAAATACTTTTCATGCACTGATAACAGTTTATATGTTGGGACTTCAACAGGTTCTTAACAGGAACTACTTTAACCCTTTTCATGAACCTGAAAGGCAGACGACTCTAGTCTTGCAAACTAAATTATTGAATAAGTATTTTTTTAAACTTTTTGCTTCAAAAATATAACTTACAGTACGTGAAGAGTGGATTGTAACTAAATCACCCGCGGAGTGGAGTTATCACTCAAGCTATAAATTTTAAATTTTGTACACATCGACAAAAAACACAAGCAATGTTTCAGCCACTGGACCTCCGGGTTTAACCCGGAGGTCCACTTGCTGAAACTTTGCTTGTGCTGGTTTATGCTTTGCAAGATATTTGCAATTATTGCATGGGTGGAATCTCCACTCTGCGGGTGATTTATTGATAATACACTCTCCACATACTGTATAACCCCTCGTTGGAAGGTTCCATTTAAGGTTGACAAGCTATAAAATATGACAATTCAATGGCAATGTTTGTGAATAGAGCAGGACGGTTTTTGCCATTACGTTCGGTAAAGGGTTAAAATCGCAGAATCGTGGTAAAATATGGACCCATCAAGTAATTCTTAACCTAGAATAAGCTATTGATACAATCTAGTGTGATAATGAAGATGACCCACCCAACATCATCACCATTATGGTTCCATGCCAATAAGTTGACATACAACACAGTATGAAGAGTACATTCTATATTTTATCTTACAATAAGTATGTATTGGGTCAGTAATTACCTGAATACAGGGGTACAACGTCTGTATCTTGCAACTGCTTAATACAACAACCATGCAGTTAGTTTGTTTTCGTTACTATTTATATGGACATTAAAAGCTTTCGAAACGTATTGCGAGGGACAATGTACGTTTCTATATACGAAGAGAGGGAGGGAGGGAGAGAGACAGAGAGAGAGAGAGGGAGAGAGAGAACGCTTCTCAAAAGTATAATTATTAAATTATGGAGCCACATTGCTTAATAAGTTTATCCGAGGATCGCAAAGTTCAAGGCAGTCGCATACAGTTTCAACCGAAACGGCAAGCATTTTGATGAGTATAAAAATGAAATCTGACATTCTAGTAAACCTTTACTTAAACAAAACACACGATATCACAGTTTAGTAGTTTAATTATTTTTTGTAAAGTATCACAGTTTAGTAGTTTAATTATTTTTTGTCCAAAAATTTGAACAAACTCCACATCATGTATCTCCTCACTGGAAAAATCCGCGAAACTCGTTCCAGTGAGGGATAACATGTTATGGTTTTGTTGAATATTTTTAGTTTAAACAATATTTTATTCGATGAATATGCTATATATTACAGACTTAAACACCAGAATTAGTAACAGTGCAAGGCACAGCAGCTCACAATACAAGATATATTTACCAGTATACCAATCGCCGAGTAACGGAGCGATTTGAAAGAGAGCTCGCAGCTTATGTAAGTCATCTCCCTGAGTCATACCCAAATTTTCTCAAAAAGGTGGTATAAAACAGTTGATGGACTCATACATCGCCGTCTGGATCCATGGCTAATTGTCGATCTGCAAGTCGACCAGCAACCCCATGCCAAGCTGGGGCACCGCATCCATACACACGCAGTAAGGGCTGGCTAGGGATCCTAAGCATGTAGACCTGGGAGGAAATGAATGAGGGATCATTCACATTTAACTTAATAACATCATACTCAACACACGAAGGTAACCGCGAATGAAACTGGGGAGACAGCTGATGGTAACTCTAGTCAAGAAAGCTGAGCAGGGGGAGTCAAACTGCCAGACGAAGATACCTGATACTGCTTAAATGTTGCATGTGAATGAAGGAAGAGATGTAAAGAGAGTACAAAGAAGAGAAGCAAATGAGAACAAGGGAAGCCAGCTTGAAACATGATGCATTTCCTTCACATTTAAGACACTCGTAAGTAAGCAGCGTATGCACCTTTAATTAGATGTAAGACGGAAGCAGCCTTGGTGGTGCTGGATGCGAAGAAAATGGGAAAGGAAATAAGACTGTAGGGAGAATTGGGTGTAAATTCACCCTATAGTAGTAATTGTACGTGGTAATTCGAATTGTATTTGTTGAAATGTTTTTAAAAATGTTTTCTTGAACTGCTCAGTTTGTAAATTAGGTGGGAGGATGTGGCCAATTCGTTCGGTAAAGTGTTAATCAAGTTATTACATTTGAGAATTGTAAGATAAATCTATCATCACCATTATGTTTATGAACAGTATGTTGTATCAGAGTCTCTCTCTTGTTTCTTAGGCGTTTTCTCGACTCGTCTTCGCCTCGTCGAGCTATGGCCGTAGAAACAAGAGCTCGACTCTGATACATAGAGATTATTACCATTATGTGGATGTACAAAATATGCATCCGAGTAGAGCTCCGGGTTCTAAGGGCAGATCACGACGAGTATGTATCCGAGTCGAGCTCCGGGTTCTAAGGGCAGATCAAGACGAGTCGAAGACTCGTCGTGATTCACCCTTAGAACCCGGACCGAGGCTCGGATAGATATTTTGTACATCCACATAATGGTAATAATCATTCTATCTTACAATATATTAGGTATAAGTCAAGAATGTAGACGAATATACAACGAACTATTTATTCGAACGGATGAACAAAAAGACAAAAAAGGAACGTGCTTGTATCCGACCCCCTGATACAAACATCTGTATCAGGGGGTCGGATACACGACAGTTGCGGAGTTAATACAGACAAAATACATGCTGATTGTAAGATAAAACATTTTAATATAAAGGGTGCCTTTAATTTATTCAGTTGCAGTTATTTGTCGACGATGTAGCTATTCTCGTTTATCCCAACAAGTGAGGCAGTGGTACCATGGTTAACGGAGGAATTTCGCATTGTGGGTCAACCCAATCTAGCGTCTAAGCGGCGGACGCGACAGCCGTTACTTATTCCCAGTTCCTTATTCGACATTCATTATCAACCGATTTATCGCGGTTGAAACGAATGTCGAATAACGAACTGGGAATAAGTAACGTTTGTTACGTCAGTCTCTAAGAGCTGTAGAGGGGCATCTTTCATGCTCATATTCATACTAAGTGTTCACATGAGCGAAAAAAATATGTGAGGAAAAAACATACACCAGTCGGAAGAACACAAACCGCGCCAGGGCGAAGGGAGGTGTTGGTGTAAGTTGCTATATAAATTGCCAATCTTTGCAGTACCTAAAACTAATAAGCTTAAAAGAAACACGTTTGTTGGGACGCTGGCCTACACTCCCCGTGTATGGAAAAACTGCAGCCACTGTTTTCAGACTGGACTGACTAGACAGACTGGACTGAATTTTCGACAGTCAACCCGTTTTGGATACCAAAACGATAAAAATTGGATTTCTGAGTCTATAATCCGTCGCAAATGTACTTTGTTCTGTTGGAAATTTTGGGCTTGCCCCCTCCCCTACAGACAAATAACTTCACAATCGCACACGACCAAACAGCTATCTACGGCAGTGTTTCCTTCGGGCTGTATACGGGGGACACCAGAAGCAAGGGTGGCAGGGGCTGCTTCCCTCCCTGCCTTTGGCCCACGGGGGCGAGAGGAGACAGACAATGCCTTCCCAGGTTCGTCACTCAATTTTTTTTCGGTGATTTATTCTTGAACTAAAGCTGAAATGCACCGCAAACCCGTTCTATGAGCTTTCAAAATTCAATGAGGAAGTTAAGGAGGATATACCACAATTTACTGGGTTCCTGAATTCAGAGGTCGCAAGTTATATTGCCACAACAGTACTTCTAAAGCGGAGTACGGGATTCCCATGCTCTACTGTTTAAATTCTGTGGTGACAATGCAACTTGTAGGGCAGACAAGCATGTCGATAAGCTGATTGAACCGTAAACGTAACAGACAACTTTTCTTTCATTTATGCGGCATAAAGTCATTCCACACCATAACTTCTCCCAACTGATAACGTGTGGTAATGTTAACCCTTTACCCAACGTAACGATGAAAACCGGCCAGCGCTATTCACCAAACTCTTCATTCAATTTTCATTATTTTTTCATTTTTTTTCTCAAAAACATAGTTTATGGCTCCCCAACGGAGCTCGATCAAATGAAGGGTCCTAAGGTATGTTTTTGATGCAAAAATGAAAATATGTAGTTATTCAAGAATTTTTTCGCAAGTGTCGTCTGCTTTTTGTGTTAGGCAAAGGGTTAAGATGCTACGCTGTGACTGTGTTACGGGGGTAAAATCGCCTAATCCTCGACATTTGAGACCCCCAAGAGGCAAAATTCAAACATATTATCAGTTATTCCCTACCCTGCCACCGATCATGCCACAACTGGAATATGGAGGGTAAGGTGTTCCCGCAGACCCCTCACACGAGCTCAGTGTTAAGCCTCCTCCTCCGCCCCCCTCCCCTTCGAGTAGACAACTACTGCAATTTTCATGTACACAAGCGCAACATACATTGTATTATATATCGATATCCGGCAATTTAGGCAGTTTGCTTGAATCGTAATTTGAAAACTGTGGCGAACAGCTAGAGAAATATACAGGCTATCCTAAACTTTAATACTGTACATGGTAAAACTTTAATACTGTTAATATCGAACATGGTAAACTTTTATGCTGTACATGGTGAAACTTTAATGCTGTTTGTGTTGTACTTGGTAAAACTTTAATGTCGTACCTTGTAAACTTTAATGCTGTTGATGTTGTACATGGTAAAACTTTAATGTTCGACATGGTGAAAGTTTAATCTAAGACGTCTAAACTGTTTATGTTATACATTATAAAACTTTAATTTACGACGTCTAAAACTTTAATGTTGTACTTGGTAAAACTTGATGTTATACATGGATGAATCTTTAATATACGACATCCAAAACCTTAATGTTGTACATGCCTACAGAGCTGGAATTTGTACGCTCGACGACCAGGAATAATTCCACATTTGACTGAACGTCACCTCGCAGCAAGGCGTAACTGGTGTGGAGCACGACAGCGTAGTGACAATCGTCGGTAGAGCAACGTCTTGTTTTCCGATGAATCGAGGTTCACTCTTGACTTCTACGATAGGCGAAACAGAGTGTGCGGCGGCGGAACGAACAATACCATGACGTAACCGTTAGGCAGCACGATCGTTGTGGTGGTGGATCGGTTATGGTATGGGGAGGCATAACCATGACAAGCAGAACAGCATTACATGTCATCCAAGGGCGTGTCACAGGGCAGTACTACTGTGACAACATGTTAGCAGCTCCTTTGGTGCCATTTGCGCGACGTCACGGCTGTCGATTCATTTTCCAAGACGACAATGCAAGAGCACACAGGGCCCGTGTCGCTACAGAATTCCTCCAGGAGAGAACATCACTACACTGCCTTGGCCAGCACTAAGTTCAGACCTTTCACCAACCGAGCACGTCTGGGATATCCTTGGCAGGCGCATACTACAAGGCCAACACCCCCTACCAATGTCCAGGAATTCGCCGCTGCACTGCAGGAAGAATAGAATAACACCAGTCAAGCTGGCATTGGGCGTTTGGCGAGGAGTATGCCACACATCGGATCCGCGCTAGTCTCGCAAACCGAGGATGATTTACAAGGTATTGAGGTTTTGAACTGAATGTGGTAAATTCTCTTACTGACCGTCCATGTCTTCTACAGTTCTGTGCATGGAATGTGTGGTTGTCAGACACCCAACTGTCGCTGAAATCATTCACCAGATGTCACAGTGCAACGTCTCAATTGTCTTTGTGATAAAAATATAAATATATTTCTTCATACATCTCACTTTTATCAAATATCCCCTACTTTGTTTGAATAGTATACTTTGACACATGCCTTCTCGTAATATGTCTATCTGTTCATTTCCCCAGCATTAAAATAATTTATTAAAGTATAAAGTTAAAAAGGCATTTTTTGAAAACGATTATCCTTTTGGCGAGCATAGTTTCGTCAGTGGTCGTCTGACACAGCCTTATCTCAGAGGAGGAGAGCTGCTTGGTCAACACATGCGGGTGTGTTTCTATAGTTTGGTGACGTTAAGTAAAAGGCAACAGGATTTTGAAAAACAGAGCAAATAGAAGCATATAAATTATCGATTCAATGAATAAAGTAGTTGCCGAGGGCCAAACGGGAAGCGTGTAGGAGTTTCTTTTTTTTTATTAAAATATGATTTCACGTTGAAAGATTCGAGAAAAAAGTACTTGACTGCAATCACAAATATTACGACAATACAATTTTCTGAAGGGACCAGACGACTACTTGCGGAACTAAACAGATAGTAGGCGATCATTTTTCCAAAAAATCAATTTTAAGTAATTAATGTCTTAATACATGATATTAATGCTCAGAAAAATTATCAGTCAGACATATTACGACAATGCACGGGTAAAATTAATGTATTCCTACCGGGAATCGACTGAAACATGTACTTTTCCGAAGTTAAGGCGAGAGACTCTCCTAATTCCGGATTTGCGAGTGTTATACCTTTTGTATATTTAGTAATATAAGGGGGTGGTGGCAGTTGTTCTCAGTACTATTATTTCATCAAATGCAGGGAGCGGTTGCATGTGGTTTAACTGCCATTATCTGGGCATAGTGTTTACCATTAGTGTAAAGAGCAGCAGCGAGCTACTCAAAGGCCAATATGTTCCATCTTACCAAAGCCAGCAGGCTTCAAAAGATGGAACATCTACGCTTATTGCCAACAACGAACATACATGCCAACAGAAACAGCCCGGTATGTATGTAATCCGTGGACTGTCTGTATTGGACTTTTCGGATTCCATTAGTCTTGTATAGTGATGCGAGTGTTAAAAAAATTGCAGGATTGTGAATCCGAATGAATTAAACCCTCTCCCACTTCAAGCCGGTCGCTGCTAGTAGATACACTTATGCGGCCACGAAGAGGGCGAAGAAAACTGTCTATGGACAGACTAGTAAAACAATTGCCTAAAAAGTTTACTTTGACACCAAAAGGTCATCGTTGGCTAAAGTTTTCCCAAAACGAAAGTTTCTTTCACTTTTGAAGGAAAGCCATTATGGCAATGAAGAACACGTTCGATGACGAAACAAAACAAAAACAAAACCGCCCTCAGCCGCACCACTCCAGTGTTTGGTTTTCAGCCATAGCCCTGTATAAACATATCGATGACCCCTATTGTCAGGGTGTTACTCCGATTTTTGTGCAAAGATATGTGCAGAGGAGGTGCTTTACTTGCAAGGGCGACAGGATGACATTTCGTTAAAAAAGAACAATTAAGAAAGCTTTAATGCTTCGATGTCGCACAATATTGGAATAACTTTGGGCTGTCTTTATACCATTACATAACACAACTTACCGAAAACTTAAAAATTCTTAAAAAAGTAGCCAGCTGAAGTAGCTGCAAATGTAATTTGTTTCCTCCGAAAACATATATTATGGCCTCTCACAGGAACGAACGTTGAAAACCCGTTCCAATGAGGAGTAATGGGCCATGTTTCAAGGACAACAATTTGAAACTTAATACACGTTGAAAGAAGATTTTTTTAAGAAACGCTGGTTTGATATAGACGTGAGGTTATGTAAAGGGTAACATGCTGCGTTGGCCGTCTAATCACTCGGTAATGGAAACCATCTTGTCACCCAAGAGCTTCGAAAAATATACATGTCCCATGTATATTGATTGCATGTCACTTTTAAACATTTGTTGGTGTTGTCGGTGTTCTTATAAATTATTAGATCTACCATGACCTTTACAATCTATTCGAATTGTGATTTAACCCTTTCAGTCCGGTATGCACAAATGTTTTTGTGAAACAAAAGTTGACAGTCCGTGATTAAACAACACGATAAACTCCTATTTGGAGAGGAGAATCAATGATCATGTAACCTGCCAGACCTTTGTATTTCGGCGTGTCTATAATCAATCTTCTGAAGTAGTATCCACTTGTGAGTAGGGTTTAACTCTTGGAAACATCGTTTCCTAGAATGGTATCGCCTTTGAGTACACTATCCAATATACAGGGATGATAAAATAATAACTGCAGTCTGCAGCCGTCGGGCTGCAGACTGCAGTTATTATTTTATCATCAATGCCCCGTGTACTGACCTCTTATAATAAGACAAAATGGGAAGAAATTATGCATTGAACAGAAAAATTGGCCTTATGAGTTCAAAGGGATAATTTAAGACCGGGAATTCGCAATCGCAATACCGACCGAAATTTTCTGTTCCCGGCTATCGAAAAATGAGGGCAGAACAGAAATGAGAATGATACGTTGTCTGTCATGTGTTTTCTCTAAAACTATGTACGATTTTCTTCACATAGAGAGCCTGTTTCGTCCATAGTTCCTCGATAAGTGCATCTGATGATGTCACTATCTTTTTAGACTCTAAAAGCAGTTAGTTTAAAATCCAACCCAAATCAACTGGGTTGGGTGAATATGAACACAATTAATATATAACCCAAATGATGTTAGAGTGTACCATCCCCGAAATTTGGTTGCATGCAGTTCTCAATGATAATGCTCAGGTTGGGGACTTCGACGTGAGGCTTAAGAATTTGAACTGCGTGTGTTCAAAAGTGTACTGCCCAAAGAACGTCAAACGTTCGTTCTACTATATACCTGCTGCCAGCCCGGAAATTATCGCTTTCATAAATCTTAATGATAATTACGACTCAGAGGAATCAATCAACTATGGGTGAAAGACACCACGCCCGAAGCGAGTGTCGACAACGTAGGTACGAGGGTAAGACAGAAACACATCGTTCAGGCATCAAATCTCAAAGGAATGTTTTCTTTCAGGATACCTTTGAAACACATTTTCGGAGTTGCCACAGATTACGAAAAGACCCTATACGGATTCGAACACAACATCAGCCTAGGGTGTAAGAGAGACGATGGCGCCATCTTGGGGGCTGCCGACGTGGATGCCTGAAGTGTGAAACTGAGCAAGATATCGCGGTTGCACATGAATCCAACCGACACGGAAAATTCAAACTCTACAAACCCATCAAATCGAAATCTCTATTGCCAGTGGGATTCAGGCAGTGAAATACGGCGAACATTCTCAGAACGGGAAACTTTCGGTTGAAGACTGACAGTGAAATGTTCTTCGAAACGACCGCGTTTCATAATAGTGGGCTTTCAAACTGACAAGGGCGGTTCGCAAGCAAAGATTCCACCCCCATTCGATCATTTGAATGTGGGAAAGACTGACAGTGAAATGTTCTTCGAAACGACCGCGTTTCATAATAGTGGGCTTTCAAACTGACAAGGGCGGTTCGCAAGCAAAGATTCCACCCCCATTCGATCATTTGAATGTGGGAAATATGCACGTGATGCTCAATGAAACGAGATATTCCGCAATAGATTATAACGCCTCGTTCGAGAAGAACAATTTCTGTAGGATGTATGGCGATACAGCAGACTTCAGATCGAAGTATCATCGCATGGACAAGATGACATGAACGAATTGATAAGCAATCCGAATATCAGCCCCACCCAATACAAGGCGCTATATCCCCTGTTCGTGTATGGCGTCCACAAACAGAGTGAGGGACTCAAGACTAGTGTTTGGACATTCAGATCAAGATACAGTCGAGCGAAATGCACCCACCAAAACGGACACATTCTCTCTAGTCATTTTCGACACAGTGTTGTCGTTTCAATCAGATGAAAGTAAAAAATCTGTCGTTATGTAAATAGAAACAAAAATTGAATATTCATCAGATAGTTGCATCTAAGCACTTAATTCTACGAACTGCACCTCAGAAGAAATCAGCGACAGTACTTGTCTTTTTCAAATTTCTCGGATGCCATAGAATTAAGAAAGGACGCTGGTTTTGTTTACATTGGCATGGCGGGGGTTCGAACCCACGCCGAGAGAGTTTCCTTCGGCACCAACTTTGGGGTCTGTCGGTGGCCGAGTGGTGTGCGTGGTTCAGTATAGTTTCGCTAGGCGGTTGGAGCCGAAGGAAACTCTCTCGGCGTGGGTTCGAACCCCCGCCATGCCAATGTAAACAAAAATTGAATATTTTTAATAAACAGATAAAAGTAAAAAAAATAATTGAAATAATATATATATAAGAAATAAAAAAATTAAAAAATTATTGAATAAAAAACAAAAATTAATAAATTCTGGTTGTTTTAATTTTTTACATAAAAACTAAGTTTCAGTTATTTCTTTTATGCGCAGGCCCATCCTCCTACACTTCGCGTGTATAGCATCCACGCGAGAAAGTGAGGGGTAGGTTGCACGTGCTCCACATGTACTTTTTATTTATTCAAATGATCACATTCGATCAACCGAGACACCATAGGCGTCACAGTTTTGGGACTAGATGAAACGGTCTTGAAATTCTGTCTTCCATTTCGACTCGCGTTGAACTGGAATTTTGATTCTTCAGCTTCTGGATGATGACTTTAGCCTCGTTCACCATATTGGAAGAAGTCAAACAAATTCGAATAATCTTTCCTCAAATCCGCATGGGATATAATATTAGAACGTTTCATTTCATGTTCTATCAGTCGATAGTACCTGAGTTTGTGTGATTTCTGAAATAAAACCTGAAGCAGCGAAAAGAAACGTTCTAATTATTTTATTATGTCGAACAAAAGTACGTTCATTGTTATAATGTTAAGCGTTAACTGCAGCATGCCATCAGTCTTGTAGCAACAATGTAGTCGAATCCAAAAACATGACGTCATTTCGAAAATGACTTGTCACAAGTGCCGTCGCTTCGGGAGTTTCTATATCGACAAATGCCAGTGTTTACAGCTGTTCATGTTAAAATTCATTGTTAATGCTTGTGTGGTATAAATTAATGGAATATACATTCCTGTTTCTCGGACGACGGCAGTTGATAGAATTAAGCGGAGTGATACAATTTATTTTGAACTTGAGGCGGAGGTTCAGTGAGGACGGAGATTACTAAACTTGTGGAAATATAATTGATTGAGATCATAACTCATATTCAGGATTCACTGAGGTGGTGAACAACACGTGAGTTTTTAATATTTCTGATTCTTTTGAATTCATTGTTTGCAGTTAAAATTGAAAACACACCCACTGAAGATGATATATTTGTTGGTAAGTTTGTGCCTACCGGTGACGAAAAAAAGTTAAACGAACACGGAGCCAGCGTTTGGTGTTGAGAAATTCCAATCGACGCTGATCAATGGAAGTGGAGCTTACATTTTCTTCGTTCTCTTGTCTCCAGAGAAAAACGTCCCGATAGTACCCGTGTTTTGCCCCAAAACTCTAGTACTATGACTTTTAGAAGGTGTCGAATTAACCAATCACGGCTGATGTTACAAACGTGAGGCATAATAATAACTTATAGTACCGTGCAGGGGTCCACTTTCTCCATTTCCAAAGGACCATTCCGATTTGCCTGAATCTAATGCATCGCTCTCCTTGGCCCACAAGGTTATCAACTCTCGCATTTTTCTATGTTCCCACCAATGTGATCAGCGTGCAGGTATCGATCATGTGCATGGTATCCGATAGAGTCATGATTCTATGACCTTCCATGTCTAGTGTACCTTCCATCTTGTCACCGGTCTGCCACAGTTTAGTGTTGCCACGTAGTCCTGTTTGACGACACTCGATATGAATTCGTCGGAGTTCCAGACTGAATAGTTTGTGACCGTGCATGTCAATTCCAGACTTGATCATTCCTCTCAATTTTTATTCAGATATAATTGGTCCAGAGAAAATGTTTATTCTTAAACGCTTTGACCGCTTCTAACAAATCCATATTGGATAAGGCTCGTTTGGTAAAAGCACCTCCTACCCATATGGTCATAGCTCTCTCTCTCTCTCTCTCTCTCTCTCGCGCGCGCGCTCTCTCGTTTTAAAATATATTTTTCTGTTATTGTTTTTTTTAAATTATTTCTTTTTTTGTCTTCTTGATTTTCTATGCCCTTATCAAGGTTCAGTATCGTGTACTCGTCTGACCCCTCTTGATTTTGAGGAATTGTCTGCAATATCATGGAATAATGTCCGTGTACTAAGGTCCTTATTCCACCCGCTTGTATGAGTCTCTTGTTATCGTCAGCCAATAAGCCAATTTTATTCACTATTTCTGAATAGATGTTATGTTTATCGCTTCGAAATGCATTCACCCTTTTTGTGGATTGGCTTATGTGTGAACAGACTATGCTTCTACTCTTCAAAAGTTATGTTGTTTGAGCAGTGTACTTTTGAATTCCTTTGCATTTCGTGATGACTTTGTCTCTTCCATCGATTTTATAGGCATACAGCTTCGTTCTGAAACTAGTCCATTCCACGGTTTCAACAACGGCAGTTTCCTATTTGAGTTCACCGGGCATCTTTTTATTCTCTTTCAAAGAGATGTCCGACGAGTGGTTCAGATTGAGATTGGTCATGTCGAACCATGCTTTCATATCTTCCACGATGTCTTCATACACTCTTCCATCTCTACCTCGCAGGCCAAAGAGTCCGTGTCATTAAACAACAGCTGGGATTTCGCGAATGCTCTCATAATGAAAACGATACATCAAGGGATTGCTGAAATCCAGAATGTCCCTTTCCCAAATACACCGGTTTGTCGAACGTCAATCGAGTCTTCATGTTGTGGGCCACCTGATTCTCCTCGAAAATCATTCAGTGTTGGTAGTTGGGTCTCACAACATATTTTGTAGCATGATCTTCTGATGTAACGAGACGAATATGGGCCCTTTTTCACAAGTTTTTCCATGGTTTTCCCTAAGAAGGAATTATTCATCAATTTGAAGAAATGTTTTTCGAATTCCGTCTTCGCCTGAGTTTTCAAACGCTTATGATCTATATATTTTTCACCCAATTCTCCTCGTCGAATCGGATGATGTATCTTCGTCAATGTCATACCATAATCGAGGTAGTGTTTCAGATTTTTGAATACCCCCACGTAGTCGCGTTTGTATCTTAGATTCGGGATGACTATTTTCACACTACTATCTATCTCTATATTCTCCGGAGCTGACAGGTATTCGTTGTGAAGGTCGTGGAGTTCGGAATCGTAGTCCAACCCACTTCCAAAACACACGGATAGTGTCTACAGTTATCCATCTCTTGCGGTTTAGTCGGCAACTTGAAATTTTCTTTGGGCAAGGGTCGACACAAGGCACAACCATACGGGTTATTCGCGTCTAAATAACTGATGTATTTTCTGGAATCCTCAAACTCGAAATTTCCCAGATAACTATTGTTGGCTGTCGCATATCTGTGAGACACAGTGGATGTAGCACCCCTGACACTCTTTTCGAACATGAGAAGCATGTCAACGTTGCATAATAATTCTAATTTCACTTCCGTAAATTTCAAAAGAGCCTTCCAAGCCAGTCCGAGAGCCGTGAAATACCAAGCGGGATCCAGGTCTTAATGCCTAGAACACACATCTCGGACATTTTGGAACACGTCTGCCAAGGAGAAGGATGTCAGTTTCCAAATACAGATCATGATAATCTCTCATCGATTCCTTGTTAAATAGCATCCGTACTTTGTGTGTGTGTTCGTAATTTTCATGGGAAATGGGCGCATCGTAGAGTTTTGTATAAACTCTCTCTTTGGCAGGTAGCACCGACTCTTCAAATATGTCCAAACCGTTCATATAATCATATGGGTAGACACTTTTTCACAAGAGACTGTTGCATTTATTGGAGTCTAGGGAATTTCACGTCACGATGCAGAATTTATCCTTTTCCAAATATTTAATTAGACCTTTTCTGTTTTGTAACTGTTCACAAAACGTATGTGTCGAGTGTTCGGTTCTTCCATTATCCACCATCCTTTTTGTGAACGAAATGTATTTCTCTTTACTATTGGAAATGCACAATATTTCCCAAATCGTTAAAGCCTAGCTTTTTAATGAACAGATGAGAACCTTATCCCAACAAATTATGGGAATACATTTCACGTCTCCAAACATCAAATTACATTTATTGTGAGTTGGGACCCTTACAGAGACTGGTATCATGGTCGTGATCCCTGGCTCTTTCGTAGCCGAATGGTAGTTTGTCATCGAATGGTCCACGATAAATGTGACATTCTATCACATTTCTATATTCCTTCTTCTGTTCGTCCGTGAAAAGCTTCAACGGGACCGGTCTTTTAAACAGCCTGTACTGCATTCTGATTTCCAAGTCCAAGTTGTGTACAAACATTTGAGCCGAATCTTCCCTTTCTGATTTTGTTGCGTACGCGATGGGATTCATCGAAAGACTATTGTCGAAAGAACAGTTGATATGAAAACAAAATCTCGAAGGCGTGTGTTTTTAATATTGCTTCGTGTAACTGTTGCCGTTCCGCTGACATGAACCCATATTTTCCGTGAATGATTCGAAATCCGCGTATGCGATGAAAGGCGCACTCAACCGTCTGTTGTGGTGCTTGCGATATAATCGGTTACCCCTTCTGGCATTACTATTTTCACGGATTGATGAATACGACAATAGTCCTCGTGTCTCTCTAATTAGTCTTTGCTGTTGAACAAACTCAAAATACTTGAAACAGAAAAATCTTTCTTCCTGGTGTCCGCTGATCTGACTCGAAAACAAACGACTCATATTTTTAACCCTTTACCCAACGTAACGGCCAAAAGCGGCCAGCGCTATTCTCAAAAATCGCCAATTAATTTTCAAAATATTTTCATTTTTTGTCTCAAAAACATAGGTTATGACCCCTCGTTGGAACGAGCTCGTCGAGCTCGTTCCAACGAGGGGTCATAACCTATGTTTTTGAGACAAAAAATGAAAAAAAAATAGTTACTCAAGAATTTTTTTTGCAAGTGTCGTCTGCTTTTCATGTTAGGTAAAGGGTTAATCTAGCAATAATGTTGATTTTCGTCATCGGAAATCGTTATCAAAATCACTTCTTTTCTACCGTCATTTCTTTGTGGACTGATTCTCAGCAGAAACACATTAATCTCGTTATCGTACCCAAACACCTCCATGGCCACGAACAGATTCCGTCCCTCAAAATGAACAATGTCTCGTAACCCCATTGGAAACTCGATTCCAATCCAATCTAGACATTCCGAATTCTCGTGGTATTCTGAAACTCTATGGGTGTCTTCGTCCACCGGATACAACGCGGAAGGCACTACCCTTTTGAAGCACTGATTACCTTCATGATTTACGACGTTCACTATAGTATTCTTCTTTTTCCCTTTTCCCAACGCAGACGATATCAAAATTTATTATTTTAAATATCACTTTTTTAAATTGTTCAAAAAAATTCAACAAAACCATATCATGTGAAACCCCTCGTGGGAACGAGCTCGTTCCAACGAGGATTCACATGATATGCTTTTTTGACATCTTTTGAAAAATAGCATTTTTACAGCTGCTGAATTTGCATATTACGCGGGCGGATGCGGGCGATTCGTTGGGTAAAAGGTTAAACAATAAGGGTAGTCTCCAATAACTTATGATGGAACGGATCTATTTGAAGACAACTACACTGTTATTTGTCCTTCTCTGGGCGTGGCAGATTATTTTCAACGGTTCATAATGGAGCAGATCTATTTGTGGATAACTGCAAATTGACCTGCTCCATTGTCTAAGTTATGATAGAACAGGTCGATCTGTACATAGCAACATTGCCAACACCTATAAGTTATGATTAAACAGGTCTATTTGTACATAGCTGTATTGCCACTTGTCTTTTTCTCAGCGTGGTAGATTATTTCTTGGAAGTGTGAATTTACTCGAAAGGATTGCTTTATTGTGAATTGTTGGAGAACGCCCAAAGGTCGTCCCCGGCAATTTATGATGGAGCAGATCTATTTGCATATAAGTACATTGTCACTTGTCCTTTCTTCAAAATGGTAGATTATTTTTGGAAGTCTGAATTCTGTACACAAGGATTGTTTTGTTATGAATTGTTGGAGAGTGCCTATTGACACCCTCCATCAATTTATAACCGAGCAGATTTATTTGCACATAAGTACATTGTCATACCTTTCTTAGCGTGGTAGATTATTTCTTGGAAGACTGAAATTGTTCGAAAGGATTGCTTTATTATGAATTGTTGGAGAACGCCTATGAGTTGTCTCTGACAATTTATGATGGAGCAGATCTGTTTGAACATAAGTATATTGTCATTAGTCCTTTCCTCTGCATGGTAGATTTTTTTTGGATGTCTGAATCTGGTTCAAAAGAATTGTTTTGTTATAATTTGTGGGAGGGTGCCTATGGGTACTCTTCAACAAATTATAACCGAGCAGATTTATTTGCACATAAGTACATTGTCATCTGTTCTTTCATCAGCGTGGTAGATTATTTCTTTGGAAGTCTGAATTGTTTTCAAAAGGATTGTCTTGTTATGAATTGTTGGAGAGTGCCTATGGGTACTCTCCAACAATTTATAACCGAGCAGATTTATTTGCACATAAGTACATTGTCATTCGTCCGTCATTCAGCGTGGAAGGTTATTATTTTTTTGGAAGTTTGAAATTGTCCTTCTGAATTTGTCATTCTGCGTGGCAGGTTATTTTTTTTGAAAGTTTCAATTTGTCCTGAGGGACTGCTTTGTTATGAACCGATGGGGAGTGCTTGTGTGGGTGTTTATTTATACATAGCTACATTGCCACTTGTCATTTTCTCAGCGTGGTAGATTATTTTTTGGAAGCCTGAATTTGTTCGAATGGATTGCTTAATTATGAATTGTTGGGGAACACCCTTGGGTTGTCCCCAACCATTTATGATGAAGTAGATCCATTTGTATATAAGTACATTGTCATTGGTCCTTTCCTCAGCGTGGTAAATTTGGGAACTCTGAATTTGAGAGAGTGCCCAATAATTCATGACATAACGGGTCTATTCGTACATAGTAACATTGCCACTTGTCCTTTTCTCAGCGTGGTAGACTATTTCTTGGAAGTCTGAATTTGTTCGAATGGGTCGCTTTATTATGAATTGTTGGGGAACACCGTTAGGTTGTCCCCAACAATTTATGATGGAGTAGATCCATTTGCATATAAGTACCTTGTCATTTGTCCGTTCCTCAGCGTGGTAAATTTGGGAACTCTGAATTTGAGAGAGTGCCCAATAACTTATGATAGAACGGGTCTATTTGTACATAGCAACATTGCCACTTGTCCTTTTCTCAGCGTGGTAGATTATTTCTTGGAAGTCTGAATTTGTTCGAATGGATCGCTTTATTATGAAGTGTTGGGGAACACCGTTAGGTTGTCCCCAACAATTTATGATGGAGTTGATCCATTTGCTTATAAGTACATTGTCATTTGTCCTTTTCTCAGCGTGGTAAATTTGGGAACTCTGAATTTGAGAGAGAGCCCAATAACTTATGATAGAACGGGTCTATTTGTACATAGCAACATTGCCACTCGTCCTTTTCTCAGCGTGGTAGATTATTTCTTGGAAGTCTGAATTTCTTCGGATGGATTGCTTAATAACGAATTGTTGGGGAACGCCCATGGGTTGTCCCCAACAGTTTATGATAGAGTGGATCTATTTGCATATAAGTACATTGTCATTTGTCCTTTCCTCAGCGTGGTAATTTGGGAACTCCGAATTTGAGAGAGTGCCTCTTGGTAGTACTCGATGGTTTGTGACAGAACAGATCTACGGACAGCCCTCTACAACAACTTAGGATGGAGCAGATATATTCGCACATAAGTATCCTGTCATTTGTCCTTTTCCAGCGTGGTAGATTATATTTTGGAATTTTATTCAAAGTGATTGTTTTGTTATGAATTGTTGGAGAGTGGCAAGGGAAGTCTCCAATAACATATGACGGGGCGGATCTATTTGAACACAACTACACTGTCCTTTGTCCTTTTCTGAGCGTGGCAGGTTACTTCCAACGGTTCATAATGGAGCAGATCTATTTGTACATAACTACAAATAGATCTGCTCCTTTGTCTTGGAAGTCTGTCCTTCTTCAGTATGGTGGTTTATTTTTTCTTCATTAGGTCATGATAGGACAGGTCTATTTGTATATAGCTACATTGCCACCTGTCCTTTCCCAGTGTGGTAGATTATTTCCTGGAGGTCTGAATTTGTTCGAAAGGATTGCTTTATTATGAATTGATGGAGAACACCTATAAGTTATGATTGAACAGGTCTATTTGAACATGGCTATGGTAGATTACTTCTTGGAAGTCTGACTTTGCTCGAAAGGATTGCTTTAATATGAATTGTTGGAGAACACCTATGGGTTGTCCCCGACAATTTATGATGGAGCAGATCTATATGCATACAAGTACATTGTGACTTGTCCTTTCCTTAAAGTGGTAGATCCTTTTTTTTGAAAGTCAGAAATTGGTTCAAAAGGATTGTTTTGTTGTGAATTGTCGGAGAGTGCCTATGGGTACTCTCCATCAAATTATAACCGAGCAGATTTATTTGAACATAATTACATCGTCATTCGTCCGTCCTTCTGCGTGGCAGATTATTATTTCCTTGAAAGTTTGAATTGGTTCTGAAGGACTGTCTTGTTATATACTGCTGGGGATGCTTGTGGGTTGTCTCCACTGAGTTATGATAGAACAGGTCTATTTGTACATAGCTACATTGCAAGTTGTCCTTTTCTCAGCATGGTAGATTATTTCTTGGAAGTCTGAATTTGTTTGAAAGGATTGCCTTATTATGAATTGTTGGGGAACGCCTATGAGTTGTCTCCAACAATTTATGATGGAGTAGATCCATTTGCATATAAGTACAATTTTGGAACTCATAATTGGAGAGAGTGCCCATGGGTAGTCCTCGTTGGGTTATGTCAGAATATATCTAATTGCACTTGTCCTTCCCACAGCGTGGTAGATTATTTCTTTGGAAGTCTGAATTTTGTTCTCAAGGACTGTTTTGTTATGAATTGTTGGAGAGTGCCTATGGTTACTCTCCAATAATTTATAACCGATCATATTTATTTGCACATAAGTACATTGATATTCGACCGTCCTTCAGCGTGGCAGGTTATTTCTTAATAGTTTGCATTTGTCCTGAAGGACTGTTTTGTTATGAACTGGTGGGGAGTGCCTGTGGGCTGTCTCCACTAAGTTATGATAGAACAGGTCTATCTGTACATAGCTGCATTGCACTTGTCCTTTTCTCAGCGTGGTAGATTGTTTCTTGGAAGTCTGAATTTGTTTGAAAGGATTACTTTATTATAAATTACTGGGGAACGTCTATGAGTTGTCCCCAACGGTTTATGATAGATTAGATCCAATTCGTTGGGTTATGTCAGAATATATCTAATTGCACTTGTCCTTCCCACAGCGTGGTAGATTATCTCTTTGGAAGTCTGAATTTTGTTCTCAAGGACTGTTTTGCTATGAATTGTTGGAGAGTGCCTATGGTTACTCTCCAATAATTTATAACCGATCATATTTATTTGCACATAAGTACATTGATATTCGACCGTCCTTCAGCGTGGCAGGTTATTTCTTAATAGTTTGAATTTGTCCTGAAGGACTGTTTTGTTATGAACTGGTGGGGAGTGCCTGTAGGCTGTCTCCACTAAGTTATGATAGAACAGGTCTATCTGTACATAGCTGCATTGCACTTGTCCTTTTCTCAGCGTGGTAGATTATTTCTTGGAAGTCTGAATTTGTTTGAAAGGATTACTTTATTATAAATTACTGGGGAACGTCTATGAGTTGTCCCCAACGGTTTTATGATAGAGTAGATCCAATTGCATATAAGTACATTGTCATTTGTCCTTTCCTAAGCGTGGTAACTTTTTGGAACTCTGAATTTGAGAGAGTGCCTTAAGAGTGCTTAAAATGACTGTCCTGTTGTGAATTGGTGGGGAGTGTCTATGAGTAGTCCCGGATAATTTGTGGTAGCACAGATGTGTTGGCTCATAACTACCAATATCGCCTACGGATAGTCTCCAATGACTTATGATGGAGCAGATCTTTTTGAAGATAAGTACATTGTCATTTGTCCTTTCCTCAGAGTGGTAGATTTTTTTTTTCTTTTGCAAGCTTGAATTCTGAGCAAAAAGATTGTTTTGTTATGAACTTATGAGTACTCTTCAACAATTTATGACAGAGCAAATCTACAATTTATGAGATCTATTTGAAGATAAGTACATTGTCATTTGTCCTTTCCTCAGAGTGGTAGATTTTTTTTTCTTTTGCAAGCTTGAATTCTGAGCAAAAAGATTGTTTTGTTATGAACTTATGAGTAATCTTCAACAATTTATGACAGAGCAAATCTACTTGCACATAACTACATCATCATTTGTCCTCTCCTTAGTCTTCAATCATTTGTAATAGAATAGAGTAGATCTACGTTGCCACTTGACTTCTCGGTGTTGTAGATAACCATTAACTTTTATGTGTATATAGGTAAACATGTGTTGTGCTTATTTACACATATCGATAGTATTTCAATCGAAGCCGTCCAGCCTATTGTTCTTCTTAGTCGTGATTCCTAGTCGATGCCCACGAGTCCCATGTATTGTACACTACCTCATACGCTCTTACTGACATACCCTAGTCGTAACCTGAGCGAAACTGGCTTTTCAGTCATGATTTA
This sequence comes from Pictodentalium vernedei, assembly GCA_031216915.1. Taxonomy (NCBI): domain Eukaryota; kingdom Metazoa; phylum Mollusca; class Scaphopoda; order Dentaliida; family Dentaliidae; genus Pictodentalium; species Pictodentalium vernedei. The sequence continues at coordinate 117,176,843 of CM062292.1, forward strand.
TGATTTATTACCCTCTCACAGGATGTCTTGACCGATGTATATGGTCCCTACACACTTTATATTACTTTTTTCTTTCTCACTTATCTTTCTCCACATCTCTGTAATATCTCTTTTCTCGCAACTGAAAATATACCCGGCTTGCAACGTACAGTTTATGAGTTCTAAAACATGGATTATACTTATGTTCTTGCACATTCTAGAGATTTCTTCAATTACTGTTACCCATGGCTAACAAACTCACACTAAATGAGATCCAGAGACAAAATAGGTATAACTTCCCAAAGCTTCTCAATGAACATACCGCGAGTGACCCCGAATATGAGTCTGATTCACCCTTCAACATAACTGCCCACAATTGTAATTATAACACACCACAAGACTTTAAGGCGATCGCTACATTAAAGCATAAAACCTTCTCACTCTTTAATTTAAACTGTCGCAGTTTAAATGCACATTGGGAGCCTCTAAAGGATCTCTTGTGCAACCTACAAAGTGACTCCAATCAGTTTGACATAATAAGCCTGACAGAAACTTTTACCGTTAATGAAAACATCTCATTCAAATTAGAGGGATACCACCCATTAGTTTCACGAACACGTCCTGGTAATGACGACGGGAGGGGCGGTGTAGGCTTATTCATAAAGGAAACATTACCGTTCAACATTCGCAGTGACCTATCAATTTTTATCCCACATGTCTTCGAATCCGTTTTTATTGAACTCCAATTAAATAAAAAAATCTTGGTTGGTGTAATTTATCGGCCGAACACAGCCCCGAAAGCAGATATAGATTCCTTTTTGAATAACTTGTCCGATTTACTTGGTAAGATTATTAACAACGAACATAAATCAACTTACCTGATGGGTGACTTTAACCTTGATTTATTAAACTTCCATAACCACCCCAAAACTAACCAGTACGTAAATAGTGTATTCAGTGCAGGATTTCTCCCGGTAATCACAAAACCGACGAGAGTAACAGACCATTCGGCCACGCTAATAGATCACATTTTATGCAATACTACTGGAAAAGTATTACAATCGGGGATTATAATCACAGATATAAGCGATCACTTAGCTACTTTTCTGATCGATGAAAATAGGATGTTACCCAGTTCCACATTGCCCCACCATCCAACAAGGTCATTCAAAACTGTAAATGTTAATCACTTTAAAAGATCGCTTTCAGCCTCCGGTTTTTCTAGCGTGGTAAATGAAACATCGCCCATTGTTGCATATTCGAATCTTCAGACCATTTATCAAAGAGCGTTTGAAGAAGCGTTCCCCCTCATAATCATTAACACTAGCAAGAAAAAAATTAGGAGAGAACCCTGGATGACAACAGGACTTCTAAATTCATCACTCCAGAAACACAAATTGTACATGAAGAAACTTCGGTCTCCGACAGACGACAATGTCAGAATATATAAATCCTACTGTCGAGAGTTTAATAAGCTAAAAAGAACATGTAAAGTCAATTACTATAATACAGCTTTAACACAGAATATATATGACATAAAAAAACATGGGAGATTATAAACTGTGCTATTAACAATCCAAAACGTGTACCTTGTGCACCATCATCTTTCATTGACGGCGATAACCAGTTAACCGATAACAAATCAATCGCAAATAAATTTAATTCATTCTTCTCCAACATCGGTAAAGTCACTAGTGAACTGATACCCCCCTCAACCAAACACTTTATGGACTTCTTGAAGGATAATAACACTAACAACGCCCACCTAACTAACAACAACAACAACAACAATATCCGTAGTGACAATAATTCTCACGGCGACAGTAACAATAATAATAATAATAATAATAATAACAATAACAATGATAATAATATTAATAATTATAATGATGATAATAATAATAATAATAATAATAATAATAATAATAATTCGTCGTCCTTTTTCTCCTATCCAACAGATCTACAGGAAGTTATCTCAACAGTAAAGAATTTCCGTACTAAAACAAGTAAAGATTGCACTAATATATCCACAAAGTTACTTAAAGAAACTATATCAGAGATAGCTGGACCTCTAACACACATAATAAATCTTACATTTCATCTGGGGTAATACCCGACGGACTAAAATAGCGAAGGTGATTCCTATCCACAAAGGGGGAGATTCCAGTATTTTTAACAACTACAGGCCAATCAGCATATTTCCAGCATTCTCAAAAGTTATGGAAAAGATAATGTATAATCGCCTGTTAAATTTTTTATCGGCTCATGATAGTTTATATCAGTTTCAGTTTGGATTCAGAAAAAAACATTTTACAATACATGCTATATTACAACTCATCCACAACGTTGCCCTAAACAATGACAAGCCTACAAAGGACCGATTTAATGGTTTAGAAGTTATTTGTCAGGTCGAAAACAGTATTACAGTATAAAGAGTGTTCATCGACTTTTGAAAATATATCATGTGGAGTTCCCCAGGGCTCAATCCTGGGGCCACTTCTTTTTCTGATATATGTCAATGACATCAGTAAATCAACACTTCTAAACCTTTTGTCTTTTGCCGACGACACTGCGATATCAATGGCCGACAACAACCTTGACTTATTGACAGAAACAACAAATAAGGAACTTGACAAAATTGCAGACTGGTGCTCAGCCAATAAACTGTCACTCAATGCCACCAAAACAAGATGCATGCTACTACATCCCCCACATGACACATGGGACGTAGTTGCCTCTCCCATAACTATAAACAATAAACATGTAATACAAGTAGGGAACAAAAACGAAGTCCAAACAGTAAAATTCCTCGGTGTTGATTTAGACGAAAACTTAAATTTCAAGCACCACATCTCTCATCTGAGCTCAACGATAGCCAAATCCATCTGGGCTATTATTAGAATAAAAAAGTTTTTACCATTCGATACCCTGAAAATTCTGTATTTTACGCTAGTGCAAAGGCATTTGATGTATGCGATACACATCTGGGGACACGTGCCGGCTATAAAGAAATTAAGTATCCTTCAAAAACGTGCCATTCGAATAATAAACAATAAAAAGTACAACACACATACTGAGCCCCTATTCAAGAAAAATAAAATTCTGAAACTGGACGATCTATATAAGCTAAATATCCTACTATTTATGCATGATTGGACCCACAACAACTTACCACTATCGTTATATAGTCTATATAATCTTAACAAGAACGAAACCGACAGGATTACCAGACACAGAGGTGAGATTAAACAACTCAAGCCCCGAACACAGTTCACGGCAAATCTCCCCTTACACACATTTCCAAAAAAGTGGAATGACATTGACCCACTGGTTCGAAATTTACCACGAGCACAGTTTAAAAAAAAGATGACCAACACGTTTCTAGGCTCGTATGAAGCCTCTGTCAAATGTAGTAACAGATCATGCCACGAATGTCGGGAAGTACCGACTCCCGTGACACTACATACTCACTGAAATAAGTCCGAAAAGTCCTTATTAATTAGGGTTGATTCCTGAAAACTCCAGAATACAAACTGCCAACGAGGAACTCAAATTTCTCAGCTGGTTCTGGGCAAAATATCACATTCCCATGTATGCCCCCCTTCTCATTGCAAGAATGAAACCAAATTCCACTTATCACCAGGACTGCAGAGTTCATTCCTTACATATATATATATTTTACTTTATTTTTTCTACTCTACAAGTTATTTTCAGTTGCAGCCGATTCTCCTCTCTCTCTCTCTCTCTCTCTCTCTCTCTCTCTCTCTCTCTTCCTCTCCCTCCCTCTTTCTCTCTCTCTCTCACTTTTTTCCCTCATTCGTTGCTTTTTTATCTCCCACTTTTTTGTCTTTCCATACTCTACATTTTCCCTTTCCCTGAGGTGGGTGGCAGTAATACAGCCAGCTGGCTATGTCACCTCCCTGCAGAAGACAAATATGTAGTTTCATAAATCCTAGATGTGATATATTATTAATACTATTTGTTGTTTCTTGGGCAATTATGTTATAAACATATATTATAATGTCTTTTGCAAATAAAGTTATTACTTACTTAACAATATGGCAATTTCATTTGAGAAGACGTTAGTTTTGGATTGTATTTGTCCACGTGAATTCCTAAATTCAACACTTCGCGGAACGCCCAATTACTACCGTTCGTTTGAAAGGTAGCGGTAGATTGCAATATCTCATATTTTATCTTCGCGAAAATTTCTCGCTCGACCGAAATCTTCACCATCGTTGCGACATTAGACTGAAAATAACCACTGCAGACTTTTCAATCAAATATTCATGATCATCTCTATCTTGATGCCACAACACACGTTTTCTCTAAACAAATTCATAATATTCGATTTCATGGCATCCATGACAGCTTTGGGATCGTACTTCACGCGACCGGGAATGTCGAACCATTTACAATAATGCTTCATCGCTTTGGGGCTCTGTCTAGGGACGAATGACGGTCTCTGTCGTGCTTTAAATTCGCGAGCTATCATTGCCAATAATCTGTCTCTCGAGACATTTGCATCCACTGCAGATCTAACGAAATCCAATAGACGATCGTCGAGTGGAGGATTTTTATATTTTTTCCTTTTCGACGAAGAATCCACAGCTTTCCTCTTTCTGTTTGTGTTCACTGCTTCGTGTTCTTTTTGTTTTCTGTTTCGTTTGCACGAGACCTTTTCTGTTTGTTTTTTTTTTTTTTTTTTTTTTTTTTTCTTTGAAATGTTTCGTTTGCATGAGAACTTTTCTAAGCTTTTTCGAGACTTGTCAGTTTTTCCTCTCTGCTTCAGGCTATTTTGTTCGCGCGGAATATCTGCTCTTTGTTTTCTCTGTTTGGGACATTTCGTTTGCACGGGAGCATTCCTGTTTTTCTTCTTTATTCAGATTGTTTCGTTTGCATGGGGGCTTTCCTGTTTTTCTTTTCTGCTTCAAATTGTTTCATTTTCTCTTTCGAAACCATCACAGTATTCGAACTACCACCACCACCATCTCCAAGGACCACGCTCTCAATCAATTCTTCTCTTTTCAACCATTTGGCATCTTTCATATCCATTTGCCTAATCTTGAATTTCAAGTCAAGAATCGATTTCTTCACAGTACTGGCACTTATAGCATCGATCAGTTCGTATCTCTTCCTCGGACTCGAAACTCTCGGAATCTTGAGATGTTTAGCGGTTGTTTTTAATTATGGCATTTTGCAGAATTAGAAAATTAACCATTTTTAATTTTTTTTTAAATTTTTATAATATACCTCTCAAAGTTTGCTAAGCACCAAATATTTGACACATCATTGTGAAATTTTCTTGTGACATATTTGTGACATTTTTGGTGGTGGAAATGATTGAGGAATGTATTGAGATGGTCCCCAGTGTTTTCATTAGCTCTCTTGACAGGCAGACTTTTCGTGACAGTCATGGAAAGCATGTACCCCTTGATTTCCATGATGTTTTCGTGTACTGTCCACATGTACATTACATGTGTAAGGTATTCAATCTTCATTTCAACACAAACCCTTGTGATTTAATGATTGAATGTGACAAATGCAATTGTAAGAAGACATTTGTCTGAAGCAGAAATGTGGCGGGCTGTAGGGGTGGTGGAGCAAGGGCTACCCATCGTCAAGTTGGTGAAACTCTTGCTGTATACCATACGGTGATCACCAGAGCCTGGGCAAGATTTCAGCAGTATTTCACACCAGTAAGACGGCATAGTGATGGCAGAGACAGGGCAACATCTGCAGCTGAAGACCGGTTTTTGATTATTTAGGCCCGTAGGAACCACTTTGCCCCAGCAACCCAGCTTCGCAGTGACCTTCAGAATGCATCCGGGGTAAATGTTTCGACTATCCGAGCAAGGTTGCACGAATGTGGTCTCCGATCGAGAAGGCAATGTATTCGCATTCCTCTGTCCCAGAACCACCGAAAGGCACGATATGAATGGGCCATGGACCACGTTGGGTAGACCAGAGAAGATGGCGACCTGTCCTTTTTACAGCTGAGTCAAGGTACTGCCTAGACCACACAGATAGGCGTTCAAGGGTATGGAGAAGACCAGGGGAGCGATTCCATGTAGCCAACGTTGCTGAGCATGACCGCTATGGTAGAGGGTCAATCATGGTCTGGGCGGCATCAGCAGGGATGGACGTACAGAGCTCTGTGGCCTTGAACGTGGTACAGTGACTGCACAACGGTATATCCTGGATGTCCACGTCAGATTGTATGCAGGTGCAGTGGATGATAGATTCATTCTGATGGACGATAATGCCCGTCCTCATGTTGCCCATGCTATCGGGGAGTACAGGCAGATGGAGGGGATTGAGCGCATGGATTTGGCCAGCAAGATCCCCTGACCTCAATCCAATCGAACATGCCTAGAATGAGTTGCAGCTTGCAAGTTCAGTCCGTCCAGTCCAGCCAAGAAGTGTCCGGGAGTTTGGTGCCATGCTGGTCCAAGAACACCCCACAAAGTATCACCATGAACCTGATTGGGAGCATGAAAAGGCGTTGTCAAGCTGTAATTAACAGTAATGGGTCCCATACTCGATAGTGAACCCATACCAGTTCGCTCCGCCAACTTTTTGGCAAATTGAAAAATTTTCTCTTTTACCAATAATATCCATTTTCCATGGTTATCGTATTCAAAAGCTAAAAATAATGTCAAACACAAATAAAATCTTAATTTCTGTACTTAAATCATTAAAGATATAATTAAATAATTACTATATACACTTTTCATTACAATAGTTCAACTAAAACGTAAAACAAGTAGTTGGATATACTTGTACTTGGTGCTTAGCAAACTTTGAGTAGTATATATTAATTTCAATTTCAAAGTTTTTTTTTCTTATATATATACATGGAACTTAATTAAGCACCCCGTGAAATGTTTCATGACAGTGAGATTGCTGTTACTGATTATTACATTTTAGTGAGTGCTATGTCTTCCTGTACATTTTATCTAGTGAAACATGGTGTTTCTGGTTGATAGTGTACCCCAAACACACCCCCTCGTCCACGTGAAGCATGCTTCCCACGAATGTCACAAAAAACCCTTTCAGCCACATGCAATATCTGGGTATAAAACAAAAAGATTTGTCACTTCTTGTATCAATAAATGTTGATATGGCAAGGAAGAGACTGTCAGAGGCACTAAGGTGGCAAATCGTTGGCATGCATCCAACAGGCATGTCATTCAAAGCTATTGGAACGCAACTTGGCTATAGTCATTCTGTCATCAGCAGACTTGTCCGAAAACATCAACAAACCAACGATGTTAAAAACCGACCAAGACCTGGACAACACAAAAAGGTCTCTCCTCGGGAAGATCGGAGTCTTGCACTCTCCGTTAGGTGTGGATCCTTTGCTTCAAGTGGGGTTTTGAAACGCCTTTAGCTCCCCAACAGGCTTTTGGGAAACAGAACTGTCCGAAACCGTTTCAAAGCACTTAGAATGAGGTTCAGAATGGTCATCAAGCGTCCAGGTCTGGCCGATCAGCATCAAAGACGACATTTGGAGTGATGTATGTCACGACAACATTGAAATCTCAGGACGTGGAGGCGAGTCCATTGGTTAGACGAGAGTAGGTTCCTGATTCACGTCACTGATGGTCGCATGAGAGTGTGGAGGCATAGAAATGCTGCTTACGTGCCAAGGACACCAAACCTACTGTTCCTGATGGTGGAGGATCAGTAATAATCTGGGGGTGCTTCTCTCATGATTGTAAACTTGATATGGTGACTGTATGTGGGAATCTCAATGGATATCAGTACATCCGGGACATTCTAAATCCGGTTGGCGTGCCTCATTTTGATAACCACCCGTTGACTACTCGCCCTGTGTCTGTGGACGACAATTCAAGGCCACATCGTCCCCATGCTGTGACAGCATTCCTTCAGAACATCGCTATTGCAACACTATCTTGGCCTACAATAAGCCCCGACAAGAATCCCTTAGAATACATCTGGGACTTTCTTGGACGTCGTGTGCAAGCAAGGGATCCGCATGTACTGAATTTGGCCGATTTGGAAGCTGCATTGAATGAGTAGTGTCAGCAGTTGCCCCTGGATCGTATCAGAAGGGTCACAAATTAGGAGGAGGGTTCAGGCTGTCATCCGGGCACGTGGTGGATACACTCGCTACTGACGTCAGACACTGCTATTGTATTCAGGAGATCAAAAGTTACATTTTGTGTCAGTAATTACCGGCACTGTTTCATCATGGGCCGTTCCAGCACCATACTTGTCGCGAGAACATTTTTCCATCAAAAACATTAGTGACAGATATGCGTAATTAGCGCCATTAAAATACTGCATATTTTCATCATTTGGTTGTCCTGCATTTGTCAATAGACCATTCTTTCTGCAAACAATCACTTTTGGCCATCTGAAAGAGAGCATGAAAGTAATGATAGTTTCTATTAACACCACTGCATAAAAACAGTCGGTGCCTAATTAAGTTCTAGGTGTATAGTTAGGTGGTAACTGAACCTGCTAAAAGATTTTAAGTAATCCATAAATATTGTCATGTATACCATCGCATGAGGGTCATTATTACAGATTTGTTATCTGAATTAATCAGAAATATAACAAATATGGCTCATCTGTAGTAAATTATCACTCTTATTTCTGAAATGTTCCCTCATGTTGCCACCTTTCTCAAAATGTGGATAAGAACGAGATTCAGAGCAACCACCCAGAACCCATTTGATTAACAAGCAAATGATGAGATGGAAATGACATCAGAATAGTCAGAATATCGATATTGATAAAACAACAATTGATTGCAAAACAACAGTAGGAACGGTAACATAAGGGAAATTTGGGGGTTTGTGCTGCGGATTTCCCTAAACGTGCTTTCAAATGAATCAGTTGCATATGTTGGCCACCTGACGAAGTAATGACAATGTGTATTAACATCCCTGCGAAAGAACAGGGAGTGCTTAATTAAGTTCAATGTGCATATATATTAATTTTAATGTTATGTTTGTTTCTTAAATTATATATATATATATGTATTTTATTTCATTAATAACAAATTTGTTTTTTTCAATATTAATTTTTATACGTTTGTGTTACTCGCATGCTCACCGTTACTATGGAAAATTTCGTAGACTTTTTCCAATTCACTTAAAATTGCAGGTTTCAAAAATGGGTTCCACATATGACGCTCTTCCTTTCTTTTTCTACGACGAGATTTGACACCGTTCTTGCGAACATATCTTCCATGAACATGTTAAGCTCTTCTTCTTGTTCCACGATCGACCACGTCCGCATTCTTGTTTGTACCCCTAGGCATTTCTATTTTGTTTATTTTTTGTTGTCACATTCAGTGCGCGTGGTAATCGCCTTGTCGGTCGAGCGGAAAAACGAAACCATGAAATTTCGATGTAGAGTCCAACACACTATATTGACCACTACACTTCCAAATGGTCCCGAAAACGGTTTAGTTTCTTACAGGACAGTTAACCTACTTAGGAATACCGGAGATTAGTAGTTCTAGTATTTCGACTACACATCTCTTTGTTGGGCGTAGTTTTTATATATACTTTATCTTTATCTAAAACACTGCTTCAAAGGAGTAGTTAATCTCGCAGCCAAACTTGATAGCCCCGCCTCAAGCCCAACTCCATTCGTCCTGCCTCATCTATTCGAGATGACTCTCGATTAGACAGAGCACACTCAGTACATCGAGCATTGATTCAAACAGTCCTTTCCGGGTGGAGCAGGTTCCATTATGGCATAGTTATATAGGAAGATAGAGTTTTCTGAAAAAGGAAAAATATATTTATTTATTTATTGAACAGTTTTGGGTTTAGGGGTTTTGTGTTGGGGGTTCCCCCCCCCCCCGCCCCTCCCCCCTTCTATTCAGTTGGTTGGTGCTATTGGCGTTTTCCCTTCATAACACTCACAAAGGAACGCTTGGAACAACCACACGCGCCACCGAACGAAAATATGTTTAACGTTCCTGATTTTTTCCCACAATGCAACTGAGAATTTAAATATATTATATCTTGTTTAACAGAGCACACTGAGCTCTGTCAAACAAGATATAATCTGTTAATTTTTTCATGCCGCATGGCCAATATTGAGTCAGTGATGAAAAATTTGTAATACTAGCCGAGTGTTAGGAGTTAATGTCGAGAAAAAAATGCACATTTTTTCGATCCATATTTAACGAACGTTCCCACCGATCTGAATCATTGTTAACCCTTTACCTAACATAAAAAGCAGACGACACTTGCAAAAAAAATTCTTGAATAACTAATTTTTTTCATTTTTTGTCTCAAAAACATAGGTTATGACCCCTCACTGGAACGAGCTCGACGAGCTCGTTCCAATGAGGGGTCATAACCTATGTTTTTGAGACAAAAAATGAAAAAATGATGAAAATTAATTGGCGATTTTTGAGAATAGCGCTGGCCGGTTTTGGCCGTTACGTTGGGTAAAGGGTTAAACATGGAGCCAACATATTTATTTTTCCCAATGTAGAAGTGAGTGAGCCCCAAACATTGCTTTATACATGGTATTCCTGCCATGTCACTGAAGTACACGAATCACCAATGATATGTATTTGTGTGTGGTTGCCCTTGTATGATAGTGCACCCTCCCAACCTACGTCAGAAATGATTCATGCGTCCCTGCTAGATGCAAAATAAGTGTGACCGTTTGGTAAAAAAGATACAATAAGTTCGTTTTAGTGAGTTACAAATCACACTAACCTTTGCCTTCGAGAAATAGTTCTGCGTAATCTTCAAATGTGCCTTCATACTTATAAAATTGGACCTGTAGTTTGTACCTCGAATACGCTACGTCTTTCGGATTTCTATAAAGGTAGATTCGCTTTGCATGGTTCAGACCGACTGGTACCAAGTGCGGATTCAAGCGTGTAGTAGCAATTCGAGGTTGTTTTCCTTCTCTCAATATTTTTAATTCTGTATTATATGATGGAAAAAATAGGCTGGTCCTTGAAAAAGTTTTTGTCAGCAACATGTGCAAATTTTCATACAACCAGTGGCTCCCTGTAAAAAAGATCAACTATTATGATAACCCATTTATAAAAGAGTTCGAGACAAAATAGTGCACCAGACCATCTCTATAAATTATACAACACAAAACAAATTTTCAACCATTCCCAAATTTTCCGTAAGAACACACCAATATCTTCACAGGGAAATAGTAACTGATTAGACGTTAGACGTCTGTGTGACGTTATGACGTGGATGAAATGCTTCGACACAAAACAGTGTCAAGCAAGTAATTATCAGACCACCGAAGGTGATATATTATTTAAAACTTTTTAGCTTCATTCATTTAATTCAAGCTTAATAGTAGTATAAATACAGAACGCAACTCGGGTAGAGTACGGGAGTCAGGAATCAACGGGCCTTGGAGGTGTTTGCCCCGCGTAAAAGTCAACCTCTGGTCGTTGACTGCAGTCCCTTTTACTTCACTTTCGTTGTATTCTGTCTTATGATACAGGGTTTGCAAACAGAGTGAAGTGGCTGTCATTCTGTGAGACTGCAGTCGTTCTCCCGTAGTAAATTACTGCCATTCTATGAGACAGTAGCCATTCTCCCGCGGTAAATTACTGACATTCTATGGAAAAATAGCCGTTCTCCCATGGTAAATTACTGTTACTCTATGGGACAGTAGCCGTTCTCCCATGGTAAATTACTGTTACTCTATGGGACAGTAGCCGTTCTCCCATGGTAAATGACTGTTAATCTATGGGACAGTATCCGTTCTCGGGTGGAAAATGAATGTCATTCTATGGGACAGTAGCCGTTCTCCCGTAATAAATGACTGTTAACCTATGGGACAGTATCCGTTCTCAGGTGGTAAATGAATGTCATTCTATGGGACAGTAGCCATTCTTCCGTGGTAAATGACTGTCATTCTTTTGGGACAGTAGCTGCTCTCCCGTGGTAAATTACTGTCACTATATGGGACAGTAGCCATTCTCCTGCTGTAAATGACTAGCATTCCATGGGACAGTAGGCGTTCTCCCGTGGTAAATGACTGTCATTCTATGGGACAATAGGCTTTCTCCCGTGGTAAAGGACTGTCATTCTGTGGGACAGTAGTCCTTCTCCCGTGGTAAAAAGATTGCCATTCTATGAAAAAGTAGCCGTTCCCCCATGGTAAAGGATGCCATTCTATGGAAAAGTAGCCGTTCAATGGGACAGTGGTTGTTCTCCCGTGGTTAATGACTACCATTCTATGGTAGAGTTCTTCATGCGTAAATAACTGCTAATATACGGGACTGTGGTCGTTCTTCCGTGGTTAATTACTATCATTCTATGGGACAATAGCTGTCCTACCGTGGTAAATTGCTGTCATTCTATGAGACAGTAGCCGTTTCCCCATGGTAAATGACCCTCATTCTATGGAAGAGTAGTCGGTCGCCTGTGGTAAATGACTCATTCTATGGGAAAGTAGTCGCTCTGCAGTGGTAAAGCACTAGAATTCTTAGGACAATTGTCGTTCTCCATTTGTAAATGGCTGTTCATATATGACTAGTCGTTGTTCTGAGATAATGAGTGCCATTCGTTGGTACACTAGTCGCCATGCTGTGGTAAATGAATGCCATTCTATCGGAAACTGTTAAGTGATCGTCATTCTATGGGACAGTAGTCGTTCTTCTGTGGTAAATTACTGTCATTTTGTGGGACAGTAGTCATTCTCCTGTGGTAAATGCCTGTCATTCTATGGGACAAAAGTTTTCCTGCTGTGATAAATGGCGGTCGTCCTAAGGGCAGCAGTTATTATCATGTGGCAAATGACTGTCGTTAAACTGGAGTGTAGTCGTTTTCCTGTGATAAATGGCTATTTTTTATGGGACCGCAGTCGTTTTCCTGTGGTAAATGACAGTCATTCTCGGGACAGTAGTCGTTCTGCTATGGTAAATGACTGTCATTCGACGCGGCATGATTCGTTTTCCGTGATAATGACTCATTCGCGGACAGTAGTCCTTCTCTTGTGGCTAATGACTACTGTTAAATTTGACAATAGTCGTTCTGAAGTTGAAAAGAACATTCATTCTATGGGGCAGTAGTCGTTTTCCTGTCGTAAATGTCTGTCATTCTATGTGGCAGAAGTCGTTCTCCTGTCGCAAATGACTGTCAGTCATTCTATAGTTAAGTGGACGTTCTCCTGTGGAACATGTCTTATTAAATTGAACAGTAGTCGTTCTCCAGTCGTCAAGAACTGCCATTCTGTGTGACAGTAGTCGTTCTCCTGTCGTGGGTGACTGTCATCCTGTGTGGAAGGAGTCGTTTCCCTGTCGTAAATGATTGTCATTCTATAGGAAAGTAGTCGTTCTCCTGTCGTAAATGACTGTCATTATATGGGACAGTAGTCATTCTCCGGTGATAATGATTGTCATTCTATGGAACAACAGTCGTCGATATCGTTAATGGTGGAGATCAGACCTCGTTGCTTGCGTTTAGGGAAAAGTCCTCTTTTATCTGTTTGCTGTTGGCTAAGGATGGTGTACTTCTACATTTGGTAGAGAGTAGAGTGGAGAATGGGTTATTTACATATACGAACTGCCTAGCTCGTTTGTGATGCTACTCTGTTTGGCTTTTACTAGTCGTTGATATCTGTCACGTATTTACGTGCTAATTGATATCCGTCATCTAATTACGTGCTAGTTGTGCAAAATTCCCCACATCAAACTTTTTTGCTAAATGGATGGTGAGATGGCTTCTAGAGCCCATTTATTTTTTTATTTATTTATTTATTTTTATTTATTTATTTATTTATCTATTTATTTATTTATTTATTTATTGGTGTTTAAGGTCACATATTTATGCACAATGGCTAATCATTACCAGGACAGTTTTACGGGCGGAGGAAGCCGGAGTACCCGAAGAGTCCACCGAGCAACGGCGAGCAACTGCCAGCTCCCCATCATACTAACTCCACACAAGAAGGGTTAGCATTGGTTGAAGACACGTGCACCATCGACGTGCAGTACACCTTCGTAAACAACGCCACCGTGCCCCCACGTAGGCAATGAGGTGAAGTGTCTTGCCCAAGGACACAGCGCGGATGCTGCAGGTGGGATTCGAACCGAGGACCTCTCGGCTTGCAGCCTGCACCTCTACCTACTGAGCCACCGCGCCCTCTCTAGAGCCCATAAAGTTGCCACTAGTGAGTCGGTAGTTTCAAACAAGGACCTAAAAGGGCTAATTTTAGAAATGGAGAGTAAATTGGACTCCAAACTCACGGCAGGTTTACAAAGCATAAAAACCGAACTTAGTTCAATGAGAGTAGAGGTGGCTTAAATCAAAACTGAGGTGTACGCAATCCTGTCCGTTGTTAGGGACCTAAAATAGGATCATATAGAGTTGGCACAAGATGTCGAGTACACCGCTCAAAAGGATGGAAGTTTTGAAAACAATTCCATTCCAGACATAGAGACCAAAATATCTGCGAATTTCAGTGAGCTCGAGGAGAAAATACTACTATCAGAGATCCATGACAGGAAGTATAATTTGCTTTTCTATGGAATAGACGAAACGGGTGCTGAAGATACCTATCATGCCTTACAGGAATTTCTGAAGACCAATCTAGAGTTTGAAGATTCAGCTGCTCGATGCATAGTAGAAAGAACAGTCAATATTCACAGACTTCCTTCTGCCAACACGGGATTGAAAACTCCACCACCACCAAAGGCCAGCATCGCAAGATTAGCGAATGATCGTGACAAACAGTGCATCGTAAAATCTGCGCATAAACTGGCTAAAACCAAGATGAGTATGCGTACAGATCTACCACCATTCATGAAACGGGAAAGGGGTCGCCTCTCCAGTTTAGCATATGGTATGAGAAAGTACAACAGATTACGTACACGTATAAAAGTGTCAGGTGTACGTGTAGTATTGGAGGTTAAGGACGAGAAAGACTCATCCAATAACTATTGGAAAGAGTATGTTCCTAAGTAGAAATAACTAGGACAATACCCACTGAGATGTAGACTAACATATACCTAGATGGATTAAGATACAAATCCAGCAGTGTCATCTGTGATATTGAAACCAATACATAGTCTGTACAGAGTTCTCTCTCATACCAACACAATGTGGCAAGTCTGCTACACTTACTTAGCGGAAAATTTATGCTATCTACGAATGCCTTCTGTGGTCGTTATTCCCATAACCATTGATTAGACCGCACCTATAATTACCTACAATGATGGTTAAAGTAGTCATGTAGACAATGGCGGTGAAAAGTATCAAACATTCATCATATAACTTACATACACAGCTGTATTCTTCCCATTGGACCTCACCAGAGACCCAGTGGGTGGACTATAGCTGTGTGTTTATGTTTGCGTGCTCATTCTTGAATGCTCCTGAGCTTGTAATAATAGATATTACTATAGCCCTTCTGCTTCTAATAAAGAGCCATTCAAAAGTCCAAAAGTAATACTAGTTTTTTCCATAGTCATACTATAGTCATACTGGATCTAATAAGAGCCAATCAAAAGTCCAACTGTTTAACGTACAAGTAAGTATCTATTGGACTATATTTTCCATTCAATGTAGATATATTGTCAGTCAATACTACCCAACAAAACTACTTGTAAAAAAGATCCATTCAAACGTCCAAACGTTCAACATACATGTCAGTATGTAGATATATTGTCAGACAATATTACCCAACAAAACTACTTGTATAAGAGACATTAAAAAATCCAAATGTTTAACATACAAGTAAGTATGTCTTGGGCTATTTTGCCCATTTAATGTAGATATATTGTCAGACAGTACTACCCAACAAAACTACTACACAACTGTATTTCATTTACTGGACCTCATCAGAGGCACAGTGGGTAGTTTACACTTTGTTTCAGGTTTGTGTGTTTATAACAATAGTTCCACTGTGGGCACAATGCAAGCATTTAATATCATCTTGGCTACTCAGCTGTACCTTACTCCAGGATCTTACAAGGAGACCCACACATGTCTTGTGGTTTTGATTTTAGTTAAGACTGTTTTACTATGGTTACAATGTATGCATTTAAATATCAATCACAGCTCTTGGATACTTGGCTGTAAGGTACTCCTGCATCTTATGGATAAATAGGTCTATTCCATTTACTGGACCTCATTAGAGGCAGTGGGTGGATTACTGTTTGTGTTTTAAATGGCTTATAATGATGGTTTTACTGTGGCTACAATGCAAGCATTTCAATCACAGCTCTTTGATATCTAGCTGTGATGTACTCCTGCATCTTAAAGGGAGCCATAAGTCAATATTACCTAACAAGACTACTTATATACAAAACTGTATTCCATTCACTGTACCTCAACAGAGGCACAGTGGGTGGTTTACAGTTTGTGGTCAGGTCTGTGCTTGCAATGGTGGTCGTATTGTGTTGCACTGCAAGTACTTAATATCAATCACAGCTCTTGAATACACAGCTGTACTTTACTTCTGGATCGTATGGAGATCCCTGCACATGTCATGTGGGTTTATATCCAACTAGCTATATCCCAGTATTAGTATCTTCGGTCTTCTGTATCCACAATGATAGTCAATATTATGTATCAACATTGACAGTCAAACTTACCTGATACAACTAATCTCTGGACCTCATCAGAGACCTAGTGGGTGGCCTACAGTTCTCTGTGCAGTTCTGTATCTTCAGGTGTTTGTAACAACTGTTTACTATGGCTACATTGCAAGCATTTAAAATCAATCACAGCTCTTGGATACTTGGCTGTAATGTACTCCTGGATTTTATAGAGGGCCATGCAGTCAATATTACCTAACAAAACTACTTGTATGCAAGACTATATCCCATTTACTGGACCTTCTCCGGGACAAAGTTGGTGATTTATAGCTTTTGTTCAGGTTTGTGTCTCTAAGTGCTTGTAATAATGGTTTTACTGTGGTTACACTACAAGCATTTAATATCAATCACAGCTCTAGGATACTTGGCTGTACTCTACTCCTGGATCTTATACGTAGCCCTAAACATGTCCTGTGGATTTGTATACAATTAGATATATTCCAATGTTTGTATATTTTGTCTATTGTATTCCCAATGATAGTCAATATTATATATCAATACTGACAGTCAAGATTACATAACACAACAGTCAAGATTACTTAACACAACTAATTGTATATACAACTGTATTCCCTTTACAGGACCTCATCAGAGGCACAGTGGGTGGCCTACACTTTGTGTTCAGGTCTGAGCCTTTGAGTGCTTATAATAATAGTTCTACTGTGGGTATAATGCTCATGTTTGTGTCTCTAAGTGCTTGTAATAATGGTTTTACTGAGGAAACACTGCAAGCATTTAATATCAATCACAGCTCTAGGATACTCGGCTGTACTTTACTCCTGAATCTTATAAAGAGCCCTAAACATGTCCTGTGGATTTGTATTCAATTAGATATATTCCAGTGTTTGTATATTTTGTCTGTTGTATTCACAATGATAGTCAATATTATATTATCAATACTGACAGTCAAGATTACTTAACACAACTAATTGTATACATAACTGTATTCCCTTCACTGGATCTGCGGATTTGTATTCAATTAGATATATCCCAGCGGTTGTATATTTGGTCTATTGTATTCACAATGATAGTCAATATTATATATCAATACTGACAGTTAATATCACCTAGCACAACTACTTGCATACACAGCCGTACTCCACACGCCGGACCTCATCAGATGCCCTTTGGGTGGCCTACGGATTTGTGTGCAGTTCTGTGTCTTCACGTGCTACAATGTAAGCATAAAATGTCAATCACAGCTCCTGAATACTTAGCTGAATCCTATGGAGGGCCATACAGTCAGTATTACCTAACAAAACTACTTGTATACACAACTGTATTTCAGTTAGTGGTCCTCATCAGAGGGGGAGTGGGTGACCTACAATTTGCGTTTGGGTTTGCGTCTTCAAGTACTTGTAATAGTAGTTTTACTGTGGTTACAATGCAAGCATTTGATATCAATCACAGTTCTTGGATACTCAGCTGTACTCTACTCCAGGATGTCATAGAGAGTCCCATACATGTCCCGTGGATTTATATTCAATTTGATATATCCGGGTGTTTGTAGTTTTGGTCTATTGTATTCACAATGATAGTCAATATTATATATCAATACTGACGTCAATATTACCTAACACAACTACTTGTATACACAACTGTAGTTCAGTTAGTAGTCCTCATCAGAGGCACAGTGGGTGGCTCACAGGTTGTGTATGGACTGTGTCTTCACGTGCTACAATGGTAGCATTTAATATCAATCACAGCTCCTGAATATTTAGCTGAATCCTTTGGAGGGCCATACGGTCAGCATTACCTAACACAACTACTTGTATACACAACTGTATTTCAGTTAGTAGTCCTCATCAGAGGCACAGTGGGTGGCTCACAGGTTGTGTATGGGCTTTGTCTTCACGTGCTACAATGGTAGCATTTAATATCAATCACAGCTCCTGAATATTTAGCTGAATCCTATGGAGGGCCATACAGTCAGCATTACCTAACAAAACTACTTGTATACACAACTGTATTTCAGTTAGTGGATATCATCAGAGGCACAGTGAGTGGCTCACGGTTTGCGTCGTAAGAGTTTGTGTCTTTAAGTGCTTGAAATAACAGATCTACTGTGGGTGCAATGCAAGCATTTAATATCCATCAAAGCTCTTGGATACTCAGCTGTGATTTACTCCTGGATCTTATGGAGAGCCACATACTTGTCCTATGGCACTGTATTCAAGACATATCTTAGTGTTTGTATTGTGGGTCTACTGTACTCGCAATAATAGTGAGTATTTTTCTAACACCCCAACTGTTTACACAACTGTCCTCATTGTGGTAAACAGGTTCTGTTTTACTGGTAAAATAGGACCCATTCACCAATGCTTGGGAGGTGCAAACCCTCTTTAAAATGGGCAACGTGGCTTATAACGCTCACCCCTGGTCTTGAGCTGATACTCATGTTGTGGTCATGATTAGCCATTGTGCAAAAATGTGTGGCCTTCAACACCAATAAATAAATTAAAAAAAATAAAAATAAATAAATAAATCATTCACAAAAACTGTATATACAACTGTATTCCTCAATCCGTGATTGATGTGTTTGTAAAAATAGGCTCTGACAAGTTACAATGAGAGGCGGTAATATCAAGCACACTTCCTGCATACACAACTGCATATTATAGTGGTATATTCTAGTGTTTGTATTGTTGATCTAATGGCCTCACTATGTTTGTCTATATTATATAACACATACCTTGTATGCACAACTGTATTTCACTCACTGGTTTTCGCTAGAGGCCCCGTTTGTGGCCAAGAGTTCTGTGTTCAAATTTGTGTATTCGCATGTTCCATAACAATAATTTTACAAAAGTTAAAATAAAGGTGTTATTAATATACCTTTATGTGTTGCATATATAACTGTATTTGTGTCACTGGATCTTCCAATGAACCCAGGCATGTTCTACTTTTGGAGACAAATTGGTATACCACAGTGCATGTATTGTCGGTTAAAATGTACCCACGGTGAAAGTCTGTATTATGTTAAACGCAACTTACAGACGCAACTGTATTCCATTCACTGGACCTAATAAGTAAGAGGCCGATTGAGTGGCCTCAAGTTTAGTATCTAAGTTTCTATGTATATATTCAAGTCGGTACATGCGAGTATCTGCGTTAGATTACTGTACTGTATTTACACTGTCAAATTATCTAACACACTGCAACGAACATTACTGTATAACACCTACCCGACCTCGCCAGAGGCCCCATGGTCTGCCTAACATTCTACAGGCAAGTGTGTAGGCTTATGCTGATGTTATTCTCTGTAGTTATATTTTTATTGTATTCACAACGCTGGACAGCAAACAACTTACATACATAACTGTATTTAACGTGTTAATCCAATTATGTGCCTAAAATATGTCCTACAGTTCTATATAGAAATAGATATATCAAAGTATCCAACTCTCTGGACCACATCAGAAGCCCATATGAATCTATGGATCCATATCCAGATACGCATCTACACACCTATGCACAGGCACTCGCGCTGACGCCGACATACGCACGCGCGCACGCATATCTCCAGCCCCCGTTGAATAGCTGAAATACCTTGCTAATGTTTCCGTTGTCTATTCCGGATTACACGGAATAGTGTGACATGCGCAGTGAAGATACAGAATAGAAATCACAAGGAAACAGCACATTGCACTTCAGATGTAAACCAGAATGGAATTGGAAGAAGTGGCGCTCGCAATTTTCGTTGATGATTTTGTCAATGATAACATGGATGCTGTTTATGCTTATCTCAGTGTAGCATCTGTACAAAACAGCACAGCTCTCCTATGGATAGGTAGGTCAATATGACCAGGTTAAAAAGAAACAAAAAAATTACAAAGAAACGCTGGACAGAGTACATGAGTTTTCTTATTATTTCGACTCCCATGCATTTGTTCAGGGGCGTAGCAGCCAGGATTCTATAATTGAGGGGGGGGGGGGGGGGGGTAGCCATTTCTAACCATTTTTTTTTTTGTGGTGGGTTTGTAATGTTGTGAGGTTTCGGGAGTCCTTGCCTAGTCCAGGCTAGCACCGTCTTGTCGTTACCATGAAGGGAAGTGGAAGGAGTGGGGAGGGTAACGACCGGAGGTCCTAGTTAGGTCAATGAAGCGGAAGGAGGCGGGTGACGACCAGCGGGAACTAGTTTGGACAAGGCCTCTCCCGAGAAAAGTTTTGCAAAATTTAGTCCTCTTAGATCGAATATGAGGCAATTGTAGCATGTGTAGCCCTATATTGGAGAACAGTTTGGGTGTCTTAAGTTGTTTGAAACTTGGATTGGATCAATGTTTGGGGGAGGGGGGGGGAGTGCGAAACTTTTGGAGGCCTGTGCCCCCAGCCCCCTTCCCGTGGCTACGCCACTGCATTTGTTATGCCGTGATTTGAAGCTGATTCTTTGCCGAGAAATTAATGCCTCCAACCGGGAGGGGGGGGGGGGGGCGGTGGCTCAGTTGGCAGAGGTGCAGGCTGCAAGCGGAGAGGTCCTCGGTTCGACTCCCACCTGCGGCAACCGCGTTGTGTCCTTGGGCAAGACAATTCACCCCCCCCCCTATTGCCCACGTGGGGCCACGGTGACGTTGTGTACTAAGGCGTACTGCACGTCGATGGTGCACCTGTCTTCAACCAATGCTAACCCTGCTTGTGTGGAGTTGGTATGTTGGGGAGCTGGCAGTTGCTCGCCGTTACTCGGTGGTTCTCTCCGAGTACTCCGGCTTCCTCCACCCGTAAAACTCACGGTCATGGTTAGCCATTGTGCAGAAATATGTGACCTTAAGCACCAATAAATAAATAAATAAATAAATGCCTCGAACCCTATGATGTTCCGGATTGATTTTGAAACGTGGAATATTTTGGGTTTTTTGTTCTTTTTTTTTATTATTCCATTCCGCTGTCGACTGAGATGGATGTTCGACACATGAGCAGTCTGGTACAGGGGTGTATCCAGGCCCAGGATTATCAGATTCTATAATTGAGAGGGGGGGGGGGGGGGTATTGGGGCAGTAGCAGCGGAGCCGGGGGCACAGGAGGCACGTGTCCCCTCTTTTTCACCAATTATGGGTACCCAAACAGGACGTATTCTGACATAACCTGCATGACACCTATGGCTATATTGACTATGGAAGATGAAAGGAAATGAAATTTATTTTGTGGTATACGTTTACATGGAGTATAATAAACAACTTGCGAAAATGTCTAGAAATAAATGTACACTGCATGGAAACAGCATAGACCTGGGGGCTGTCTTCCTGCCATTCTCACATTAAAAAATAATTAGTTCTGACATCAAAATTGTAAACAATTTGCATCCTAACGGGATTGATGAGGGGAATTTGTAATACATAATTATATAATTATTTAACTCCAAGCCCAGCGCAAACAAAACACTGCTTTCACAAGAAACGCCCTTGAATAGGATTTCCTGATAATAGTTCTAACAAAATTAGCAACATAATACTGTCGGTATCGTTGTCCGTTTTAGAAATGGAGATATTGCACTTCACAAGTTCGCAACCAGTAAATCCAATATTAAATCCAATAAGCACAGGCTATAGTAAAAGTACAACCAGTCCAAACTTGGTCCCAAATTCCGTAATATAAATTTTGGGTTTGGTAAACTAGTTTAAATTGAAATTCCGTAATATTTTACTTTTTGGGTTTCGTACGTCCTTTGGACGTACCAAACCCAAAAAATATTTATATTGCGGACTTTGGGCCAAAGTTTGGACTTTGGTATTTTAACGTGCGCATGTGTTCCCTTTCCGGAGTTGCATTTAATTTTGTTCATTATTCATAACATATTCGATAAAAAAGTACCCTTCCAACCCCCCAACCCCCAATACTGAGCTCCCATTTTTTTCCTTCCTGCTATCTTGTGGTTACACTGAAAAAAATAGTGCCCCACCCCCACTTTTTTGTAGCTTCCGCCGCCCCTGGGTGAGGGTGTGTGTACTTTTTGGAAGGTTGTTAGTGGGTTTCGGAGGTCCCCCCCCCCCTGTCCTAACTGGGACTCTTCCGTCGTTACCCCTCAGGGAAATGGGAGGATGGGGTAATGACCACAGGGCCCTAGTTATGACAGAGAAGTTTGAGGATGGGTAACGAACAATATCAGCTGCTATTGGACCTATATTTGTGGGAGGAGTGAGGGGGACGTCCCCCTTGAAAAACTTTTGTGGGCGACACGCCCCCGGCCCACGATCTGCGCCTATGGCAAGACAGTCCGAGTTAATGCCTATTTTTTAATTTTATTTCTGCCCACAGATGCTAGGATGACTATCCCACTATTGTGTCAAAGGACTCATTAAAACTCTTGTCAATAATGATGAAAATTATCATAATTTCTGATAAGTTCGGGCGAAATCTTGAGAAAACTTTTAATCATGTGTTGGTGATGAGAAAAGACACTGACGAAAAAGCATATTCTATTACAGAGTAATTCCGTTTTTCATCATGGTATGCACAGAACTTGATTTGAAGCTGTTTACACAATGTTTTTTTCCTGCCTATTACTCTTCTAGTGCGTGAAGGGGTGGGGTTTCAAAAATGGTCGAAATGGAAAAATAGCCTGGTTGAAATGAAAAAAATGGGGATGGGTGGGTGGATTACCAAGGGGGGATACGTTGCCTGGATTGTTTTTCCGACCCTCCCCCTCCCTGATCTCCCCAATCTTTCTGGGCGTGTATTCAGTCATCGACGTGTCCCGAATAGGTAACTGTATCAGGCCCAAAAATATATAGTTATTAGTCATTTTAACCCCTCTGATTGTCAGAAACTTTTATCTCTATCTTGAAGTGGACTAAAAGAGACACCCATCATGCATTATAGTCAGTAGGCCTATAATATAGGCAAAGTTTAGCAGTAGTCTGTCCTTACTATATATACTGACTACACTGACCTCAAGATGTTTCCCAAGTTTACGATTCATACGAACGATTATGGACCCCGGGAAGTGAAGCAGTGCTTATTTGCTGTTCAGTGTTGTAACCAATGTCTGGGGTGGAAGTCCTTTAAATGGGCCGCATTGGTATTCATACGATTGGCCAAACTTGTCTTTAGACCTTTTTTGCGGCCACAATTAGCCACAGATCTTTAAAAGTTACCTTAAACACCAATAAATAAAAAAATAGAAGCCAGCAGAGCTCCACACTCACCTTTCCCTTTCTTACATGATTCCCGTACATTGTAGATGCCTCCTGACCCTGCAGACGAAGCTGGGCTACCCTTCTCGTGATCGCCTAACTTGCCGCCACGTTCTTTTAATAATAACGCATGAATGAAGCATAGTGAACTCTTTTAACTTCCCCACCCCAACACCCCCCCCCCCCCCTCCCCCGTCTGTTTGCGAATGCTCTGAAACCAGAGTCAAAGACGTCGCAGTCTATGGGCCAGTATTAGGGGAGTGGGTGGGGTTGAGTTTCAGTTTCCATAAAGAAATTCTGTTTTTCGACAAAACAGGCAGGCATATCTACTTATACATACAGTGCATCACATACCATTAAAAATGATACTGAATGTGTCTAAATCAATTCCGCGTGGTTTCATTTCTGCCTGCTTTGATGAGGTAAGCTTCTAAATTGAACAAATATTCTCAATGCTGATGGTTAATTTCGACCGACATTGTTTGGAGGCTGGGGCATATCAGATACTGATTTTTTATTCAAAGAAAATATTTTGGGTGTGATACAGTGTTAATGGTTTAAAAAAAACCGCACTCGTTATTCTTTAGCCGCAGTGTCATTTCTGGAGGCTCAATAAAATTGCTTATTGTTGCACCGCCGATAATTGATAAAACATAAAACTGTCGGCGTCGCTGTCCATTTTATATATTGAGATTTTACATGTCGCAATTAAGTTCGAAACTAGTCATGATAAGCACTGACGAAAGTAGGGGTGAAAATATAGTCCAAATTTGGTCCCAGAGCCCGTTATATAATTGTTTGGTTTGGTACATCCTTCAGACGTAAACAAACTCAAAAAGAGTCTCACGGACTTTGGATCCAAGTTTGGAATATGGTAAAACTGTCTTATGTTTTCCCTTTCCGAGTTGCATATAATTTCGTCTCATATTCATGACATACTCGATAGTAAAGTACCCATCCACCCACCACAACCCCCCACACCCATCAACCCCAAAATATTTTTTTACCATCTGTCCCCTGTGGTTACCAAGAAAATTGTGCCCCCAACGTTTTTGGAGATTCCAGAGAGACAGACATACAGCCATTCTAAAATCTATACTATATTTTAGAATGTCTGTCTGTCTGTCTGTCTGTCTGTCCGCTATAGAAATGAATATGGGGCCATCCAGAGTGCCCAAAATGGGTCTACTAGGGGTACTTTTTATGGCGGAGATCCTTGTCAGGTTTAAAAAAGTATGCGGGGTGGGGGCAAGGAGGGGCACTGAACGTTATAACCAATTCACCGATATAGGGGTCTTCAAAAGGGTCTACTTGGGGTAACTTTTTATCAGGAATCTAATGCTGGTGTTTAAAAAAATGGCGGGGGTGGGGTGAGGAGAGGCAAAATTGATGGATTTCACCGATATAGGTCCTCAAAGGAGTCCACTAGGGGTAACTTTTTACCAGGAATCTAATGGTGGGGTTTAAAAAGTGACGGGATTGAAGGTCCCGCCCGGAGGGTGGGGCCGAGTGTGCCGCCCGTAGGGCGGGCTGGGTCGAAAAATACGCGCCCCCTATTTTTGGGGGGGAGGGGGTACTTTTCATATGACCCCTACATTTTCCCGTGCAATGCCGGGTAACCCTGCTAGTAACTTATAATGCTGACTTGTATTGGCTTTGTTTTAGGCATTATAGACACCGAAGAACACCACAAGATCAAATGATATGCTGAAAATACCATCCCATCCTATTCCATCTCAGACTTTCAGTCTCACTTCAGGTTGGCGAAAAGTGCATTTGAGATTCTTCTACTTGAGTTAGGAAATGAACTTAGACGCGATGTTCCACATGGAGGTGAACCAGACATGCTCCCCGATAAACAGTTGTTACTCACTATTTGGACTCTGTCAAACACAGAATCTTTCCGGTCTGTTGCTGACCGTTTTGGAATTGGGAGAGGTACGGCCCACAAAATTAACATGAAGGTGTGTGGAAAAATCAACTCTCATCTGCTGCCAAAATATATTAAATGGACAAACGGACTCGTGGACACGCCAGACTCATCTTTCGGCATTCCCGGTATGGTTGGAGCTCTTGACGGGTGTCACATTTGCATTTGAACGCCATCCATCGACCCAGAATGTTACATTAATCGTAAAAGGTTTCATTCAATTGTTCTGCAAGCTGTGTGCAACAGCAACCTTTTATTCACTGATATTTGTGTAGGGTATCCCGGATCTGTACACGATGCTCGTGTCCTGAAGAACTCACCGTTATATTTTGCTGCCGAGAGAGGAGATATATTTCATGACAATACTTTTGTCGTTGCGGATTCAGCATGAGGGGATTCAGCATACCCCGTCAAGCCTTGGTTGATGTGTCCTTATAAAGACACTGGACACTTGACAGGGAGACAGAAACAACTTAACACAGCTCTTTCCTCCGAACGAAGTGTCATTGAACGGGCGTTCGGGTTACTGAAAGGTCGTTTTCGTCGACTTAAACATGTTGAAATGAAAAGAAACGATTTAATTCCGGAGATTGTCTCAGCCTCCTGTACACTTCACAACTTTTGTTTAAAGCGCAATGATGTTGACAGGGACGATTTGATAGAATATGTAAACGAAGGAACAGAGACCAGCCCATCGTCGCAGTCGCTCTTTACCGTGGACGACAGTGAAGCAGAAGTTCGGAGAACAAATCTCATGAATCACGTGATCTCTACTTGAAGATAACTGTCATAAAAGATGACATGCCTGGGACGCACTGCAGGGGAACATTGGGGATGATACCCAATCACTCTTAACCCTTAACCTAATATGAAAAGCAGACGACACTTGCAAAAATAATTCTTGAATAACTAATTTTTTTCATTTTTTGTCTCAAAAGCATAGGTTATGACCCCTCGTTGGAACGAGCTCGACGAGCTCGTTCCAACGAGGGGTCATAACCTATGTTTTTGAGACAAAAAATGAAAAGAATAATGAAAATTAATTGGCGATTTTTGAGAATAGCGCTGGCCGGTTTTTGCCGTTACGTTGGGTAAAGGGTTAATAAAAAAAAAAATGTCTGTTCTTTTGGAGGTCGATAATAGACACTATTTCTTTTGCCTAAAAACAATGCTTATCATCTCCCATTGGAACAAACTCGTCGAGATCGCTCCAACGAAAGTCTTGAGCTATGTTTTTGAGGCAAACATTGTATGCAAGAATGAATTTTGAAGGGCATTTTGTGATTAACAATCGCCGGGAAGGCCGTTGCGTTGAAAGTTCCATTCGACCTCTCATATATTTTTGCGAACACAAATTGAGATGTAAAGTACTATTTAACTCTTCACAAAACGTTAGTTGCAGGCGACAGTATCGATTATTTTCCAGAAAAAAATTGAAGCAAGCTGAGAGAAGACAGTTCTCCCCAACGTGTACCCGTCTACGCGCTAAAAACTAAAGTGTTAAAAACTACACTTGAAGTGCTGTATTTAACACTTACTAAGTGCTGAACTAGCACTTTGTTCAAGTGTAGATATCCCAGATCTTTACAGGTGTTACAATAATACCACTTGACAAGTGTAATGTCGCGACACTTAAAAGGAAACAACGCAGATGACGCGGATCAGGCTAGAACTCTTGAGTCTGATCCACATCATCTGCGTTGTGTCCTTTTAATTATGCACCCACCAAGCGCAAATCAAATTATGGACGATTCTGGAAGAACCACCAATGCTAGTCACATGGGAAGTGCCATCCATTCAGGTTTCAGATATCTGACGATTGTAATGTCTAAGTACTTAAAGCACTGCACTTTGAGTGTTAAAATCAAACCCTAAGCGTTAGAATGGGTTTAACACCTTGAAAGTGTCAGTTTTAACACTTTAGTTTTTAGTATGTACATCCTTGCAACACATTCCTCATTGCGCACTGGCTTGTTGATTTCTGGTTTTACAAACCTCCATTTCACCTGTTATGTAAAGAAAATAATGATTTTCTTAATTATTTCATCGACCTACCCACCCACCATCCCCTCGTCGAGAGAGGGTAATCAGGGGGAGATCAGATGGAGATAAACTGTTACATATGTACTGATTGGAATCGAATTTTAACACTTTACCCAACGTAACGGCCAAAACCCCCCAGCGCTATTCTTAAAAATCGCCAATTAATTTTCAAAATATTTTCATTTTCTGTTTCAAAAACATAGGTTATGACTCCTCGTTGGAACGAGCTCGTCGAGCTCGTTCCAACAAGGGGTCATAACCTATGTTTTTGAGACAAAAAATGAAAAAAATTAGTTATTCAAGAATTTTTTTTGCAAGTGTCGTCTGCTTTTCATGTTAGGTAAAGGGTTAACTTTTAGCAAGTGTTTGCAACAGTTCTTTTTTGTTTTATTTTTATTTTGGCAACGGCTCATGTGAAACCCACACAAGAGCTTTTGGTGCATGCATGGATCATGACACGCCTTCTATGTTGGATGTCCAAGAATTATCGCAGATTATCCCGTGTCCCCTCGTCTATGTGCTTGTAAAATTAAAGGTACAAAGAAATTTCAGAGGGTGAGGGGGCCATCGGGTGCGCTTCTCCGCTCTGTCCATGACGGTGACTCTTGGTTATAGAAAATCAATGTGTGAACTGGTGTGAATTACACTTTCTTCCAAATGACCAAGCATTTTGGTGCTCTGCACCGTTTTCGATAAGACCACTACACAGCGGAGACAACTTAATTGGATATTTCTTAATTGAATATCCTAGTTAACTGAATATATATTCCAAACACGAAACAAATTACCATGCATTCAATACAAATTCGACCTGTTAATTGCATATAGGTTATAGTGTAAACTTCTGTTCATTGCAGTTCATTGAAGAAA
Source organism: Pictodentalium vernedei (assembly GCA_031216915.1). Taxonomy (NCBI): domain Eukaryota; kingdom Metazoa; phylum Mollusca; class Scaphopoda; order Dentaliida; family Dentaliidae; genus Pictodentalium; species Pictodentalium vernedei. The sequence goes on from CM062292.1 coordinate 117,205,374, forward strand.
AAAAACATTTGCAATCTATTGAAGAATGACTCACGACCAGTGATTTTCCCACATTGATAGATATGTGTGGTCTCGCTACACCCAATTTCGGCATTTAATTTATTATATCTTGTGTTACAGAGCTCAATGAGCTCTGTCAAACAACCTCGAGTAGACGAAATACCCAATTTAAAAAAAAAATATCACCAGAAATTAGGAAAATGACTCAATTTCTTTTAATTGTGAATTCCTGTTAACTGAAAACAATTCTTGAAAAGTGGTTATTGAGTTTAGAGGGTTCCGCTGTTCTTAAAAACTTTCGCCGGTGACTTGAAAGAAGTTTTTCGACAGTTGGTCTATGTGCCTTTCCAACATTGTCCATTCGATTTGAATTGTGGGTATTTTCATTGCCCCTCCAGAAATATTAAACACAGATATTTTTATTAAGGTCACTATTTTGATGAATGAAGAGTATTCGAGGTAACTCAACAAAATTTTGGGAAATGGTTTGCCATCTACGTACTTTTTATGAATTTATTTGACAGCTTGAACAAATTTCAACAGCTGTCAGTTTAGTATATTTTAGCAGCTTCTGGAGGGGGCATTAAAAATACCTCTTGACAATGCAAGTAGAATGGACGATGCAAGAAAAGTTTATGTACACTTCGTCAGAACGACACAGGATTCGGGTCGCACTTCAAATATAAGCATCTTTTTCCAAGGCTATACAGCTGACGCCCCATCACTGGATCCTCTTTTCCAAAAGACAAAATATCTAAGAAACTGTTCAAATAACTCTTTGGAAAATCTTGTAGAATAACTTAAATGCTCCTGAGACCAGCCACCAATTTCCTTCTTTGTCCATGTTTCAAGAGAATGTGATCCGTGCACTCAGCAAAAAACAGTTCGTTTTTCGTACAACCAAGAGGAGGTGGGGAGTCGGACAATGGCTCCAGCTTTCTTAAGTGGGTTTTAAGACAATAAATGCACAATTTTCACACAAAAATGAACTTTATGTTTTGTTTTTCAAATATTTGTGTCAACTAAACAGTTTTATTTAGAATTTTCTCGCCCCTCCCCCCCCCTCCCCACCACCACCACCACCATAAATAACCGATTTCAAAACTCTCCAGCGTTCACCGAACGGTTATTTGACACATTGAGAAAGAATTCCGATATTCGTATATTCGAAATCTTGTTTTCAGTCGTGTTTGTGAAAATAAATGAAATAATAAATGAAAATGGTTAATGAAGAGAGTCGATTCCCGACACAACAAAGAGGCTCGAGCTGCCACCTTTTCATTCTGAAGGCTAAATCCAGGTGACACTAATCTTTTTAGGCAAACCTTCTTGGTGATGAAATTTGACGAATATTTATTTATTTATTTATTTATTTATTTATTTATTTATTTATTTATTTATTTATTTATTGAGCTTTTACGGCACTTTCAAGAGGCAGGGTCACATCATATCGAGCAGATTTACGAGTGGAGGAAGCCGGTGTGACAGGAATGATAGTCCGTAGGAACGTTAGTCCCTCTGGACTATTATTCCGCGGAATTATAGTCCTAGGTCTAACATTTCTAGGAATAGTAGTCCGGCGGACTACTATTCCTAGAAATGTTAGACCTAGGACTATAATTCCGCGGAATAATAGTCCAGAGGGACTAATTTTCCTACGGACTATCATTCCTGTCACACCTGAGTACCCAGAGAGAACCACTAAGCAGCGGGGAAAAATCAGCATGACTCTTCAACTTACTACCCTAGAGGTAAGCAGTGGTTGAAGACATGTGTACCATCGACGTGCTGTACGCCTTAGTACACGGCGCTACAATGCCCCCTAGAAGGCAATGGGGACAAAGTGCCTTCTCCAACCCAAGGACACAACGCGGTTGCCGCAAGTGGGATTCGGACGTATATGTCCTCTCGGTTTGCAACCGGCCTCCCCCGACCAATATCTAAACAACACGAGCATATTCAGCAGAAAAAATGAAGGCAGTGTGGCACAGAACACGAATAAATGCATCTCAACCGAATTGGTAGAAACGGGGTCCAGTCATTCCTGAAAGTATGCAACGGCATCTTGGTTATAACTATATATGGAGTTAAGTTATATAAAAACGATCTATATGGCTAAAGACACATTCGGTATCCAAGAACAGGACTAGGACATCAGACAAATTACATTTTCAAACCGTTCATGTTTAAAGAAAGTATTCAATGTTTTTCAAATCAAACAGTTTGACTATATTGTTCAAACATGAAGGTGTTTTGAACTTCATTTATCTGATGTCCTAGCCTTGTTCTTGGATATCTACTGGATCTTTAGTCATAGACATAGCGTTTATATAACTTCTCTCCATAAACAGTTATCAACAAAATGCCGTTGCAGACTATCATGAATCGCTGCTAGGACATGTTTCTATCAGTTTAGTTGTTACCCATGGGAACTCCGGGAAATGGTGCAGTGCTTGTTTACTATAGTAAGCAAGTTCTGCTTTACTGGTAAAATTAGGACCCGGTCACCAATGTCTGAGGTGGAAGTCGTCCAAAATCGGCAGCACAGGTGTGAACGATTGGCTAAAATTGACTTTACATCTTTGCTGTGGTCACAATTAGCCACAGCTGCAGAAAAGCGACCTTAAACAGCAATAAATAAATAAATGAATGAATAAATAAATTATAACTTATTTTACTTTATTTCAGATTACCACTTTGCCCAGAGTTGTACTTTGACACAAATGCTCACTTAGAATTTTAAGATTACAACAGCTTACCCACAGACTGTCTAAGGCTGCTCCACACCCTTCAACAGCAAATCCACTCAACTAGCTACTACTAATAGAGTAGTAGTAGCACACAGCCCCTTAATTGTGTTATTACCAAACTTAACCCGATATTCACCCAGTTACCCTCTCACCGCATAAGTGTGCCCATTCTACCACATTCCCATTAGCTAAACCCCAAAACTAGCACCCCCACCCCCAAGTCCCTACTTGAATTATTTCTATGTTTTACCAATCAACGCCTGTTCACACACCTAGACAACCCCATTACCACACAAACATACGATACATACCCACACTCTGCCTACACTGGTACCACAGCAATATACAGGTTTTACCCCCAGGTATTCTGTTGATTCGTTAAGACCGGTCATGAAGTAGTAACCAACCCAATGCCTACAGAAATTACAACATGTACGCAACTCAACAGTACCGATAGAACGTCCATTAAACCCGCATTCTATATACTAACGGTATCCCAAAACCAAATGCAAACAGACACCATTAATATAAACAGTGATATCTCAGAAACCCCAACCTGGTCCTACCCCACTTCACACAAAGACCACCGAAACCATCCCGACATCAATCACAGACCCGTTACACATTAAACAGTAACACGCATAATGAACTTAACCCTGTCACAACCCCGAAAACCAACCCTCATGCATGTTCAGCTTAATCCAATACAACAGGCCGCCCTCCAGGCTTGGCTTGAATCACTCAAGAAACTGAGATGACAAACAAAAGATTTACCTCCCTTAGCCCATACAATGCATATCAGGCCAAGGGCCAGACATCGTCGTGTCAGAAATGGACGTACAAACCATTCTATACACGGCACCATATTACTGAAGTGAAACACTGTCTCGCCCGTGAACATCAGAAACGTTTCTCTGTTAACCCATATTACAAATAAAACCAAGTGCTATAAAACCAATTTATCAAACCATCAACTCACAGCAGCTCATGAGAAAATTGTTCTTGGTAAAGGGCTGAAATTTAAAAAGTCATCTCAAAGCCATCTCAATAATGACATTAAACTACTTTGTAACAGAATGCGACTAAAAGTCATCCACTCTGACAAGGAACAGAAAATTCATTAACCCGTTCCATGACAAGCTACACGTCAGCAATAACATGCCATAATGGCATAGCCGAAACCTATTCGACTAACACCCGATTAGAGCTACTCAAGTTCCTTAACCCTAAATCATGTTATTATAGCCCAGTTAAAAGCGACCACCCACCCCACCCCCCCCCCCACCCCCGCTAACATTCTACCACCAACCAGAGTATTTCTATAAAACTCCGTTATCCACTTCATTGAAATAGATGATACCTGACTATCATCAAAACACACCCACACGACAATATTGGGCTACCCAACTCTCTTTCATGATTTAACACAAAACCTTCTATGGAAATAATAGATATAAATTTGTTCAACCGTGAATTCTTTCGACCCGTAGCCTGATTCCTCCCACTACCACTGAAAACCCCACAATCTATTCATACGGTTCGGCAAATATTGGACACCACACCCTCCATCCAGCCCAAACTGTGTTCATGTCCCTGTGCTTATCTCAGGCCTAAGGGTGGTTATGCATGCCCTCACTATTATCATAACTACATTTATTCGTGTTAACCGACACACAACCTTCCGTGTTATGTATAATATATGGTACATCTGTCTTTCAGATATTAGACGAATTTCATCACCAAGAGGTTTTGCCTAGATAAGATTAATATTATCTGGATATAAACTTAAATGTAATGTTATATTTATTTATTGATGTTTAAGGTCACATATTTATGCACAATGGCTAATCATCACCGTGACAGTTTTACGGGTGGAGGAAGTTGGAGTACCCGGAGAGAACCACCGAGCAACGGTGCCAGCTGCCAGCTCCCCAACATCGTAACTCCGCACTGCAGCACAGGCAGGGTTAGATTGGTTGAAGACATGCGTACCATCGACGTGCAGTACGCCTTAGTACACGGCATCATCGTGCCCCCATGCGGGCAATGGGGATGAAGTGTCTTGCCCAAGGACACAACGCGGTTGCCGCAGGTAGGATTCGAACCGAGGACCTCTCGGCTTGCAGCCTGCACCTCTCCCTACTGAGCCACCGCGCTCCCAAATGTAACGTTCATCTGTACTCTACATCGTCATTTCCGTTTGTTTTGGACGAGCGCGTCAATTAACTTGTCCATTTTCTCCATTCTTCCCTTATGCAATTGTACTAAGTCTCCACGCAATGCCTCATTTACTTGCACCTCTTGGCATTTTTCTATCTTTCCACAAAGCTCAGCCCGCCAAGTCGTTCTTCGCTTCTTCTTCGGTTGTATCTCTGAAGTATTAGAGGATTCGGTAACTTGGTTAGTGTTTTGTTGTACATCGTCATGTTCATTTGCCTCGGTGCTTTCCGCTGAGGCCTGGCTTGCTGATGCCTGACTTGCTGATGCCTGACTTTCCATCGATGACACGACTCTCATGGGTCGAACACTTGACTAGGACCCATAAATTTCAACCAATTCATCATAAAATGGGCAGCTCTTTGGACTAACACCAGTTTTCTTGTTATAATCTTCAGTTCTTCTATAAGCAGCCGTCAGGCTTTTCCATTTATTTTCACACTGCACTGGACTGATGTCTTCCTGTGGCATCTGATTTGCTATCAGTCTCCAGGCGTTTTTTTCTAATTTTTCCGCTTGTGAATAAATCTTGGTTCACATAAAACAGTTCTATTAAAGCTCTTGCCAGTTCAGGGGACCAAACCATCGGGGTCTCCTTTGTTGAGAAACTTTCTGGTGTGGACACGCGTGATGAGCTTGCACTATCACCCTCCATGGGCAAAGGTGATTCGCGCTGTGTTTCTGCTGGCCCAGCTGAAGTAGAAGCGTGTGTGGTGGGTTGAAGATTCTGGCTACCACTTGTCGATGGAAGTCTGCACTGTGCCGTGAAACTTTTATCTTCACAAATAATGTTATCAAAATCACAATGGTCGATTAAAACATTTAGAATCCAAGGATCCATTTCAGCCTGTGCCTCTTCACCTAGTTTATTCAACGTCTGTTTAACTTCCGGATAAAGCGCACCAAATCCTGGGTGTATATAGATTGTTTCCGACACGCCAGTGGCTCTAAGATTCTCGCATTGTCTTTGGTTCAATGCCAACAGATCCGCATTAAAGTGTCGGGAAAATTTTGGAGAAATATATTCTTTCAATGGGCCCAGTGGTCCTCTTTCGGAATGCTGCTGGTCTAGCGTAAGAAGATAAAAGCATTGTCTGATACATGGAATTAGCAAAAGGCAAAGTTGGAAAGGCCGATGGCATTAGATGTTTTCACATGTAGTAATAAAATAATACATAGTTCTTTATTTTTGCGCGCAAAGAATCAAACGACTACGAAATTATGTTATGACTTGTTAGTTACGAGACATTTAACAAGGGGAGTGCCCAAAATTCTGCGACTATCAGATCACGAACCAAAATAATGGGTATAGACCTATTGATAGTCACTACTAACTATATATATGTATACACTAAGAGTATACTATACAGCTTTAGCGAATGAACCTTCATAGGCATATATACACGCCATGCATTTAAAATCATTCATTATACGTATTTTACATTATAATTGCGAACGGACGAACAAACGGACTACAAGGTATACGAGTACTCCTCAGCCTGCTCATATTTCAGTCGCCGCCCCCAAATTTTTTTTTAATGTTTTTTGTTACTCAAAACTGCTTTTTCTTTATTGTTATTATCATGCAATATAGAATTGTGAAAATAAAAAAGTCCTTGAGCCTGCTTGAGCTAATGTTATCTTGTTACATTCATTTGTTTACTTTTCTTTTTGTTTTACTTGGTGATATTGACCAAAATCTGACCACTGTCGTTGAGTAAAACTCTGTTTCTGACCAGCAATTTATCGAATTC